>CM070786.1:5758944-6362694 GCA_036346955.1 Dipus sagitta
TGCAGTAAACTCGGGGTTCAGTGAGAGATTCTGTCTCAAAGAATAAGATGGAGAGTGACTGAGATTCCCCAGTGTTGAACTCTGGCTTCCACATCATGCGTGCATTCACACCCCCCCACACACACACACAGACACCAAACACATACACACATTCATGTACACCACACACATACATATGCAAAAGAAGGAAAGAAGGAAGGGGAAGAAAGAAAGGAAGGAAGGAAGAAAGGAAGCAAGGAAGGAAGGAAGGAAGGAGGGAGGGAGGGAGGGAAGAAAGAGAGAGAGAGAGAAATAGGAGAGGGAAGAAGGGAGGCAGGAAGGTTGGGAGGGAAAGAGAAAGAAAGGGAAGGAAGGAAGGGAGAGAGGAAAGGAAGGGACAGAAAAAGAGAAGGAAGAAAGAAAAGGAAGCAAAGGAAAGAGAATAAGGGAAAGAATGAGAAGGGGAAGGAAGGAAGGAAGGAGGGAAGAAAGAGAGAAAGGCATGCATTGATTCCTGTGATGAGTCCTGTGCTTTGTGACTATCACTCACTCACAGTCACACACCACCCAGAGACTGTCATCATCCTCGGATCACAAAAGTGCACTGAGGCTCAGTGAGGTTACCTATCCTGCCCAAGGTTGCGCAGACAGGAAGAGCCAGCTCTCCCTAAGGCAGGAGACCTCAGCCCCACCCCACCCCACACTACCTCGCCTACGGAGGATGCTCAGCAGAGGTCCTTTGAGCTCCACATTTGCAGTCCTGTGGCATTAGACAAGCCTCTCACATTCTCACCTGTCCTGCTGCCTGTCAGGGAGAGGCCAGGGCTTGTTCTGGGCTCTCCAGAAGTTTGCATGACAGCATATGAGGACAAAGCCCCGAGCCTCGACCTTCTTTCTCTCTTTGCTCTCTCCTTCCTTGCTAGATTTTGCAAGACCTGAGCCCGATCCTGACCTCACATTTTGTTAGTGTTCTTTCCTATTTAAGACAACCGGGAATACTCAGAGCCAAACGGAATCTTAGAGACCCAGTATTTCTGTTCTGCTTAACCACTATTATTTATTGATGAGTTACTATCTGCCAAAGAAGTGCACAAGCATTAGCTGCTGCTACACCCACTGCACAGATGAAGGAAACTGAGGCATGGAAAGAGGGCGTCACTTATCCAAGCTTACCCAGCTGGGAAGGTGGCCGAGCTGAGATGTTCATCTGGGTCTATGCTGCCCTGCGGCCCACACTTTTTAACTACTGAACCAGACCAACTCCTCGTTGACATAACCATATGGTGACGGTTAGCCTGGTGATCATCTGCTTACTGCACACCCACCACTGCCCGCATGGGAGCCTGAGAGCCAATGCAAGTTCCCTGGGCATCAGTGGCTCTGAGATCCCTCCGTTGCGCTGGTCATTCCCACCCACAGGTCCTCAGGAACGTGCACACCACATAGAAATGGAACAGGAGAGGAGGCTTTGCTGCTTTCTTGTTTTTTCTTTTCCCGGTGCGTGTAAGCATGTGTGAGTGTGGGTCCTCGTGTGCCATGATGCGTGTGCAGAGGTCAGAGGACAAGTCCCGGTGTCAGCTCTCGCCTTCCACCCTGTTTGAAGTCGGGCCTCGTCGTTGGAGCTCACTAGACTAGCCGACCTGCGACCTTCCAGGCGGATCTCCTGTTTCTACCTCCCTCTTGCCACGGGCGTGCTGGGATTACAGACGCCAGAGCTGTGGCGTCGGGCTTGGCATGGGTTCTGGGCATTGGAACACAGGTGCTCACACTGCATGGCAAGTCTTTTATCCATCTCTTCGGCCCTCCTTTTCATTTTATATTTTTGGCACACGTATATTTGTGTGCTGTGTGTGCATGTGTGTGCATGTGTTTATGCGTGTGGATGCGTGTGTGATTGCATGCGTGTGGAGGCTAGAAGTTGATGTCAGAGGTCTTCCCCGATCGCTCTCCATCTTATTTACCAAGAGCTCATCAATCCAGCTAGATCAGTTAGTCAGAAAGACCCGGAAATCCTCCTGCCTCTGCGTCCCTGACTTAGGTTTACAGCACACACCGCCACTCCTGTCTTTTACATGGGTGCTTGGGATACGAACTCACGCCCTCACACGTTCACAGCATGTACTTTACCGACTGAGCCAGAGTATACATGATTCGAAAAGGGAAACTATACCAAACAATTTGAGACAGGAGCTTGATTATGTAATCCAGACTAGCCTTGAACTTGAGATCATCCTGCCTCAGCATCCTGAGTGCTGGGATTATAGGCACGTGCCACCACGCCCAGCAAGACTGCTGTTTTATAACCAGGCTACTTTCATTTTCTTCGCTATCCCCAAATCCAGAGACCCCACTGTGATGAAAACTTGCTTCCATCCCCAGGTCTTTACCGTGTTTTTCACTGCTGAGATGGTCTTCAAAATCATCGCCTTCGACCCTTACTACTACCTCCAGAAGAAGTGGAATATCTTCGACTGCATCATCGTCACCATGAGCCTGTTGGAGTTGAGCATGGCCAAGAAGGGGAGCTTGTCTGTGCTTCGGACCTTCCGCTTGGTAAGTTTTGGTTTTGGTGTCTTTGTTTTCTCTGTTGGCCACTTGGGAAACTCCCACCCAGGTCCTGAGAAGCTGACCCCTGGGGGACAAACACTGTTGTCCAGGGACTCTGACAGCCATGAGCCATTGCCCTGTTTCTCTCGTGGCCCTGTGGGAGGAATGCAGGGCACAGCTCTGAAAAGCCCAAGATTTGGTTCTAGGAGAGCCCCAGATTTTCACTGACTCCGTGGGCATGTGCTTTCTCTTCTCTGGACTGTGGTCTCATCTGCACCAAGAGGGATTTCCAAGCCCTGAGCTTTTCTCTTAACAAATAACCATAGCACTCAATTTTTCAAATTCCTGAGGCATAGTGCTACATACACCCTTGGACCTAATGTTGTGCTCACAACAGCCCTGAGACGTGGTTGCTTCCAAAGTCCCCATGGGTTAGATGAAGAAAGCAGACACAAGGAATGGTTAAATGATGACCCCAGTGTCTTCCAGCTTCCAAGACAGCAAGCAAGTGGCTTACAGAACTTCTGACTCCTGAGTCCCAGCTCCTTCCTGCCTCAAAGAGGCATTCTCTGACTCCCTGTGGAGGCCGTACTGCAAACTCAGCTCCAGGGCGCCCTCTGCAGGAAGAGTCCCCCCAATCATGTTCATCTGGTCTGCAAGCCACCCACTCTTAGAACTGCATTTATCCACCAAGCCTATCAGATTCTCAGGAGGTGAGCTTGGGGTCACTGCAGTCCCCAAATCCTCAGGCTGTCTGGAGAAAGCTCGGAGTCTCGCGGACTCTTGGGAGCAGATCAAAGGCCTGAAGAAATGGCACGGCTTGTTAGAAATAGTGTTCTCTGTACTCTCTCAGTACCTACGAGGAGTCCAGTGTCTGGTTTTGAAGAGAGGGAGCAACATGTAAGAGAGAACAGAGCACCCAGCAATGTCACCAAGTGCAGCTGGGAGGCGTGGGGGACCCGGAAGTTGAAGAACTTACAAGGCTCAGGTGAACTGTGAGGCCTAGGGCAGAAAGTCTGCTTGGGACCCTATCAGAGGGGCCAAGGAGACCCGGCTGGGCACTCAGGGAAGCAGGGAAGGACAGCTCACTCCTTGTATCACTTGCCCTCTCATCGTTAGGACAAAATACCTGACAAAAATCAACTTAAGGGAAGGGGAGGTTTATTTCAGCCTCCAGTTCCAGGTCACAGTCCATCACGGCGGGGAAGGCGTGGCGGCAGGAGCTGGAGGCAGCTGCTCACATTCCGTCCACAGTGAGGAAGCAGAGTGATGAACGCTGGGGCTCAGACAGTGCTCTCCTTTTATACAGGCCAGGACCCCAGCCCGTGGGATGGTGCCGCCCACAGTTTAGGGGGCTTCCTACCTTAGTTATCCTCATCACGATAATCCCTCACTGGCAGAGAGGCTCACCTAGTCTACATAGTCCCTCACAGTGATTCTACGTCCCATCAAGTTGACAATCAATGTAGGTCATCACACTCCATCCGCACTAAGCACTAGGGCACAAATCCAAGGAGGACTTACATACAGATCATGAGTCATGCAAAACCCACAGCTTGTCTGTAACTGTTAGAACTCCCCCTTATTACGGATAAACCCGCAGCTTGTAAAGTGTCCATGTCTAGAAGCCAAGTCACTCGCCGTGATGGTGAGTCTCCCCTGTCAACGTGACCTAGGAGACACAATCTGGGCATGTCTGTGGGCATGTCTGCCAGTGTTCTCCTTTCGGGAGATGAGGAACTTCATGGGTACCTTCTCCATCTATGATGGGATGTTGACAGGCCAGATCTTTTGCAGGAAACCGCAGCTGCTGTGACTTCACGAGTGTAACAGCTCTGTTGTGTCCAAACGACAGAATTCCACAGCACTCCTCCCCATCCTCCGGCTCGTACCGCTCTCCACGCCTCCGTCACGCTCGTTCCCTGAGCACTGCAGGAGATGGCGCAGAGGCCCCACCAAGGACGGGGCACACAATAGTCACTTATTCTCAGCACCTTGATCAGATGTGCATCTCTGCACGAAGCATTGCCTATCGTTTTGTTATTTAATATTTCTCTTTACATTCAGAAATCTCCTTTATTAATTCTAACAATTTATCTGCAGACGTTTATATTCTTTAACATAAGTGTACCGTTTGCAATTTTGTTTCTTCTTTTCTGTTTTTTAAAATATTTCATTTGTTTATTTTATTTATTAGAGAGGGAGAGAGAAAAGGACAGACAGAGGGAGAATGGACACACCAGGGCCTCAAGCCACTGCAAACGAACTCCAGATGCATGTGCCATCATGTACATCTGGCTTTTATGTGGGATCTAGAGAATTGAAATCGAACCTGGGTCCTTAGCAAGAGCTTTAACTGCTAAGCCAGCCCTTCTTTTCTAATTCTTATGCCATTTGAGGCTGTTTACTATTAAATTGTACTGGCTAGGACATCCAGTGCTCTGTTGAAAATAAGTGTGAAGAACAGACATCCTGGTTGTTTCCTTGGCTGAGAATGTTTTTAATATCTTGCCATAGGACATTTAGACAGGTTTAAAAAAAAAAACTTAGGGCTGGAGAGATGGCTTAGCGGTTAAGGCGTTTGCCTGCAAAGCCAAAGTCCCTGGTTCAACTCCCCAAGACCCATGTAACACATATGCACAAGGGGGCACATGCAACTGGAGTTGGTTTGTAGTGGCTGAAAGCCCTGATGTGACGTGCCCATTCTTTCTCTCTCTCTCTCATAAATAAATTAAATTAAGTTTTTAAAAAACTTGAAAAGTGCCGGGCGTGGTGGCGCACGCCTTTAATCCCAGCACTAGGGAGGCAGAGGTAGGAGGATTGCCGTGAGTTCAAGGCCACCCTGAGACTCCATAGTGAATTCCAGGTCAGCCTGGGCTAGAGTGAGACCCTACCTCGAAAAACTAAAAAAAAAAAAAATTTGAAAAGTTGCCATTTAGGAAAGTTCTTTTTTATCAAGAACATTTGCCATGAATGGTTGTTTATTTAATTTTATCAGACTATTGTTCTGCATGTAAGATAGTAATATATTTTACGTTAATAATTAACACATTAGTATTTAACAATAACACATAGTATGCTTGAAAAAATGGCCCAAGAGAAGATTTTGAATGTCCTCACCATCAAGAAGTGATAGGTGTTTAAGGGGACATGTATGCTAATAACCCTGATACACAAACTGAAACATCTTGCATCCCATCTGCAGGATTATTTTGTCAATCCAAAAAAAAAAAAATGACATCAGACTCACTCTGCTCCTAAAGGTAAAAGAAAATTGAGGGTGCTGTGGGGATGCTCAGCAGGTAGGAGCGCCTGCTGTGTAAGTATGAGGACCAGAGCTTGATCCCATGAAGCCCTGTAAAGAGCCAGGCACGACACTGGAGAGATGGCTCAGCAGTGAAGGCACTTGCCTGCAAAGCCTAACAACCTGGGTCTGATTCCCCAGTACTTACATAAAGCCAGATGCACAAAATGGCGCACACGTCTGGAATTCATTTGCAGTGGCTGGAGGCCCTGGAGGGCTCATTCTGTCTCTATCTCTCTGTCATTTTTCCTAAGAATTTCTTTCATCTCAACATTCACTTTTATTTATTTTATCTACAGTTTTGCCTGCTATGTTCTTGTTTCTTTTTGGAGTGTGTGTGTTGTGTGGGTGTGTGGGTGTGTAGTATGGGTATGTGACATGCACACATGTGTGCATATGCACACCCTCCATGCACACACATACAGAGGCCAGAAGAGAATGTCCTGGGTCTTCCTCTATTGCTCATTCTCTGATTTCCTGAGACAGCTTCTCATTAAATCCAGCGTTGCCATTCTCCGTCAGACTGGCCGACCAGCTAGCCCCAGTAATTCTCCCATCTTCACTCCCCACAGGACTGGGGTTTCAGGCAGCTGTGGCCACACCCAGAGGGTCATGTGGGTGCTGAGGATTGAACTCATGCTGGCTCAGGCTCTCTCAGGCCCTCATGCTTGTGCAGTGAACGCTCTTAGTGATCAAAGCCATTTTACCAGCACCCCCCCCCCCATATTCTGATTTCTTGATCTACATCACCTGTACTTAGGCCATCTTTTTTTTCTTCATAATGATTATTTGTGTTTTCTCTCATCACTTTTCATTAGTCTTGCCAAGAATCGTCAATTTAATTAGCTTTTTTCAAAGAACTGACTTTTGGAACAACCAAGCTCATTGATCCTCTTAGTATCATTGATGTGTTCCGAATTCAATTAAATCTGCATCTAATCTTCATTGCATCCTCCGTGTGACTTATCCTGTGCTTTCCTAGCTTCTTAACACACAATTTTCAGTCTGGTCGCCTTTCCAATACCTCCATTTGAGACTTCAACTTCCTTCCAAGAACTGCTTTCATCTGTAAAATTTTCCATGTTGTTTGATCCTAAATATTTCCTGATTTCAACTTTGATTTAATCCTTTGACCCAAAGGTTAATTAGAAGTGTCGTTCCTCATTTCAAAGCATACGGCTCAGTGGTTAAGACGCTTGCCTCTATTTATTTATTTATTTTGGTTTTTCAAGGTAGGGTCTCACTCTAGCCCAGGCTGACCTGGAATTCACTATGTCATCTCAGGGTGGCCTCAAACTCATGACGATCCTCCTACCTCTGCCTCCCGAGTGCTGGGATTAAAGGTGTGCGCCACTATGCCCGGCAATAAAACTTTTTTAAAAAGCATATGTGGGGCTGGAGAAATGGCTCAGTGGTTAAGGTGCTTGCCTACAAAGCCTAAGGACCCAGATTTGATTCCCCAGTACCCATGTAAGTCAGATGCACAAGGTGGTACATGTGTCTAGAGTTTGTTTACAGTAACTAACAGTCCTGGTGCATCCATTGTCACTCTCTCTCTCTCCCTTCCTCCTTGCTTCCCTCTGAATATCTCTCTCTCTCTCTCTCTCTCTCTCTCTCTCTCTCTCTCTCAGATAAATAAATAAAATATTTTTAAAAGCGCATGTAATATTTCTGGTTATCTTTGTGGCACTGGCCAGCATAGTTGTCTGATAGAGAACAATGCTGTGTGGTTTGGATACTTTGAAATGTATTGATGCGTTCACTCTGACTCAATATCTTGAAAATATTCCTTATGTACTCAAGAAAAGATGTGTTCTGCCGCTGTGGGTTACATTGTTGCATGCACCCTTTGGGTAGGGAAGCTTCATTGTGTGGGACATTCTATATGCCTGCTTTTTCTTGTCGGCTGCTTGTTCTAGCAATTACTGAGAAGGTGGTATATAAAAATATCCCCACTATCATTACGCCATGTCTATCTCTCATATGGTTCTGTCTTGAGTCTGTATTATTAAGTGCGCACATAACTTGTTATATCTTCCCAGTAAAATGAAACTTTTATTATTATGAGAAGCCTTCTTTATCTCTAGAACTGTTTTCACTTTAAAACAATCTACTTTGCCTGATGTTAATCAACCTGCTTTCTTTGGCTTATAGTGAGTCTGTTATTTTTTAGCCACATTTCTACATACAGCCTCAGAGATTTTGTCTCTTGCAAATTGCCTATTGTCATATTTTGGATTCTTTTTGAGCTCTGTCAACCCAATCTTTATCTTTTAGCCAAAGCATTTAGTCGACTTATTTAATTATAAATACAGATATATTTAGGTAAGAGTCTATCATTAAATTGACCTCTGGTCTTCCTTCTCTTCCTTCTCCCCCCATCCCTTCCTCCTTGCTTTTGTATTGTATGTTTTCCTTGTTATATCTCCCCTTTTCCTGATTTGGAAACTAAATCTCCTGTTTTTGTTCTTTAAGTGATGATTTTAAATCAAAGGATAAGCAGTTAACTTAGTCAAAGCCGCACGGAGCTAAAATCTTCTCTTTCCTCCAGGTCTTTTCATTCTAATTGATATTTCCTAACTTTTCTTCCTACTAAGAAGTTTAATTTTATATTGTTTAAAAAATATTTTTACTGGAGAGATGGCTTAGCATTTAAGGTGCTTTCCTGTGAAGCCTAAGCACCCAGGTTTGATTCTCCAGTGCCCACCTAAACCACATGCACCAGGTGGCACATGCGTCTGGAGTTTGTTTGCAGCGGCTAGGGACCCTGCTGTGCTTTTCTCTCTCTTTCTGCCTCTCTTTCTCTCAAGTCAATAAATAAAAATATTTTTATTGATTGATTTCTATGACAGAGAGAGACAGGATGGGTGCACCTGAACCTTTTGTCACTGCAAATGAACTCCAGATGCATGTGCCACTTTGTACATCTTATTTTATGTCGATGCTAGGAAACTGAACCCAGGGACAACAGGTTTTATAAGCAAGTGCCTTTAGCTGCTGAGTCATCTCTTCAGCCCTGATTTTATATTTTCTTTAAAAAAAAATCATGGGACTGAAAGGTGTAGCTCAGTGGTAGAATGCTGACTTAGCATGCCCTAGGTGTAGACTAGTCCTCTGGCTTTGCAAAGATGACGGATGGATAGGTAGGTAGGTAGGTAGGTAGAGTAGATAGATAGATTGATGATGGATAGATAATAGATGGATTAGCCCATGACAAATGACGCTAGCTGTTGTACAATCTCAAAGCCTCTGTGACTGAGCCCCACTCAAGGCTCATTTCTCACCCGCATCAAGTCCAGTGTAAGCCAGGCTATAGTGGGGCCCCTTCATGAGGCAACGTTGCCACATCTGAAGACGGCCTTTCAGCCTTCAGAGTTTGCCTCCTGCTTGTAGAACAAAGGAGGACAACTTTTAAACTTTCTTGTTGATGGTTTTCCTGCACAGACATAATGTAGTTTGGTCATAGCCCTCCCCCATGACTGCCCTTGTCCCCCTTCCACCGAACCTCTTCTTCCAGCCAGTCCCTCTTTCTACCTCGATGGCTCTGTTTCTTGCCTTTCTCCACCATCCATGACAGAATGCTGATGGGCTTGATATCGTGCAGGTCAAGTAACAGCAGCGGCTCTGAGGTCATGAAGGCAGCAGCCACTCTGTGTCGGGAAGGTAGCGCTCCACGGCCCTCCTCCTGGTCCTCCGGCTCTTACGCTCTTTCCACCCCCACTCCTGCAATGTTCCCTGAGCCGTGGAGGTGGTAATACAGGTGACTCATCTAGCACTGAGCACTCCACAGTCACTTCTCAGAATTTTGATGAGCTTCAGGTGTCCCCAGTAGTCACCGCCATCTGCAAAAAGAAGCTTCTATGACTGATGGTGAAAAGTAGCACTAATCTACAGGCACAAACAAAACTATGTAGAGGAAATTTTGATGGGCATAACATACTTATTTAGCCAAGCAACAGTAGTAGACTCCCTCCTAGGGCCAATGATCTTCCCAGCTATAGGCTTTTGACTAGGTTTTCTTATGGGGGGCGGGGGACAGAATTGGCAGACCAGGGCCTCCAGCCACTGCAATCGAACTCCAGATGCATGAGCCACCTTGTGCGCTTGTATCACCTTGTACATCTGGCTTATGTGAGATCTGAAGAATCGAACATGAGTCCTTAGGCTTCACAGGCAAGTGCCTTACCTGCTAAGCCATCTCTCCAGCCCTTTAGTCAATGTTTTAGAAATGACAGTATCTCTTTACAATGAGCTAATTTTGATGCTATTCAAAATAAATGCAATTCCCTTCAGACCCCTAAGTCTGCGAGCCATCACAGTAGTGGTTAATGTCTCACAGCCTCCTTGGTACTGGTTGAGAAGTTGTCCCAGGAAGGTTGGTTCCAGCTAGTGATTCAAGGATTCAAGATTACCCATCTCATGATGTCCCCCACCTCAGTGGCTGTCCCCTGCGGCAGCTGTGGAAGCTGCAGAGAGGGGGGTCAGAGGATTTTATGGCTAGGGCTGAAGTGCTGCATACTCACTTGCATACTCTCCATTCCACTGACAGAACCCAATAACACAACTCTATCTGCAACTGAAGCTGACTAGAAAAAGTGTCTTCCCTCGGTTTGAAAGGGAGAAAATTGAGTCCTCATCTTTATTTAATTTTTGGATGAAAACCATGCTGATTTAGGGGCTGGAGAGATGGCTTAGTGGGGAAGGAGCTTGCTTGCAAAACCTAAGAACTCATGTTTTAATCTCTAGGTTCCACATAAGCCAAACACACAGTGACACAAGAGCGCAATGTCGCCCATGCACTCAAGGGGGCGCACACTTCTGGAGTTCGTTCACAGCAACTGAAGGCCATGGCATGCCTATTCGTTTTTCTCTCTCTCTCTCTCAATAAACTTTTTAAATGTTGATTTAAGCCAGGCATGGTGGCACACGTCTTTAATCCCAGCACTTGGGAAGCAGAGTTAGGAAGATCACCATGAGTTTGAGGTCACCCTGAGACTAGATAGTGAATTCCAGGTCAGCCTGGACTAGAGCGAGGCCTTACCTTGAAAAAACAAAAAACAAAATGCTGATTTTTATTGACAGATCATCGATGCATCTAAGCTTTCCTTGTCCAGCACCTTCTGTGGTATTTGATAGAAAGGGGGACCCAAGGGTTATGTCAGGCTGTCTTCCGATAAGTTTCATGACTATAAGACTGATTTCATCACCAAACAGTGACTTCCCCATGGACATCAGACATCAGGCCTACTTTTCATTCTCTTTCCCCAATAAAGCATACTCATTGAAGATATAGAGAAGTGCAAGATAAGTAATAGGCTTCAAGTCAATTTCTAGCTAAGTATATCCACTCTTACCATCTTGGTTTATGTCTTACCTATATTTTTCCCCTTCAGTGATGTTTTTATATTGACTCTGAGATTAACTAAAGAATTCGTGTGCTAGTTATGAGAGAATATTTAGCAGCTACTATAAGTAGTCTGCAAGTTATCATTGTATGGTAACATGAAGATGTTCTTTTGGCGTACCAAACTGGGCAAAGGCTATGGGGACAATTAGATGGGGGCAGAGGCGAAGATTGTGGGAAGCATGGACATGACATGGGGCACTGGTCTCCCCTCGCCCCCTGACTCGTTCTAGGACTCAGCAGGAGCCAGCCAGGTTGTGTGACTTTACAGCCCCAGCAGCACAGCAGATGCTGTCTAACGTGTGTTGACTGCTTGGCTAAGAGTTGGGACCTCCAAATCACGATATCTGTGGATTATCAAGTGGACAGATCCTGATATATATAATATATAATTTATTTATTTAAGAGAATGAGAGAAAGAGATATATATATATATATATATATATATATATATAGAGAGAGAGAGAGAGAGAGAGAGAGAGAGAGAGAGAGAATGGGCACACCAGGGCCTCTAGCTACTGCAAACGAACTTCAGGTGCATCTTATGCATCTGGCTTTATGTGGGTCCTGGGGAATCCAACTTAGGTCCTTGGGCTTTCGCAGGTAGGTACCTTAACCATGGAGCCATTTCTCTGGCTCAATCCTGCTTTTTGTTGGTTGGTTGGCTGATTTTCATCCTTTAAAAGGGGGGTGGGGAAAGGTGATAGAAGATGTCGTTTGAATGAGAAATGTGCCCCTCTGGCTCACGTACTCGACACTTGGTCTGCAGCTGTTGGCCGTGTTTTGAAAGGTTGCAGAACCTTTCAGAGGTGATGCCTTGCTGAAGGAAGTGGGTCCCTGGGGTGGGCCTTGAGGTTTTGCTGCTTAGCCCTGCTTCCTGTGTGTCCTCGGCTTCCTGACTAGCTGCAGTGTGACAAGCTGCCACACACTCCCACCGCCGTGCTTCCCTGCAGTGGGGGGGGGGGGATGTTATGCCCTTGAACTGTAAGCCAAAGTAAACCCTGCCTCCCTTCGGTTGTTTCTTCTTGGGTATTTGGTGACAGAAAAGCAACGTGGCAGATGATGTAATTTGCATCCTGTAGTGAGAAGTATGCACATTCCGCTTATTGTTCAGCAAGAAGTTAATTAAGATTGCTCCTGAAGGAGATTATAATATTAATTTCTAACCCTCTCACCTCAGATAATTACAGAACCCATGGAAGTCCCTAACCAAATGCGAGAAGGCACGCTTCCATGCCTGATGCTTTTGCTCGGGAGCCAATGAAGGTGTCCCTGTGTCCCTCACTGTCCCCAATCATGTCACCCTGTGGTATGAAAGTTGGCCACTAGACAATGCAGAACTGCAGTCTGACCCCTTCATTTCCATGTGCTCAGGATTTCCTCAGAATGGAAGTTTCTACAAGTGTGTTATTTGGGAAAGTTGATGCTCCCTGGCTTCCCTCCATGAGCGGCTCCATCAAGAGGCTAGAACCCAGCTTCATCTGTGTTTAGCAGCTGCTTCTGTCCGGTCTCGAGTTGACCTTTGAAGCTCTGCTTGCAGTCAGAAGACAGTAAATTTCAGAGTAGGTCTAATGTGAGCGCAAACCCTCCCCATCACACAGAGATAGTGTGAGAGCGTTGAACCTGCTGTGTCTGGGTTTGCTCACTGCCGTGTGGGTAAGGGTTAGCTGCTGGACCATTCTGTTCAGCACTGAGTCCCAGCGCCCAAGCCTGAGTCCTGTGTAGCTTCTCTGCCTACACATGCTGACAGATTCGCTGATAGCAGAGTGCCCATATTTCTTTTGGGAGAATTATAGAACCACACAGATGTATTTTCACATGTCTATGTATCATGCTTTCGCTCTCTTCTGGGCCATCACCTATTTTGGTTTTCATTGAAGTTTTATTTTTTTCTGATTTTTCAAGATAGGGTCTTGTTCTAGCTTAGGCTGACTTGGAATTCACTATGTAGTCTCAGGCTGGCCTTGAACTCACAGCGATCCTCCTATCTCAGCCTCCCGAGTGCTGGGATTAAAGGCCTGTGCCACCACGCCCGGCTACACTGAAGACTTTAAGTCTTTGTGATGGCTCATATGTCAACTTGTCCAGCCCTAGAATCACCTGTGAGAAATTATCTCGATTAGGTTAATTGAGGTGGGAAGACCCACCCTAACTGTGGGCAGCACCAATCCACAGGCTGGGGTCCTGGCCTGTGTAAAAGGAGAGCGCTGGCTGAGCCCCAGCGTTCACCACTCTGCTTCCTCACTGTGGACGGAATGTGAGCAGCTGCCTCGAGCTCCTGCCGCCACGCCTTCCCCGCCACGATGGGCTGTGACCTGGAACTGGAGGCTGAAATAAACCTTTCTTTCCTAAACTTATTTTTGTCAGGTATTTTGTCCAGTGAACATATCCGTGATGGGCTCATGAACTCATAGACTTGCAGTTTCATAGCCAGTGGGGTCAGCAGACTTTGTCAACCACCCCAAAGAGAGAAGAGCCCTAAAAGATGGGTTTATTCAAGCCTAGACCCTCTCAGGTCATGTGTGGCTATTGCCACTTATGAGTTCCATCATGCACAAAGCATCCCCATGGCACAGGTCCACATCCGGGAGGGGCCAGCCTGTGGCTTTGCATCAGAGTGGGGATGTCAGGCTGACCTCCGCAGTATAATACCCCAGGATTTTCCAATCACTGGAACACACCACTGCCTTAGGAACCACAGAAAGATGACTGTGGTAGTTTGAATGGATGCCCCCCCCCCCGCCAAGAGCCAATAGATTCGGCTTTGATTAAAGCTTCTTGGATTTCCAGCTGCCTGACTTTAAGAGGCGTCACTGTGCATGGGCCCTAGGGTCCAACCCTAAGGTGTGTTTCGGGGGTGGGAGACAGAGCTGGAATTTCCAGTCTAAAGAGATGCAGAGTGCCTGAGCTCTGCCTGCGGTTCCTGGAGTGGGCTTGCTTGTGGCGCTGGTGGTGGGATCTCGCTCTGCGTGGACTTGTGAAAGGGGGCCAGCTTCTTCCGCGTTATGGAACTTCCCCTGGATCGGTAAGCTTCAAATAGCTTCAGTTCCTCCCATAACTGTGCCTGGTCTGGAGGTTTATCCCAGCGACCTGAGGCTGACGGTGACACTGACCATACCTTTGAGTAATTTTTAAAAGAACTCTCTCTCTCTCTCTCAAATAAATATACAGAAAATATTTTTTTAAGCTGTTGAAAATGCTGGAGAGATGGTTTAGCACTTAAGGTGCTTGCTTACCTGGGAAGCCTAAGGACTCTGGTTTGAGTCCCCAGAACCCACATAAGCCAGGTGCACATGGCAGCACATATGTCTGGAGTTTTGTTTGCAATGGTTAGAGGCCTGGCACGCCCATTCTCTCTCTCTCTCTCTCTCTCTCTCTCTCTCATAAACAAATAAATAAATAAACAGAATATTTTTAAAAGGAGGTTTTTGAAAGGGGCTCCCAGGAACATCCCATCTTGTGGGATGAGTTTTCTGTACTCTTCCCAGGCCTTTGGTATCCAGCCAAGACTTTCGTCTCTCTCCACAGTTGCGAGTCTTCAAGCTGGCCAAGTCCTGGCCGACCTTGAACACGCTCATCAAGATCATCGGCAACTCAGTGGGGGCCCTGGGGAACCTCACCTTCATCCTGGCCATCATCGTCTTCATCTTCGCCCTGGTTGGCAAGCAGCTTCTCGGAGACGACTACCGGGACCACAAGAAGGCCATCACTGGGTCAGATGACGAGTGGCCCCGCTGGCACATGTACGATTTCTTCCATTCCTTCCTCATCGTCTTCCGGATCCTCTGCGGAGAGTGGATAGAGAACATGTGGGCCTGCATGGAGGTCAGCGAGAAATCCATATGCCTCGTCCTCTTCCTGACCGTGATGGTGCTGGGGAATCTAGTGGTGAGTAGTGAGCCCACCAGAGCTGCGTCTTAGGCGGAAGAGGAGGCTCGGAGGCACCCTAAAAAGCCTGTGTGCGTTCATGTGCGTGTGAAGGCAAGAGGACAGCTTCCCTCAGAAGCACCACCTACCTTTGGAAAAATATTCATTTATTTATTTATTCATTTGAGAGTCAGTATGGGAGCACCAGGGCCTCCTGCCACTGCAAACGAACTCCACATCATGCGCCACTTTGTGCCTCTGTACGTGGGTCCTGGGGGATAGAACATGGGCCAGCAGGCTTTGCAAGCAAGTGCCTTAACCACTGAGCCATCTCCCCAGCCCACCATACCTTTTTTTTTTAAAAACTTTTGTATTTAATTTGAGAGACAGAGAGAGAGAATGGGCACACCAGGGCCTCCAGTCACTGCAAACAAACTCCAGAGGTGTGTGCCACCTTGTGCATCTGGCTCACGTGGGTCCTGGGGAATCTAATCTGCATCCTTTGGCTTCACAAGCAAGCACCTTAACAGCTAAGCCATCTCTCCAGCCCTCAGCCTATAATTTTAAGGGGATATTTTCCATCATAACAGGAAGGCATGGCATAGTGCGGAAAAGCTGGCTGGTCATGTAGCATTCACAGTCTGGAAGCAGTGAGAAAACAGGAGGTGGGGTCAGGCTATCAAACCTCAAGGCCCTCCCCAAATGACTCGCTTCCTCCAGCAAGGCTCCACTTCCTAAAGGTTCCACAATCTTCCCAAACAGCGCCACCAGCTGGGGAATAAGTGTTCAAACACATGAGCCCATGGGGGACATTTCACATTTTTTAAAAATTTTTTTGTTTATTTTTTTTTTATTCATGTGAGAGTGACAGAGAGAGAAAGAAGCAGATCGAAAGAGAGAGAGAGAGAGAGAGAGAAAGGGTGCGCCAGGGCCTCCAGCCACTGCAAACGAACTCCAGACACGTGCGCCCCCTTGTGCATCTGGCTAACGTGGGTCCTGGAGAATAGAGCCTCGAACCCGGGTCCTTAGGCTTCACAGGCAAGCGCTTAAACGCTAAGCCACCTCTCCAGCCCACATTTCACATTTTAACCATAACCCCAAGAGAGGTATTTCCCTAGCTACTTTTCTCCCTTCTTTTTCTTTTGGTTTTTCAGGTAGGGTCTCGCTCTAGCCCAGGCTGACCTGGAATTCACTAAGTAGTCTCAGACTGACCTGGAACTCACAGCGATCCTCCTACCTCTGCCTCTTGAGTGCTGGGATTAAAGGCGTGCGCCACCACGCCTGGCACACTCTGTACTTTTTATGCCCACACTGCCCTCACAGGTAAAGTTCCTAAACTTGTCCAAGTCAGATGGGATAAGGGATCAAAAATGCGCCTTGGAGGCAGCCTGGCTTGCAAGAACAAGCTCAAAAGACAGGAGTGCCAGAAAGATGGTTCAGCGGTTAAAGGTGCTTGCTTGCAAAGCCTGACAGCCTTGGTTTGATTCCTAGTCCCCACATACAGACAGATGCACAAAGTGGTGCATACATTGGATTTTGTTTGCCAGCCCATTCTCATTCTCTCCCTCTCCCTCTCCCTCCCTCTCTCTCTCTCTCTCATTTTAAAAAGAGAGAGAAGGAAAACCTTGCTCCACCATTTATCAACTGGGTAACTCAGGACCAAAGACTGAATCTTCCAAGCCCTTATTTCCCTGAATCAAGAAAAGAGTGCTCACTCATGGGCTTACTGGAAGAATTCAATTACAGGAGGTGACATATGCAAATTTCTTGGAGCAGTAACTAGGAACTCCATAAATGTTGGCTGTTCATTGTTGAAAGGAAATTTTCTGCCCCCAGACTGGAGGTGACAGGATTATTTTTTTCTGCAAGAGAATAAGAATGCTCCATACCAGGATGTGGGAGGAGGGAGTGAACGAGAAGCTAGACAGTATCATGCTATTAACATTGTTCAGTCTTCTTTCAGGTCGGGGGGGGGGAGGGTCTCTCTGGAGACCCTCTTGACAATTTCCTCTAGCATGCCATCTCCATCCCAGCCTGGCTCCTCAACCTCTGTCTCCATTCACTCCACCTGTGGGCATCCATGACCTCTCAGGCATAGCTGGGTTTTTTGTGGGGGGTGGTCTTCAAGAGCCCCTTTCTTACGAAAAGGGGATCATGGGCTCTAGAAGGTAGCCTGTCTGGATTCCTTTGACAGGCAGGAGGATGCCCAACTGAGAGAAGCCTCACAGAACACGTCCAGGCCCTTCACGTTTCTCCACCCTGGTGCCCAAGTTACAGACACCTCCTGCTACGTCTGCATGCCCCCGAATGTCCCCTTTGCTCAGAAGGGTGATCCCCCACTATGGTGAAGAATGTGTTTCCAGGGGCTGATGAGACGGCTTAATAGTTAAGGAGCTTGTCTGCAAAGCCTAACAACCCAAATTCAATCCCCCCAGTACCCAGGTCAAGCCAGACGCACAGGGAGGCACATGCATCGGAATTCATTTGCAGTGGCTGGAGATCGCGGCGGGCCCCTGTCTCTGTGTCCATCGCTCTTCTCACTCTCTCTCTCTCTCTCTCTCTCTCTCTCTCTGCTTGCAAATAAATTAATTAATTAAAACTTTATAAAAAGAATGTGCTGCCGGGCATGGTGGCACACGCCTTTAATCCCAGCACTAGGGAGGCAGAGATAGGAGGATCACAGTGAGTTCAAGGCCACCCTGGAACTACATGGTGAATTCCAGGTCAGCCTGAGCTAGAGTGAGACCCTACCTCGAAAAACAAACAAACAAATAAACAAAAAAGAATGTGTTTCCAAGCAGGTCACCTAGGACATCCTTATAGCTGTCCCCTCTGCCAAGAAGCTTGGCAGGAAGGGGAGAGATGGGGCTACGCCTAGGCCATGGTCATCTCGCCATCACTGCTGGCCAGGGGCCCCGGCAGGGGCTCAGCTCCCTGACCCTTCTGTCTTGCCTTCTCTTACCTGCCCGTCAGGTGCTCAACCTGTTCATCGCCCTGCTGTTGAACTCGTTCAGCGCGGACAACCTGACGGCGCCCGAGGAGGACGGGGACGTGAACAACCTGCAGGTGGCGCTCGCCCGGATCCGCGTGCTGGGCCGCCGCGCCAGACGGGCGGTGGGCGGCTTCCTCACCAGGCTCTGCGGGCTCCCCTGGCCCGAGGTGGGGCTCCAGCTGGCGGCCAAGCCCCCACTCACGGGCTCCAAAGTGGAGAATCGCATCGCTGCGGATGCTCCTGCAGGGAGTCCCGTGCCACCGGCTCCCAACAGCCCCAAGCAGGACCAGGGTGACTTTCTCACCAACCCTAACATGTGGGTCTCTGTGCCCATCGCGGAGGGCGAATCCGATCTCGAGGAAGAGGAGGAAGAGGATGGTGAGCAGGGCTCGGGGAGCGCCTGCCAGGAAGTGAGTCCCAAAGGACAGGTAAGCGCTCACCATGTGCCACCCGTAAGGCCACCTTGAGAGAAGCCTTCTGGGCAGAAGGGAAACTGGTGAAGAGGATGCACTGGTTACTGCGACAAAATGCCCGGCAAAAGCAGCTCACAGAAAGCAGAGTCTATTTTTATTCACTTTAAAAAATAATTTAGTGCCGGGCGTAGTGGCGCACGCCTTGAATCCCAGCACTCGGGAGGCAGAGGTAGGAGGATCGCCGTGAGTTCGAGGCTACCGTGAGACTCCATAGTGAATTCCAGGTCAGCCTGGGCTAAAGTGAGACCCTACCTCGAAAAACCAATAATAATAATAGTAATAATAATAATAATAATAATTTAAAGGTATGACACATGAGTATTTCTGGGTTTTTTAATGTTTTATTTATTTATTTATTTGCAAGGAGAAAGAGAGAGAGAAAATGGGCGCACCAGGGCCTCCCGCCATTGCAAAGGAGCTCCCGATGCATGCTGCACTTTGTGCATCTGGCTTTACGTGGGCGCCAGGGAATCAAACCCCGGTCGTTAGGCTTTGCAAACAAGCGCCTTAACAGCTGAGCCATCTCTCCAGCCCCTGATTCGCGTTTTTGAAGGGGTACAGTCCAACATGGCCAGAAAGGCATGGCAGCAAGAGGCAGTGGGCATGGATGCCAGTGCTCAGCTCCCTTTCTCTTTTCTATTCAGCCCACGACCCCAGCCCATGGGACGACGGGTAGTCAGGGTGGGTCTTCCCACCTCAGTGAGACCTCTCTGGAAGTGCCCTCTAAAGACACAGGCCCTGGGGTGTGTTTCCATGGTGATTCGGGGCCTTACAGCATTATGGCTGCTACAGCCTTGAGCCCCCTCTGCTCAGCGAGGCTTAGAGACCCTGACATGCAAACTCTGTGACGCGCAAAGCTTTCCAGAAGAGCTGGCGCCCCGGCAGGGCCTGGGAGGAAGATGGGGAACAGGGGCAGCAGGTGAGTCACAGGCCTCTCAGAGGCGCTTGGCATTACACCACCATTTACACAGCTGCCCCTTCTCCCTGCCCATGCCAGACCCTGCACGTGAGCTGCTGGGCGTGCACGTATATCTCCAGGAACAGGATGTCACCTCCTCTCCACCTGCAGCTGTGGAAGTCCTGAGCATTCTGTGACTCGCGTCCAGAGCTTTTTCCCAACAAGGGGCCATCATGGGGAAATGACACGATTTTCAGCACCAATTTTGTTTTTTGCCCATATGTGTATACAGTATGTGCAGTATATTATGTGCTGTGTGAGCACATGTGTGTGCAGATGTGCACACCTTGTGTGCGCATGTGTCAAGACCAGAGGCGACTGTTAAATGGCCTTCTCTATGCATCATTCTTTTGTTTACTTCAGACAGAGTCTCTCATTAAACCTGGAGCTGCTCCCCATCTCCCTCCCCCCACAACACCCCAGTCAGACTGGCTGACCAGTAAGCTCCAGTGATTCTCCTGTCTCCGTTCCTCATAAGACCTAGGTTACAGGCACTGGGCTTTTTATGTGGGGGCTGCAGATGGAACTCAGGCCCCCATGCTCGTGGGGAAAGGGCTTACCCGCTGAGCCAGCCCCCAGCGTCTTTGATGATGGACGCGTTTCGATACTCTGCAAAGTTGCTCTCTGTCTCACATCAGTCCTCGCTAACCTCAGGCTTGGACACGCCCTTCTGATCGGGGTGGAGGACAAGGATCTCTGAGGGGCCCTGGGGACACACAGGGCTGTTGGCCAGGACACTAAGTGGCCTCAGACAGCTGCGTTTTAAGTCGACAGCTCTTCCGTAGCCTCTCTCCCAAACGGCTGTCATGTGTGTTCTAGCAGCTGCTGTTATCAGCTGCCATTTTCTGCGCGCCTTGGTCGGGGTGACAGCTGAGGTCAGGGGGTCACCTCTCCAGAGCATAAGGGCATGAACTGTATGAGAGCTGTCTGCCACTCAGGGCATGCTCAATTACTGTGGGGTCCCTGGAAGGAGAGTGTTCAGATGGCCAAGTTCATGACCAGTCAGACTCCTGGACAAGTATTGATAGTCACGGCCATCATGTGCAGAGCCAACTTTATTCAGAGTATTTTGTAAACATTAACGTGTTTAGTCATAAGATAAACCAGAATGAGGTAGCTCTTGCCTTCTCAATTTCGTAGATAGGGGAGGGGGAGGTCAGAAACAGTTGGATCAATTGCCTAAAGTCCCATAGCTTCTAAGTGACAGAGCCAGGAGTTAATCACAAACCTAGAGCCCTTGTGCTCAATTTGCACACGTGCATACACACACGCACGCACATGTTGATCGTGCCTGATCTGTTCGTTTGTTGGAGTGGTGTTATGTTAGCTGCATGTATGAAGTCCTTAGCTCCGATGGCCTGGGATGTCCAAGAGCTGTTCTGTTGTGGAAATGATCAGCTAGATGTGACCCAGGGACACAACCAGACCCTTTCTCCCCAACAGGAACAGTTACCGCAAGATGAGAGATATGAGGACCGGCTGCCACCCAGGAGCCCCGGCTCTGGGACATCCTCTGAGGACCTGGCTCCATACCTGGGTGACAGGTGGCAAGATGTGGCTGCCCTTCAGGTCCCTGCTGAGGTAGGTAGGTGAGCTTCCCGGAGACATTCAAACGCCAGATAAATGCCGACAGAGGGTTGGCAGTGCCGGAGCACGGGGCCACGGAGTGTATTCCACACTGCACCCACACCATGAAACCTGATTTTTTTAAATTTTTTTTTATTTTTATTTTTAGATAAAGAGGTAGGGAGAGAGGGGGAGAATGGGCACACCAGGGCCTCTGCAAACAAACTCCAGGTGCATGTGCCACCACGTCCATCTGGCCTACGAGGGTACTGGGGAATCAAACCTGGGTCCTTAGGCTTTGCAGGCAAGCACCTTAACCACTAAGCCATCTCCCCAGCCCTGAGACCTCATTTTTAAAAAATATTCTACTAAGCTGGGTGTGGTGGCGCACGCCTTTAATCCCAGCACTTGGGAGGCAGAGGTAGGAGGATCGCCGTGAGTTCAAGGCCACCCTGAGACTCCATAGTGAATTCCAGGTCAGCCTGAGCTTGAGAGAGACCCTACCTCAAAACACCAAAAAAAAAAAAAAAAAAAAATTCTACTCATTTATTTGCAAGAAGACAGACAGAGAGAGAGATTGAGAGACAGAGAGAGAGAGAAGCGAGAGAGAGAATGGGTACGCCAGGGCCTCTATCCACTGCAGATGAACTCCAGATACATGCAATACTTTGTGCCTCTGGCTTTATGTGGGCACCAGGGAATCAAACATGGGTCATTAAACACTACAGGCAAACACACCTAAATCGCTGAGCCATCTCTCCAGCCCAAGACCTCATTTTTTAAAATTAATTATGAATTTTACTGTATGAACAAATTGCTTGTAGTCCCAGTCCCCTCATGTCATCCATTTGTATCTCCTCTTCCCTGACCCCCATTCCACTGAGGGGTTGTTGGGGTTCACCATGGGGTTACAAATGTACCAGTTAGTCTCTGGAAGAAGGGAGAGGACAACACCTTAGGATATTTTTTTCCCACCCTGTGGCTCTTACAGTCTTTCCGCCCTCTCTTCCACAATGTTCCCTGAGCCTTGGCAGGTGAGTTATAAGTCTACTTTAGTGCTGATCTCTCTGCAACCTCTGGATTTCTGCTTTGATGAGTGTTGAGTGTCCTCGGTGTCTATGGCCATCTCCCTGGAGCTGGTTGTCAGGATAGCAGTGAGAGCAGCTCCCATGTCTAAATCGCCGCTTCCTCTGTGAGGTCTCTTGGGCCCTGACAGATGTGCTAGGGGTGACTCAAGACCTCATTTTTTTAAGTAGCACACAACCTCTGGCTAATCATTTCATTTCAATTTCACACCATATTGTCAGAACCTCACCCCTCAGCTGGTTGTAGGAAAGAAAGAGTGGGGTCCCCCAAGTTCCCCAAGATTTACAGCCAGTTCTTCAACCTCTCTGAGCCTCTGTTTCTTCTTCTATGAACTGCATGTCAGTGCCTACTTGGTAAGGTTATTTTGAGGCTTAAATGAGATGCTGCTTGTCAAATGTTCTGCTCCTGCTTGAAATGGAGTAAGTGCCCAGAAAATGACAGCCGAGAATAAAAAAAAAAAGGAACAAAAGACGGCTCACAAAGAAAAGCCAAGCATCTTTCAGATGCAGCAATAAAAGTCAGAGGTGTTCTGTGAGTGAGGGAGTCTTCCCAAGGGACTCACCATGACTTTCTTTTGTCCACGCCATTCTCTCAAGCCAAAAACAGACTGGGGTGGAGGAGGGCTGTCTACAGGTGCACAGAGAACTGACAGCCTTGCAGATCTGGGGCAGGAAGAAGGCATCGCCTCAGGAATGCTAGGAGAGGATGTTGTTGTCGTTGGTTTTTTAATTTTTTTTTTAGTTGTTTTCAAGGATGTGGGCAGGGAATGGAAGCGCCAGGGCCTACAGCCACTGCAAACGAACTCCAGATGAATGTGCCATTTTGTGCATCTGGCTTTATGTGTGTACTAGGGAATTGAACCCAGGGTGTTAGGCTTTGCAGGCAAGTGCCTTAATCTCTGAGCCATCGAAGAGGGTATTTTTAAATAAATTTTGTGGTGTCACAAATCCTGGGGGGGGAAAAAAAAACAATCTATGCAGAAAGAGGAAACCTATGAAGATTAGCATCTTAGACTGGGGAGATAGGTTGGTTGGGTAAAGTGCTTGCTTTCCAAGCATGAGGACCTGAGTTCTAATCCCAGTACCTGCATAAATGCAGGGTGGGGTGGGGTGGTCTTGTTAACCCAGCACTGGGAAGGTGGAGACAGGAGAACCTCTGGAGCTGCTGGCCAGCCAGTCTAGTCTAATTGACAAATTCCAGGCCAATGAGAGATCCTGTCTCCAAAAAAAAAGTAGACAACATTCCCAAGGATGGCATCCAAAGTTGTGCACACACATGCATATTTACACATGCAGGCATGCACATGAACATGCATCCACACGTACACACATTTTACAAAGGGGGAGGCCGGGCACGTAGTTGAGCTGGCGTACGCTTGCCTAGCATGCACGGAGCCCTGGGTTTGATCCCCAGCACTACATGAAACTAAGTGTGGTGTTGCACTCTTGCAGTCCCAGAACTTGAGAGGTAAGAGAATCAGAAGTTCAAGGTCATCCTTGGTTACATAGTGAGTTCCAGGCTAGCTTTTGTGTAGCATGTCTTGATTTAAAAATAAGTAAATAAACAAATAAAAAGTGTCCACATGTTTACTGACATCATAAGAAACTCAAGACTTTAACTTGACACCTGTCCCCGAGCGTGGGCAGTGTGACAGACACTGAGCTGGGCCAAGATAAGGCAGGCACAACTCAGGTCTCCAGTTATCGAGCCCTTCAGCATAAGGAATGTCAGCTACTGGCTACAGGCGCTGGGAAGGGCTGACGGCAGCGAGCCAAGATGAGAGAGTGGACTCAGATGGGATTTGGGGACTATGGGAGAGTACAAGCCATTTGGTCCCCAGCGGGTGACATCTGTTCCATTCTGCGTGGGGACGTCATATTCTCCGCGAAGCGTTCCTGGACTCTCCTTGCTAGTTCCAGTCCTAGCTCATAACTTCTGGGTGTCAGCTCTAGTTTTGTTTTTGTTTTCTTGGCCATGAACCTGGCCAGGCAGGGAGGGACCTATCAGTGACAAACATGGACCCACCCTTACCATTTGGCTCCATTAGTCCAGGGATCGGGTTTACTAACGTGAGAGCCACTCTGACTCCTGATTGAATTCATCTGGAGACATTACGAGGCCAGGGCTGTCAGGAGGGCAGCAGGGCCCCACGGCACTGCTCCCTGATTAAATATTCAAGCAAACTGAAAGCTGAGCATCTTTATGGCTGTAATGACGGTGTCTCGGACCAGTGCCAGCTTTCTATCAGCGTCTGGAGGTTTACAGCCGGACTGAGCCAAGCCGCAGGGAGCATCACTGTCCCGGGTCTCAGCTGCTCGAGCCCAGACACAGGGATGCCAAGGCTCTAGGTAGCAGAATGCAGGCTCTGAAGAGGCTCACCTTAACCCTTAGGGATCCCAACCAGTGGGACCTGCAGTGACCCTGTGTGAATTCCTCGGGCAGCTCAGAGAGCCAAGTCCACTGCTTGTGTCCCACAGGGAGTGGATGACACGAGTTCCTCCGAGGGGAGCACAGTGGACTGTCCAGATCCAGATGAGATTCTGAAAAAGATACCCGAGCTGGCCGATGAGCTGGAAGAACCGGAGGACTGCTTCACGGAAGGTATAGGGGCCACGGGCCTCTTCTAACTCATGGATGGGATCAGAATCCCTGGGCCGGAGAGATGGCTCATTTGGTAGAGTACTTGCCTTGCAAGCATGAAGACCTGAGTTCGATTCCCCAGAAGCCACGTAAAAGGCTGGGTATGGTGGTACAAGCCCATAATCCCAGCACTGGGGGAAAACAGATACAGAAGGGGCTCACTGGTTACCTAGTCTGTCCTAATTGGTGAGCTCCAGGCCAGTGAGAGACACGTCTCAAAAGAAGTAGATGGCCTGGTGAGTTCAGCTTCCCTGGCCTCCACACACGTGCTCAAACATGTGTACCTGAATGCGTATTTGTGTATACACACAGACACATACCACACACATACAGTGAAGGAAGGAAGGAATGGAATGAAGGAAGGAAGGAAGGAAGAAAAGAATCCTGTTTGGCACTATTGAGGCACTTCTGTGTCTTGGTCCCTGGCCTGTCATCCACAGAGACTAGACAAACAGACCCCCTCATTCACCCCAGGCTTGGGGGCATCCACACCAAACACATAATCATGAACTCGTTGTTTGGGACACAAAGGACCAGAGGAGGGCTGTGGTGTGTCTGTTCCCTCGTGCTGAAAGGCAGAGCCTGTGCCGTTCATCTTCCCCCTCAGAGTTTGCAGAACATGGAGCCCGTTGAGTTCCTACTCAAAACATAACTGTGGCCTCAAGAACTTTTCATGGTGGCATTAGTGATGGAGCCCAGGGCTTTGCCCACGCTGGGCAAGTGCTTTACCACTGAGCTGCATCCCCAGGCCCTCAGTAGCTTTAAGTAAGTAGAAATTATGGAGGGGGATGTTTCACTGAGTTTCTAATCCTACGTGAACTTGAGTTGAGCTGGACCCAGGCCCCATCCAGCCATATGGTGGCGCCCCAGTCTAACAGGGACTCATGACGTAGCCCCTCAGAGGTCACCGGTCTCAGGCCCGAAGGTTTGTCAGATTTCTGGGAATGCATGGACACAGTGACAGGGACCACTGTTATCATCTGTAGGAAGGAGGATAGCTGTGGAGGGCATACGGGTGGGCAAGACCAGTGGTGGAGAGGAACCCTTGGTGGGCCGGACTGGAAAGGGACCACAATCCTCACATTCCAGGAAGGGGTTCCTAGAGTCCAGTGGAGTGTCCCAGCAGAGTGGCTTCTCTGTGGGGCTGGGACAGGAGGGGGCCGATCAGAAGGTCACTCACTGTCCATCACCTCGCCCTGCAGGCTGCACTCGCCGCTGTCCCTGTTGCAAGGTGAACACCAGCAAGTTCCCGTGGGACGTGGGCTGGCAAGTGCGCAAGACGTGCTTCCGCATCGTGGAGCACAGCTGGTTCGAGAGTTTCATCGTCTTCATGATCCTGCTCAGCAGCGGAGCGCTGGTAGGGGCGGGGCCCGCCTCGGGGGGCCTCTGACGGGCGGGGCTGCAGTCTGCGAGCCCTGAAGAGACAGCTCAGCGGGTAGCAAAGAGGTCTGGCCCCAGAACCCGTATGTTGTAGTCACCTTCCTGTTGCTGGGACAAAGCCCCCGACCAAAAGCAGCAGATGGGAAGAAAGGGTTTATTGTGGCTTACAGTCCCGAGGGGAAGCCGCATGACGGCAGGGAAAGCATGGCACGAGCAGAGGCTGGGCGTCACCCCTGTCGCAGCAGGTGGAAAACAGTAGCGGGAGAGTGAGCAGGACTCTGGCCAGGGGGAGCTGGCAATAACAGCCCTAAACCCGCTCCCAACAACACAACAACACACCTCCTCCAGCAAGGCTCCACCTCCCAACCAGCTGGGAACCAAGCATTGAGAACACATGAGTTTATGGAGGACACCCAGTTCAAACCACCACACCATGCAAATGCCAGGCTTGGGTGCACCCCTTTGCAGTCCCGGCACGGGGTAGCAGGGGGTAGAGAGTCACTGGAAGTCACTGGCCAGCTAGTCAAGTGTGATCGGAGCGCTTCAGACCAATGAGAGACCCTTCTGAACAGAGGTGGATGGCATTCCTGAGCATGACACCCTTAGTGGTCCTCGGGCCTCCACACACATGCACACACGTGTGTATATGTCAGGGCCCCAGCGCTGGTCTCTGATTGTCCCTCTGGGCTACTGTCATGTAGAGGCCAAATTGCATTTGAAGAGGCAGTGGGAGGGGCTTTCTCCATGACTCCCCTCCTTTCCTTCCTGCCATGCTGGGCAAGAATGACTGCTGTGGGGCTGGAGAGATGGCTCAGCGGTTAAGGCCCTTGCCTGCAAAGCCTAACGACCCTGGAGTTCCATTCCCCTAGTTATCACATCAAGCCAGATGCACAAGGTGGCACATGCATCTGGAGTTCATTTGCAGTGGCATGAGGCTCTGGTGCACCCATTCTCTCCTTCTCTGTCTCTGTCTCTCTGTCTCTCTCATTTCTCTCTCACCCCTCCCTCCTTGCAAACATTTTTTTAATGAGCACTCAGCTGCCTTTGGTGCCTTAGCGGTTCTCTCCTTGACTCTCCGCTGCTCACACCCCAGCACCAGCCGCCCCAGTCCCAGGAGGGCGCTCAGATCCTGTGGCAGCTGCTCCGCCTCGGCACCCTCCCCTCCCTTCCCCTCCCTCGCTCCTTCCCCATGGGACCAAACAGGCTTGCACCAAATTTAGTCTTCTTTATGCTTTTACTTTGAGTGCTTTTAAAAAATAACATGAATTTTCATCTGACAAAGTAAAATGAAAAAAAAAAGAGAGAAACTTGGAAATTATAGAAAAAGGTAAAGGAAGAAAGTCTCCCATTTTCCCATCACTCAAAGAGAAACTCACTTTGGAAGATTTTGGTTGGCTCCTTCCCATCTTTCTTATACAGAGGATACATAAATATTACAAAAATAAAACACATCTATGCATTCTATAATTTCTTGGGAAATTTTCTCAGAAAATAAATAGTCTCAGACTATCCCATTTAATGGCTTCAACAATCCCATTATAGGAATATGCCATAATTTCTTCAACCAACACCTATGTTTACATCTCACATGGGTCAAACGTCCTGATGTGCACTGCCTTGGAGGTACTGGGTGATGGTTGAAGGTACGGAGTGATGATGGAAATACTGAGTGATGCTGGAGATACTGGGTGATGATGGTTGGAGGTACTGATTGATGGTTGGAGGTACTGAGTGATGGTTAGAGGTACTGAGTGATTATGGGAATACTGAGTGATGCTGGAGATACCAGGTGATGGTTGGAGGTACTGAGTGATGGTTGGAGGTACTGAGTGAGGGTTGGAGGTACTGAGTGATGCTGGAGATACTGGGTGATGGTTAGAGGTACTGGGTGACGCTGGAGATACTGGGTGATGGTTAGAGGTACTGAGTGATGCTGGAGATACTGGGTGATGGTTAGAGGTACTGGGTGACGCTGGAGATACTGGGTGATGGTTAGAGGTACTGGTGTGCGGAGATACTGGTGATGGTTAGAGGTACTGGGTGATGCTGGAGATACTGGGGATGGTTAGAAGAACTGGGTGATGGTTGGAGTACTGAATGTTATGGGAATACTGAGTGATGCTGGAGATACCTGGTGACGGTTGAGGTACTGATGACAGTTGGAGGTACTGAGTGATGGTTGGAGGTACTGAGTGACGGTTGAGATACTGAGTGACGGCTGGAGATACGAGTGACGGCTGGAGATACTGATGACGGCTGGAGATACTGAGTGACGGTTGGAGATACTGAGTGACGGCTGAGATACTGATGACAGCTGGAGACACTGAGTGACGGTTGGAGATACTGAGTGACGGTGGAGATACTGAGTGACGCTGGAGGTACTGAGTGACGGTGGAGATACTGAGTGACGGCTGGAGATACTGAGTGACGGTTGGAGATACTGAGTGACGGTTGGAGAACTGAGTGACGGCTGGAATACTGAGTGACGTTGGAGATACTGAGTGACGGCTGGAGACACTGAGTGACGGTTGGAGATACTGAGTGACGGCTGGAGATACTGAGTGACGGTTGGAGACACTGAGTGACGGCTGGAGACACTGAGTGACGGCTAGAGATAGAGTGCGGCTGGAGACACTGAGTGACGGCTGGAGATACTGAGTGACGGCTGGAGACACTGAGTGACGGTTGGAGACACTGAGTGACGGCTGGAGACACTGACTGACGGTTGGAGATACTGAGTGATGGCTGGAGATACTGAGTGATGGCTGAGAACTGAGTGATGGTGGAGAACTGAGTGACGGCTGGAGATACTGGTGACGGTTGAGACATGAGTGACGGCTGGAGACACTGAGTGACGGCTGGAGATACTGAGTGATGGCTGAGATACGAGTGACGGTTGGAGATACTGAGTGACGGTTGGAGAACTGATGACAGCTGGAGACACTGAGTGACGGCTGGAGATACTGAGTGACGGCTGGAGATACTGAGTGACGGCTGGAGATACTGAGTGACGGTTAGAGATACTGAGTGATGGTTGAGGATGCTATGTGATGGGTAGGAATACTGAGTGATGCCTGGCGTTATGGAGTGATGGCTGAAGATATTGAATGACTGCTGACCTTGGATTTGGTTTGAGACAAAAACGCGAAAGCCAGGTCTCTTGGCCCCACCTGATGCTGGCAAGTGCTCTCGGTGAGGAAGAGGAGAGAAGCCAGCTGGAACAAGGACAGGAGCTAAGAGAGGAAACATCCGGGCTCAGTGGTCCCACAAGGGCCCTGATCACCAGCGGTGACATAGGGTTGTTCTGCCTTGCGACAAACAGGATGTCTTTGTAAACCTACAGGCCAATCTCATTGGGTAGGATCGTCCTGGGGGTTAAGGGTCTAACCCATAAAGCGTTTCCCAAAGTGGACTTAGCTCCGGCCAGTGAAGCCACTCCCAATAGCGTCAAAGGGCTGGGTGGGTTCCACCAGCACCCCATTGTCCTTGGTACAGGTCCTTGAAGGTAGAACCACTGGGTTCCTAAAACCCTGGAGTCATCTTACCAACTTGGCTTCCCAAAGACTAACTGGTTTCCACTTCAACCAGTCATCACACGAGTGAATTCCCCAGACACACCAACACTGAGACCTCCTCTCCATACTTTTAAAATTCTTCACCACTGGTCTGGAGAGGTGGCTTAGTGTTTACAGCGTTTTTCTGTGAAGTCTGAGGACCCAGGCTCAAATCTCCAGGACCCATGTAAGCCAGATGCACAAGGTGGCACATGCGTCTGGAGTTCGTTTGCAGTGGCTGAAGGCCCTGGTGTGTCCATTCTGTCTCTCTCTCAAATAAATAAGTACATAAACAAAATATTTTTTACGTTTTTAAATGTCTTATTTTTATTTGAGAAAGAGAAGCAGATAGATATATAGAGAGAGGGAATGGGTGCGCCAGGGCCTCCAGCCGCTGCAAAGGAACTCCAGAAGCAAGCGCCCCCTTGTGCATCTGGCTTATGTAGGTCCTGGGGAGTCAAATCTGGGTCCTTTGGCTTTGCAGGAAAGTGCCTTAACCACTAAGCCATCTCTTCCAGCCCAACAAAATATTTTTTTAAAATCTTCACCATTGTGACGGAAGAAAAAAAATGGCATTTTAATTTGAATTTCCTTGATTACCAGTGAGATGGAATATTCTTCTGATGTTTCCTGGTGATTCTGACTTTGTGTGTGTGTGTGTGTGTGTGTGTGTGTGTGTGTGTGTGTGTGTTTGTGTGAACTGCCCGTGAACATCCTCTGATGCTTGTTTTTAAACCAAGTCATCGTGAGAACCTCTTTGGTTCCCTTCCAAACTCTGATTCGAGAAGGCCTCTCTTCTCGCTTGCATTCACGTGTTCCAGTGAGCCGAAAAGCATTGGTTTATACCTCACTGTGCCTCCCCCACTGCCCACCCCGAATCACCAGAGCAGAGAAAGGAAAATAGAACCTCACAGGCAAGCTGGCCACCACATCCACTCTCGGGCCTGTGGGTGGGCTGACTGGCCCCCACCCTGTGGGAGGTGCTGTCGGTCCGGGTCGTCAGCCATTCTGCTGTCTCCCCTCCAGGCCTTTGAAGATTACTACCTCGACCAGAAGCCCACCGTGAAGGCCTTGCTGGAGTACACCGACAGGGTGTTCACCTTCGTCTTTGTGTTTGAAATGCTGCTCAAGTGGGTGGCCTATGGCTTCAAAAAGTACTTCACCAATGCCTGGTGCTGGCTCGACTTCCTCATTGTGAATGTGAGTGGCTGCATGGGCACTGTGGGGCGTGGGGTCCTCACCGGTGTTGCAGCTAGTACAGAGGAGGCTGGGAGAGTTGGCTCTCGGCGAGAGAGAAGCTTTGGCCACTGAGCTCGTGATTTGGACATGGCAGTGACTATTAGGTGAGTCCGTGGGTCACAGGTCTCCATTCAGAGAGATCAAGAGAGCCCTCCGCATGTCCTTCCAAAGCAAGATGACACAGGCTTCCAGGGCCTCTTGCTTTTGCACCCACTACCAGGGCTCTGGATGTTGGGGGGTGGGGCCTACGGGCACAGAGAATCTACCCACCCGCCTGTGGTCTCTAGTCCTGACTGCACACTAGAACACTAGCGGAGCTCTTAAAAAACACAATGAGTGTGCTGGAGGGATGGCTCAGCGGCTAAGGCACTTGCCTGCAAAGCCTAACAACTGAGTTCCATTCCCCAGAAGCTACATAAAACTGGATGCACATGGGGGCGCACACATCTGAGTTCATTTGCAGTGGCTAGAGGCCCTGGTGTGCCCATTCTTTCTGTCTCTCTTCTATCTCTCTCTACTTGAAAGAAAATAAATAAAAATATTAAAACAGGGCTGGAGGGATTGCTTAGTGGTTAAGGCATTTGCCTGCAAATCCAAAGGACCCAGGTTCAATTCCCCAGGACCCACATTAGCCAGAAGTACAAGGTGACGCACACACCTAGAGTTCATTTGCAGTGGGTGGAGGCCTGGCTTCCCCTCCCTCGCTCCTTCCCCATGGGACCAAACAGGCTTGCACCAAATTTAGTCTTCTTTATGCTTTTACTTTGAGTGCTTTTAAAAAATAACATGAATTTTCATCTGACAAAGTAAAATGAAAAAAAAAAGAGAGAAACTTGGAAATTATAGAAAAAGGTAAAGGAAGAAAGTCTCCCATTTTCCCATCACTCAAAGAGAAACTCACTTTGGAAGATTTTGGTTGGCTCCTTCCCATCTTTCTTATACAGAGGATACATAAATATTACAAAAATAAAACACATCTATGCATTCTATAATTTCTTGGGAAATTTTCTCAGAAAATAAATAGTCTCAGACTATCCCATTTAATGGCTTCAACAATCCCATTATAGGAATATGCCATAATTTCTTCAACCAACACCTATGTTTACATCTCACATGGGTCAAACGTCCTGATGTGCACTGCCTTGGAGGTACTGGGTGATGGTTGAAGGTACGGAGTGATGATGGAAATACTGAGTGATGCTGGAGATACTGGGTGATGATGGTTGGAGGTACTGATTGATGGTTGGAGGTACTGAGTGATGGTTAGAGGTACTGAGTGATTATGGGAATACTGAGTGATGCTGGAGATACCAGGTGATGGTTGGAGGTACTGAGTGATGGTTGGAGGTACTGAGTGAGGGTTGGAGGTACTGAGTGATGCTGGAGATACTGGGTGATGGTTAGAGGTACTGGGTGACGCTGGAGATACTGGGTGATGGTTAGAGGTACTGAGTGATGCTGGAGATACTGGGTGATGGTTAGAGGTACTGGGTGATGCTGGAGATACTGGGTGATGGTTAGAAGAACTGGGTGATGGTTGGAGGTACTGAATGATTATGGGAATACTGAGTGATGCTGGAGATACCTGGTGACGGTTGGAGGTACTGAGTGACAGTTGGAGGTACTGAGTGATGGTTGGAGGTACTGAGTGACGGTTGGAGATACTGAGTGACGGCTGGAGATACTGAGTGACGGCTGGAGATACTGATGACGGCTGGAGATACTGAGTGACGGTTGGAGATACTGAGTGACGGCTGGAGATACTGATGACAGCTGGAGACACTGAGTGACGGTTGGAGATACTGAGTGACGGCTGGAGATACTGAGTGACGGCTGGAGGTACTGAGTGACGGTTGGAGATACTGAGTGACGGCTGGAGATACTGAGTGACGGTTGGAGATACTGAGTGACGGTTGGAGACACTGAGTGACGGCTGGAGATACTGAGTGACGGTTGGAGATACTGAGTGACGGCTGGAGACACTGAGTGACGGTTGGAGATACTGAGTGACGGCTGGAGATACTGAGTGACGGTTGGAGACACTGAGTGACGGCTGGAGACACTGAGTGACGGCTAGAGATACTGAGTGACGGCTGGAGACACTGAGTGACGGCTGGAGATACTGAGTGACGGCTGGAGACACTGAGTGACGGTTGGAGACACTGAGTGACGGCTGGAGACACTGACTGACGGTTGGAGATACTGAGTGATGGCTGGAGATACTGAGTGATGGCTGGAGATACTGAGTGATGGTTGGAGATACTGAGTGACGGCTGGAGATACTGAGTGACGGTTGGAGACACTGAGTGACGGCTGGAGACACTGAGTGACGGCTGGAGATACTGAGTGATGGCTGGAGATACTGAGTGACGGTTGGAGATACTGAGTGACGGTTGGAGACACTGAGTGACGGCTGGAGACACTGAGTTACGGTTTGAGATACTGAGTGATGGCTGGAGATACTGAGTGACGGCTGGAGATACTGAGTGACGGTTAGAGATACTGAGTGATGGTTGAGGATGCTATGTGATGGGTAGGAATACTGAGTGATGCCTGGCGTTATGGAGTGATGGCTGAAGATATTGAATGACTGCTGACCTTGGATTTGGTTTGAGACAAAAACGCGAAAGCCAGGTCTCTTGGCCCCACCTGATGCTGGCAAGTGCTCTCGGTGAGGAAGAGGAGAGAAGCCAGCTGGAACAAGGACAGGAGCTAAGAGAGGAAACATCCGGGCTCAGTGGTCCCACAAGGGCCCTGATCACCAGCGGTGACATAGGGTTGTTCTGCCTTGCGACAAACAGGATGTCTTTGTAAACCTACAGGCCAATCTCATTGGGTAGGATCGTCCTGGGGGTTAAGGGTCTAACCCATAAAGCGTTTCCCAAAGTGGACTTAGCTCCGGCCAGTGAAGCCACTCCCAATAGCGTCAAAGGGCTGGGTGGGTTCCACCAGCACCCCATTGTCCTTGGTACAGGTCCTTGAAGGTAGAACCACTGGGTTCCTAAAACCCTGGAGTCATCTTACCAACTTGGCTTCCCAAAGACTAACTGGTTTCCACTTCAACCAGTCATCACACGAGTGAATTCCCCAGACACACCAACACTGAGACCTCCTCTCCATACTTTTAAAATTCTTCACCACTGGTCTGGAGAGGTGGCTTAGTGTTTACAGCGTTTTTCTGTGAAGTCTGAGGACCCAGGCTCAAATCTCCAGGACCCATGTAAGCCAGATGCACAAGGTGGCACATGCGTCTGGAGTTCGTTTGCAGTGGCTGAAGGCCCTGGTGTGTCCATTCTGTCTCTCTCTCAAATAAATAAGTACATAAACAAAATATTTTTTTACGTTTTTAAATGTCTTATTTTTATTTGAGAAAGAGAAGCAGATAGATATATAGAGAGAGGGAATGGGTGCGCCAGGGCCTCCAGCCGCTGCAAAGGAACTCCAGAAGCAAGCGCCCCCTTGTGCATCTGGCTTATGTAGGTCCTGGGGAGTCAAATCTGGGTCCTTTGGCTTTGCAGGAAAGTGCCTTAACCACTAAGCCATCTCTTCCAGCCCAACAAAATATTTTTTTAAAATCTTCACCATTGTGACGGAAGAAAAAAAATGGCATTTTAATTTGAATTTCCTTGATTACCAGTGAGATGGAATATTCTTCTGATGTTTCCTGGTGATTCTGACTTTGTGTGTGTGTGTGTGTGTGTGTGTGTGTGTGTGTGTGTGTGTTTGTGTGAACTGCCCATGAACATCCTCTGATGCTTGTTTTTAAACCAAGTCATCGTGAGAACCTCTTTGGTTCCCTTCCAAACTCTGATTCGAGAAGGCCTCTCTTCTCGCTTGCATTCACGTGTTCCAGTGAGCCGAAAAGCATTGGTTTATACCTCACTGTGCCTCCCCCACTGCCCACCCCGAATCACCAGAGCAGAGAAAGGAAAATAGAACCTCACAGGCAAGCTGGCCACCACATCCACTCTCGGGCCTGTGGGTGGGCTGACTGGCCCCCACCCTGTGGGAGGTGCTGTCGGTCCGGGTCGTCAGCCATTCTGCTGTCTCCCCTCCAGGCCTTTGAAGATTACTACCTCGACCAGAAGCCCACCGTGAAGGCCTTGCTGGAGTACACCGACAGGGTGTTCACCTTCGTCTTTGTGTTCGAAATGCTGCTCAAGTGGGTGGCCTATGGCTTCAAAAAGTACTTCACCAATGCCTGGTGCTGGCTCGACTTCCTCATTGTGAATGTGAGTGGCTGCATGGGCACTGTGGGGCGTGGGGTCCTCACCGGTGTTGCAGCTAGTACAGAGGAGGCTGGGAGAGTTGGCTCTCAGCGAGAGAGAAGCTTTGGCCACTGAGCTCGTGATTTGGACATGGCAGTGACTATTAGGTGAGTCCGTGGGTCACAGGTCTCCATTCAGAGAGATCAAGAGAGCCCTCCGCATGTCCTTCCAAAGCAAGATGACACAGGCTTCCAGGGCCTCTTGCTTTTGCACCCACTACCAGGGCTCTGGATGTTGGGGGGTGGGGCCTACGGGCACAGAGAATCTACCCACCCGCCTGTGGTCTCTAGTCCTGACTGCACACTAGAACACTAGCGGAGCTCTTAAAAAACACAATGAGTGTGCTGGAGGGATGGCTCAGCGGCTAAGGCACTTGCCTGCAAAGCCTAACAACTGAGTTCCATTCCCCAGAAGCTACATAAAACTGGATGCACAAGGGGGCGCACACATCTGAGTTCATTTGCAGTGGCTAGAGGCCCTGGTGTGCCCATTCTTTCTGTCTCTCTTCTATCTCTCTCTACTTGAAAGAAAATAAATAAAAATATTAAAACAGGGCTGGAGGGATTGCTTAGTGGTTAAGGCATTTGCCTGCAAATCCAAAGGACCCAGGTTCAATTCCCCAGGACCCACATTAGCCAGAAGTACAAGGTGACGCACACACCTAGAGTTCATTTGCAGTGGGTGGAGGCCCTGGCGTGCCTATTCTCTCTCTCTCTCTCTCTCTCTCTCTCTCTCTCTCTCTCTTCCTCTGTCAAATAAATAAATAAATATTAAAATTAAAAAACACAATGAGGGCTGGAGGAATGGCTTAGTGGTTAAGGTTCTTGCCTGCGAAGCCGAACAACCCAGGTTTGATTCTCCATACCCCACATAAGCCAGATGCACATGATGGTGCATGCATCTGGAGTCCGTTTGCAGGGGCTAGAGGCCCTGGTACATCCATTCTCTCTCTCTCTCTCTCTCTCTCTCTCTCTCTCTCTCTCTCTCTCATTCTCTCTGTCTCAAATAAATAAAATATTTTTTTTTTTAAAAACACAATGAGCGAGGCTGGGGTAGTTCAGGCAGCGAAGTGCTTGCCTTGCAAGCGTGAGGACCTGGGTCTGATCCCCAGAACTCATGTAAAACTGCCCAGAACCCAAGTGCTTTCTAAGCCAGCCATGGTGGCACGCACTAATAATCCCAGTGTTGGGGAGGCAGAGGCAGGGCAATCTCTGGGGCTCTCAGGCCAGCTGGTCTAGCCTTCTTGGGTAAGTTCTGAGCCAGTGGGAGACCCTGTCTCCAAAAAGATGGATGGAGGCTGGGAAGATGGTTCCGCGAGTGAAAGCATGTGCTGTACGAGCCTGAGGACTTGAACTTGATCCCCAGAACCCACATAAAACGTCAGGAGCAGCCACGCGTGCCCGCCATCCCAGTGCTGAGGGGGCAGAGACAGGAGGAACGCTGAGGCCCACTGCTCAGCCAGTCTAACCAACATATGGTGAGCTGCAGGTTCAGTGAGAGACTCTCGTCTCTGAGAGATAAGCTAGAAGTGCCGTGGAGGAGAACACTAGACAGCCCACACACATGCACATGGGGCACATGCATCTGCACAGACACACGTGCATCCACCACACGCCCACACACGTACTATGCACACACACCAAAAAAGTAAATAATTTCTTTAAAAAAAAATAGATGGTGTTCATAAGGAATGACATCTGAGGTTGTCCTCTGGCCTCTACATACATACAAACACATTTGCACACATACGCACTCAGGGGCATATGTACACATACCAACATGTATATACATACATAGAAAACCAACAACAGTGGAGCTCACATGACAGACACTCACACCTAGTGACTCCTAACTGCATTGACCATACTTCCCACATGTTATTATATCATTCCCTCATCTTTCTTTTTTAACTTCTTTTTTTTCTTTTTTTGAGGTAGGGTCTCGCTCTAGCCAAGGCTGACCTGGAATTCACTATGTAGTCTGAAGCTGTCCTTGAACTCATGGTGATCCTCCTACCTCGACCTCCCAAGTACTGGGGTTAAAAGCACATGCTACCACACCCAGCTCTTTTTAACTGCTAAACCATCTCTCCAGCCCCCTTTTAACTTTTTTTTTTCTTGGCTTTTTGAGGTAGAGTCTCACTCTAGTTCAGGCTGACCTGGAATTCACTATGTAGTCTCAGGGTGGCCTCAAACTCACGGTGATCCTCCTACCTCTGCCTCCCAAGTGCTGGGATTAAAGCGTGCGCCATCACGCCAGGCACCCCTTTTAACTTTTTTTTCCTTTTTTAAAAATTTATTTATTTATTTGAGAGTGATAGAGAAAGAGGGAGAGAGAGAGAAAGAATGGGCACACCAGGGCCTCCAGCCACCGCAAACGAACTCCAGACGTGTGCGCCCCCTTGTGCATCTGGCTTACATGGGTCCTGGGGAATTGAGCCTCGAACCGGGGTCCTTAGACTTCACATGCAAACACTTAACCACTAAGCCATCTCTCCAGCCCCCCTTTTAACTTTTTATTGACAATTTTCTTACATGTACATAATGTATTTTGATCATAATCCCCTCCCACTACCTTCTTTTAGTCCCCTCCACTGAACCCCTTCTTCCTACAACTCATCTGTCTTTTAGTTTGATGTTTTCTGGGGCTTTGCTCTTCCATCCTCCATGACAAGACATCGGAGAGCCCAATATTAGGCAGTTCTCATGCAGGTAACAACAGTCACTCTGACGTTAAGAGTGCAATGGTCAGAAGACAGTGTTCCAAAGCGCTCGTCCCCATCCTCACATTCTTCCCGCCCTCTCTTCCACGAGTCCCCTGGGCCCTGGCGGGGTGAGAGAGATGTCTCGTCTAGCACTGAGCCCTCTACAGCCCCTTCGATGAGTTTGGATTCTCCCCAGTAGTCACCGTCTTCTACAAAAAGCTCCTCTGGCCAAAGATGAGTGTAGCGCTAATCTGTGCCTCCCTCATCTTAAGCACGCCATGGCTCCGCTCCTCTCTGGACTCCTCGCCTCTTGCCTTGGCAGCAGAGCAAACTGGGTTACTTGCTCACTGACGCCTAGTGGAAGGTTCCTGTAAGCAAGGTGAAGCCTGGGCTGTGTCTATGTCTGTGTCTGCCTCCGCGGAAATGTGACTGGGGTTGGTACTTGCCGCCTGAAGCTGGAAGGAGTCCAGTCCAGAGCCCTCTGTCCAGCCCCGTCTGCTGGACTTCCACAGCAGCCCGTGCATGGACTCCTCTTTCCTGATGTCAGTGCGTCGGCAGCATCAGGCCACTGCGCCGCACGGATTAGCTGAGAGCTTTGATGTCTGAGTCACAGGTGATAACTTTGTGCATATAAAACAGTCATTCATAACTGAAGGGAAACTGTTCTGTTCTGGCTCCGTATATCGGAGAGAAACAGTCACTACGGGGTACGGCCACTCTTGCTCCCGCAGACCTCGCTAGTTCCCAGGCTCGATCACTTAGAAACCTTTCCCTCATTCCATCCCTCCTCCTCTGCTTCTCCATCCCAGCCCTACACTCTTTCCACTCTTCCTTTTTGTTTCTTCCTAAACATCCATCCATCTTAACTTGCGTCTGCGCGCTCTATATGTATGTGCATGTTGTGTGAATGGGGGTCTGTACAGCCACGGCGTGTGCGTGGAGGTTGTGTGTGTGTGTGTGTGATGTTCGTATGTGCATGCATGATGCATGAGTGTGGCTGTGCACGTCCTATGGCATATGTGTGGAGGGTTTATGTGTGTGTGCATGTTGTGTGAGTGTCTGTACATACTATGCCATGTGTGTGGCAGTCAGAGGACAACTCGCGGGCGTCAGCCCTTGACCTCCACCTCGCCTGAGGCAGGGTCTCTCTTGTCCTCCATTCTGCTCACCAGGCTGCCTGGTCCTTGGGTTTCCAGCAGATTGTCCTGTTTCCTTCTCATCCCGGCCGTGCCGGGGTTACAGACACCAGTGCCCCAGCGTCTGGTTGTAGGTGAGTTGTGGAGATCCAAACTTAGGTCCTCGGCTTGCGCAGCCAGCACTGTATCCACTGAGCGCTCTCCCCAGCCATCTGTCCTTCTCCTTCAGTCCTTCCTTTCCAGCTATCCGTTCCCCTTCATGCGCCCTTCCTCTGCCTGGCCACCGCCCTCATCTTCCTCCTGTACTTTCACCCACTGGCCCTTCCCTGACCATTACAGCTTTTGATTCATCCTCCTGACCAAATGTCCAGTCATTTAACTGTTCATTCGCCCACATAAGTGTTTTCTATTATTCAAGCATCTTTCTACTCACTCATCCTTCTAGCCATATATTCTTCCATTCTTTCTTTACCCATACATCTATCCTCACTTTATTTCACTCAGTCGTATCCTTCACTTCCACCCACTCATCTAATCGGCCACTAACTTCTTCCACTCATGCACTCAACTCCCATCTGTCCATGTGTCCATCAGTCACCTTCCTCGGCCATCCATTCTTCCCAAATCCATTCTCCCCCCAGCCATCCATCCATCCTGTCTACCCGCATTCCCTTTTTCCATACCTTTTCCTTTCTTCTTGGATTCCTTTCTCCCATCTTTCCATTCAACTATCTTTTGCATCTTGGTAGCCCTTTTTAATTTAATTTTTTTATTGACAGTTTCTATACTTAACAGACAATAAACCATGATATTTCCCTCCCCTCCCCCATTTTCCCTTCACAACTCCGCTCTCCATCATATCCCCTACCTCTCTACGTTAGTCTCTTTTATTTTGATGTCATCTTTTTCTCCTATTATGAGGGTTTTGTGAAGGTATTGCTAGGCATTGCGAGGTTGTGGATATTGAGGCCAATTTCTGTCTGGACAGTTGCATTGTAAGGAGTTGTAGCCTTCCTTTGGCTCTTACATTCTTTCTGCCACCTCTTCTGCAATGGACCCTGAGCCTTGGAGGGTGTGATAGAGATGCTTCAGTGTAGCCTTTGATGACTCTTCCTTTTCTCTTTTTTGCAAATACTGGACTAAAGAATTGTAGTACATGTATGTTTATTTGTTTCTTGTTTGTTTGGTGGTTGGTTTTGTGAGGATAGGGTCTTTCTGTAGCCCAAGCTGAGTTGGAATTTACTCTGAAGCTCAGGCAGGCCTCAAACTCACAGCAATCCTCCTACCTCAGCCTCCGCAGTGCCGCGATGAAAGGCGTGAGCCACCATGCCCTGTTTCCTTTTCTAATGTGTGTGTGACATAGATGCATATATGTTCACATGTGCGTGGGTGCACATCTGTGTACCTGTGTGTGTGCGTGTGGACACCAGAGGTCAACAGGTGTCTTCTTCAACCAGTCTCCACCCTCTTCTTTCAGACAAGATCTCTTCCTAAACTAGAGCCTCTCACTTCACTTAGATTGTCTAGCTGGTGAGCCCCTTGAGGATTCTGTGTCTGCCTCCCCAGTGCTGGGATTACAGGCAAGAGCTGCCAAATCTGGCTTTTGTATGTGGGTACTGGGGATCCAAACTCATGTCTTGCAAGCACTTGAGTCACTGAACCACCTCCCCAGCCCTGCAGGAGCTATTTCTTTTCCCCACCCAGTTCAGGTAACATAACTGAAACATCAGAGCTTGTGTCTGTTGCCACAAACACGAATTAATTCTTTACTTATTTTTTCTTAGCATGCTGATCCATCTTTCTATCCAATCTTCCTTATAAATTTCTTTCTTTCAATATTTATTAATTAATTAATTTATTTATTTAAAGACAGAGAAAGAGGCAGATAGAGAGAGAATGGGTGCTTTAGGGCCTCCAGCCACTGCAAACGAATTCCAGATATATGCGCCCCCTTGTGCATCTGGCTTACATGGATCCTGGGGAATCGATCCTGGGTCTTTTGGCTTTGAAGACAAGTGCCTTAACCACTAAGCCATCTCTGCAGTCCTCTTTCAACTTTCCATCCAATTGTTCTTACTTTCTTCTTTTCTCTCTTCCTTCCTTCACAATATGCATCTTTCTTCTCTTCCACTTACCAAATGTTTATGTCAATCAACAGAACACAGAATTGTTGTATAAAGTGTCCTGAAAGACATAGAAGCAAAAGTAAATAAATTCTCAGCCAGGCATGATGGCACATGCCTATAATCCCAGCACTGGGGAGGGGGCAGGGTGCTGGGAAGAAAATCTTGAGTTTGAGGCCAGTCTGGGCTGTATAATAAAACTCCATCAAAAAGAAGAAGGAGATACTCTGGTTTCTCTTCAGACCGAATAAATCTTTCGCCTTTTACTAAAAAAAAAAAAAGAAGAAGAAGAAGGAGGAGGAGGAGGAGGAGGAGGAACTGGAAAGATGGCTCAGTGGTTAAGACAGTTGCCTACAAAATCTAACAGCCCAAGTTTGGTTCCCCAGTGCCCACATAAAGCCAGATGCACCAAGTGGTGCAGGTGTCTGGAGTTCGTTTGCAGTGGCTAGAAGCCCTGGAGTACCCATTCTTTCTCTGTCTCTCACTCTCTCTGTGTCTGTTTCTCTGCTTGCAAATAAATAACTAAATAAAAATATTTAAAAGGAAAGAGAAGGGAAGAGGGCAGAGACCGAAGGATCTTTAGGGTCTGCTGACTAGCTTGTCTGGCCAGATCAGAATCAGTGAGCTCTCCAGGAATAAGATGGAGGGTGACTGAGGAAGACGCCTGATGTCAGCCTCCGGCCTCCACATGCACGGGCACTCAGTGCATACGAACCTGCACACACATGTGCATCCACACTCATACAAACATGTCTACATACACCACACAATCAGAAACTAAGTTGAAAATTTGAAAACATCCATCCTTCCACGGACTTCCTAGATGTCTCACTGGAGTTTGGAATGAGGTGGAAGCCAGGACAAAGGGGATGATGGCTTAGACGGAGCAGGGGCTGTGGGAGGGGCTAAGCAGACAGTTCCTGCCTCCTGCCAACAGGCTGACTGGTGGAGCCCTGGGGTGATACTCTGCTGTCTGCTTACACTCAGATCTCGCTCACGAGCCTCATAGCGAAGATCTTGGAATACTCAGACATGGCATCTATCAAGGCCCTGCGGACCCTCCGTGCCCTGCGGCCGCTGCGGGCTCTGTCTCGATTTGAAGGCATGAGGGTAAGATCCGTTTCAGAATTTCTCTGGTTGGCAGCATTTGGTAGCCCTTCCCCAGCCATGCCCTCCTACGGCCGACCCCGAGCTCTGGGTCCCTCTGTGGGCTCGGCGGCTGCCCTTCCTGCTTGCATTTTGGTGGCATTACACGTTCTAACTCTCCCGGTTCTTCCTCAAGTCCTCTTTTAAGCACTTCTTCCCTTGTCATCCATAAGCATCACATCCCCCCCAAAAAAATTCATACCCCAAATCTCAGGGAAGTGGTCCTGATGCAGGGCTATCATCTAGTGTCCCCACCTTCCAACTCTCTTCTTCTTAGTACCTCTAGAACACGAACCCTCAATGACAAGTGAGGCTTTTCTCTGGCACTCCCAGCTCCGCACTTTAACCACCACCCACCAGAACACATCTTCTCTACTGGCACAGTCTTCTCGTCCTACGGATTTTCCCTCCCACCCACTCCTTTCCTTATCCATCCTTGTCAGCCTCCACCCTGCCCTTCCTCCACCAACAACTCACAGCAGTCAAACTAGCTGGAGAGAGAATTCAGTCAGGAAAGCACTGGCCTTGCATCCTGAGGGTCTGAGCTTGATCCCCAGAATCCACATCAGTATGCTAGACATGGTGACATATGCTTGTAATCCCAGCCCTGGGTTGTAAAGACTAGAGGATCCCTAGGGCTCCCTGGCTATCTAATTGGTGACCTCCAGGCCAACAGTAGACCCTGCATCAAAAAAAAATGGATAGGGCTGGAGAGATGGCTTAGTGGTTAAGGAACTTGCCTGTGAAGCCTAAGGACCCAGATTCGATTCCCCAGTACCCCTGTAAAGCCGGATGCACAAGGTGGCACATGTGTCTGGAGTTGTTTGCGTTGGCTAGAGGTGTGCCTGTTCTCTGTCTGTCTGTCTCTCTCTCTCTCTCTCTTTCTCTCTCCCCCCTCTACTTTGCCTCTCTCTAATAAATAAATAAAATATTTTTAAAACTAAAAGTAAAAGTAAAAGAAACTGGATCCAGCAGGGAGTGGTGGCATTTTGGGGGAATCCCAGATCCCTTTCTGTCTCCCACCAGGTGGTGGTGGACGCCCTGGTGGGCGCCATCCCCTCCATCATGAACGTCCTCCTGGTCTGCCTCATCTTCTGGCTCATCTTCAGCATCATGGGCGTGAACCTGTTCGCGGGCAAGTTCGGGAGGTGCGTCAACACCACTCAACAGCCGTTTGCTCTCGTGAACTGGACAATCGTGAACAACATGTCCGACTGCCAGAATCAAAATGACACTGGCCGCTTCTTCTGGGACAACGTGAAGGTCAACTTTGACAATGTGGCCATGGGCTATCTCGCCCTGCTTCAGGTGGTGAGTTAACCATGACATCCACCCTTGCTGCTTCTGGGGCGGCTCAATGGAAGGAATGGAGCTTCCAGGGTCTTCGGAAGATGCCACCTAGAGGCTGTGCGAGGGATGGCACTAGATGTGAGCTGAGGCGGTTCTCTGTTGACTCCTGGCCTTTGCTCCTGAGTGCCAGCGCACAGGGGGACAGTTAGACAAGTTTGGTTAAGAGAATAAAATGAAGGGATGGGCTGACCACGGGGTGGTATCAGGTGATGACCTAGAAGCCACCTCCTGTACAAAACAAACCTGTGCTCCATCTTTTACTTAACGTTATCTCATTGCAGTCAGCTCCAAGTTGCTGAGATGAACTTGCAGACAGATACCGTTCATGGGTGGAACGGGCTGTATTTCAGGCTTACAGACCCAGGGGACATTCCCAAGGGCTCCCTTTCACAGATCCAAGCAGAGAGAAACCATCAGCAGCCAGCACCGCGAGCAAGAACAAACACGACAGCAAGCAGCAGGGCCCCAGGCGGAGCTCAGCCCCTCTGCACGCCCTTAGGCTGGAGTCAGCTCTGCCCCCAACGCACCTTAGGGTCGGACCCCAGTGACACCTCTTCCAGCCAGGCAGCCGGAAACCCATGTCACAAACGTTAACAAACCATCCAAGTCTACTGGGGGACATAAATTCAAACTGCCACAATTTCTTAGATGATAATGAATTGTGCTTAATTAGGCTTATTGCAATGATAGATAATATTGGTGACAGTTGCACTTTCTTTTTTAACTTTTTGTTGACAATCTTCATACATATACACAATGCACCCTGATCATAACACCCTCCCACCACCCTCCTTTGTCCTCCCCCGCCCCAAGTCCGTTCTTCTTTCCAACTAGTCCCTCTTCTACTCTGATGTCATCATTTTTCCCTCCTATTATGCAGGTCTTGTGTAGGTAGTATCAGCCACTGTGAGGGCATGAATGTCATGGCCACTTTGTGTCCGGAAGACAGTATTGCAAAGCAGTTCTCCTCTGCCTTTGGCTCTTGCATTCTTTCCTCCACCTCTTCTGCAATGGGCCCTGAGCCTTGGAGGGTGTGATGGAGATGTCTCACTTAGTGTGGAACTCTCCAGACATCACGCTTTAAAAGCAAATTTACTTATTTATTTATTAAAGAGAGAGAGAGAGAAATGGGCACACCTCCAGCCACTGCAAATGAACTCCAGACACATGTGCCACTTTGTGTACATGGCTTACATGGATACTCGGGAATAAAACCTGGGTCCTTAGGTTTTGCAGGCAAATGCCTTAACTACTAAGCCACCTCTCCATCCCCCAAACATCACACTTTTTATCCATTCCTTCATCCCTCGCCTTCATCCATTTGTTCATTCAGTCATCTGTTCATTAAAGTGTGGTCACAATCACTTGTATATCTATCCCATTCACCTGTGAGTTCCTGCACTGTATCATTGGTTCATGCCTTCGGTCAGCAAATAATCCCTGGATAGCTGTGGTCTACCAGGCACTGTGCTTGGCCCTGGGACACATAGCCACAACTGGCTCCAGGCACTGGTGTTATATGTGAGAAGAACAGACAGACATGTGAATTGAAACAACCCGTCAAAGGCAATAGCAAGCTGAAGAGAGCAAAATCTGAGATACCTTTCATGCCCGGTACATGCTGCAGGCCAAGCTCAGTTCCGAGACCTCCAGTTGCTAACACGAGAGACAGGAGTGTGGAGGTCTTCTCTTCCCAACTTCCCCATCCCCCAGGTGTCTATCCCGTTCTTACATCAAACACATAAGTGATTGAGTAATTGGTGGTCCCATGAGACCACAGAACAGCCCCATGAGAACTGATAGCAGTTAGGACTACAGCCTAGCATCTAGGGGCCCAGCTCAGGTTATATTCTGGAAAGTTCCATGTCTTCAATGCCACTCTATTCTGAAACACAGATTTCCTTAAATCATGCAAGATTGGTCAAGTCACCCAAAGGACTCTTTCCTTCCCCCTTTTCTGTCCAGTGCTTTCTTTACCAAGCCCCCTTACAAGCTCTTTCACTGGGCCACCACGGCCCGGAAGGGTCCAGTTAGATAGATGGGCAGACACTGAGTATCCTCTGCTTCTTGTTTCCAGGCAACCTTTAAAGGCTGGATGGACATCATGTATGCGGCTGTTGATTCCCGAGATGTAAGTGTCAGCCTTTATCCCTACAGCCCTCCCCTCTGCTTACCCCCCCCCCACCACATCAGTCTGTATCTGTGATAGGGAGACGGTGCTGGTGTCATAAGAGCCAGTCTTCCACACAACCCGCCTCTCCGACAGTGCCCACTTGGCCCTTCTTTGGGTGTCTAAGCCTGCCCAGCTCACTCCCTTCCATGTAACCTTCTTGGGCTTCTTAAACACATCCTTGAAAAGAGCACCACATGGCTGCTAAAGGGCAGTTTGTAAGAGGCCACTTCCTAGATAGCAACAAGAGCCAGGGCAGTGGCTAGAATAAGAACAAACGCCAGTCATATCGTGAGAGCAGTCATATTGTTTCATACTTCGCTCGCCGCCCTGACCAAATACCTAACAAGAATCAATTGAAGGCGGGAAGGATTCATGTTGGCTTACTGCTCAGGAGGGTCCAGTTCATCGGGGAAGGCCAGGCAGAATAAACACAAGTCAGCTGGTTACATGGGAAGCAGAGGGCAGAAAGGAAGTAGGGCTATGCTATAAAGACCCACCCCTTCTTGCTGACCCACTTCCTCTAGAGTGGCCTCACCTCCTAAGGCTCTACCATCTCCCAAAATGACACCACCAGCTGGGGAATCACATGTTCAAGCACAAGGGTCTATGGGGCACATTTCCCATTCAAACCACGGCAGATGGCAGGGAAGGACTCCTGTCTGCCGTGGCACATGCAGTTGATGCCCTGCCCGTGTATCCTCCGCCCGCCTCACTTCCGGTTCTGAACGTCTGAGACGCATCCCAGTTTTCTCAGTAGCCTCTCCCCAAAGGGCAGGGGATGTGATGTCCCCAGAAAGTTTAGGGGGTCTACAGATGGGCACTTCAGCTTCCCCATCCCTTAGTGAGGCTACTCGGAGGTGTGTTCTGTGGGTCCTCAGAGGGCCCCCAGGTGGATGGAGCCCCATCGCCCACAGCAGTGGCTGAGTGAGCAGCACACCCGCTTTAGTCTTTCTCCTCTTCCTGCTTCGTCTCCTCTACTCCTGCTCGGGGAGCCTTGTCCCGGGGTTGGCTCTTGGGGTGAGCCTTAAACTAAGACACACCCACCTCTTTGTCTCGGCCACAGGTCGACCTTCAGCCCAAGTGGGAGGACAACGTGTACATGTACTTGTACTTTGTCGTCTTCATCATTTTTGGCGGCTTCTTCACGCTGAACCTCTTTGTTGGGGTCATAATCGACAACTTCAACCAGCAGAAGAAAAAGATAAGTGGGTCTCGGATATGTCTACTACAGCGATGGACCTTGTACTGCCTGGCCCTGGCCAGCTCTGGCCTCATGACTAAAGCCAACTACTCACAGCCCTTCATGCCCCTGGCACCAAGCTGGCTCTTGCCTCTGGGTGTGGTCCTCCTACCCGCCTGCTGCCTGGGCTGCTACCGTGAAAAGAGCTTGCACTTCTCTCAGTATTAGCAGTGCTCCCCCCACCGACACACACACACACACGCACACACACACACACACACACACACGCACGCACCCTGAGTTCCTACCTCCTCCTTCTCAAAAGTAACCTCCGTCTTCTGAGCCGGAACCAGTTGTGTTGGGAGCGTCACAGTGACTCCTTGGGAAATACCAGCAGAGAGAGAAAGAAAGGGCTCCAGAACTGACTGCTCTGGAGCTCTGATTGCCACACACGCACACGCGCACACGCACACATGCACACGCACGCGTGCACACACCATTACCAGGGCCTCAGGCATCGTCCCAGCCCTCCTTGGGATGGGCGGAAAGCTGTGTTCTGCACGGGTGCTGACTGAGCTATAGAGAACCCTAGCCCACATAGTTCTCCTAGTTACAGAAGGTGAGCAGGGCCCCCAGGAGACCCCGCGGCAACACGTAGACCTAGATTTGCGTTCCTGACGCTGCCGCCAGCTGGATAGGTGGTCAGGAGAAACCATCTTCGTTTCAGAGACACAAGCATGTCCAGGCTAGGCTCGGGAATGTCTCGCCCTCCTTGGTCCTAGGCGTGGCATGCTTCCCAACAGAGCTGGTGAGCAGCCCGGGAACGGTCCTTTCCACAGGGAATGCTTGGGCTTTGGTATCCCTGGAGGATCCCGCTACTTGATCTTTGGGTGTGTGCATACGTGTGTGTGGAGTGGTGCCCCATAGGCTCACCTGTTGGGACGGAGGAGGCTTACCTATGATGACAAGAGCTGAACATCAGGTGTCCCACTACATCACTCTTCTGCCCGGTTTCGTTTTGAGACGGAGTCTCTTTACTGATTCCAAAGCGTTCATGGCTCTGACGATTCTCTGCTTCCCTGTGAAACCGAGGTTACAGGTTACATGTGGTTGTGTCCAGCCATTTACATGGGATCTGGAGATTTGAACTCTGGCCATCTCGGGCCCCCCCCCTCAGGCCCTTGTGCTTGCGCAAGAAGTGCACTTATCCTCTGAGCCATCTCTCCCGCCCCTTCTTCTACTTTAATAACATCAGTGTGGTCCTCTCCTGCACTTAGGGGGCCAGGACATCTTCATGACAGAGGAACAGAAGAAGTATTACAACGCCATGAAGAAGCTGGGCTCCAAGAAACCCCAGAAACCCATCCCGCGGCCTCTGGTGAGCCCCCAAGCTCCCCTCTGCGTGGGCTGGGGTGGGATCCACCGAGAGCCGTGTGGAAGATTGAGTTTGGAGATGGGAGTGATCTGAGTTCCCAGGCCAATGAATGAGAGGCTGAAGTGAAGTAATTTGGTGCTTCTGGTGTGAAAATTGCTCCTACAGATGCTTCCGGTAAACTTGTTTAGGAAGTACTGAGTTGTCCAATAACTTCAGAGTTCAAACGTATGCTTGGAAATGTATTAAGCTGATCACAGTAAGGGCAGTTAGAGCCCAAGATGAAACATGGGGGTGGTGACGCCTCGTGATCTAGGTTGCAGTGGGTCTCTAGCATAACCCTACAGGCGGACCAGAAGGACAGTGGCCCAAACCCAACTTCCATGGGCTCCGTGGAGCAGACAGGGTCATGGTCCACCAGAATGGGAAGCGAACATTATCCTATGCGGCAGCGTAAGGATTGGCCAGGGGAGCTGGGAAGATCTCTCAGTGGCGAAAGGCACTTGCTCTTCAAGCCTGTTGACTGGAGTTCAGATCCCCACCGTCCACAGTGAGCCAGACACAAAGTGGTGGCCATGTCGGTAATCCCAACTCTCCTACAGCAGTGGGAGGTGGAGCCAGAAGAATCCAGAAGCTTATGAGCCAGCTAGACTGACCTTCCCAGCAGCAAGCAAGTAAAGGAGGGGTTCGCCCCAAGCAAGGTTAGGGGATCAATGTCCTAATGTGGTCCTGTGACCACCACATGCACAGCATCGCATGTACACAGCCCCACACACATACACCATACGCACACGTACATGCACACAGACACAATGAAGAAGAAATGATTTGATTCCCCTTTTTTCAAGATCTCAAGAGGCATGCCCTTGTGTCCCTCCCATACATGCAGTTTACATACTACACTTGATACTGCCCAGGTCCTTTCTCGGTCCTCTGCTAAAAATAGACTCATCAAATATCTGGGAGGCCCCAGGATAGCTCCCTGTTGGGAGTGGTGGGACAGGCTTGGGAATGGAGATGCTGAATTTCTGAGCCGCCCACTACATTAAATGGAATGGTCATCACACCTCTTTCTGTGGCTAACTTGCAGCCTTTAAGAAGAAAGCTATACGCACTCCCATAGCCCTTCTCCATACAAGGGCAAAAATGTAAGGGCCTTCAACAAAGGGGCAGGCCTGTCCCCAAAGGGTTAGCAGGACATTCATTCTGTTGGCTAAGGCATTAAGGATTTCTAAAACAATGTATAGTTCTTACATAAGTCATCCCATATTTGGTAGGAAAAAGTCTCAAAAACATTTACAAGATAAAAAAAAAAAACAAGGAGCGTTATAACCGTTGACATACTTGATTTGCAAATAGTGGCCATCAATTCACTCTGATTCTAGTTTCTGAAAAGTGGTTTATGTTAGTTACTTTTTCATTGTTATGATTAAGTAACTGACTGGAAGCAATTTAAGAAAGAAAGGGTTGGGCTGGAGAGATGCTCAGTGGTTAAGGCATTGGCCAAGCCTAACAACCTGGGTTTGATTTCCCAGCACCCATGTAAAGCCAGATGCACAAAGTGGCACATGCATCTGGAATTTGTTTGTAGTGGCTAGAGTATACCCATTCTCTCTCTCTCTCTCTCTCCTTTCTGTCTCTCTGTGCATGCAAATAAATAAAATATTTATTTTTTAAAAAGAAAGGAAGGAGCCAGGTATGGTAGCCCACACCTTTAATCCTAGCATCCAGAAGGCAGAGGTAGGAGAATCGCCATGAGTTCGAGGCCACCCTGAGACTACATAGAGAATTCCAGAATTCCAGGTCAGTCTCAGGTAGAAGAAAACCATACCTCAAAAAATCAAGAAAAAAGAAAGAAAGGCTTTATTTCAGCTTATAGTGTGAACACCAGGCATGGCGACACAAGCCTTTGATTCCAGCACACAGGAGGCCGAAGTAGGATCACTATGAGTTTGAAGTGACCCTGGGGCTACAGAGTGAATTCCAGGTCACCCTGGGCTAGAGTGAGACTCTACCTTGAAAAAGCAAACCAAACAACAACAAAAATAAAATAAGATAAAATCACCCTCAGCTTACAGGTGGAGGGCATACTGTCTGTCATGGTGGGGATACACCGTGACAGAAGCATGAACCATCGCGTCATGTGTGTGACACCATGAAGCCTATGCTCAGCTAGGCGTGTCCCTTGCATGGAGTCCAGCATGCGCAGCACATGGAACGGCTGCCCTACGGATAGGGGCAGGTCTTCCCACCGCAGCGGACCTAGTGTAGCAACTCTCTCACCGACGTGCCCAGGGATTTCTTTCCACAGCGAGTCCTGTTCAGGTTGACAACCGAAATCAGCTATCACAAAGTCTAATATTGGGACAAGAGAGTCAGACTTCTTTAAGGGCAGAGAAACTCCAAAGTCTCCCAGACATCAAGATAACTGAGCTTGGATAAGCCTGAAAATAAATAAACAAATAAACTTACCAGGCTGCCTGAGTGTCGTTCTGTAGAGAAATCCTGTGGTCAGGAAGTGGCCCTGAGTTACAAGATGTCGCTAAAAGACAGAGCCGGGCCCGCGACATTCAAGCCAGGGGCTGTAGGAGGAAGATTCCCAGGCTTATGGATGGACAGCAGCTGAGTTTACAGTGGCCTTTCCTGGGTACCACACCAGTGTTGAAAACTCCCATTTGAATCAGCAAGTCCTGAGCTAGGCGCAACCTTTAGTTAAATCATGAATGTTTTGATGCTTTCCTCCACATGCTACTCACACAACATCCAGCTTCTCCCCTCTTGACCAAGACTGTAGACAGCCATAGCTTCTTTCTCTCCTTGTCCCTGGGATAGTGTGGGCTGCAATTCAAAAGGGAACTTTTTCTAAATTGGGAGCTTTAATATATGAACACATTATAAATTGGCTGTATTCCCACCATGTTAATATCCTCTCATGTCCCCTCTCACCCATCCTCATCCCATTGAGGGTCCTCTTCAGTGGGATATTGGTAATCTCTGTGGGAGGGACACCAGTCAGGTCCTGTGGGGAGGGCAGTGCCTCCCAGTACACCTTCCCACCCCGTGGCTCTTACATTCTTTCCACTCTCTCTTCTGCAGTGTTCCCTGAACCTTGGAGGGCATGTTAGAAACCTGCTTTCGCGTCAAATTCTTGACAGCCCCTTATTTTCCGCTTTGACGAGTTTTGTGTCTCTACAAAGGCACGGTGCCTAATGTTGGAATTCCAAGCAATTCAAAAGTGGGAGTTGGGGCTGCGCATAGTTTCTTCTAAGATGTCACAGCCAAGACCCTCTAATTCCTCCGGGACTGGGGCAGGTCTTCTGTGCAAGAAGGGAAGTGGAGGGCTGGAGAGATGGCTTAGCGGTTAAGCGCTTGCCTGTGAAGCCTGAGGACCCCGGTTCGAGGCTCGATTCTCCAGGACCCACGTTAGCCAGATGCACAAGGGGGCGCACGCATCTGGAGTTCGTTTGCAGTGGCTGGAAGCCCTGGCGCGCCCATTCTCTCTCTCTGTATCTGCTTCTCTCTCTCTCTCTGTCTGTTGCTCTCAAATAAATAAAAATAAACCAAAAAAAAAATTTAAAAAAAAAAAAAGAAGGGAAGTGGATCTCATAGCCCAGCCCTGTTCCGAGGAATCCCCCATCTGTTTAGAAGGGAGGTGTGTTTCTAATGGACTATCGACACTATGCTAGTCAGTAAAGGAATGTGGCTCTTTCCTTAACATCATGGCCCGAGCATTGCAGACATTCTTGCTTTTGTTCCCTAATCTGGAAAAGCTGAGGCAGGTTGGAATAAACAAAACTTTGTAGTTTTAGGGAAGCCCAGGGAAGCCAGCAGGGAAAAGTCTAAGCAGAGTCTGTGGATGGCTGCTGTCCAGCCTCACAGGTCTTGGCCCATCCTCGCTCTGGCCAGTATCCACATGGCAGACAACCTCTTCACACCACCTGCTGAGTGACACAAGCCTGGTCATCTGTCTTCCTTAAATTCTAGATCCAAGACAGAAACCCAATGGGGGGGGAGGGGATTCCCACTTCTTTCTAGTGTCACCAAAGCCTTTAGGGTACAGTTCTGAGCCTTGGAAATTTTAACAACCTACTTTGAACTTCTCATCCAGACTTCAATATGCCAATTAAGGAGGTAAGTGACTATGGAAAGCAGAAAAAATGAGATCTATTCAATGTGGCTAATAGGGAAGAGAAACAAAGGAATTCAGTGATTCCCAAAGTCTATCTTTGGGATCCGACATGAGCTCTAGGTTTAAATAGGGGGTAATAAGTCCTGATCAGGGTGTTCTGCCCATCCCTGACCATCGTGGTCTCAGCCCCAGTCTGTCCTTCAAGGTGATCTGACAGTCATCAGAACCATGTGAAATCTCTTTCTAGGAAACCAGCTCAGTCTCTGACTGGCACCAGGCTCCAAGCCTTTGCCTTCTCCCAGCATGTGTCTTCTGGGGGAAAACTCCAATTCTTTGGGGCCCATTGTTTCATTAAGTTGTCTGGCTAAAAGGAGGGGCACGAGTGATTCTAGAATATCCTCTCTGCTGTCAGGATGGGTACATTGAGACTCCATCTTCCCCAGTCCATCTTCCTTTTCATCGGGTTATAGGCACTGGAACGTTCTCCTGCTCCCTTGGGAGCCCCAGCCTGTCAGACTAGTTAGATAAGCAGAACGGTTGGCCCAGGGGTAAGGGTGCCATTCATGGCAGGGCTAACCCATTCACACATAAAGACTCCTGAAATGCACACACGCACCACACCGTTTGCCTGAATCTTGTCTCATCCATAGAAAAATCTAGGACTGTTACAAGACAGGGACATTTGATTCTACAACATTCTCTGCTATAAAAATCTCAAAGTTCAGGTTTCACAGACTCGACTTGGTAAGAAAATAATAAGCCTGAGACCACTACATCCTTAGTCACCTGGGGTTACAGAGATGTGACCCCCTAACCCTCATCATATCACTCCACCCCTCCTCCTGCTTGGCAGCTTCTGCAGGTTGTCATGGAAGGTCTATGACAGTTTCCTCTCCCCTGCGCTCATGGCCACTCCTGTAGAACCCTGAACATAACAACCCATTCAGAAAGCCCTCTGTATAGAATTATACCTAATCAACTTTGGTAAGGTGGCGTTCAAATGTTGAAGTGTTGTTAATCGGAGCCTCTCATTCTGCCTTGTGCTTGCTCGTTTATTGAGGATCTGTTGCATGAAGACAGTAGGCCAGGATGGTTAGCAAGATGGAAAGATTCCCCACCTTTGGAGAGATCACAGTTTGGCGATGGAGAAAAATAGCTAGCCAACAACTGGGAACCTCCTCCAGGGAGACAGCGGTAGACACTGAGGAGACTCAAAGCACAAGGCAGAAAACCAGAGGCTGCTGAGAGCTCAACACTCAAGGAGACTTGTAACGCACTCAGGGAACATTGTGAAAGAGGGGGCAGAAATAAAGTTAAGAGCCACAGGGAGCGAAGGTGTACTCTGAGGCATTGCCCCCCGAGAGACTGGTGCATGCATGACCCCGTAGTGAATACTGATAACCCCACTGAGAAGGCCCCTCAGCGGAATGGGGGTGGGGGAGAGGGGACATAAGAGTACAACCCAGTGGGCATATGAGCAATTTATAATGTGCTCATATACTAAAGTTCTCAATTTCATAAAAACACAGTGATGGTTTAGTGGTTAAAGGTGCTTGCTTGCAAAACCTAATAGCCTAGCTTGAGTTCCCCAATACCCATGTAAAAGCCAGATGCATAAAGTGGCATTTGCAGGAGGCCCTAGAATGTCCATACTCAATCAATATATATATATATATCTCTTTCATAGTAAATAAATAAATATTTTTAAGCCGGGCGTGGTGGCGCACACCTTTAATCCCAGCACTCAGGAGGCAGAGGTAATAGGACAACCATGAGTTTAAGGCTACCCTGAGACTATGTAGTGAACTCCAGATCAGTGTGGGCTAGAGTGAGACCCTACCTCAAAAAAAAAAAGAAAAGGAAAGGAAAAAGAAAAAAAATTATATATACAACGTGTTAATTCATAGGCTGGAGAGATTGTCAAGAGAGGCTGAATAAGGTTAAAAAGGCTAAGGCAGGACTAGAGAGATTGCTTAGTGGTTACGATGCTTTCCTGCAAAGCCAAAGGTCCCAGGTTCCATTCCCCAGGACCCACATAAGCCAGATGCACAAGGTGGCACATGCATCTGGAGTTCATTTGCAGTGGCTGGAGGCCCTGGGGTGCCCATTCTCTCTGTCTCTCTCTCTCTCTCTCTCTCCCCATCTGTGTGTGTCTGCCTCTTTCCCTCTATCACGCTCTCAAATAAATTTATTAATTAATTAAATTTTTTTTAAAAAAAGGCCAAAACACCCAGGTTTCAATCCTGTGGAGTTCTCGTTACCTAACAGTGGGAGGCAGGAGACCAAAACAGAGGAGCCTCACAGTGCCCTGTCTTACCCCCTCAGAACAAGTACCAGGGCTTCGTCTTTGACGTCGTGACCAGACAAGCTTTCGACATTGCCGTCATGGTCCTCATTTGCCTCAACATGATCACCATGATGGTGGAGACGGACGATCAGAGTGAGGAAAAGACCCGAGTCCTGAGCAGGATCAACCAGTTCTTCGTGGCCGTGTTCACAGGCGAGTGCGTCATGAAGATGTTCGCCCTGCGGCAGTATTACTTCACCAATGGCTGGAACGTGTTCGACTTCATCGTGGTCGTCCTGTCCATTGGGAGTAAGTGGCGGCCACGGGGAGCGAGTGGGGCAGCCTCGCGCCTGCCTGGATTGGCTTCGTGTTCGTTTGTTCGTTTGTGGTGTGTGTGTGTGTGCAGAGTTTGTGTGGTGTGGTATATTGTGTGTGGTGTATGCCCACATGCATATACAGACTCATGCAAATGCAGGCATGTGGAGGCCAGAGGAGGACCTCAAGAGCCTTTCTCTCTTGCTCATCCACATGCTCCCCTGAGTCAGGGATCTCTCCTCAACCCAGAGCTGCCATTTTTTTTCAGTCAACACGCCAGCAGTTCTAAGTTCATAGCCATACCCAGCATGCAAACATGGGCTCTGGGGAGTTGAACTTGGGCAGTCTCCGGACCTCATGGGTAAGGAGCAAGTGCTCTTACAACTGAACCATCTCCCTGCCCCTGGTCAGGTTGTTTTGGGTTGCACATTCCAAACCAATGGGCAGACAACTTGCTTTTTAAAACAATGTTATGGGTTAGATATGTGCAGCCTTCCAAGGGTTTCTGGGTAAAAAAAAATGCCCTTGAAATAGTCTCAGCGAAAACGAAGGGGTCTGTCTTATTGGTCTCTGTGCTACAACAACAGCGTTGTTACCAGACAGTGAATCCACAGCCCGTCTCCAGAACTCTGGGGACCAACAGGAGCCAAAGTTCCTCTGAGAACTAAAGGCTGTAAGATGATGGGGTTCCAAGTGGGCCTCATCATTACAGTCATCAAAGCAGGAGGTGGGTGTTGTTATGTGAAGTGACTCCTAAAGACTCTCTGGGAAAGGAGGTGAGTTACCTGCACAGTGAGAGAAAGACTCTCTTCAGAAGAGATTTGAGGGCTGGGGAGCATGCAACTATGGGGATCTGAGCTCAGATCTCAACAGTCATGTAAAAACGGTCCATATCAGTACAAGTTTGTAATCCTCCTGCAAGGAGTAAGAACAGGAAGGCCGGGCGTGATGGTGCATGCCTTTAATCCCAGCACTCGGGAGGCAGAGGTAGGAGGATCACCTTGAGTTCAAGGCCACCCTGAGACTACAGAGTGAATATCAGGTCAGCCTGAGCTGGAGTAAGACCCTACCTTGAAAAACAAAGGAAAACAAAAAAAGACAGCAAGATACCTGGGGCTCACTGGCTAGCTAGCCTATTTCAATCAGTGAGAGTCCTCTCAAAAGTAAAGTGAGAAGCCGGGCATGGTGGTGCATGCCTTTAATCCCAGCACTTGGGAGGCAGAGGTAGGAAGATTGCTGTGAGTTCGAGGCCACCCTAAGACTACATAGTTAATTCCAGGTCAGCCTGAGCCAGAATGAGACCCTACCTCGAAAAACCGAAGGAAAAAAAAAAAAAGGTTAAAGTGAGGGCTTCAGAGATGGCTTAGTGTTGAGGCACTTGCCTGTGAAACCTAAGAACTCATGTTCAACTCTCCAGATCCCATGTAAGCCAGACGCACAAGGTGACACAAGCATGCAAGGTTGTACATGCGCACAAGATGGTGCATGTGTTTGGAGTTTGATTGCAGTGGCTGGAGGCCTTGGTGCACCAATTCTCTCTCTCTCTCATTAAAAAAAAATACAAAAAAGGGGCTGGAGGGATGGCTTAGCAGTTAAGGCATCTGCCTGCAAGGCCAAAGGACCCAGGTTCGAGTCCCCAGGACCCATGTTAGCCAGATGCACAAGGGGGCACACGCATCTAGAGTTCATTTGCAGTGGCTAGAAGCCCTGGCATGCCCATTCTCTCTCTCTCTCTCTCTCTCTCTCTCTGTCTCTCTCTCCCTCTTTCTCCTGTCAAATAAATAAATAATAAAATATATTTTAAAAAATTTTTTTAAAAGTAAAGTGAAGCCAGGTATTTTGGCACACACCTTTAATCCCTGCACTCAGAAAGCAAAGATAGGAGGATCACCATGAGTTTGAGGCCAGCCTGAGATTACATAGTGATTTCCAGGTCAGCCTTGGCTACAGTGAGACCCTACCTTGAAAAAATAAAAATAAAAATAGGGTGGAGCGTGATTGAGGAAGACACCTGATGTCAACCTCTGACCTCCACACACTCGTGCACAGGCCCCCAGACGTGTATGAAAGCACACGCACACCACAAAAAGAGAGAGGGAGATTTCCTACATTGAGGGTCTAGAGTTAAATATCTACCTCGTTGTCCTCTTAGAGGACCTGAGGGATTGGAAGGCAGCCTGGGTGTTGTTGAACGGAAGGTTCAGAAGTGAACATGGGAAGCTGAGTACTTACAGAGTTCAGAATACTGAACTGGGTTCTGTGGATCCTCACAATGGCACTTGTTTGCAAAGCCTGCTGGCTCAGGTTCAATGCCCCCAGTACCCATGTAAAGCTAGATACACAAAGTCGCGAATGTGCCTGGAGTTCACTTGCGGTGAAAGGAGGCCCTGGCGCAACCATACTTACTATCTCTATGTCTGCCTCTTTTTCTCTGTCGCAAATGAATAAACAAAGTTATTTTTTAAAATACTAAGCCTCCAAGCTTATGAATGCTATGTAAGATTGTAGAGTTTAAGAAACAGAGATTAGGGGCTGGAGAGATGGCTTAGTGGTTAAGGCGCTTGCCTATGAAGCCTAAGAATGCATGTTCAAATCTCCAGGTCTCACAGAGCCAGATGCACAGTGATGGAAGTGTGCAGTGTTGCACATGCGTACAAGGGGACATATGTCTGGAGTTCGTTCACAGTGGCTGAAAAGCCCTGACATGTCCATTCTCTCTCTCTCTCTCTCTCTCTCTCTCTCTCTCTCTCTTTGCCTCTTTCTCTCGCTGTCTCTCTCTCTCTCTCAAAAATAATAATTAAAAAAGAGACAGAGGGGCTGGAGAGATGGCTTAGTGGTTAAGGTGTTTGCCTGCAAAGCCAAAGGATCCTGGTTTGATTCTCCAGGACCCACATAAGCCAGATACACAAGGGGGCGCATGCATCTGGAATTCGTTTGCAGTGGCTGGAGGCCCTGGCGTGCCCATTCTCTCTCTCTCTCTCTCTCTCCTCTTTCTCTAATTATTTTTTTTTTAAAGAGACAGAGATTAGGAATGCTATACAAGGTCACAGAGTTTATAAAAGATAGAGCTGAACTTAGGCTAAATTCTCCTAGGACCCTGCTACCAACAAGCCTGGCTATATTAGTTACTTTACCATTGTTGTGACCAAATGCTTGACACAAAGCAGCTTAAGAGATGAAGCATTGCTCTTGGCTCATGGCTTAAGAAGAGGTACCAGAGGTACCGTCCACCATGGCAGGAAAGCATGACAGTAGATGCACGGGACGGCTGGTCGCATTACATCCACAGTGAGGAGGCAGAGAGAGGTGCATGCTGGGACCCCGATGGCTTTCCCCTGTTTATTCAGTCCTGAGCCCCAGGCCGTGAAATGGTTCACCATGAGTCTTCCCTCTTTGGTTAAACCTTCTTGAAATTACTTCACAAGGCGATCCTAGAGAGGTGTCTTCTAGGGGATTCCAAGCCCTGCTGACTGCCATTTGCCAAGAAGGGATGGTGTTACTCATCGTTTGCTCTAAGCCTGTGGGTTCACTGAACTGTTAATTGTTTGTTCTCCAAGCTAGTGTCTCACTCTAGTCCAGGCTGGACTGGAATTCACTATGTAGTCTTGGGCAGCCTTGAACTCATGGCAGTCCTCCTACCTCTGCCTCCCGAGTGCTAGGGATTAAAGGTGTGCACCACCACACCCGGTTGGTTTTGACTATTTTTGCTTTGTTCATCTTTCAATGTGAGAGAAAGGTATTTTGATGTTTATATTAGAGACAGGAACTGGTTTATATAATTTCCCATATCAACACTACATAAATGTCATGTCCCCTATGATCAGGACATCAGCCTGCCAGCACCTAGGACCTATGCAGCATCCCTGCACTGGGGTGGAATCCCTCATAGGAGCATCTAGAAAATGACTGGAAGAGGGAGAGCCCACCTGCTGTGGCCCTTCCCTTTCCTCCTTCCCGTCAGAAAGAAACTTGTTAAATATCAAATCATTACAAGTATGAGATCTCATTCTCTCCTGAGCTAGGATCCCGGGAAAACTAAAGATGTATATCACTTGTCTGGTGGGAAATTCTAGTAGAATTGTATAGATGTGTAATATACCCACACTATGGAAGAGTGTCCCAATTAAAGTGAACTTTAAAAGAAGCATCTAGCTTAATCCCAGCACTCAGGAAGCAGAGGTAGGGAGGGAGATCACAGTAAGTTCAAGGCCTCCCTGAGACTACATAGTGAATTCCAGGTCAGCCTGGGCTACAGCGAGACCCTACCTCAAAAGAAGCATCTTCAGAAAGATTTTGTAATCAGACTGGAGAAGATGGCTTAGCGGTTAAGGCGTTTGCCTACAAAGCCAAAGGTCCCCAGTTGATTCCCCAGGACCCATGTAAATCATATGCACAAGAAGGCGCATGTGTCTGGAGTTCGTTTGCAGTGGCTGGAGGCCCTAGCATGCCCATTCTCTCTCACTCTGTCTTCCTCTTTCTCTCTCTCAAATAAATAAATTAATTAAGTATATATTTAAATATAATTTAAATATAAATATTATAATTATATATATAAAATATATAATATAATTATATATATAAAAATATTATATATAAAATTATAATATATAAAAATATTATATATAAAATATAATTTAAATATAATTAAGTATATTTTTTAAAAGATACCAGATAGAGGACATGTGTGTTCTTCCTCTTTCTAACCCTTCGTAATTAGGTTTGCAGGCGGTAACCGACCTTAACAAAGCCCCTCTTCAGGCCTTAACACAGAGCTCAAGCCCAGCTGGAAATGAAAGAAAGAAATTAAAGCCATTGCACAGACAGCTGGCCATCCAGGGACATTCTGCTTTAGCTGTCAGCAAGTTGCCCAACTTCTAGGCTCCCTTATAATTAATGCAGGCTCCGTGCAATTATCTGTGGGACCGTGTGCCAGGAACTGGGTCAGTCTTCACAGTAGGGGATAGGGAGATGAGTCACAGGGCCTCCTGGCCTTCTCCAAGCACAGGACCAGGTTGGGAGGAACAGGCATGGCGGAGGGCTATGTCATGTTGGAAACAAAGCATTGTGGGATGTGGGATAGACTGCAATCACTTCCAGCGGAACTGGGCTGCAAAAAGATAATGGGTTGTTTATTATAACCATTAACACATATTAATTGTATGAATTAATGGGATTCGCTGTGATGTTTTCACACACGCATACATAGGGCATTGAGGAAGATAGGGTTTTAACCATAGAGACCGACTAACAAGAGGATATTCTGGGTAGAGGGAAAGATTAGGACGTGTAAGAACAGGACCAAGATAAGGCACGGAGGGTTACTGGAATGGACATTACAGAGCAGTACCTCGTGCCAACCACTGCGCCAGGCTCAGAGGACCCTGGGACCTTCCCAGGTGGAAGTCTATACTGAGAAAATGTGAAGAAATGGGATCATTGCCAACTCAGTCAGGGTTTATGACTAGTGATTTTTTTTTAAACTTTTTATTGACAACCTCCATACATACACACAATGTACTCTCATCATAACCCCCTCTCACTTCCCTCGCTTGACCTTCCTCGCACATCCCCCTCCACTGTGTCCCTTCTAGTTTCCACCTAGTCCCCTCTTCTATTTTGATGTCATCAATTTTGTTTTCTTTTTGTCCTCATGTCATACAGGTCTTGTGTAGGTAGAGCCAGCCACTGTGAGGTCATGAATGCAATGGCCACTTTGTGTCGGGAAGACAGAATTGCAAGCAGTCCTCCCCATCCTTTGGCCCTTACATTCTTTCCACCACCTCTTCTACAGCAGTCCCTGAGCCTTGGTGGGTGTGATAGACATGCCTCACTTTGTGCTGAACACTCCTCTGTCACTTCTCAGCACTTTGATGAGTTTTGAGTGACCCTAGTGGTCACCACCACCTGAAAAAAAGAAGCTTTCTAACCAGAAGTGAGAGTAGCATTGGTATATGGGCATAAACATTTAGAAGGCATAAATATTTACAGGGCAATTTGGTGGGCATAATATATCCATTTAACCAAATAACAGTAGTAGCTTAACCCCAGGGTTTATGACCTCCCAAACCATAGGCTTTTGACCAGGTTTAGTACCAGGTATGAATGCCTTCCAACTGAGTGGGCTTCAATTCCAATCAGAGGAAAGCTGGTTTCCCCCACAGCAGACATGCCACCATTGCACCAGTTGGCACATTTTGCCTGGTTGACCAGTGGTGTAGCTTGCAGGGTCCACTGCTGGTTAAGCCATTGACTTTTTTCACCTGCGGGGGATGGGGGTGGTTTGCATAGCGCTTTCTAACACCGTGATAGCTGGAGATTAATTAGATCATTGTCTTCCCTGTTTCGAAGGTCTGATATTTTCCGCAATCCTTTCATCCCTTGCAAGTTACTTCTCCCCGACGCTCTTCCGGGTCATCCGCCTGGCCCGCATCGGCCGCATCCTCAGGCTGATCCGCGCGGCCAAAGGCATCCGCACGCTGCTCTTCGCGCTCATGATGTCCCTGCCCGCCCTCTTCAACATCGGCCTCCTGCTCTTCCTCGTCATGTTCATCTACTCCATCTTCGGCATGGCCAACTTCGCCTACGTCAAGTGGGAGGCCGGCATCGACGACATGTTCAACTTCCAGACGTTCGCCAACAGCATGCTGTGCCTCTTCCAGATCACCACGTCGGCCGGCTGGGACGGCCTGCTCAGCCCCATCCTCAACACGGGGCCCCCCTACTGTGACCCCAACCTGCCCACCAGCAGCGGCACGAGAGGAGACTGCGGGAACCCAGCTGTGGGCATCGTCTTCTTCACCACCTACATCATCATCTCCTTCCTCATCGTGGTCAACATGTACATCGCCGTGATTCTGGAGAACTTCAACGTGGCCACCGAGGAGAGCACGGAGCCCCTGAGCGAGGACGACTTCGACATGTTCTACGAGACCTGGGAGAAGTTCGACCCCGAGGCCACGCAGTTCATCGCCTTTTCTGTCCTCTCGGACTTCGCCGACGCTCTCTCTGGTCCTCTGAGGATCCCAAAACCTAACCAGAAAATATTAATCCACATGGACCTGCCCTTGGTCCCTGGAGATAAGATCCACTGCTTGGATATCCTTTTCGCCTTCACAAAAAATGTCTTGGGGGAATCTGGTGAGTTAGATTCTCTGAAGACAACCATGGAGGAGAAGTTTATGGCAACGAATCTTTCAAAGGCATCCTACGAACCAATAGCAACCACCCTCCGGTGGAAGCAGGAAGATATCTCAGCCACTGTCATCCAAAAGGCCTACCGGAGCTACGTGCTGCACCGTTCCTTAACGCTCTCCAGCCCCTTGAGTGTGCCCAGGGCCAGGGAGGAAGCGATGCCACCTCCGGGTGAAGGCTTCGTTGAAATGATGGCAAGTGACAATGGCGTGCTCCCCGACAAATCAGAAACTGCATCTACCACATCTTTCCCACCATCCTATGATAGTGTCACTAGAGGTCTTAGTGACAGAGTCTGCCTTAGCACATCCCGCTCAATGCAAAATGAAGGCAAAGCCACCAGGAAGGAGGGGGATGTCCCCAGGTCCCAGTGAGGACACTCTGTCATGGACATGTCCAATTCTAATAAGTTTCTTCTGCTGTGGTAACACCTTCCCTCTACGGATGGCACCATCTACGTCATCTACGTCACCAGAGCACACTTCTGGTTATGTCGGAATGGAGTGTGAATGTAGTCGGAAAAGTCCCCATACCAACAGGAGTGCCTCCTCTTTGATGTCCCTTCTGAAGTTCAATATCAGACCATGAGCTCTCTTACTTTCCAAAAAAAAAAAAAAAATCATTGCTTCAATTATTTGGACCAACTTCTCAGAACCAGAACCTCAAAAGATAACATGGCAAAGCCATGGCCAATGGTCTAAGGTAGTCTTGGAAAAACCGCATAGACATTGGCTATGTTATTTAGGATTTTGCATGACTGCATGTTGAAAGATGTTGGATAATACCTGTGGTCTATGTCATGAAAAACCTGTGAGATGGCCATTAAAATTAATATTTTTAAAGGTATATTAAGACTAATGCTGTATCTTAAAGCACGATTTGCCTTTTTTTTTTTTTTCTTAGTTGGAAGGTGCTAGCATGTCCCAGAAAATTTCAGTTTAAACTTGAGGTTGGCTAGAATGGGAGGGAGCACTATGCTAGGACAGAGAGAGAGTAGTTCTAATTTCATCTCTTTAACTGATTGTCTAGCTAGCCAGCAGCAAGATCTGTCACATATGAACCTTAAGGTCCCCACTTGTAAAATTGGTGGAAGTGGAAACAGAAGGGATGACTTGCATCGCCCTCTAATCTCGTGCTTAAAACTCAGTACTAGCCTGACCCTTTAGATGGGGGAAACACTATTGCAACAGTCATGTCTTTCTGCTATGAGGCTTAAAAAGCAGAACTCCAGTTATTTTCCAAACACTGTCTTATATCTTATAAGCAGACTTGGAAGACAAGGGTGTTCAAATTCCCTTCCAGGACTTCATCATTATGATTAATAAGATAGCGGAAAGCAGTGTGTGGTGGCACACACCATTAATCCCAGCACTCGGGAGGCAGAGGTAAGGAAGATCACTGTGAGTTCAAGGCCACCCTGAGACTACAGGTGAATTCCAGATCAGCCTGGGCTAGAGTGAGACCCTACCTCAAAAAAAAAAAAAATAGAAAAGATAGTCAAGAAAGAAAATCTGGTAGATAAAAGATATAGCCACTGGGTTTTTTTTAATCTACCTTACAAATATTATTTAACACTTATTACTTGCCTGGAAAATTTTCTCCAAAACAAAAGAGATAAAACAAGAGTTAACCTCCAAAAGAAGAACTGGCTATCTTGCAGTGAATTGGAGTAAGGATTGTCAAGGAAGTATATTCAGGCCAAAATCATATGAAAGGTTTTGGGATGGAAAATAGCAGAGTTCCTAGGGTATACCAATTACTTCAGGGTGGGTCTGCCCTCCTCAGTTTAGCCTTTCTGGAAATACCCTCACAGCTACACTCATGGTCGTTCTAAATCCAGTCAAGTGGACACTGAAGATGAACCATAGGACACATAGGACAGGTGGAATCTTAATGACAACAGATTATTAACTGTTGGGACATTCCCAGCCATACCACAAAGATCAGATCAGCTCATTGGCTATGTATTGAGAATTTTATAAGATTTTTTAAATACATTTATTTTATTTATATATTTATTTTGAGAGAGAGACGAAGATAGAGAGAATGGGCACACCACAGCCTCCAGCCACTGCACATGATCTCCAGATGCATGGGCCACCTTGTGCATCGGGCTTTACTTGGGCACTGGGGAATTGTACCAGGGTCCTTAGGCTTCGCAGACAAGTGCCTTAACTGCTGAGCCATCTCTCAAGCTCTATAACATGTTTCCATTGGTTCAATTACCAGGCACAGAGTCTGATCCACCTGTGTCCCCCAGCTGCAGATTTCTCTCCCTTCTTGCTCACGTTTGGCCCTTTGTTGATCAAACACTTTCAAGATGTGTCAGTGATTTTCTCATTGCTGTGAACAAATAACCAAATACCAGACTAGAAGCAGCTTCGCAAAGAAAAGAGTTCATTTTCACTGACAGTTCCGGAGGGTAGAGTCCTTGATGACTGGGAAAGCACCACACATTGGAAAGGGAAGGTGTCACATTATCATACTGCTACCAAAAAGGAAAGAGTGAAGAACAGCAAGCAAGGGTGGGGTCAGACTTTACTACCCAACCATGGGCTGGAGAGATGGCTTAGCAGTTAAGGCACTTGCCTGCAAAGCCAAAGGACCCAGGTTCAATTCCCCAGGACCCACATAAGCCAGATGCACAAGGGGCCGCGCACATCTGGAGTTCCTTTGCAGTGGCTGAAAGCTCTGGTGTGCCCATTCTCTCTCTCTCTCTCCCTGCCTATTTCTATATCTCTTTCATACATGCAAATCAATAAATAAATAACAAATAAAATATTGTTTTAAAAAAAACCTACCCAACTTTCAGATTAGTTTGACTAAGTAGAAGACCTTATTCTCAAAGGTATCATTATCATATCTTGTGCCCTGGGATGGGGGTTGAATTGTGTACCTCCCACCCACTCACCCACCTCCCAAAAAGATCTACTGAAGTCATAACCCATGAGACCTATAAATACGTATTTATTTGGAAATAGGGTCTTTGCAGGTAGAATCAAATAAACATGAAATCATACCAGGTTACGGTGGGTCCTAATCTATATCTGGTGTTATAATATGAGGGAAATTTGAACGTGAGAGGAGAGTGCAATGGGTAGTACACACACAAAGAAGATGTTGCACGAAGACACATCCAGATACCAGGATTGCTGGCAGCCATCAGCAGCTGGGAGGTGAGGAAAGCCAGGATTCTCCCCTAGAGAGCAGAGCGCCCAGCCCAGCCAATACCTTGTCAGACGCCTAACCTCCAGAATGGCAAGGGAATGGACTTCTGTTCTTGTGAACCAACTAGTTTGTGGTGATATGTTTTAGCAATTGTAATATACTCCGCAGTGTTGACCACACAGATGTATTTCCCAAATTGTAATGTGAATCCTTAGAAAGGAAAAAGCAGTGTGTAGTGTGTTCCTCTGAGTTTTCAGAAATATGTCCGGTGCGAATACAAGATTATTTCTTGAGATTTTCACTTAGATCCACTCCCAAAGGTCACCTCATGGTCCACTTACAGGAGAGGAGCTAGACTTCCCGGAGAGAGACGTGAGGCCCAGGACAGATGGAAATCCGAAGCGGAGTCACGGGTGACACCTAAAGAAGCTGGCGCGAGAGCCTTCTCAGAAGGAATGTGCGGGGTGCCTTAGCCTGGGCTGACAAGTTCAGAGTGGCACCGAACTTACAATCCGCCCGCTCTAGACTTCTGAGTGGTGAGTTGCAGGCTGAGGTAGGGGGATCACTGCGATGCCAAGACCAGCCTGAGCCAGAGTGAGACCCTGCTTTAAACAATTTTAAAAAAATGGATGGTTCAGTGGTTAAAGGCACTTGCTTGCAAAGCCTACCAGCCCAGTTCAATGCCCCAGTACCCACATAAAGCCAGGTGGCACAAAGGGGTGTATGCACCAGAAGTTTGTTTGCAGCAGCAAGAGGCCCTGATGCACCCACATTTTTCCTTTCTCTCTCTCTCCTGCTCACAAATAAATAATTTTTTAAGTCAAAGAAGTGGAAAAAAATAAAGTCAAAAAGGGATGGACAGATGGCTTATCAGTTGAGGTGTTAGCCTGCAAAGCCTAAAGACTGGTACCCCAGTAGCCACGTAAAGGCAGATGCTCAAAGTGGTGCTTGCATTTGTTTGCAGTGGCTGGAGGCTTTGTCATACCCATTCTCTCTGTCTCCTTTCTGTCTATCTCTCTCTACTTGCAAATGAATAGATAAAACAAAAATAAAATTTTAATTATTTTTAAAGTCTAAGAGACAAAAAGGAATTAATCATGCTCTGGAACAGAAGAAAATATTTAAAAACCCTTCCAGGGATTGAGGACACAGCTCAGTGGAAGAATACTTGCCCAGTACACACAACACCCTAAACTGGATTTCCAACATGACAAAAACAATGAAACTTCTGTACAACAAAAGTCCCATAGGCAAAGATTCTTACAAACTTTCATAAATCAATACAAAACAGACAACATGATTTTAAAAAACAAAAAAGACAGGCAAGAGCCTTGAAGTGGCCCTTCACAAAAAAGGAACCGTGAATAACTTAATAAGCATATAAAAGGGTGTACAATTTAATGAGCAATCAGGAAAATATGCAAATTCAAGTCACAGAGAAATACCACTGCGCAGGTACGGGATCTGCAAAGATGTTAGAATGCAGCCAGCATCAAGTGTGGACAAAGCTGGAAGATGACAAGAACCCGTCAGCCCTGCTGAAGAGAGGATAAATTGACACAATTGTTTGCGGGAAAGTTTAACTTTTCCTACAAGAACTGAAGGTGCGTAGACTCCCACCCTTCTGTCTGAAACCTAAGACAATCCATGTTCTATGCTCTTCTAAAACAGGTAAAATTAAACTGCGCTGCTTAGGAATGCAAAAGAAAAAGCAAGGAGCCGGACGTGGTGGCGCACACCTTTAATCCCAGCACTCGGGAGGCAGAGGTAGGAGGATTGCAGTGAGTTCGAGGCCACCCTGAGACTACAGAGTGAATTCTAGGTCAGCCTGGGCTACAGCGAAACCCTACCTCAGAAAAACCAAAGAAAGAAAAAGAAAAAGGCAAGGATTGCTGGGCGTGGTGGCGCACGCCTTGAATCCCAGCACTCCACTCAGGAGGCAGAGGTAGGAGAATCACCATGAGTTTGAGGCCACCCTGAGACTCCATAGTGAATTCCAGGTCAGTCTGAGCTAGAGTGAGACCCTACCTTAAAAAAGAAAAGAAAGAAAGGAAGGAAAAGAAAAAGCAAGGATTGATTACGCAACTCGGGGGTCCGTGTTGTTAGGGGACAGGGGCACTTGTGACTGGGGGTTGACAGTGGCCTAATTACTCACCTGGGCGGCGGTCCTCCCTAAGTATAGCCTATACCGCTTATGCATCAGGCTCAGCAAATCTGGGTAGTACATTTTCTGTGTGTATGTAATTTCAGAAATCAGGGAAAAAAACTTCAAGTGGCTGGGCTTCGATTCTCTTTCCTCTTCACAAAAGCAATTACGGTCTGCTACTCTCAATCATGGCATTTATGTCTGGGACTTGGGTATCCGAGCTGAGATGTTAAGGGAGGAGTGGGAGTCCAGTAGTGGGTAATTAAAACAAGGAAATTCGGGAGGGGGGCGTGAATCAGAACTGCACAAGACACAGAGACGCGCAGATAGGTAAAGAGTTTGGGGGGATATAACCATGCTGTTAGGGAGCGAGCACAGTAGGGAGTGAGGGAGTGGGTTGAATGCTCACAGAGTTGCTTTACATGTTGATAATAAAGCTTGAAGCAATTTGCCTGGTACAGGCCTCCATCCTGGGTGGTTACTTGCCTACCACTCAAAATAAGATTACAAAAAAAAAAAAAAAGAAAGAAATTCATTATACCTATATATGCCGACCAAATGTGAGCCTTCACTGTGATAGACATTCAACCCAATAGGACTGCGAAGACAGTGTGGTGAGCAAAGGGTTTGCCACACAAGCGTGAGGTGAGTTCAGATCCCTAGCACCCACATGGACACGAGGGCACGAACCTCCATCCAGTGCTGGGGGGCAGTGGCAGGAAGCACCTAGGGTTCCCTGGCTATTGAGTCTAGGGGAACTGGTGAACTGTAGGTTCAGCGGGAGAGCCTCTCTCGAAAAAGAAAGTATTCTGGGTGTGGTGGCGCACACCTTTAATGCCAGAACTCGGGAGGCAGAGGTAGGAGGATCACCGTGAGTTCGAGGCCACCCTGAGACTACATAGTGAATTCCAGGTCAGCCTGGGCTAGAGTGAGACCCTATGTTGGGGGGAAAAAGTGAAGGTGCATAAGGAATTACCAACCTCAGAAGAGAAGCAGGAGAGACCCAGAGCTTCCAGCAACCACAGAAGGAGGCAGCACCCAGTCCTGCAATGGTGCTGGTCCACACAGACACCGGGCTCCGCCTGACCCACAGGCAAACGTCAAGGAACCTGGAGGACAAGACAGCAGGGACCTGCTGAGCAGCTCCTGAGGAGGAGGACCACGGGGATCAGCTGCACGGCTCCAGTACAACTTCAGGCAGCCTCCACAGCCTCCCCTCCCCCAACCACCAGTGCGGGCAATCACTGGAGACCTGGGGAAGGGAGATCAGCCACACAGCACCCAACACAGGCCATCAGAGCAGTGGACCCACCGACCCAGCCAGCCTAGCCAAGCCACAGTGCAGTAAAGAGGGACCCAAGCGGGCATTCAGCATAGGTGAGACTGGAAGCCATTCCAAAAGATAATGGCCGTCCCGCCACAAAGCCTGGTCTATAGGCCTGCATTGCAAGTGCTGATCGCACCTTCCATATCTGGGCAGGTTAGGTGTTGGATTTGATTGATGGCCGGCTTTGCCATTCTTAAATAAGCTGTATTTTGGGGTTGCCCTTTGTTGCTTCCTGATTTATAGTGCCTGTGTCGTCTTCTTCTGTCATTCGTGGAGGCAGGGTCTCACTAGGCCCCAGGCTGACCTGGAACCCTTTACAGACCAGAAATCTCAGCCTCCCAGTTGACAGGATTAATGGTGTGGGACAACACACACCCTTAGGGACTTTGACTTTGTTAGATTATCTGTCTGTTTTAATGGTCACTATCACATAAATAGGCCATGCTGGTTTTCATTGAATGTGTATATTACTCAGCTGAATTTTAGAGTCTGCCTGTGTTTTGATCCACCCAGCCTACTAGAATACTTTCATAGCAGGCAAACTCAACACCTAGGGTCACTTCTGCTCTTACTCTGGGAGTAATATAAGAGCCACACCTGGCACCTTAAGCTCCTACCCTGAAGATACGTAACATCACATTTATATGTCTAAGAATACTGCAGATAAGTAGAAAACCCAAACATCAAATTAACCCAAGATGCAAAAATCTCTACATTATAATACAAGAAACACAAAAAATCAAGACAATATAACTCCATGAAAAATTATAAATCCATAAGAAATGACCTCCAGTGAGACTTATGTAGATGAAATGCCGGAGAAAATTTTCAAAAGAAAGATTGTAACTATGTTCAAAAAAAAAGTCAAAGAAGAATTCAAAGGAATCAAAGAAGAAAATAAAGGAGAACACAGGAAACCAGCTTAATGAAATAAGGAGGTCAATACAAGACACGAGTAAGGAAATAGAAATACTAAGGAAAAAACAATCAGAAACACTAGAAATGAAAAATGCAGCCTCTTTAACAAGTGGTTCTGGGAAGACTGGGTATCTATACATGGAAAGATGAAAATAGATCCTTGTCTCTCTCCATGTACAAGAATCAAGTACAAATGGATCAAAGACCTTAATATCAGACCTGAAGCTCCGAAACTGCTACTGGAAAAAGTAGGGGAAACCCTTCAACATATTGGCATAGGCAACAACTTTCTGAATATAACCACAGTTCCTCAGAAAATAAAACCACTAATCAACCACTGGGACCTCATGAAATTACAAAGCTTTTGTATAGCAAAGAGTACTGTGAATAGAACAAACAGACAACCTACACAATGGGAGAAAATCTTTGCTAACTATACGTCTGACAGAGGATTAATATCTAGGATATACAAAGAACTCAGAAAACTAAATAATAAGAAGTTAAACAACCCAATTAAAAAAAAACGGGCTAAGGATCTAAATAGTTTTCAAAAGAAGAAATAAAGATGGTATATAAAAATCTAAAAAGGGGCCTGGAGAGATGGTGTGCAGGTTTGATTCAGGTGTCCCCCATAAACTTAAGTGTTCTGAATGCTAGGTTCCTAGTTTATAGAGATTTGGAACTAATGCTTCCTGGAGGCAGTGTATTGTTGGGGGCAGGCTTATAGGTGTTATAGCTAGTTTTCCCATGCCAATGTTTGGCACACTCTCCTGTTGCTGTTGTCCACCTGATGTTGGCCAGGGGTGATGTCCACCCTCGGTTCATACCACCATTTTCCCCTGCCATCATGGAGCTTCCCCTCGAGCCTGTAAACCAAAATAAACCTCTTTTTCCCAGAAGCTTCTCTTGTTTGGGTGATTTCTGCCAGCAATGCTAAACCTGACTGCAACAGACGGCTTAGTGGTTAAGCACTTGCCTGTGAAGCCTAAGGACCCCAGTTCACAGCTTGATTCCCCAGAACCCATGTAAGCCAGATGCACAAGGTGGCGCATGTATCTGGAGTTCGTTTTCAGTGGCTGGAGGCCCTGGTGCACCCATTTTCTATCTTTCTGCCTCTTTCTTTCTCTGTCTGTTGCTCCCAAATAAATAAATGAAAATAAACAAAAAAAATAAAAATTTTTTAAAAATCTTTAAAATTTTCTATATCCTTAGTCATGAGGGAAATGCAAATTATCAAAACTACTTTGAGATTCCTGTCAGATTGGCTATCATCAAGAAAACAAATGGCCGGGCGTGGTGGCGCACGCCTTTAATCCCAGCACTAGGGAGGCAGAGGTAGGAGGATTGCCGTGAGTTCGAGGCCACCCTGAGACTCCAAAGTGAATTCCAGGTCAGCCTGGGCTAGAGTGAGACCCTACCTCAAAAAAAAAAAAAAAGAAAAAGAAAAAAAAGAAAACAAATGACAATAAGTCCTGATGAGGATGCAAAAAAAGAGGAACCCTCCTACACTGTTGGTGGGAATGCAATCTGGTCCAACCATTGTGGAAATCAGTGTGGAGGTTCCTAAGACAGCTAAAAATCGATTTACCATGTGACCCAGCTATACCACTCCTAGGCATATATCCTAAGGACTCATCTCACTACCTGAGAGATACTTGCACATCCACGTTTATATTCACAGTAGCTAGGCAATGGAACCAGCCTAGATATCCCTCAAGTGGATAATGAAGATGTGGTACATTTATATTATGGAGTTCTATTCAGCAATAAAGAAAAATGAAATTATGAAATTTGTAGGGAAATGTATGGATCCGGAAAGGATTATACTTAGTGAGGTAACCCAGGCCCAGAAAGCCAAACATCACATGTTCTCTCTCATATGTGGATCCTAACTACAAATGTTTAGACTTGTATGAAAGTTGGAGTAAAAATTGGTAGCAGAAGCCGGGCGTGGTGGCGCATGCCTTCAATCCCAGCACTCGGGAGGCAGAGGTAGGAGGATCACCATGAGTTCAAGGACACCCTGAGACTACATAGTTAATTCAGGTCAGCTTGGACCAGAATGAGACCCTACCTCGAAAAACCAACAACAACAAAAAAAATTGGTAGCAGAGGCTAGTAAACTAGAAAAGAGCTATAAGGGAGGGAGGAGAGGGAGGACTTAAGGGGTGGTATTATATATATGTAAGTAAATGAACAGATTACTGGGGATGCAATGGCCTAAGTGAGGTCATGGGAAGAGACTGAGTAAAAGAAGGGTGAGGGGATGATTAATCAAAATTCAAGATGTTATGAATAAGCCATATGGAAACCTACTTTTTTGGATACTGGCACACCAAGAAGCTATAGTCAGTTACTAGAAAATTTTCAGTGCCAGGGATGGGATACCTTCCAGTGAGTTGTTGGCCGGGGAGGTCCCTGATGCCCCCAAAACATTACAGACCATTACAGAAGCTCTTGGTTTCCCACCAGAAACAGATGGTAAGATCCTATTGCTGAACAATCCACATGCTTGGACTGCAAGGCCACTGAGAAATCCTGCTGGAGCTGAGCTGAAAACCTCCTCCATGTAGACCAGCTGACAGAAAGCTGGAAAAAGCTGCACTGCCTGCAGCCCTATGGGAGACAGAAGCCATCATCGTGAAAACAGTGGACACTGCAAGCCTTAAGTTTGGGCAGCCAGGCCAAATGACTGAACAGTGCAATAGGGGCATGTCTAGTTGGACTGGAGGCCTGTTCCATGAGAGGGAATACATGGCCTGGTACTGAAAACCTAACCAAAAGTTTAAAAGTCAGAGGAAGTTATGAGCCTTAGGGGTGTAACACCTGCTCTTGTCTGGCTAACTGCATGTACTATGCTCACTAAATTGTCCTGTAAGCACTTTTCTTAATGTTAATACCCATATACTAATGCTACTCTCGCTTTTTGTTAGAAAAGGTTTTCGGCACTGAAATATCTCTATCATACCTTCTAAGGCTCAGGGTTCATTGTGGAAGAGGTGGCAGAAAGAATGTAAGAGCCAAAGGATGGGTAAGACTGCTTACAATGCAATTGTCCAGACAGAAATTGGCCTTGATATCCATGACCTCACAGTGCCTAGCACTACCTTCACAAGACCCTCATTGTAGGAGTCAAAAATACTTACATCAAAATAAAAGAGTGACTAATTGAAAGAGGGAGGGGATATGATGGAGAGTAGATTCATGAAAGGAAAATTGGGGGATGGGAGGAAATTATCACGGCTTATTGACTGTAAGTATGAAGTTGCCAATAAACAAAGTTTTTAAAAATGTTATAGTTGGGCTGGAGGGATGGCTTAGCTGTTAAGGCATTTGCCTGCAAAGCCAAAGGATCCAGGTTCGATTCCCCAGGACCCACATTAGCCAGATGTACAAGGTGCGCTCTCTCTCTCTCTCTCTCTCTCTCTCTCTCTCCTCTTTCTCTGTCGAATAAACAAAAATTTAAAAAAAATTTAAATGTTATAGTGGCTGAAAAGAGTTTCTCAGTGGTTAAAGGCACTTCCTTGAAGCCTGCTGTTGTAGTCAGTTTCCCGTTGCTGAGATTAACATCCAAACCAGGTACAGTTTAGGGGACGCAGGGGTTAATTTCAAGCTCACAGATGGGGGGGGGGGTCCATCAGTGGTGGAACAGGCTGTTTCCATACGTCCAAGCAGAGGAACCATCACCAACCAGGAAAGGCCCAAAGCAACAAAACAAAACCAGCAACAAGCAGCAGGGGCCCCGGGAGAGCTTGGACTGTTCTGCATTCCTTTGGGCTGGAAATCAGATTCACCCCCAAACACAGCTTAGGGCTGGACCCTAGCATCTGCCCCCAGTGATACCTCCTGGCTGGAGACCCAAGTTGCAAGCTTTAGTAAAACACCTGAGGAGGTCTATGGGCCCGTAGCAACACACCTCCTCCAGGAAGGCTCTACCCCCCAAAGGCTCCACAACGTTCCAAAATTGCCACCAGCTAGGGACCACATATTCGAAACATATGAGCCTAGGAGGAACTTTCATTCAAACCACCATACCACAGCATCGTCTGAAAGATCATGCATTTTCTTGTGCATTGTGGGTCTCCCACTGGAATGTAAGCCCTCTGATATCAAGGACTCCATCATCACCTATTGATGTCATCACTAGTAACTAAGACAACGTCAAGGTAAGTTCCCGGATATTGAGTGGAATGTTGCTTCCTGATCAGTCCAGAAGTAGCTCCTCAGAGCTCAAGACCCAAACGCTAGCCAGACAATCAACATGAAATAATATGCACATTAGTTTCTATCTTAAAGACGATTCAAAAGAATAAAAACTACATCCAAAAATGGCCAATCCACAGTGTCCCCTGAAGCAGGTTCTCCTTGTCCTGATAGGTCCTAATGGTCGAGTGCTTCCTTGGGAGACATTCCCCTCTGTGTCATTGCTCACAAGACAGGAGAACTGAGAAGAAAGTCTTGGTGATCAATACTGATTGTCGACTTGACAGGATCTACAACCATGTAGAGAGAAATCTCTAAGCATGTCTATGAGGCAGCTTCTAGATGAGGTTCACTGAGGTGGGAAGACCCACTTCAAGCGAGGTCACCAACACAAAAAGAGGAGAGCTGGGGCCAGGCGTGGTGGTGCACTCCTTTAATCCCAGCACTGGGGTGGCAGAGGTAGGAGGATTGCTGTGAGTTTGAGGCCACCGTGAGACTACATAGTGAATTCCAGGTCAGCCTATAGTGAGATCCTACCTCAAAAAAAAATAGAAAAAAAAAAAAAGAGGAGAGCTGGCTGAGCAGCAGCATTCATCTCTCTCTGCTTCCTGACTGTGGGCTGCATGTGACCAGCTGCCTCAAGTTCCTGTCACCATGCTTCCCCCAACATGATGGACTCCACCTCCAAACTGCAAGCCAAAGTGAGTCCTTCCTCCCTTAAGTTGCTTCTTGTCAGGTTTTTTTTTTTTTTTTTTTTTTGAGGCAAGCCCAACAGACTGGCCTTTTGTGTGTGTGTGTGTGAGAGAGAGAGAGAGAGAGAGAGAGAGAGAGAAAGAGTGAGAGAGAGAGTATGGGCCACAGGGCCTCTTCCCACTACAAATGAACTTGGGATGCATATGCCACTTTGTGCATCTGGCTTTACATGGGTACTGGGGAATCAAACCAGGGCCATTAGGCTTTGCAAGCAAGTGCCTTTAAATGCTGAGCCATCTCTTCTGACGTTTTCATAGGAACCAGCTTAAGGAAAGTTCATTTCTCTTGGTAGAACGTCACTAAGCCTTCCCAAATTCCAGAGACTATTAAGACCCTGAAGTCTCTGCAGCAAGGTCACAACAGGTCACCTCTAGCAGCATAAGAAAAAATTCCGGATTTAGACCTGGGGAAGGAAAGCCTGGTATCCCACCCTCCCCAGTTTGGTCAGTGCCAAATTTTAGGGTGTGTTACTAGTAACCCCCATCTCTAGTCTGTCAACTTTGGTATCACAGTTACAATCAACAGACACTGATGCCAGCATAAAAGGTATTTACTGGAAGGCTACAGGGATGCTGTCAGAATGCAGGAAAACACTAAACAACCAGGAAAGACTGTAGCCAGGGCTGGGTAGATTTTTGGACTGTAGACACCTAGCAACGATCTTTGCAGGAGGCTGAGACCCATCAGTGCCAGATCTTCCCCTATGGGATTCAAATGATTAGCCTGGCATTGTGATTGGGAGCTGCAACAAGACCACTGACCTGCTTCCCCACACTCCAAGAGGAGAGCAGGAAAAAAAGAAGAAGTAAAGCACAGAGAGGGAAAGAGGGGAGAGGAAAGAGAAAGAAAAAAGATAGGAGAAAAATAAGAGAAAGAAGAAAAGAGAAGAGAAGAGAAGAGAAGAGAAGAGAAGAGAAGAGAAGAGGAGATGGAGATGGAGAGATGGCTCAGAGGGTAAGAGAACTTGGTATGCAAGCATGAGGACCTGAATTCTATCCCAGCACCCATGTGAAAATCAGATGTGGCCACACGTGCTGTAACCCCAGTGCTGAGGAGAGTGGAAACAGGCAGACCACTGAGGCCCCTGGTCAGCAAGTCTAACTGAAACGCTGCAGCTCCAGTTCAGTGCGAGACTCCGTCTCAAGGAAACTTCATGGAAGGAGGATAGAGGAGGACACCTGATGTTGACCTCTGTCCTCGACACGCGTGTTACAGGGTGCACATACATGTGCATATACTATACATACACAGAAGAAAAGAAAGAAAAGAGCTACCAAAAGAAGAAAGGAGAGCCAGGCGTGGGGGCGCACGCCTTTAATCCCAGCACTCGGAAGGCAGAGTCAGGAGGATCGCCATGAGTTTGAGGCCAGTCTGAGACTCCATAGTGAATTCCAGGTCAGCCTGGGCTAGAGTGAGACCCTACCTCAAAAAAAAAAAAAGAAAAAGATGGGCTGGAGTGATGGCTTAGCTACTAAGGTACTTGCCTGCAAAGCCTAAGGACCCAAGTTCAATTCCCTAGCACCCATGTGAGCCAGATGTGCAGAGTGGCTATTACATCTGGAGTTTGTTTGCAGTGGCTAGAGGCCCTGGTGTGCCCATTCTCTCCCTCCCTCTCTCTCTCTCTCTCTCTCTCTCCCTCCCTCCCTGTTTCTCTCTTTCTCTCAAATAAATAAATAAAACAGTAAAAAAGAAAAGAAGGAGGAGGAGGAAGGAGACTGGGAAGGCACAAGTGTCTTGGTGTTACAAGTTACCAGGCAGGGGCTGGGGAGATGACTCAGCAGTTAAAGGTACTTGCTTGCAAAGTCTGAGTTCCCCAGTACCTACATAAAGCCAGATGCACAAAGTGGCACATGTGTCTGGAATTCGTTTGTAGCAGCAGGAGGTCCTGGTATACCCAACTCTCTCTTTCTCTCTCTTCCCTCTCAAATAAAATATTTAAAAATATTTGGCCAGGCATGGTTGTGCATGCCTTTAATCCCAGCACTTGGGAAGCAGAGGTACGAGGATCGCCGTGAGTTCGAGGCCACCCTGAGACTCCATAGTGAATTCCAGGTCAGCTTGAGCTAGAGTGAGACCCTACCTTGAACAAAACCAATATATAACATATATATATATATATATATATATATGTTCCCAGTCAGTTGATTGTTTCACAAAGGTGTCCCCAGCCATCATGGCAAATTACAAAGAGGCTGAGCTAAGAGTCAGGGAGATTAGAAGGTTGTGTCTGGCAAGGACCTGAGCTATAGATTTATTTGTTTGTTTGTTTGTTTATTTATTTTATCCTCTCAAGCAAAGTGACTAAAACCCATTAAACCTGCTCAGATAGGATGTTCATGACATGAACACGGGTGCCCACTCCCATCTTCTTCTATGGGAAGGGTCAAGTCTGTTCCTTCCACATAAATGCTTCTTCTGCCCCAAATATCAGCAATGGACTCTGGCTCCAGAAAATTATCCATCCATTCCCTCAAGTGGAAATATACTTGAAGTACGTCCTCTCGAGATGCCCCAGATGAGTCATCACCCAGATGAGTTCAGGTAGAACAGGAAGGCAGGATTCAACTGTGGGCAACAAACATGGACCAGGGAAGTTCGTGTTCACTGACGGCGTCTCCAAACACCCGTCTAACAGGAGAAATGTCAACAAAACCCAGCCAATGTCACTCGCTGTGCAGAGATGGCACACTGTAAAGGGTTAGACCTGAAAAAGACTCTTTTTTTTTTTTTTCTTCCTGATCAGGTCTCAGTGAATTGATTATTAGAAACAAGTCTGTTCCTGCTTCTTGCTTCCAGATGAATTGCACTATAAAGCAATATGAAGGTGCATGTATGTGTGGGTGTGTGGTGTGTGTGTCGGATAATGATGCCTCTTCTAGTTAGAACAAGGAGCCCCAGAAACACTTGGAAACAGAAGATGTCTGCAAATGATCCAGGCTGAAACACTGCGCTCGTGGGCTAAGCAATGCGGTGATGTGAGAATGACCCAGCTGGATTCTGGGTCTTCTCTTACCCACGCCGCCACGTGACTCTCCAATGGGAGTGAGGGTTTCTGTCCTGCCAAACCCACCAAAAAGGTTCCCAGGGGGATAAAACTGCTTTGTAGGTGTCAGAGGAGAAGAAGATTAATGATGTTAATGAGGTTCTCCAGTAGATATCAAATGTGCAAGTGAGGGCTGGGCAGACTGCTCAGTGGGTAAGATCCCTTGCTGAGTAACCATGAGGACCTGAGTTTGAGCCTGAGTACCCATGTAAAAAGCCAGATATGGCTGTGCATGGCCTGCAACCCCGTCACCGAGGAGGGCAGAGACAGGAGGATCTCTGGGGCTTTCTGGCCAGCCCCAGTCTAACTAAAAACACAATACAAGCTCCAGGTCCAATGTGAGACCCTGTCTTAAGGAAATCAGGCAGCATAACGATGGAGCAGGGTGCCTGATATTCCCCTCTGACCTCTGCAAGCATTTACGTGGGGTGGACGCATCTGTCCACAGTTCACACACACAGCCCAAGCCTACTACACGCAAGCACAATGTACAAGTGACAGCTTAGCTTAACTTCCGGAAGCTCTGGACACACCAGACCCTGTTCCTTGGCCCCTCTGCAAACAATCTCTTTATTTCATTCGCTTTCTCTGAACACCTCTTTCTCCAGCCATCCGTAAATGTCAGAACTTGCCAGAGTTCAAAGTCACCCTTCCTCATCAGTAGGTCCTGGAGAAACGAGCCTTGAACCAGGGTCCTTAGGCTTCACAGGCAAGCACTCAACCGCTAAGCCATCTCTCCAGCCCTTGAGTGTGAAATCTTAATTCCAAAAAGCCTAAGAAATGTTTTTCATCTGCATCTTTTTCTTTTTTCTAGAAGGTTTCTGGTTTTACGTTTTACTCTTAGATGCACTTAAATGAAGGGTCTATTGAGTTCATGTTATTGTAGTTTTATGTCTTGGTGGCACTAGGGATTTGAACCCAGGGCCTCATGCATGCAAGGCAGGCATTTTACCACTGAGCAGCATCCCCAGCCCTAGGCTGAGGTTTTTGCCTGTGGCTATCCCTGGGCTCCCTCTCCACCTGTTGAAAAGCCCACCTTTCTCCATTGAATTCTCTTACCCCACTGTTACAACTCAGCCAGGTAGGTTGGTGTGGGCTCATTTCTGGGTTTTCTGTATTGTTTCACTGAACTATGTGTGTGTGTTTCTTTCCTCCCCAATGCTACACTATCTCGATATTAAGCTATAATAAATATTATTATATGGGAATAAATTATACAGTAATAAAACTTACCAAAAATGTGGTCTTAATGTCAAATAAAGTAATTCCTCCCACGATTTTTTCTTTTCCAAAATTATTTTTGCTGTAATAACTCTGGGCCTTTCTATATAATATTTAGAATAGACATTTTGCTATCCGTAAAAACCTTTGCTGAGTTTTTTTTTTAATGAATATTTTGTTTATTTAAGAGAGAGAGAGAGTATGGACATACCAGAGCCTTTTGCCACTGCAAACAAACTCCATCCGGATGTGCTGCTTTTTGTAGTTGGCCTATGTGGGTACTGGGGAATTGAACCCAGGATGGAAACAAGTGCCTTTAACCACTAAACCATCTCCCCGGCCCTTTTTGCTGAGTTTCGTAGGCTGACGTGGAGAGAGCTGACACTTGTGTGGCTTGGGAATTCTAGTCCGTGTCTCCTTCAGGGCTTTTTGTTCACCTCTGTCTGCCTTAATCCTTGGGATATGCGTCCTGTGCGTGTCTTGTTAGCTGGACATATTTCATTTTATCTGACATAAATACTGTAACAGTATTGCATTCTTAATTTTGGTTCCCATGGGCTCATTCTTAGTATCAATATTTGCTGGGCGTGGTGGCACACACCTTGAATCCCAGCACTCAGGAGGCAGAGGTAGGAGGATCAACGTGAGTCCGAGGCCAGCCTGGGACTACAAGGTGAGTGACAGGTCAGCCTGGGCTAGAGCAAGACTGAGTTTGAAGCTTGTGTGTTGATCTGTCCTGAGATCTTGCTCAACAATCTACCAGTTCCAGAAATTCATCTTTATAGGTTCCTTGTGATTTTTCTGCTACACAGCCATGATATCCGTAAATAGGAACTGCTTTCCTTCTTCCTCGCCTGTCTGTAGGCTTTTCATTCTGTCTCCGGCCTTGCTGCTGTACCTAGAACTCCCAGCACTATGTTGAATAAGGACGGTATGAGAAGAGACCTGTTTTCTTCCTGATCTTAGGGAGCAAACACTGCTTTTCACCATTAACTATAAAACCACCTGCAGGTTTGTCTAGGCTGCTTTTATCAGGTGTAGGACTTCTCTTCTGCTAACTTGTTGTTGCAGTCAGGTTCTCATTGCTGGTAGAAATCACCCAACCAAGAGCAGCTTGTGGGGAGAAAAAGAGGCTTATTTTGGCTTACAGGCTTAAGGGGGAAGCTCCATGATGGCAGGGAAAACGATGGCATGAGCAGAGGGTGGACATCACCCCCTGGCCAACATAAGGTGGACAATACCAACAAGGGAGTGTGCCAAACACTGGCAAGGGAAAACTGGCTATAACACGCATAAGCCCGCCCCCAACAATACACTGCCTCCAGGAGGTGTTAATTCCCAAATCTCCATCAGCTGGAAATCTAACATTCAGAACACCTAAGTTTATGGGGGACACCTGTATCAAACCACCACATTCCACCCCTGGCCTCCATAAACTGTTAACCATCCATGATATGAAATGCAATGCATTCAGTACAACTTTCAAAGTCCCCACATTTTTTAGCAATCTTAATGATGTTCAAACATCCCCATAATCCGAGGTCTTTTAGCTGAGCCATAATACCAAAAAAAAATCCCCAAAAAACTCATAATGGCACACTGTAAAAGATGGCATTGGGCACAGCAAAGAAATATTTAACCAAAAAAGCCGGGCGTGGTGGCGCACGCCTTTAATCCCAGCACTCGGGAGGCAGAGGAAGGAGGATCACCGTGAGTTCGAGGCCACCCTGAGACTACATAGTGAATTCCAGGTCAGCCTGGGCCAGAGTGAGACCCTACCTCGAAAAACCAAAAAAAAAAAAAAAAAAAGAAATATTTAACCAATACAAAATTTAAACAGGGCAGGGGCTGGAAAGATGGCTTAGCAGTTAAGCGCTTGCCTGTGAAGCCTAAGGACCCCAGTCTGTGGCTCTATTCCCCAGTACCCACATAAGCCAGATGCACAAGGTGGTGCGTGCATCTGGAGTTTGCAGCGGCTGGAGGCTCTGATGCAGCCATTCTCTCTCTCTCTCTCCCTCTGACTCTGACTCTTTCTCTCTCTGTCTGCTGCTCTCAAATAAATAAATAAATAAATATAAACAAAAAAATTTTAATTTAAACAGGATGTGGTGGTTTGATTCAGGTGTCCCCCATAAACTCAGGTGTTCTGAATGCCAGGTTCCCAGCTGATGGAGATTTGGGAATTAACGCCTCCTGGAGGCAGTGTATTGTTGGGGGTGGGCTTATGGGTGTTATAGCCAGTGTTCCCTTGCCAGTGTTTGGCACACTCTCCTGTTGCTATTGTCCACCTTATGTGGCCCAGGGGGTGATGTCCATCCTCTGGTCATGCCATAGTTTTCTCCTGCCATTGTGGAGCTTCCCCTCGAGCCTGTGAGCCAAAATGAACCTCTTTTTCCCACAAGCTGCTCTTAGTTGTGTGATTTCTACCAGCAATGCAAATCTGACTGCAACATAGGGTAAACATCAAACTCTGTAGCTCCAAATCCATCAACTCTAGTCTATGAAAAGTCTCCAAGTCCAATAATTCTAACCAGCAACAAGTCTCTGGAGTTCCAATTCCACCCCTCCAGCTAGGCTGCTCACAGTCCTGGAAAACTTCATCCAGGGCCGGCAGCTTTACTTAGCAGCCATCTTGTGGTCCCGACATCTCCACTGCAATCCACGGTTCATCCTCACAGTTCCATCAGGTCTCCATTCAGGCATCCAGCAAACCTGCTTCACGCTGCCCATGGCCATTTCCAAAACATAAAACCACATTCCAAACTCAATGACCCTCTCTTTCCTGAATTTCTTATACTCCACAATACCAGGTGGAGTGCCAATTTGTTAATCCAGGGGAGAATAACAGACTTTGAAGAATAGGACACGCCTTGAGCACTCAGGCCCCTCCAAAGAGTCCACATTCTTCCTATTGCCCCAGTGCAGGTCAGCTAGCCAATCTCAAAGGTTGTAATCTTCCAATTGCAACTGAATGGGCAGCAGTTCACACAAAGATTTTTTTTTTCTGTGCCATATCCCTCTGCACACACCAGTCCATTTCTATGCAAAGCAACCCTGCACAACTTCTCAGGACACAAGTATAACAGCACGCCTCTCACACAAATTGCCTCTAACCCAGTCCAGGCAAAGCTCTTTCTCATCCTCACAAGCCAAATCTCACAGTCCATAGTTCTTACTGCATTCAGGCCTTTCAACTCTGACCAGAATAGTCCATCAAGCTGTCCTTATAGCACTGCAAGGCGTCTCTTAGGCCAAGGTTTCAAATCCTTCCACATTCCTCTTAAAAACTCAGCTTCAAAAGGCTAAAGCCACACAGTCAGGTGCCTAGCAGCAATCCCACTCCTCGGTACCAACATTACTGTTGCAGTCAAGTTTGCATTGCTGGTAGAAATCACCCAACCAAGAGCAGCTTATGGGGAAAAAATAAGAGGCTTATTTTGGCTTACAGCCTTGAAGGGGAAGCTCCATGATGGTAGGGGAAAATGATGGCATGAGCAAAGGGTGGACATCACCCCCGGCCAATATAAGGTGGACAATAACAACAGGAGACTGTGCCAAATATTGGCATGGGGAAACAGGCTATAACACCCATAAGCCTGTCCCCAACAATACACTGCATCCAGGAGGTGTTAATTCCTAAATCTCTATCAGCTGGGAACCTAGCATTTAGAACACCTAAATTTATGGGGGACACCTGAATCAAACTCCAGGCTGACCTGGAATTCACTATGTGGTCTCAGGGTGGCCTTGAATTCATAGTGATCCTCCTACCTCTGCCTCCCAAGTGCTGGGATTAAAGGCATACACCACCACACCAAGCTAGGATTTTTTATAATCATGAATGGGCTTTAGATTTTTGTGAATGTATGTGTGTGTGGTACACCTATGTAGTAGTTATCTACTTGTTGCTGGGACCAAACCCCAACCAGAAGCAATGTGTGAAAGGAAAAGGTTGATTTCTGTTCACAGTCTTGAGGGGACATGTCATTATGGCAGGGGAAGCATGGCAGGAGCAGGAAGTTGACTCACCTCTGGGTGGCAGCCGTCTAAGTCCTGGGCTTGGCACTGGGCTAATCAACCTCAAGGTCTGCTCCCAGTGCCACACCTCCTCCAGCAAGGCTCCACCTCCCAAAGGCCCCACCAGTCACACACCTCCTCCAGCCAGGCTCCACCTCCCAAAGGCCCCACCAGTCACACACCTCCTCCAGCCAGGCTCCAGCTCCCAAAGGCCCCACCAGTCACACACCTCCTCCAGCCAGGCTCCAGCTCCCAAAGGCCCCACCAGTCACACACCTCCTCCAGCAAGGCTCCACCTCCCAAAGGCCCCACCAGTCACACACCTCCTCCAGCAAGGCTCCACCTCCCAAAGGCCCCACCAGTCACACACCTCCTCCAGCCAGGCTCCAGCTCCCAAAGGCCCCACCAGTCACACACCTCCTCCAGCAAGGCTCCACCTCCCAAAGGCCCCACCAGTCACACACCTCCTCCAGCAAGGCTCCACCTCCCAAAGGCCCCACCAGTCACACACCTTCTCCAGCCAGGCTCCAGCTCCCAAAGGCCCCACCAGTCACACACCTCCTCCAGCCAGGCTCCAGCTCCCAAAGGCCCCACCAGTCACACACCTCCTCCAGCAAGGCTCCACCTCCCAAAGGCCCCACCAGTCACACACCTCCTCCAGCCAGGCTCCAGCTCCCAAAGGCCCCACCAGTCACACACCTCCTCCAGCAAGGCTCCACCTCCCAAAGGCCCCACCAGTCACACACCTCCTCCAGCAAGGCTCCACCTCCCAAAGGCCCCACCAGTCACACACCTCCTCCAGCAAGGCTCCACCTCCCAAAGGCCCCACCAGTCACACACCTCCTCCAGCAAGGCTCCACCTCCCAAAGGCCCCACCAGTCACACACCTCCTCCAGCAAGGCTCCACCTCCCAAAGGCTCCACCAGTCACACACCTCCTCCAGCCAGGCTCCACCTCCCAAAAGCTCCCTCAGCTGGGGATGGAGTATGAGGCTTCATCATAAACACCTGGGGCTATGGGGGACACTTGACATTCAAACCACCACAGGATGCATGTGTGCATAGATTTCCCTGTGTGTATGGACACACATGTGTGTGGCTATATGTATGTGCATGTGGAGGTCAGAAATTGACTTTGAATTTCTTCCTTAATCACTCCCTACCTTATTTGTTTAATTTTTAGCTAGGTGTGGTAGCACATGCCTTTAATCCCAGCACTTGGGAAGCAGAGGTAGGAGGCCATGAGTTCAAGGCCACCCTGAGACTACATAGTGAATTCCAGGTCAGCCTGGGGTAGAGTGAGACCCAACCTTGAAAAAACAAAAACAAAAAGAAAAAGAAAGAAAGAAAGGAAAAAGAATTATTATTATTATTATTTTTTTTTTTTGGAGGCAAGTTCTCTCCAAACCTGAAACTCACCAAATCAGCTGCAAGCCCCAGGGAGCCTCCTGTCTCTGCCTCCCCCAGTGCTGGGATTACAAGTGTGTGCCACCATGCCCAGCGTCTCACATGGTGTTGGGGATGCAAATTCAGATCCCCATGCTTCTGTGGCAGGCACTGTACCCATGCTGGGTATTCAATTTTTACAGATAATTTATTTTTCAGAAAGCCTTTCTGAGCCTGCTGACACCATGATAGCATTAATTGATTTTCAAAAGTTCAAATGATTTTCAAACCAACCCTAAGTATATAGAATAAACTCCATTCAGTTATAGTAGCTAATAGTTTTTAAGTATTTTTGGATTCATTTATTATTATTTTGAAAAGTTTTTTAAATGTCTTTTTTTTTTTTTTTTTTTTTTTTTTTGAGGTAGGGTCTCACTCTAGCTCAGGCTGACCTGGAATTCATTCTGTAGTCTCAGGGTGGCCTCGAACTCACAGCGATCCTCCTACCTCTGCCTCCCAAGTGCTGGAATTAAAGGCATGCGCCACCATGCCCGGCTCCATCTTTTATTTTTATTTGTTTATTTGAGAGAGAGAGAATGGCCATGCCAAGGCCTCTAGCCCCTGCAAACAAACTCCAGATGCATGTACCACCTTGTGCATCTGGCTTACATTGGTCCTGGAGAACTGAACCTGGGTCCTTTGGCTTTGCAGGAAAGCACTTTAACTGCTAAGCCATCTCTCCAGCCCTACTTTGAAAACGTTTGCGTCCAAGCTCATGAACAATATGGTGGCCCTCTTCTCTTTTTTGTACTGTCATTGTCGGGTTTTGATAGTCAGGTGTAGCATCTTTTTAAAAAATATTTTTATTATTTATTTATTATTTGAGAGAGAGAAAGAGGCAGAGAGAACAAGAGAGAGAATGGGTGCACCAGGGCCTCCAGCCACTGCGAACGAACTCCAGATGCGTGCACCCCCTTGTGCGTCTGGCTTATGTGGGTCCTATAGAATTGAACCAGGATCCTTTGGCTTTGCAGGCAAACGCCTTGACCGCTAAGCCATCTCTCCAGCCCAGGTGTAGCATCTTAAATGAGTAGGGAACCTTCTACTCCATGCCCGCTGACACGCTCACCATGAAGCTTTCCCTCATGTGACAAAAGGGCTGCTCTGCCTCCCATCATCACGTCCTCACTCCAGCCTGTGGGAAATGGGAAAATAGAGGGCTCATTTTCTCCCTTTTGAAATTTTCATTTTATTTTGACAATCTTACACATGTATATCTAATGTGTTTTGACCTTAGTCACCTCCCGTTACTCTCTCTTATCTCCCTCCCAGTCCCATGAAACCCCTTCTTCTTCCCGACTAGTCCCTTTTCTACTTTGATGTCTTTTTATTCACCCACTGAGTTAAATCAGAGTTGCTCATATGGGCACAGGCGGGGTCATTTACTGGAGCATGGCCAGCTGACCAGGGGCTCCACCACTGAACAGCACGACTCCTCCTCCCCCAGCAACCACTGACTGCCAGGAGCGTCTCTGGGAGCAGTGGGCTCTCGTGTGATGCGACGTCAGCCTTGTGCAGGGAACCACAGCTGCTGTGAGTTTCTGAGAACAGCAGCCATGTCGTGTCTAGAAGCCAGCATTACATATCATCCTCTCCTTTCAAAGGCATGACTAGAAACTTCCCACACTTCTTCTCCTACAGCCTCTCCTGTAGCTAGTCGTCGCCACCTGACTGAGTTTTAGCAAGGACGCGTCCCCTTCCCAGCTTTGGTCCACATTGTAAACACTCAGCTTTACCCATATCTCAGGTAATCTCACGTTGTCGACGATAGCAAGAGACCTCAGCACACCCGACCTACCTTCCCACGAGCTGCTGTTGAAGGCCAACTCCGGCCCAGACCACCAGTTGCCAGTAGGCAGTGTTCCTGTGGCTGCCACACCACCTTCAGTTAGGTCTTCCTCTCAACCTGCAGGGGTGGCTGTGCTCTGCTCAAACTCCCACTTCTCAGTTAAAAGTAGGGAGCTGGAGACATGGCTTAACGGTTAAGGCACTTGTCTGTGAAGCCTAAGGACCCATGTTCAATTCTCCAGTACCCACGTAGGCCAGATGCACAAAGTGGCGCATGCATCTGGAGTTCATTTGTATGTGGCTAGAGGCCCTGGCATGCCTGTTCTCTCTCACTCACATAAATAAATATTTTTTAAAGTAGGAGAGTGGGTACTGGAGGATAATCAATTATATCTACCACTGAGCCCAATTTTTTCATATTTATATTTATTTATTAGCAAAAGAGAGAGTATGTGCATACCAGGGCTTATTGCTGCAAACAAAATCCAAATGCATGTGCCACTGTGTGTGTCTGGCTTTACATGGGTATGGGGAATCAAACCTGGGCCAGTAGGCTTTGCAGGCAAGCACATTTAACCACTGGGCCATTTCCCCAGCCTGGTTTTTTTCCACATTAAGTAATTTGTCTCCATATCACCTTACATTAGTCATCCACTTCCCAAATGTTTTGCAAAAACAGTTCAGACATTTCTAATATCAAGGTCCTAAACACGTTGGTTATTTCCAGACATACTCTCCAATACACTGGTGAATTTCTCCATCTTTTACTTTTCCAATAACTCTACTAGAAGAGGTTTCCCATTCTTTTTTAAAAATATTTTTATTTATTTATTTGGAAGGAGAGAGAAAAAGGCACAGAGAGAGAGAGAGAAAGAGTATGGGCGCACCAGAGCCTCATGCCACTGCAAACAAATTCCAGATGCATATGCCACTTTGTGCATCTGGATTTACATGAGTACTAGGGAATCGAACCCAGGTTGTTAGGCTTTTCAAACAAGCACCTTTAACCACTGAGCAATCTCTGTAGCCTGAGGTGTGCCATTCTTGAGTTTATGGTTTTACCCTTCTGTATTATTTTTAGAATTATTATTTGGTCCCTAAAATCATCTATTCAAATATTGATTGAAAATACATTGAATTCATAGATTATTAGAAAAGAACTGACATTTTCGAAAAATACAGACTTCTGATCCAACATAAATATATTTATATTCAGAGGTGGGAAGATTGCTCAGTGGTTAAAGGCACTTGCTTACAAAGCCTGGTAGCCCAGATTCAATTCCTCAGCACCCACATAAAGCTAGAACAAAGTGGTGCATGTGTCTGGAGTTCATTTCTAGCAGCAAGAAGCCCTGGCACACCCTTTCTCTTCCTCTCTCTCTTTCTCTCCCTCCCTCCCTCCATCTCTTTTCTTTCTCTCAAATAAATGACTATTTTTTAAAAATACGTATATTCAAGCCAGTTATGGTAAGACACACTTGTAATATCAACACTTGGGAGGCTGAGACAGGAAGATGGCTATAGTGACATAGGAGTTCCAGGCCATCTGTCTCAAAGAATAAGAGGAAGAGCAGTAGTTGGGGAAAGAGAAGAGGAAGAGGAGGAGGAAGAGGAAGAATGTATGCCTACCCAAGGAAGGCATGATGGCTGTGGTGGTTTCAATGTAATGTCCCCATAGCCTCAGGTGATGTCATTAAGTTGCCTACCGGGAGCACTTGGAGGTGGAGCCGCCGGTGGGTGCTGGGAGGCAGCTGGTGCTGGTGCTGTCTCTGTGCTGTGGATGAGTGATGAGCTGAGCCGGCTTCCTCCACCACCGCGAAGCGGCCCCGGAAATCTGTAAGCCTGAAATGAACTCTTTCCTCCCATCAGCTGCTTCTGGCTGGGTGTTTGTTGAAGGTAACCACAACAGTGGTACGTATCTGTAATTCCAGCACTTGGGAGGCGGGAGGAAATTTTAAGTTCAAGGCCAGTGCGGGCTATGTAGCAAGTATGAGGTCAATCTGACCTGCACAGCGAGACCATCACACTTCTCAAAAGGGGGCTGGGGGAGACACGTCTATCCATTTGTCCATATCTTTTATGGTCTTCAACAATATTTGGTAATAATTTTCATAAAATACCAGCATTTTAATGTTTATTCTTAGGCAATAGTTCATTGCTATTTCAAAAGGAGTGTTTTTGCCTATCTATGAATAATTATTGCTATTATAAGAACATTGCTAATTTTCAAATGTTGATCTGGAATGCTCATTGCTGTACAGGTTTATATATTCTCTTAGATTTTCCTTGTACACAGCCGCTAGTTTTGCACCTAAATGTTTTTCTGTCCAAAGTCCAGTCTCTTATCACAAAACTCAACTAGTGTGCCAAGCTAAACTACAGCCTTGATAGCTTCCCTTGCAGCAGGAAGGGGAAGGAAGGAAGGAAGGAAAGGGAGGGAGCGAGGGAGAGAGAGAGGGAAGAAGTTAGGAGGTGCACCAGTTCTCACTGCCATGAACGAACACCTGACCGGAAGCAACTTAGGGAAGCAGAGGGCTTGTGTCAGCTTGCAGGCCCACAGGGTAGAGTCTTTCGTGGCGGGGAAGGCACGGAAAGGGCAGAAAACACCACACTCATCACGTCAGTAGGGAGAGAGCAAGCAGGGTAGATAAGGCCACTCCCAGCAAAAGGCCTCCTCCTTGAAAAAAACAAAAAAGAAAGAAAGAAAGAAAGGCCTCCTCCAGCCTCCAGCAGGGCTCCACCTCCTCAAGGTTCCAGTCTTCCAGATTAAGTATTCAAACCCACGAGCCTGTGGGAGTCGTTTCACACTCAAATCAAGACATTCCGCCCCTATAGACTCCCATGAGCCACGTCATGATGTGAGACGCGTTCTGCCCCTCTGAAAGTCCCCACCGTCTTTACTAGTGTCAGTGGCTTTCAAAAGCCCTGGGTCTCCTCTGAGACAGTCTTAGCTGTGAAGGGTGCAGAGCAGGTGGGGGCCCTGCAACACTTTAAAAATGTCTGGTGGGGGTTGGAGAGATGGCTTAGCGGTTAAGGCACTTGCCTGCAAAGCCAAAGGATCATGGTTCCATTCCCCCGAACCCAAGTAAGCCAGATGCACAAAGTGGTGCATGCGTCTGGAGTTCGTTTGCAGTGGCCAGAGGCCCTGACATGCCCATTCTCTCATCCTCTCCCTCTCTCAAATAAATAAAAATAAAATATTTTTAAAAAGAAAACAAGCCGGGTGTGGTGGCGCACACCTTTAATCCCAGCACTCGGGAGGCAGAGGCAGGAGGATCACCGTGAGTTCAAGGCCACCCTGAGACTCATAGTGAATTCCAGGTCAGCCTGAGCCAGAGTTAGACCCTACCTTGAAAAACCAAAAAAAAAAAAAAAAAGGAAAGAAAACAAATATTTTTTTTAAATATTTTTTTAAAGATGCTTTAAAAGTTTGGGGGACTGGACAGATGGCACAATGGTTAAAGTGCTTGCTTGCAAAGCCTAACAGCCAGGGTTCAATTCCCCAGTATACATATAAAGCCAGATGTACAAAGTGGCACATGCATCTGAGGTTTGTTTGCAGGGAAAGGAGGCCCTGGCACACCCATACTCATTCTCTCACTGTCTGTCTGCCTCTTTCTCTCTGTCTCTCAAATAAGTAAATGTCTTCTAAAAAAAAAAAAAAAAGTTTGATCATTTCTTTTTCCTTTTCACGTAATATGTGTGTATAGATCATGCCCCAGATCAGAGGAAGAACATCCGGAGTCTTCCTCCATCACTGTCTACATGTTTTCTTTGAGATGGAGTCTCTCACTGAACCAAGAGTTGCTGCATTTTTCAGGCAGTCTGTCTGACCAGCAAGCCCCAGTGATTCTCTGGTCTCTGTTCTCACCAGGACAGAGTTGTAGGCATTGGTGGCTACATCCAGCTGTTTGCATGGGTCCTGGGGAATTGAACTCAGGGAGAATCAGGCCTTCTCAGGCCCTTGTGCTTGTGTAGCAAGCAATCTTATCTACTGAGCCACCTCCCCAGCACCTATTTATTTAGTTTGGTTTTTCAAGGTAGGGTCTCACTCTGGCCCAAGCTGACCTGGAATCCACTATGTAGTCTCAGGGTGGCCTCAAACTCACAGTGATCCTCCTACCTCTGCCTCCCGAGTGCTGGGATTAAAGGCGTGCGCCACTGTGTCCAGTACTTTATTTTTTGAGACAGGGTCTCACTCTGTAGCCCAGGCATGCCTAGAATTATTATGTGGGGCAGGCAGGCTGGTCTCAAAGTCACGGGAATCCTTCTGCTCCAGTGAGATTACAAGCAGTCATCATCACGCCCAGCTCAGCTTAATCATTTCTTTTCTTTTTTTTTTTTTCTTGGTACGTGTAACTATCTGTGGTGTGCATATATGTGTCTATGTGTGTTCATATATGTGTGGGCATATGTGTGTGTGCAGGTGTGCATGTCCCTAGTTGCTCTCCAAATTATTATTTATTTATTATTTATTATCTTGGGTGTTTCAATGTAGAATCTTGCTCTAACTCGGGCTGAACCTGGGATTCACTATGTAGTCTCAGGGTGGCCTTGAACTCAGGATGATCCTCCTACCTCTGCCTCCCCAGTGCTGGAATTAAAGGTACGTCCCACCGCACCCAGCTCACATTATTATTTTTTTGCTTACTTTTATGTTTATTATTATTATTATTATTAAGATGTTTCATTTGGATACATCAGGTGTTGGTACCCTTTTCCCTCGTCCCTGTCCCCATTCTTTTGGGGGACACTCCTCAGTGGGGTTGCAGGTATTCCCTATGGGATTGTGGTTTATGGGATTGTGGTTTATGCGTTGTGGGAGCAATAGTCAGTTATTTGGGGGGGAGTGAATGCCTCTAGGCATGATGTCTCAACCTGTGGCTCTTACAATCTTTCTACCTCCTCTTCTACAAGATTCCCTGAGCCATGGTGGGTGAGTTTTAAGTCTAGTTCAGTGATGAACTCTTAGGAGTCTCTGGATCTCTGCTTTGGTAGGTGTTGAGTGTGAACTGTATTAATTTTTGTTTGTCTATTTTTATTTATTTATTTGAGAGCAACAGACAGACAGAGAGAGAAAGAGGCAGATAGATAGAGAATGGTGCACCAGGGCCTCCAGCCACTGTAAACGAACTCCAGACGCATGCGCCCTCTTGTGCATCTGGTTTACGTGGGTCCTGGGGAATCAAGCCTCAAACCAGGGTCCTTAGGCTTCACAGGCAAACGCTTAACTGCTAAGCCATCTCTCCAGCCCTATTGTATCATTTTTTAACATTTTTTATTTATTTGAGACAGAGAAAGAGGCAGACAGAGAAAAAGAAAGGGTTAGCCAGGGCCTCCTGCCACTACAAACAAACGATAGATAATGCGCCAGTTTTTGCATCTGGCTTTATGTGGGTACTGGGGAGTTCAACCCAGGTCATCAGGCTTTGCAAGCAGGTGCCTTTAACCGCTGAACCATCTTTCCAGTCCGTTTTACTTTTTGTTGTTCTTTTGAATATTTATTTTTACTTTTTTATTTCTTTGAGAGAGAGAGAGAAAGAGGCAGAGAGAGAGAGAAAGAGAGAGAGAGAGGAAGAAAGAATGGACATGCCAGGGTCTCCAGCCACTGCAAACGAACTCCAGAAGCATGCACTACCACATGCATGTGGCTTTCGCGGGTCCTGGGGAATCAAGCCTGGGTCCTTAGGTTTTGCAGGCCAGAGCTTTAGCCTAAGCCATTGTTTTTGGTTTTTTTTTAATTATTTATTTATTTGAGAGCGACAGAGACAGACAGAGAAAGAGGCAGAGAAAGAAAGAGAGAGAGAGACAATGGGCACGCCAGGGCTTCCAGCCACTGCAAACAAACTCCAGACGTGTACGAACTCCAGACGTGTGCGCCCTCTTGTGCATGTGGCTTACGTGGGTCCTGGGGAAGTGAGCCTCAAACCGGGAGTCCTTAGGCTTCACAGGCAAGCGCTTAACCGCTAAGCCATCTCTGCAGCCCTAAGCCATTGTTTTGAGACAGGATCTCTCCCTGAACCTGGAGCCAGTGACTCATCTAGACTAGCTGGTCAAGAGCCCAGGGACCCTCTTGTCTCTGTCTCCCACCCTAATGCTGGCACCACTGGTGTGCCCCACCACACTCAGCTTTTATGTGGCAGCCGAGGATCCGAACTCAGGTCCCCATGCTTGCTGGGCAGCACTTAACCCACTGAGCCATCTCTGCAGCCCTCCATGACTTCTTTAAAGGTTAAGGACACCTCTCTCATATCATCCCCGCCATTTTGCCTCCAGATATTTGGCCAAGAGAAAGGAAAGCCAGAGTTCACACAAAGACTTGAGAATGTTTATGAGAGAAGGCATTGCTACTAGGTGTTTATCCGCCTTCGGGGCATAGCAGCTGGGTCCCCAGGCTTTAGAGGACAGGATTAAACCCTGGGGATGGGAGAGACCTATTCAGTAAGGATTTTGGTTAAAGAACAAAAGCCAAGGGCAGGATTTACCTGATAATCCCCTGGAAAGGTGTCTATGTAAGAGTGAGGCCAGGCAGGTGGCCTTGGTGGATGTCAAGCTCCCTGGGAAGTGTGGCTCACTAGAAAGCTCTAACATTGCCCTCCTCCCAGCCCCCCACCAACCAGGTGAGCCACAGGGATTCTAGGATCTGCAGCTGTTCAAAGCCGCAAGGCTGTCCCCATTCCACTGAGCCAGAGCAGCTCCACACTCCACCTGGCACAAGTGGGATGCCAGCCCCCCCACCCTACCCTAGCCACAAGGCTCCTGGGAAGGGCACTGCCAGTCCGTGAGCCTGTCTCTCACCCTCAGAGCTGGGATTGGAGTGGGGGGGCCGCTGCAGTGGCAGCTGGGCCCGGGCGGCCTGGCTGGGATGCTCTGTTCGGTGAGAATGGGAGCCAGCACTCCAGCCTCTGCCTCTTATCTCCCTCACGAGCCGATCCACTCCGAGACAAGAGGCAGCTTTGTCAGTTGCTGCCAGTTCTAAGCATTTTCTGGCCCAAAGCAAAGGAGTCGGGCGGGGGGGGGGGATGAAAAAACGAAATCTTCTGAGTTCTCTTGTCAGGGCTCCCAACTTTCTTCATTCACTCCTCTTTTGAACATGCAGGTGGCCAAGGGCCCATAGGAGGGGACACGGAGGACTCCGCAGAGATGAGATAGGGAAGGAAGGTGACCGCAGAGCAGGGGAGGGAGCAGAGAGCCCCCCACCCCGCAGGCTTTCCTTCTGCATTTCTTGCTCAATATGAAAAATGACTCGCCGGAGGGTTTTAGAATCAGTTGGCTTTTCTCTGAAACCTGGAGATACTGAAGGTCGGGGTGGCCTCCCAGCTAGTCTGCAAACAGGATCGGAGTGGATGTCTCCGCTCGCTGGGCGCCCATTCGTCCTTCCATGGCTGTGATGTTGATTGTATTTTCAGGAAGCTGTGGCTGCTGGGAAGGAAGAGAACAGGAGTGAGGCTCCTGCCAACCTTCTTTAGACCGAAGCACTGGAGAGGAACCATCTGATTAAAAAAAGGAAAATGTGAGCCGGGAGTGGTGGCGCACGCCTTTAATCCCAGCACTTGGGAGGCAGAGGTAGGAGGAGCACCATGAGTTCGAGGCCACCCTGAGACTACATAGTGAATCCCAGGTCAGCCTGGGCTAGAGTGAGACCCTACCTTGGAAAACCCAAAAAGAAAAGAAAAGAAAAGAGTGTGCAGAACAACCGAGGCCACACCCCTGCCTGCAGGTCTTCCACTGGGGCTGAGGCTGTGCCATGGCTTCTTCACACCCACACACACCACTCCTGTCTGATCACCCACACGCCCACATGCACATGACAGAAGTACCGCTTCTATTCAAAAGGGCAAAAATGCCTTCTTGGTTATTTTAAATGCATGGGCCGCCATTCCTGGCCCTTTCCCACCCACTTTTTTTTTTTTTTGGTTTTTCAAGGTAGAGTCTCACTGTAGTCCAGGCTGACCTGGAATTCACTATGTAGTCTCAGGGTGGCCTCGAACTCACAGCGATCCTCCTACCTCTGCCTCCCGAGTGCTGGGATTAAAGGCGTGCGCCACCACACCCGGCTCCCCGCTCTTCTTTGGTGCATGCGTGTATGTGTTTGGACACATACACGTGCATTCACGTGTGTGCAGGCCCATGTGGGTGCGCCTGTGTGTGTAGGGCAGAGGTGTCGTTCCTTGGGCTCCATCCTCTTCTTTTTTCACTGGCCCAGAGCTCGCGAAGTAGGCTGTCTGGTCAGCGAGCCTAGTGGATCCGCCTGCCTCTGCCCCCCAACATGGAATCATTAGTGACACAATCTAGCTTTTCCTGCGTGGGTTCTAGAGACTGAACTCGGTCCTCATGCTTGCCAGGCAAGCACTTTACAAATGGAGGCATCCTCCTAGCCCTTATTTATTTATTTATTTATTTATTTATTTTGGTTTTTCGAGGTAGGGTCTTGCTCTAGTCCAGGCTGACCTGGAATTCACTACGGAGTCTCAGGGTGGCCTCGAATTCACAGCCATCCTCCTACCTCTGCCTCCTGAGTGCTGGGATTAAAAGTGTGCGCCACCACGCCCGGCTTTAGCCCTTATTTTTCTTTTTAACATTTTTCATTTCTTTGTAAACAGAGAGAAAAAGAGGGAGGGATGCCAGGGCCTCTTGACGCTGAAAAAAAAACAAAAAAACCCTCCTGATGCATGCACCACATTGTGCCTCTGGCTTGTTGGTACTGGAGGATCAAACCTAGACTGGCAGGTTTTGTAAGTATGTACCTGTAACCACTGAGCCTTCGTCTCCCCAGCGCCCCTCCCACCAGCTGCTATTTATTATTCATTTATGCTTTAATTTACATTTGGGAAAATCTTTTTGGTGTACGATTCTGTGAGTTTTTTGTTTTGGTTTGTTTTTTGTTGTTGTTGTTGTTTTGTTTTGTTTTTTGTTTTTCCAGGTAGGGTCTCACTCTAGCCCAGGCTGACCTGGAATTCACTATGGAGTCTCAGGGTGGCCTCGAACTCACAGCAATCCTCCTACCTCTGCCTCCCTAGTGCTGGGATCAAAGGCATGCGCCACCACGCCTGACAATTCTGAGAGTTTTGACAAGTGCACAGACATGCAGTCGCCAACAATCGAGCTACAGAGCCTCATGCCCCTGAAATGCCCCCTCCTTCCTGCTGGCCCGCCCTTTGCAGGGGACCCCACACCTCCCTCCGTCCCAGTCCCTGGCCTGCTAACCCATCTGCTTCCCTCTCCCAATGCTGCCTTCTCCAGAACGCCGCGGGAATAAAACCAGTCACGGCCACCTTTCTACGCTGGCTTCTTTCACTTAGCATAACACATGCAAGACTCATCTAGGCTTTGTACATCCAAAACTGCTTTTGAAAAGGTACACAAATAGGGGGCTGGAGGGAAGGCTCAAGTGGTTAAAGGTGCTTGCTTGCAAAACCTGGCAGCTCAGATTAGATTCTCCAGTACCCACATGAAGCCAGGCACACAAAGTGGCACATGTGTCATTTGCAAGGGCAAGAGGCCCTGGTATGCCCAAATTCTCTCTCTCTCCTTCTCCCTCCCCCCTCTTCCCCCTAGAGCTTCTGACCCCTCCATAACCACCTTCCCATTACCCTCACTCCCCTTCCTGTCCCTGACCCTCCTCACACACAGCCTGCCCAGGGCACCGGTTCTCCTTACCTCACCAACACCTACCTGCTATGGCCCTCGTTCCTGTGGCTGAGTGCTCCAAAATCCTCATGGGAAGCCTGACCCTAGTCCAGGAGAAAGCCTCACAGGTCTGAGGCCCAGATAAATATGACTAATAAACCTAATGCAATCTGCAGAGTGGACGTCCAAGCTAAAGCCAGTCATGTGATGGCACAGTGACCTCTCTACCCCCACATATCTGGTGGTTGAATTCTGACCCCAGGACTTCATCCACAGTCTGATCTCTTACTCCATGACACATGGCATCTATATAAAACACAACAGACTATGAGGTGACCATGTGTCACCTTCATGAGGGAGTCAGAATCAGGGTGGATGTATGTCCCCAGTGGAATGTGGAGAACCATGGGGACATCAGTGTCTTAGGTAGGGCTCTTTGAACTAGGCTCAGAGCAGACATGGCTGTCATGGAGGCCTGCTGGGAAAAAGGAGAGAGCCTGGGAGATCGTCCCACCCCCTCAACCCCAGCTGTGTGGTGCGTCACCCACAGAGTCAAAACCAGGAGAGGTCTGTTGGGTATAGAACCACTCTCCGTGCCACCAGGTTGCAGCCAGCGAGGACGACACAGTCTCCTGCAAACCCAGCCAAGGGCACAAGATGTGCTGTGGAGAGCCGCCCAGAGGCCTGTTGGGATCCGGGTCCAGGCGATCCTCTGACGCTCCGGCTGCGAAGAGAGTGTGGAGGGTCTTGGCTTGCAGCTGAGCCCCGTTCTTCACCTGGCCCTTGCCTCACGGGAGCCGCCTGCTCATCAGGAGCAGCCCACAGCCCAAGGCCAGGAGAGGCAGAAGGGCTAGCTTATCCCTTCCTGGCCTCGCAGTGGGGTGGCATCGAGGGCTCACCCCAGCCCTGGAGAGAGTCCTAGCATTAAGCTTTCTGTTCCTCCCTCTGGTCAGCCCTGCTTCCCCCTCAGCCTTGAGGATGTTGCTTCCCTCAGCACTGTGGGGGGGGGGCTGGAGATGTGGCTCAGTTGGTAGAACGCTTGCCTAACATGTACAAAGCCATGGGTTCGATCCCTAGCACAACATAAACTGGATGTGGGGCACACATCTGTAATCCCAACACTCAAAAAGTGGTAGGAAGGTTAAAAGTTCATGGCCATCCTCAAGGCTGGTGCCAGAATATATGAGACACTGTCTCAAAAAAAAGAAAGAGAGCCGGGCGTGGTGGCGCACGCCTTTAATCCCAGCACTCGGGAGGCAGAGGTAGGAGGATCGCCGAGAGTTCGAGGCCACCCTGAGACTACATAGTGAATTCCAGGTCAGCCTGAGCCAGAGTGAGACCCTACCTCAAAAAACCAAAAAAAAAAAAAAAAAAAAAAAAAAAAGAAAGAAAGAAAGAAAGGAAAAGAGGGCTGGAGAGAGGGCTTAGCGGTCATGGCGCTTTCCTGCGATGCTAAAGGACCCGTATTCAACTCCCCAGATCCCACTTAAGCCAGACGCACAAAGGTGAGGCAAACACAAGGTCACACATACCCACTAGGTGGTGCAATTGTCTGGCATTCAATGGCAGTGGCTGAGGCCCTGGCATGCCAATTTCTTCTCTCTCTTTCTCTCTCTCACCTCTTCTCTAAAAAAAAAAAAAAAAAAAAAAAAATTAAAAATTAAAGAAAGGAAAAGAAGGAAGGCAGGGAAGAAACAAGGGAGGGAGAAGGTGAGGGAAAGGAAAGAAGGAAACCTATGCATGAACTTCCATCTGGAAGAAAGGGAGGGAAGGAAGGAGGGAGGGAGGGAGGGAAAGGAAAGGATGAAACCTATGTATGAACTTCCATCTGGAAGTCTGCTGTTCAGGGAATTCAGCAGAAGGTAAAGGATGAATGGGCTTTAGGTACCAAGACAGTCAAATGCAGCCTTTACTCCATTTTAAAATCACTTTGTGTGCTGGGGAGATATCTCAGTAGTTACAGACGCTTACTTCACATGCCTACAGACCAGAGTTCAAATCCTCAGCACACACATAAAGCCAGATATAAGGTGGTTCAAGTGTCTAGAACTCCAGTGAGCTTACAATGGGAGGCAGAGCCAGGGGAATTCCAAAACCCACTGGACCAGCTAGCCTAGCATTCCAGCAGCAAAAACAGTAAGAGAGACCCCATCTCAAGACAAGACAGAAGCAGAGGACCAACACCCTTACTCCGGCCTACACACACACACACACATACACAGTTAGAAAAAAATGAGGTCTGGACAGATGGCTTAGCGGCTAAGGCACTTGGCTGCAAACCCTAAGGACCCATGTTCGGCTCTCCAGATCCCACATAAGATAGACGCACAAGGTGACGCAAGCATGCAAGGTTGCACACGAAGTAGCTGGTGGCCCTGGCGTGACAGTTCCCTCTCTCTCTCTCTCTCTCTCTCTCTCTCTCTCCCTCCCTCATTAAAAAAAAACAATAAATAAATAAATAGATAGATAGATAGGTATTGAAAAGCCACTTTGCCATGTTATTTCTTTGCTCCCCAGTAACTCTGTGAGGAGAGTAGATAATCGCCCCATCTCATAAGAGAATAGAAGATCTGCAAAGCTCTGTGCCTAATCCAACTCATGTGGACTCTGTGTGATGGGCCTGATCTAATCTACTGCCTCTCCAAGCCTGGCCCTCCAGTTACTGCAACGTGAGGAAGAGCAGGGAAGTAGGCAAACAGAGGCAGGGGCAGAGACCAACGTTACCTTGAGCCATCAGGGAGTCTGTCTATTTCCTCTCGGATTTCCAGCAGATGGCAGTAGAGTGTCTCCAGGAAGGGGTGGCCCTTCCCTAAAGGTGGGCGGGCATCTTTGCACTGGCGTGGGTGCCTGTAGGAAAGACATGCTTCCTGCTTGACAGTGATCCCTCGGATGAGAGCATCCGTATATCATCCATATATGAAGGCAGCATCAAGTTACTATCGTTCCCTGTTAGCCAATCCTGTCCTTGCCCTTGGCCATGAATACGTTTCTCTTTTTTTTCTACCTCTGCTAAGAGAGAGTCTCAGGGTGGGGGAGATGACTTAGCATCAAAGGTGCTTGCTTGGGGGCTGGAGAGATGGCTCAGTGGTTAAGGACACTTGCCTGCAAAGCTCAACGACCTGGGTTCAATTCCTCAGTACCCACATAAAGCCAGAAACACAAAGTGGTGCATGCATCTGGAGTTTGTTTACAGCAGCTAGAGGCCCTTGCACACCTATTCTCTGTGTCTCCCTTCTATCTCTCTCTACTTACAAATAAATTAATTTTTTTTTTAAAAAAAAGGTGCTTGCTTGCAAGCCTGAGAGCCAGAGTTCAACTCAACAGCACCCTACATAATGCCAGATGCAAAATGGCACCCGAATCTCTGACCACAGCACACTGGGAGGCTGTCAGGAGAATCCAGGCCAGCTAGATCAACACACATGAATCAAAGTGGCAGAAATAAAATAATAACAAGGGAGACCCTGTCTCAGGCAGATTGGGGAGAGAGGACGAACACCCCAAGATTGTCCTCAGACTCCACACATGCACCATGGTACATACACAAATCATACATATCCACACATACAAACAGATACACACACATAATTTTTTAAAAAGGGTAACACCTTATGACTACCTAATATTATTATCTTGATTAACTGATATAGGGGGACATTCTTCAAAATATCAGGTCAACCGTAACCCCTAAAACTTCACTGCAATGACAATGAAATATGTTTTTAATATTTATTTATTTGCAAGCAGAGAAAGATAGAAGAGAGACAGACAGAGAATGGGCATGCCAGGGCCTCCAGCTGCTGCAAATGGACCCCAGATGCGTGTGCCACTTTGCATCTGGCTTTACATGGGTCCTGAGGAGTCACACTTGGGTCATTAGGCTGTGTAGGCAAGCACCTTAACCGCTGAACCATCTTGCCAGCCTAGAAATATGTTTAAAACATATAAGCCTGGGCATGGGCAGGAAGAACAAAAAAGGACCCAAGAGAAGTAGTCACAACTTTCTGGAAGTTTCTATTGGATTTAAAGTGCCTGAAGAGGGGAAGGGCTGCCCTTCCTCCAAGGGCAGGAAGCAATAAACCTGTCTTCCAAGCCCTGAAAAGTTCCCGAGATGTGCTGGAGAGACAGCACAGGGGTTAGGGCACTCGCCTGAAAGTTCCCGAGATACAAGCATCCACTGCTTTGGGAAGTAGGGTTCACAGAAGAATCAAAACGCAGGATAACAGCTGAGTGTGCAGTGCACACGCCTTTAATCCCAGCACTCAGGAGGCAGAGGTAGGAGAATCGCAATGAGTTCAAGGCCACCCTGAGACTACATAGTGAATTCCAGGTCAGCCTGGGCTAGTGTGAGACCCTACCTCAAAAGTGCAGAGCAACATCCAACAGTTTGTTGGCAGAGCAACTGAGCTCCCAAATCTCACCGCACCCAACAGGGCTGGCTGTGATCAGCCCATCTTGTTTGCTGGAACGGAGAGCCAGGAAGAAGTGTGCAGTCACTGGACCTGTGGCCCGCCGTCATCGAGACCAGGGTCTCTATGTTGCGTCAGCTCCAAGCATGCATGTTGTCATCACTGGAAACAGGAAGAAGGCCAGGGATACACAAGCAGGCCCCACAAGTCATGTCCTCATCTGGGGTGTGTATGCATAGTCATACATGTGCAGTACACATGCATGGGGAGGTGCACATGCACGCGCATGTGTGGAGGCCAGAGGGATGGATAACCTTGGGTGTTATCCTCATCAACACTGTCTGCCTTTTCTGAAACAAAGCCTCTCATTGGCCCGGAGCTCACTAATTAGGCTAGAATGGCTGACCATTGAGCCCTAGGGATCCTCCCGTTTCTGCCTCCCCAGAACTGGAAATACAGGTACGGTCATCATGCCTGACATATTTATTTATTTATTTATTTATTTATTTATTTATTTATTTATTTTTAGAGGCAGTGAGAGAGACAAAGGGAGAGAGAAAGAATTGGCATGCCAGGGCCTCAGCCAGTGCAATCGAACTCCAGATGCTTGCACCACCTAGTGGGCGTGTGCGACCTTGCGCTTGCCTCACCTTTGTGTGTCTGGCTTACGTGGGATCTGCAGTGTCCTCAGGCTTCGCAGGCAAGTACCTTAGCCACTAAGCCACCTCTCTCAGCCCATGCCTGATATTTTAACATGGGCATTGGGATCAAAATTAAATACTCACGCTTGAAAAAGAAAAAAAGGAAAGAAAAGAACGCCTCTGAGTCCCCAAGTCCCAGTCCTTTTATCAGGAGAGTCAGTCTCCCTCCCAGCTAAGATATGCTTAGGGCTCTTGACCATCCTGGAGTTCTGCAGCCATGCTAGGTCCCGGAGAATGGAAGAGCCAAAGACCAAGCATCACTGCTGTTGTAGTTGCTTCCCATGGCTGGCCTGAAGCAACTGACCACGAGCAGCTCATGGGAGGAATGTTTTGTTTTGTTTTGTTTATTTTGGCTTACAATGTCTGGGGAAGCTTCATGAGGGCAGGGGAGAGCATGGCATGAGTAGAGGCTGGGCATCAGCTCTGCCACGGCATGTGGAAAACAGCAGAAGGAGAGTGAGACAAACTCTAGCAAGGGGGAGCTGGCTGTAACACCCCTAAGCTCACATTCAACAACACATCTCCTCCAGCAAGGCTCCACCTCCCAAAGGCCCCACCAGTCACACACCTCCTCCAGCAAGGCTCCAGCCTCCCGAAAGGGCTCCCACCAGTCACAACACCTCCTCCAGCAAGTGCTCCACTCCCAAAGGGCCCCACCAGTCACACACCTCCTCCAGCAAGCTCCACCTCCCAAAGGCCCCACCAGTCACACACCTCCTCCATCAAGCTCCAACCTCCCAAAGGGCCCCACCAGTCACACACCTCCTCCAGCAAGGGCTCCAGCTCCCAAAGGCCCCACCAGTCACACACCTCCTCAGCAAGGCTCCACAGCAAGGCTCCACCTCAAAGGCCCCACCAGTCACACACCTCCTCCAGCAAGACTCCACCTCCCAAAGGCCCCACCTGTCACACACCTCCTCCAGCAAGGCTCCACCTCCCAAAGGCCCCACCAGTCACACACCTCCTCCAGCAAGACTCACCTCCCAAAGTCTCCACCAGTCACACACCTCCTCCAGCAAGGCTCCACCTCCCAAAGGCCCCACCAGTCACACACCTCCTCCAGCAAGGCTCACCTCCCAAAGGCTCCACCAGTCACACACCTCCTCCAGCAAGGCTCCACCTCCCAAAGACCCCACCAGTCGCACACCTCCTCAGGCAAGGCTCCACCTCCCAGTTTGGCATCAGCTGAGGATCAAGGACTCAGAACACATGAGTTTCTGGGAGACATCTGATCCGAGCCACCATAACTGCCCCCATAGGAGAGGCAGGCAGGGGAAAGAAGGGTGGGAATGAACAGAAGGGCAGGGCTGAGTTTCCTCTCAGGGAACAGTGTGGCTGGTTTGTTAGGTGCCCCGTAATCACAGGTCTTTTGCCTTGGGCTAGTTGAGTTCTCAGTGTGGATGTCCCCAACCCTGTGTATCTACTGAGAATGTGCATATTAAGAACCAGGGTTCTGAGGAGATGGCTCTGTAGATTAAAGCACTTGCCAGACAAATATGAGGATGTGAACGTAGATCCCAGTACACACATAAAAATGCTGGGCATGCAGTAAGCACTTCACTTAACGTTCATACCCATATACTAATGCTACTCTCACTTTTGGCTAGAGAACCTTCTCTTTTGAGATGGCAGTGACCTTGGGATGACTCAGAAGGCACCATGGTGCTGAGAAGAAGCGACAGAGGAGAGCTCAGCACTGCAATATCTCTATCACACCTTCCAAGGCTCAGGGTCCATTGCGGAAGAGGTGGCAGAAAGAATGTAAGAGCCAAAGGAAGGGTAGGACACCTTACAATGTGCTCCTCCAGACACAAAATGGCCTGGATATCCATGACCTCACAGTGCCTGACACTACCTACACAAGACCATCATAATAGCAAGAAAAGATCATGACATCAAAATAAAAGAGAGACTGATTGAGAGGGGGAGGGGATATGATGGAGAGTGGAGTTTCAAAGGGGAAAGTGGGAGGGGGAGAGAGGGAATTACCATGGGATATTGTTTACAATTATGGAAGTTGTCAAAAAATATTTTTAAAAATGCTGGTCATGGGGCTGGAGAGGTGGCTCAGTAGTTAAGGCACTTGCCTCCAAAGCCTTATGACCAAAGTTTGATTTCCCCAGTACCCATGTAAAGCCAGATGCACAAAGTGGTGCATGCATCTGAAGTTTGTCTGCAGTGGCTAGAGACCCTGGTACACTCATCTCTCTCTCTCTCTCTCTCTCTCTTTCTCTCTCTCTCTCTCTCTCTCTCTCTCTATCTCTATCCCTCTCTCTCTCCCTCTCTCTCTCCTTGCAAATAAATAAATAATATCTGCTGAGCAGGTGGTGTCCATCTGTGATCCCAGTTCTGGGGAGGCGGAGATCTAGAGCTTGCTAGCCAGCCTAGATAGTCCAATTGGTTAGCTTTGGGATCAGTGAGAGACCCTGTCTCAAAAAGTGAAGGTAGAGGCCTGGAGCGGTGGCTTAGCAGTTAAGGCACTTGCCTGCAAAGCCTAAGGACCCATGTTCGACTCCCCAGAACCCACATAAGGCAGAAGAACAAGGTGGCGCATGTGTTTGAAGTTCAATTTCAGTGGCTGGAGGACCTCATGCACCAATTCTCTCTCTCTCTCTCTCCCTCTCATAAAAAAGATAAGGGGGCAATAGAAGAAGACACTCAGTGTCAACCTCTGGCCTCCACAAACACACACACACACACACACACACACGCATGCACACACATACATACAAAGAAAAAGAACCAGGGCTTTAGACCACAAGAGAATTAGAGGGGGTGGGTAAGAGTCTCACTAGAGCCCCTTCCTCCCAGGATGCCTCTTCACTCCTTCCTTTAAGATGCAGATCTTGGGCTGGAGAGATGGCTTAGCAGTTAAGGTACTTGCCTGCAAAGCCAAAGGACCTCAGTTCAATTCCCCAAGACCCACATAAGCCCGATGCACAAGGGGGCACACACGTCTGGAGTTCGTTTGCAGTGGCTGGAGGCCTTAGGCGCGCCCATTCTCTCTCTCTCCCTCTCTCTGCCTCTTTCTCTCTCTAATAAATAAATAAAAATAAAGTTTTTTTTAAAAAAAAAAGATGCAGATCTCCCTTCTCAGAGCCAAGTGGCCCATGGGAGGACCAGATCCTGTCTGGGAGCCTAGAGGAGGTGTCTCGGGGGCCCATCTCTGAGCTGTGCACCAGCCCAGGTCCTGCACCTCCACCAACTGAAATGTCTCCTGCTCTACAGTGTTTCTGGGTTCTGAGACCCCCACCCCAACACACTTGTAGCTTTTCCCTCCCCCCACACCATGAATTAGCAAGTGAAGAAACAGAAACACACGGAGCAGGTACAACTCTTCCCCGGACACAGCCTCCCCCCCAAACACGCACACACCTCTGTGGACAAGGAGAGAGAAAACGGAGGCGGCAGCGAATGCAGGACTCGCTGCTGCTGAGTGGATCAACATATCTGCTGCCTACACCGTGCCATGGATGGGGCTCAAAAGCGAAGCAGAGGGAAGCATCAGCAAAGAATAAAGTAAGAACAATGCCCGTTTGTAGAAATGAAAAGCTCATACACACAAATGGCCAGTAAACCGTGAAAGAGTGCTCCGTTTCATTAGTCATCAGGGAAATGCCAATTAAAACCACAATGTAAAACCTCTGCACAACCCACTCAAGTGACGAAAATGAAAACGACAAAAAAAAAAATATCAAGTGCCGGAGACTGTGCACGGACCCGAGTTCTCGGGCACTGGCTGCGCGCGGTGCGCGGGCTGGTGGAAACACGGCCGAGGGCAGCGAGGCCGGGTCTGCGCAAAGCGGACGCGCGCTCTCCCGGGACTCAGCCACCCTGCCGCCAGCAGAACTGGTCGCAGATACTCACCATAACGGTCACCTCCTCACTGCTGGGACAAAACACCCAGCCCGAGGCACGTGGGAGGAAAGGGGTTATCTCAGCTTACAGTTTCAAGAGGACGTTTCAGGCCTGAGGAGGAAACCTGGGTCATATCTCCACACCAGCAGGAGGGAAGTACTCTGAGTGAGCTGAACTGGGAACACCCAGAGGGCTGGACTAGAAAACCTCAAGGCTGGCCCCCGGTGACACCGCTCCTCCAGCAACGCTTAGGCTTAATCACAAACACACGAGGCCGTGGGGGACATTTCACAACCAAACTCACACACACACACACTCAAATTCATGTCCTAGAATGTTCAAAGTATGCTATTCATTAGACAAGCACTCTTCCAACTGAGCTACATTCCCAGCCCTAGTGCGCTACTCATAATAGTCCTCCAACTAAGCCAGGCATGGTGGCACACACCCTTAATCCCAGCACTTGGAAGGCAGAGGTAGGAGGACTTCCATGAGTTTGAGGTCCATCTGAAACTACATAGTGAATTCCAGGCTAGCTTGGGCTAGAGCAAGCCCCTACCCTGAAACACCCCCCCAAAAAAAAATCAAATTAAAAATAATAACTTCAAACTAGAAACACCCATCAGTAATAAGATGGATAAATAAATAAATGTTGGCATATTCAGATGAAGATCTTCTGAACACCGGGGAGAACAAAGGAGACGGAAAACAAATGGTAATTTGGATGGATTCACAAATATAAAATTGATTTTCTAAAAAGAAAGACATAAAAAAATGTGTGCCTTTATAGCTGGGTGTGGTGGCACATGCCCTGAATCCCAGCCCTTGGGAAGCAGAGGTAGGAGGATCGCTGTGAGACATAGCGAATTCCAGGTTAGCGTGAGCTAGAGTGAGACCCTACTTTGGAAAAAAAAAAAAAAAAGGAATCTGCTTTATGATTCCCTTCAATACTGAAAATCGGCAAAGGGGTGGGGAAATGGCACAGCAGTAAAAGGCTCTTGCTTCTAAGCCTACCAGCCCAGGTTCAATTTCCTACATCAAGCTGGATGCAAAGTGGCTCCTGCATCCGGGATCCCAACGCACCTACGGCAACAGGGAGGCAGAGCCAGGAGAACCCAGAGCCGCAGACCAGCTAGTCGGGCATGCATTCGCAGTCTGACAGGTCATTTGCACAGACCAAAAAAGCCTGTCTCAAAGAAGATGGAGCACAGACACCTTGAAGTTGTCCTCTGTCCTCCACAGGTGTGCTGTGGCACGTACACACACCCCTACACACACAAATCACACACAAATAAACAGATAAAAATGTTTTATAAAGAAAGCAAATTCAGGAGCTGGGCGTGGTGGCACATGCCTTTAATCCCAACACGTGGGAGGCAGAGGTAGGAGGATCGATGTTTAAGGCCAACTTGAAACTACATAATGAATTCCAGGACAGCCTGGGCTAGAGAGAGACCCTACCTTGAAAAAGAAAAAAACAAAAAAGAAAGAAAAAGAAAAAGGAATAAAGGAAAAGAAAGCAAGCAAATTCAGGACCTACTGAAGGTACAGAGCGAGTTCAACGTCAATCTGGGTAAATTGGTAAGATCCTGTTTCAAAAATGAAATTAAGGGCTGGAGAGATGGCTTAGCAGTTAAGTTCTTGCCTGTGAAGCCTAAGGACCCCAGTTCCAGGCTCGATTCCCCAGGACCCACATAAGCCAGATGCGCAAGGTGGCGCATGCATCTGGAGTTTGTTTGCCGTGACTGGAGGCCCTGGCGTGCCCATTCTGTCTCTCTTTCTCTCTCTCTCTCAAATAAATAAATAAATAAATATGTATTTAAAAATAGAATAAACAAAATATGAAAAAAAAATTTAGCCAGTTGTGGTGGCACACACCTTTAATACCAACTCTTGGAAGGCAAAGGTAGGAGGATCACTATGAGTTCTAGGCCAGCCTGGAATTACAGAGTTCCAGGTCAGGCTGGTCTAGAGGGAGACCTCACCATGAAAAAAAAAGTTTCTAAAAATATAAATAAATATTAGGACTGGAGAGATGGCTTAGCAGTTAAGGCACTTGCCTGCAAAGCCAAAGGACGCAGGTTCAATTCCCCAGGACCCACATAAAGCCAGATGCTCAAAGTGGCCCATGCATCTGGAATTTGTTTGCAGTGGCAGGAGGAATATCCCCCCCCCTTGTGTGTCAAATAAATAAATAAAAATATTTTTAAAATAGAAGAAAAATGGGTTAGAGAGATGGCTTAGCAGTTAAGTGCTTGCCTGTGACGCCTAAGGACCCTGGTTCCAGGCTAGATTCCCCAGGACCCACGTTAGCCAGATGCACAACGGGGCCTCATGCATCTGGAGTTCGTTTTCAGTGGCTGGAGGCCCTGGTGTGCACATTCTCTCTCTCTCTCTCTCTCTCTCTCTCTCTCTCTCTCTCTGTCACTCTCAAATAAATAAATAAAAATGAACAAAAAAATTTTTTTTGATAGAAGAAAACTAAAAGAAAATCCGAGTGTGCAACTTGGTATCAAGGCTGCTATCTTTTCACAGGGTGACGCACTTCTACTACAGAAGATGTCGTGGGCAGTGGGGTGGCAATGATGTAGCAGTAAGAGGGAGACAAAACAAAATAACATAATAAGAGAGGACTCTTACAGACACACAGTGACAATGTGCTTATCCCACTTTGAACTGAGGTGGGGGGTTAAAAATATTTTAAAAAAAAATCTTTGCTGGTTCTGAGTGGTCCCTGTGTATCCCCCACTAATTATATAGAGTCTTCCAAAGAGAAGGGGAAACCCCAGATTTTGCAGGCCTCTTTCAAGGGAGCAGACCCTGAGTTCCTGCTGCCCTCTTGCCTCTCTCAGGGCCCCAGCTGTGGTTTGGGGGGCTAGGGATTCACAGGGTATGGGCTCTCTCTTTCCCATAGATTTCCCACATACACTCGGGTTAAATCAGGGGTTTTACATCCATTCCTGGGTTTGGCCCCATCTCCCGGGACAACAAAACATCCCATGGCTCAAAAGACCCCCCAACTAGATGCAGAAAGAGCAGGGGGCTCTCGGCTCGCGCCCACAGCGCCTTCGGTTCCACCCTCTCTCCTGCTTGGCCCTATGTCCGTTTGCAAGTTCGAATCTTCCTGGGCCCAGAAGCTGTCAGGGAAGATGGGACCTTTCAACAGCCTATGGGTAAAAGCTGGTGGCCTGTCTTGTTTAAAGAGGGGTGTGCTCCTACCAGCTCCGGGTTGTTTCCCTGTGAGCCCAGCTGGATGTGTAAGCTAGGGTGTCTCTCGGCGTATGAATCTATGGCCCGTCGTCTCTTCTTGCTGCAGGGTAGGTGCGAAGCTCGCTGTAGGAAGGCGGGTCGTCCCTCATTCAGAACTGAAACGAAGACTTTGCCTGCGCTCCTCACTCTGGCCGCTAGTGGGAGCTGCTGGCCAACCTGAGGCCCGGCAGGAGCCAGGTAGAGGCGGGCAGCAGATCAGAATGGTCCAGAATGGTCACCCCCCCACCCACACCCCCGTCCCGCTCACAGCCCTGGTCTTGTACTTCCTTACAGACTGACTTTCTTATTGGTACCCTCTGTAAGCAGGGTATAGACCCTCTGGAGACATGTAAGGCACAGGAAACCTCTAGAACCCCACACTCGAGTCCCAAATGACCAATGGCACCGCGTACCATCCCCCCCCCCCTCTATCTCTTCCAAGTCTTAATGATAAGGTGGCTGGTCACCCAAACCCAGAACTTCAGTACCCTCAGACACTTCAGCACCGGTCTTGCCCACTGAAAGTGGTCGTTGCTCCTGGGAGCATGTCTGAAAACTAAAACACTGTTAGGGGAGGGAAAAAAAAATAGTGCATATGCCCATCTGTGTACTCCTATAATGGCCCTGGGACAGTAGCCCTACAGAGGGAGGACACTGTCCCTTTTAATGGCCTGTGGATAAAAGCTGGTGACCTGTCTTCTTTAAAGAGAGGTGCACTACAACCACTCAGGGTGCTTCCCCTGGGAGTCTGTCCGGCCGGGCGTGTAAGCGTGCGTGTGTCCCTCCGTGTAGGCATCTATGCCAGGTTGTGTCCGACTGTGTCTCGGAGTGTATGCATGCCTGTGACGACAGTGTCCCCGCGTGAGCGACACCCGCGGGCTTCTGTGCTATCGCTGTGCGTCTCTACGAGATTGTGGCTCTATGTGAGTGTGTCAGTGCATCTGTCTCGGTGTGAGTGTGTCAAGGATGTCTATGTCTGTGTGGGATTCCGCATGCCAGAAATCTCTCTGGGTGTGCATGTGTGCGAGTCGGCGTGGATGTCAGTGTAGGGCTGTGTCCACGTGTGCATGAGTGTCGGGTGCAGGGTCCCCAAAGCAGTGAGCGAGGAGGGGTGTGCGTGTGTGTGTGTGTGCGCGCGCGCGCGCGTGTGTGTGTGTGTGTGTGGACTCGGGCTTGGGAGGCTGTGTGCCAATGTCTGTCGGTGTGTGCCTGTCCAGGTCTGCGTGGGTGGCCATCTGTGGCTAAGCGTCCGCGGGCGTGTGCCGGTGTCCGTGTGTCTGTCTGAGTGTCGGTGCCCGCGTGGGCGGCCGTCTCCGGCAGTGCGCTCCCGGGGTCGGGCTTGGGGTCGGGGTCGGGGTCGGGGTGGTGGGCGTGCGCCCCGGCCGGTCGGGCCGGGCTCGGCTCTTTCCCCGCGCTAGCCGGCGGGGCCGGCGGGCGGAGCGCCACGTGCGGAGCCCCGGGCGCGTCGCTCTGGGGCGGAGCCAGCCCGGGGGGCCCCCGAGCCCCGGGCCGAGCCCAGGCGGGGCCCGCCCCCGACCCCGCCCCCAACCCGAGCCCGCACCGCCCGCCCGCCGAGCCCGGGAGCCCGAGCCGAGCGGCGGAGCCGAGACGGCGGCGGCGCTGCCCGTGGCATGCGGGGATCGCGCCCCCGGGGTCGCTGAGCCTCTGCGCCCGCTGCCCCGAAGCCCCGGTGCCGAGCCGTGCCCGCGCCCGCGCCCGCGCCGCAGCCGCCCAACCCCGGGGGGGACCCCGGGCCGGGGGACCAGCAGGTGAGCGAGCGCCCCCGGGGCCCGGCGCAGCCCTGGCCGGACCCGAGCCCCTCTGCGCCCGCCGCCGCCCAACTTTCCTCCCCCGTGGGCCGGAGACGCCGGCCCTGCGCGCCTGTCCCCGGGCCCGCCGGTGTCCCCGAGGGGGGAGGGGCGCAGGTGGCCCCGGGGGGTGCAGGGGATTCCCCGGGGAAGGGGGGGCGTCTCTGGTCGCCGTGGGGACCCCCCTTCTCGTCCCCTTCCTTTCCGGGTTTCCCCGGCGCGCGCTGTCGAGGGCCGGGGGAGGGGAGCTTCGGTTCAGGCTGCCAGGTCGTCTCGGGCTCGGGCTAGCCCGGGGAGGGTCTTGGGATTGGGACCCGGATTCCCAAGGCCGGAGACCCCAAGGTCAGAGCGGCGACCAAGCGCGCAGAGAATGTGGCTTCCCTGGCTGGCAAGCCAAGACCGGAACCTAACGCAGGCCGAGCGCTCTCTTTCTTTCTTTTTTTTTTTTTTTTTCCCCCTGGGCCCCCGGGGACCTGTCGCCCCGGGCTATGCCCTAGGTTAGACGAGACACCTCTGCACCCCTGGCAGGAATCCGTGCGCCCTGCTGGGGGGACAGATCTGTGTGTGTGCTGTCTCTGGGCGCGCCGACCACGCCGAGATCTTGGTGCCCCGGGTCGCCTTGAAGTGGCCGCATCACTTCTCCCTAGTCTCTGTTCAAGGGCAGAGAGATCTCTGGGTGCGGGAGAGTTCTCAGCTCTCCTCCTGGCTCTGACCCGGACAGACAGACTCGCCGGTCGACCTCCGTGTTATTTGATCGTCTTTGGCGGCGCCCTGCGAGGAAGTGGAGGTGCCAAGCCTTGTCCAAGGGGCCAAGGGCTTGGTGATGGTGGTGGGCACTGGCTGGTGGTGGTGGTGGTGACGATGATGACGGTGGTGATGGCGGTGGAGGGGAAATACTGAGAACAGGGTCCTGCCTGTAGGCCCGCCTTGCCAACACACCTGTTAGCCGACAGCTCACTGTTTGGGCAGAAGTCACTCTTGTCTCTTTAGTGACTCAAGTCCAGGGTGTCTATCCTTGTCAGTGTGGTGTTGGGGTTCGAGCTGCTCTCTTCTGGTTGAGAACCTCAAGTAACGGTAACTCTCCAAGTGAGCCTAGACAGCGCCATCCAACAACACAGGGCGCCCTCTCCAAGGTCCCCACCATCTCTGGGGTCCTAGGGGGAGCTGATGAAGCAGACATCCAGGCCACCTCTGGCCCAGACCCCCCAAGCTGCCCTTCCCTCCTTGTCCCCTTTCTCCTCCCAGTTAGAACTGGGCAGGGGCACACAAATGAGTGACGGGTGAGGGTCATTTGCCAGCAGGCGGGAAAAGCATGGGACAGGCAGCTTTTGCAGAGTGGGGGAGGCCACGAAAGAGGTGAGGGGACAGAACACAGCGGCTGCTAGAACACGGAAGGTGCAGGGGAAAAAAAATATCTTACTCAACTTTTCATCTAACCTGTCACCACCAGCTCATTGTACAGGTGGGGAAACTGAGACCCAGAGGGGTCAAGGACTTTTCCAAGGTCACATAAAACCCTGGATTGTGGACAGCACTCAGGGTGAAGATCCCTTAGGAACTATTTCCTCGTAGCCAAACTAGCCTAGAACTGGCCAAAGAGGGTCTAAGCAGAAAGGAAGTGGCCCTTAGGTGCCAAGAACCTGCTTCCAGCCTGATGTGGCATAGAGAGCCGTCACCCTCCAGGGTGTTTGGTCATGTCCTGTGTCGCGGTGGTCCGAGTGAATCTTGGAAGAACAGCAGGATTAACTTGCCCAGCATGTGTACAGCGAGTGTAGAGGCATGGTGAGGGGCACCAGAGACAGCCAAGGAACAGGATGCCTGGAGACTGGTACCCAGGCAAGCCAAAAAGAAGGGAGTCCGGAGAGCGGCCCGGGGCAGCGAGAAGCAGGAGTCTCTCTCACAGGAGGCTTGTTCCTGCTGAAACTTTGGAAGGAAGAGTGTACAACCATAGACGTGTGTCCCCAGAACTCACTGAAAAGGAGAGTCAAGAATATTGTTCTAACAGAAGCAGCCTTCCACCTGGGTTTTGAGGGCCGAATACATGTTGCTCAGGCGAAGACAGCGCAGCCAAGTTGTTGGCGTATACAAAGTACAGAGAGGTTAAACGGCGCTGTGAGATGCGCGGCCCGCTGGGTCCTGTGATGTGGGGGAGAGATGGGCAGAGCAGAAGCCAAGGCCATGGGCACAGAGGCCTTTGTGAGCTGTCCCAAGGAATTTGGGAATTTCTCCTCAGTAATGGTACTAAAAATAGCTAACAGGTGCCCAGTGGTTTCTGTGGGCCAGGACCGCACCAGGCAGTTCACAAGGCTCCTCTGGGTGAATGTTCTCCCCTATCAGCCCTGGAGGTGGGCACCACAAAAGCAGCCATTTTGCAGATGGTGAAACTGAAGGTCAGCAAGGACAAGCAGCCGGGTCGCTGTCATGCATGTCCTTTAAAATATGGACCTATTTTTATTTATTTGCGTGAATGTGTGTGCGCGCCTGTGCGCCAGAATCTCTTACCGCTGCAAACAAAGGCCAGACGCTCGCATCACTTTTTAAAAACAAAAATTATCTATTTGCAAGAGGAGAGAGAGAATGAACGGGAACACCAGGGCCTCTGCAAATAAACTCCAGACACATGTGCCACTTTGTGCACCTGGCTTTATGTGGGTACTAGGGAATCGAGCCTGGGCCGGCAGGCTTTGTAAGCAAGTGCCTTTGACTGCTGAGCCATCTCCCCAGCCCTCACGTCTCCTGAGTAACTGAAGCCAGGCTTATGCCCAGGGGTTAGTGTACATGCTATGCCATCTCCCTAGTACAAATCAGACCTGTTCCAACCCTCAAAAGCCTTTCATTTGAGGGCTATTGACAGGCAGGTCACTGGTAAGAGCCCCGTGGCGTCTTTCTCCACTGAGGAGTCCTCCACTCTGCCATCCCTGCCTTGGAAGGCTCCAATGGAGCGCGCTGTGGAGGGCGCAGGTAAGGCTGGGTGGACAAGCTTGTTGAACAAAGAGACTGGGGCGGTGGTGTCCAGCAGAACCTTGGAGGGAAGACTCCCCGGGCTTCTAGAAGGAAACCTGGGCTGGAGGTAGGACCTTGGGGTAGCAGCCACAGCAATGGACTAGGTTGCCTGGCCACACTGCGGAGATCTTCAATCCCAGTAATATTAATATGATTTGAGAAGCTTGACATAAAAATCCCAGGGCTGGCTCAGGCTCCGCCCCTAGGCATGTGGGTTGGACAGGGACATTCTGATGAGCTCAGGAGAGAGGGAAGAGGGGTCCTGTCAGCAGAAACCCAGAGGGCCTCAAAAACCCAAGCAGAAGCCTGCCGAGTAGCCTGGGAAAGGGACAAGGGGGAAAGCCAGTTGGAGAGGTGGTGCCCACAGGAGACGGGGGGAGCCTGCCCTTGGGGAAGAGGGGACTCCCCTATCGCTGCAGAGAGATTTCTAGAAGGTACTTTCTGGAGCATTCATGGGCAGATGAACAAGAATGAATAATTCAGAAAGAAGTGCCCATTAGCTTGAGCCACGGTGAGGGTGCTGATGACCTTGGCAAGAGAAGTGGGTGCTCTCAGAGCCCACAGGAGGCGGTGCCCTCCCTGCACAGACTGCTTCCGGTGGCTGAAGGAATGGGGGGTGCCAGCTGCTTTGGAACGGGTTGAGGCTTAAGCAAGAGGTGAGAACATCGGGATGGTACTCATAGGTAGCACTTTTTTTTTAAAAAGGTTTGTTTGTCGGTCTGTTTATTTATTTCTTTATTTATTTGAGAAGGGAATGGGCACGCCAGGGCCTCCAGCCAGTGCAAACAGAACTCCAGACGCATGTGCCACCTTGTGCACCTGGCTTTAACGTGGGTACTGGGGAATCGAACCTGGATCCTTAGGCTTCACAGGCAAGCACCTTAATCTCTAAGCCATCTCTCCAGCCCAACAGTACTTTAAATAAGAGTTTGATGGTTGAAGTCAAGGGAGAGAGATAGGATGGCTGAAGAGAGGTGGGGGAGCTGGCACAGAGTGGGGGTCTAGGAAGGGCTAGGTGGAGAGGGTGAGCACACACCATAGGCTGAGTGATCAGGCCTTCGGAGCATCCCTGGGCAGGGGCTTATGGGAAAATCCTCAGTGGCTCAAAACGGTACCCGTGGGGCTGTGCAGTGTCTGTGGTTTGTCTGCTGGGCCAGTCGGAGATGCCAGAGTAAAATGGCTTCCTGTGAGCTTCTTGCACAGGTGCGTGCAGGAAATGTAATTCCTCCCTCAGCCCGGCAGGGGTCAGTCCTGACTGGGGGGGGGGCAGGGAAGAGAAAAGTATTCAGAAAGCTGTCTCCAGAGACAAGACAGGGTGTGCTTGTCCAGCGCAGGTGTCCATGGTGACAGAGTTGAAAGATGAAGGACTGGAGTAAAGCCCCGTGGCTAACAAACATAAGCAGAGAGAGATTGGAGGAGACGCAGATGTTGTGAGGATCAGGGCGCTCCAGGAATAACAAGAGGCCCGGAGGAGAGTTCGAGTCTTCTGTCCTCACCTTCTGCCAACCCGTGCTACGCTCACACAGACCTCTGAGGCCAGCCTGGGGCACAGGAGCGCAATCTGGAGAGAACATTCGGCTCCTACTTAGTTTCCGTGGAAGGTTCTAGCAGGTGACCGAGACAGGTCTAATACATTTGTATAGTAGTAGGGAAAGAGACTAGATGCCAACACGTAGACGCAGAAGATGAATTTAGGTAGAGGCGACCGCTGTAATGTTACAGACAGGGGTGACCAGGGAACACCTCTTGAAGGAAGGCAGCTGATCTGAGACCAGAACAACAAGAAAAGCCCAACCCTGAGGCGTAGGAAGAAACTACTGAAGAGGAAACTGCCTGTGCAAAGGCCCTGAGGCAGCGATGAGCTCCGTGGTTGGTTGCTATGGCTGGAGCAGAGGGAATGAGGTGAGGGGGTGTGGAGAGGTGCCAAACCCTGGTTCTTAACCCCTCCCCTCAGCGGACTGCCCCTTCGGCTGTGCGCCACACCACTCGCCTCGAGCTGGCACTGGTTCCTGGGAGAGACTATTTTTAGATGCGACTCTCCTCTCTGTGGGCCTAGAACATACCGTGTCTTTTTAAGATGATCAATATGAGATGGTGCTATTTATAGAGACCCCATGGCAAGTCCTGGGGCCTGGGACCCTCACAGAAGGGAAGAAGTCCAAGGACCCAGCTGTGGGGACAAGGCACCACAGCCGGCACAACACTGGGGACAGTGGCATAGACTCTGTGAAATTTATGTCACCCCCTCTGCCAGAGTCTTCCCTGTAGGGCCGCAGCCGTGGGCTGAGCCACCAGGTTCTGGAGCCTCTTCTAACAACTTGGTTTCCCAGAGGGGGGCCTGGTCTGGCTATGGCCCAACAGAAAATGTGGTTGTGACTGTTGAAGACGCAGCCTCCTTCCTTGATCTAGTCCCCAACTTTGTTTTCAACTCTGGAGGGACTCTTGATCCTCCTCCCAAGTTCATCCCCTGAGCCAGAGAGAGACCTGCCTGCCCAGGATAGAGAAGAGGCAAGGTTGGATTTGGGGGAGCCTAGCCTCCCCTCTTCAGGGTGGGTCAGTGTGATCTGGAAAGTAAGGGAGCGTGCTTATTGGAGGAGGAGGTGGGATTGGAGCTGAGCAGTGAAGGACTCTGGGAAGGGCTGGAATTGCGTCTCTGGGCCTGTTGTGTGAGAATGTTTACTCTCTGAGCCTGAGCCCTTTCTCTCTTCTTCAGTATTTTCTTGTGAAATCTCTCAGGGAGGCAGTGGAAAGTGGAGGCCCCCCAGGGGTATTCACGGAGCAGCACCGGGATGCCTGAGCTTCATTCGTCTGTGCGGGCCTCGACAGGTCCCTCACACACTCAGAGATGCCTGTGTCTTCCTTGTCAACACGAGCTTTTGGCTGCTGTCCTCACAGCCCTGGAGTAGGGGCCAGCGGTGGCCACACTCTGGGCTCCAGGTTGCCCAGAGATGCAGCCAGGGCCTCGGCCTCCCTTGGAGGAGACCTTTCTGAGCTGTAGAGAGGCTCCTCTGAACATGGGGACGGTGGGCAACTCCTCTGTGAAGGAGAAGGAACGGTCGGACTCTGGAAATGGATTTTAGAGGGATAACTGAGGGAGATGTAATCTAATGTGGGCATCAGAGCCGTTCCAGGCCACATTGGCCACCCATCTGCACCTGGGGCCAGCTGCAGAGGAAGGGCTCGGATGCTGGGCAGGGGCACTGGCACCATGGGAGGGGCGTGCCCAGCCAATCAGCCCTTCTTTCCTGGCATCAAAGCTCAGCCTCATCCATCCAGGGCCAAGGCAGGAAAGGGACCCAGACAACCCCCAGACAAGCCTCCCAGCCCTACTGCCTCTGGGCGAATCCCCAGGATGAACCCCAGCCAGATTCTATTCCCTGCCAGACTCGGGACCCACCCAGGGGACACCACCTGGTGTGGGAGTAGAGAGAGGCTGAGGGTCAGAGCTCTGCCCACCGCAGCTAGAGCTGAGCAGAAGACACCGGCGCCAGCTCCCACCCTGCCCCCGTGCTTGGGTTGGACATAGCATAAACTGCCAGTTAAATGAAGAGACAGCTAGTTTCTGCAGTGCTTGGATGCCCAGAAAAAGCCCCCACTCACTCGCTGAGCCTGAGTGCCTATTAGATGTATAATTGCTGAAGCTTCAGTTTCAGGATCTGTCTGAGGGAAGGAGGAAAAAAAAAAAAAAAAGAAAAGAAAACCAAACTCACTGCAGATCCTTTGGGGCCTTTCACCCCACCCTCGCCCCTAGAGAGCTGGACTCCGGACCCCTTCCAGTCCTCCCTTGCCTTTTAGGATGGAATTAAGGACTTGTCCCCGGAGGGGTCACTTGTGTCCACCGTGTGTTGTACAGGTAGCTTAAAGTGTACTCACCAACAAATGAGAAGTGAAAATCTCTATGTGTTGAGCAAAACCAGGCTGGCACAAAAGAGCCTGTGATGTGTGAAGTTGTAGAACTGAGCTAATCTGGGGTGATAGGGACCTGCAACTAACTGAAGAGGACAGTAGGATGATGGTGGGGTGATAGTTTCCACACACCCAGTGGCACACACTGTCTGCTCATGTTTTCTTGCAGGTGAATTGTACCTCAAGTGAAAAGAGCATTAAGGAAAAGAGACCGTTTGATTGTAGCGTGTCGTGAACACCTTTGTGACATAGATTCAGTGTCTTGGCAGATGGGTTAGTTGATCTCCTTCTGGGCAATAGGAGACTCCAGAGGAAAGACTCCCCCCACCCCACCAGGGTTCTCTGTGGGCAGGTTTGTCTCCCTTGATGCACACAGTAGGTGCCCCATAAATGCCTTGGTTACCATAGCATCGGTGTACAGTACCCCTGTGGAGGCTTTTCCATCTCAGGTTTAAAAAAAAAAAATGAGGGCTAAAGAAATGGCTTAGCAGTTAAGGCACTTGCCCGCAAAGCCAAAGAACCCAGGTTCGATTCCCCAGGACCCACATAAGCCAGATGCACAAGGTGGCGCGTGTGTCTGGAGTTCATTTGCTGCAGGCTCTGGCGTGCTCATTCTCTCTCTATCTGCCTCTCTCTCTCTCTCTCTCTTTCTCTCTCTCTCTCTCTCTCTCTCTCTCTCAAATAAATAAATATGTTAAAATAAATATTTTTAAAAAATTAAAAATGAGTTGGTGACTTGGGATGCTAATGGCTGTCCCACGGACACCTGTGGGCCCTGAGGGAACACAGGGTCTCTTTCTGGCGGGCACCTTTCTTTCATTGTTGTTTTTCCCAGGCGTGGTCTCACTTCACCCCACACTGAACATGGAACTTGTTCGACAGCTTCATGCTGCCCTTGAACTCAAGGCAGTCCTCCCACCTCCACTCCCGAGTGCTAGGATCAAAGGCGTGCGCCCCCACACCCAGCTCTGATGGGCACCTTTTTAACCTGATTACGTGCACTGTTTAGGGGTAGGTGTGTGGCTCAGGGTCTGGGATGGACATGCCTTTGTGTGACTGAGCCAGCCCCCTGACCCCTATGCCTCTGGTCATGGGGTATTAGATCACTCAGGTCCCCCCACCTTGGAGACCCAGGACCCAGCAATATTGAGCTCAGCGTGGCTGGGCACATTATTACAGATCCCCTATGTGGAGGCCTTGGGGTACGGGGTGCTGTGTGCCTTGTGCCCTGCAGAGGCAGGGGTCCTGACAACTTGGGGAGTCTGGTTTCCCTGGCCTGGCACCCAGACACTATGGGACAGTTGATGGGGTAACAGAGCCACTGCTAAGCCCCCAGCCCCCATCCACGCTGTGGGAAAGAGGCGAGGAAGGAAAAGTAGGGCTCAGAGCTCCTGTAAAGGAACTCTCAAGGCACTTTGAACTTGGGAAGTGGAAAAATGCACAGTAGGGCTAAGGTGCCAGCCCCCCCCACCCCCCCCCACCCGCTCACCCAGCTCCCACCCCTGGAGGGGGCCGGGTCTCCAAGACACCATTTTTGTCCTTGCCTGGGGACTCGCTTCTGCACAGCTAAAGGGGGCGGGGCTTTCCTGGCAGGGAACTCGGCTTCCCCTTCAGCCTGAGTGGTGGAATCAATGAGATGCAAATGTATGCAAATGAGGGCATCCCCAGCTTCTGGGGTGGGCGGTGATTCTGCGGGGCTTCTGAGATTTCTGGAGGTAGGGTACTGGCTCCTCACAGCGCTCCGGACTGGACAGGGTTAAGGCTTGTGCAGTCTCCAAGGAATAGAGTCTGCAGGGAGCCGGTTAGCTGAGGCCCTGGTGCAAGGACTTGTCAGTGTGCCTTTGATCTGGGAGCAAGGACCGGAATGCACAGGCCAGGGCACCAGCTGGCACCCCCACGGAGCCTTTGTCCAAGCTGCCACCCTAGAGAGTTGGGGCTGTACAGATAATTGCCTGGGTGAGAGAGATGGTCTGGAAACAGCTGTTGTCCCCTGCCCACCCGACCTGTGGCTCCAACCCTCCACAGTCACCCACACTGCCAGAAACCATGTGGCCACTTTCTGTCCTGCCGGAATACCTCTCCTTCAACCCATCTCCTCCGTGTCCCCACCCCCACCCCAGAGACCAGCAGAGGCCCGCCTGGCCCCAAAGCAGGTGGCCTTTTAGGTTTCGGGTTGCTAAAGGCCTCTGGCAGTGCCACCCGACAGAACTAGGACGTGATCTTCACATGCAAATCACATGCAGTTTTCGGGTTCCTAGCAGCTATGTTTTAAAAAAAATGTAAAAAGAAACGAGAAATTAGTTTTAATGTGTTTAATTTAATTCAGTGTGCTATTAAGTTCAATAGTGTGTGTTTAACTGGCCATCAGTATTAGAAATGATTAATGGACACGTTGGCATTCTTGGTCTCCTCCTAAGCCTGCAAAGTGGGGGCGGGGTCTCGGCAGTGCTAGCCACATCCCCAGCCATGGGTAGCCACAGGGGAAGCCCTGGCGATCCTGTGGTGGCCCTGCTGGACTGGGTCCGGAGCTGGAGATCAAAACTGCTGTGTGGCGGGGGGAGGTGCTGGAGAGATGGTTCGATTCCCCAGGACCCACATAAGCCAAGTGCACAAGGTGGCACATGCATCTGGAGTTCATTTGCAGTGGCACGAAGCCCTGACGTTCCCGTTCTGTCTCTCTCAAATAAATAAATAAAAATAAAATATTTTTAAAAAACTGCTGGGGGATGGCTTCTGAGGAAAAGGGGTGGTGATGCGTCTGGGCTGGGCCTGAAATCAGCCAGGTATACCTGGGAGCATCTTCCCAGGCAGGACAGTGGTCAGCGCATACACTTGGAGCGAGAGGTCTCGTACCCACTCGGGGCAGACAGGTGGCCACACCCCTCTTCTGCGCTCTGCCCTCAGAGGTGAGGGGCAGCATGTATAGTGGTTAGGCTTAGGACAGCCAGGGCTTGCTTAAGTCCCCGTCAGTATCTCATTTAGCAGGATAACTCCCTCTCCCTTCCTAGGATTATTGCAAAGGTGAAATAAGGTGACCTTACAGAGCACCCTGTGAGGTGGTGGGGAGGGGGAGGGGATTCTTAGAGAACACGCGCTGCTGCTGCCCTGGCCCTAAGTCCAGCGTCCACCCCAGAAACTGAGGCAGACCAGGGGCCGGGGGACGGTGCGGATCTGTGCTGGTACACAGCATTGCCTCACCCCTTTACTGTCCTGACCTCCAGCCGTCCTGTCCGGCTCTGCCCTCTGCCACGCGCCTCCCTGGGCTGGCCCTGTTCTGGGAACTCAGGTTGAATGCCAGGGGAGGAAGAAGTAAACTGCGCAGCCGTGACGCAGATGTTGGGGCTCAGGAGTTTCAGGGACACGGGAAAGGCAAGAGGCGGCTAGGCCGGAAGGGCTGATGTGGAAGGAGAGAGACCCCGTTTGCTGGATGTCCGTGAGAACAGTAATGCGAGCCCATTCACAGATGGGTGGAGTAGCCCATCAACAAGGGCTTGCCAGATGAACAGTAGGCCCCAAAAATTATAAGGGACCTGACAAACACCCCGTGATGTCATAGCCACCGTGGCGGGGCACAGTGCAGTACTCCTGCGAGGTCTGCTGTAGAGGCGAACCTCCTACGCTGTCGGCGAAGTACACCTACAGATACAGTCGCACACAGCACGCAGAGTTTGATGGAGGCACCCGTGTCAGTGGCCTATGCATTAACTATACTGTGTCTTTTGAAAATATATTTTTGGGTTTTTTTCAAGTTGAGTCTCGTTAAATATTTATTTATTTATTTATTTATTTTTGTTTATCCTTATTTATTTATTTATTTATTTACTTGAGAGTGACAGAGAAAGAGGCAGAGAGAGAGAGAATGGGCGCACCAGGGTTTCCAGCCACTGCAAACAAACTCTAGATGCATGTGCCACCTTGTGCATCTGCTTACGTGGGTACTGGGGAATCGAGCCTTGAACCGGGGTCCTTAGACTTCACAGGCAAGTGCTTAACCGCTAAGCCATCTCTCCAGCCCTAAATTTATTTATTTATTTATTTACTTGAGAGACAGAGGAAGAAGGAGAGAGAGAATGGGCACACCAGGGCCTTCAGCCACTACAAATGAACTCCAGATGCATGCACCACTTTGTGTATCTGGCTTACATGGGTCCTGGAAAATCAAACCTGGGTCCTGCGGCTTTGCAGGCAAGTGCCTTAACCACTAAGCCATTTCTCTAACCCACTGTATCTTTTTCAAATTTTATTTGCAAACAGACACACACACACAGGAGGGGGAGAATGAGCATGCCAGGGCCTCCAGCCACTGCAAACAAACTCCAGATGCATGTGCCACTTTGTGCATCTGGCTTTACGTGGGTACTGGGGAATCGAACCCAGGTCGTTAGGTTTTGCAGGCAAACACCTTAACCACTGAGCCATCTCTGCAGTCCTGTGCTACGTCTTTATCATTGTTGCAGCCCCCTCTCCTGCTCTTGAACTAGTTTACGCTAGGTTATACCACTCATGTTTATCTCCTCGCTGGACTGCAAGAGGCCACATTGAGTTTGGGGTGTCCTCCTGAGTGGGGGTTCGCTCAGGGATAGAGCATATGGTTAGCGTGAGTGACACCCTAAGTCCCATCGCAGCAGGAAAGCAAAAACAAATAAACAGAAAACAGAGAACATTTCCTGACTGACACCATGTAGGTTGATGAAACACGCTGACGTTCACACGGCAGAATTATCTACGGATGCATTTCTCCCAGTATCCGCTCTACCACAGCAGTGACCACAACGATAATGACAACTGATACCTGATATCACTGAGCTGTCCTGTGGGCCAGACTAGGAAAAGTATCAACATACGGATGTTTCTCAGCAGCCTTGTGAAGTAGAAGTATTGTCCAACCCCGCCCCCCCCCCCCGCAAGGACATATGACAAACAAGTGGCCAGGGACTAGGTTCCGTACACAGGCTGGCTTCTCAGCCACAGCGCTAACCACCTCCCCACCCCACGCCCCACGGGAAATCTCCAAGAGAGGGAAGCAGGGTGGAGAGGGGAGCGGGTTTTCTGCCCAGGTCATTTCCTCATCACCAGTCTCAGCAAGTCTGGGCAAAAACAAAAATCCCTGTGAGTTGACAAGGGGTGGGTGGTGGGGGGAGGGGTTCTCTGCTGATGACCTCTCCATGTCATCATTGTCACGGGTTGATTTGGTAGTCATCACCTTGGGGAGAAAAGTACCCGATGAAATCATTGTGGGACCGTGTATACAGTAGGCGCTGAATGCGTGCTCCCTGAAGCAGTAGTGAGACGAGTGAACTGAGGTGTCGATTAGTTAGCACCTCAAGGAATAAATGAAGTGACCTGGTGTATGCAAGGGCCATAAGTCCTCAAGGGTAGGGGGAGCGTGTCAGGAAATGACACCCAGGTCCCTGGTTCTTATGTCGATGTACGGGGTCCTTCAGTGGCGTGAACTTCCAACTCATGAGATCCCTGCTAATCCCATGCTCCTGCCCCTGGTATGAGCAGTGTAGAACCATCTTAACACATCCCATCAACCTGAGGGTAGGACAAGGACCCGTGACCAAATGGGACATGTGCTTAGGGAGTCACAGGTGCCCTGGCCTCCCCTCTCCAGGGAGCAAGTCCTTACTCCGAGCATACCCACATCCTCTCTTTAAGAAACCAGAGGCAGGGGCTGGAGAGATGGCTCAGAGATTAAGGTGCTTACCTACAAAGTCTGAGGACCCAGGTTCGATTCCCCAGTACCCACATAAGCCAGATGCATAAGGTGGCGCATGCATCTGGAGTTTGTCTGCAGTGGCTGGAGGCCCATTCTATCTGCCTCTTCCTTTCTCTTCTCTCTTAAGTAAATCACGTGTGTGTGTGTGTGTGTGTGGTGTGTGTGTGTGTGGTGTGTGTGTGTGTAGAGAGAGAGAGAGAGAGATCAGAGACAAGCAGAAGGGGAGTTTACAGCACAGGGCCAGGAAAGGTAGACCCTACCACAGTGGTGGGCATTCTGGCCGAGGGTCACAGAACTGCCAAGCAGGAGGCAGGGAGGAGCACGGAGCAGAGGAGACCGACAGAGATTTCCAAGGAAGCCACTTCCCCAGAGAGCTGTGCATAAATTTACACGGCAAAGAATATTCTTTGCATGCTGGGTTCCAGAGACTCCGATTCCAAGGCGACCAAAATGCCAGACATGACTCAGGAGGCTGGAGTGAGCCTGCCTTCAGGCTCTGGCATTGAAGTGGGCAGGGAGGGGCTGCAAGGAGCTAGGAGACTGGAGCTGGCTCTCTCCTCACCTTCGGGTGGCCAGCCACATCGTGGGATTTTAGGAATCCTGGTGTTTCAAAGCTGAAGTCTGATCTGGGACAGCATCCAGGACTGCACTCTAGGTTGACAGGCTGTGTGGTCATGTAAACATCACTGACGAACCACTGCTGTATGCCCCATGCATTCAGGCGACGGGGACTATAGAAAGCACAGTCCCAGCTGCCAGCACCAATGGTCAGCATTCTTTAAAAAAAAAGTTTTAAAAATATTTTATTTATTTATTTATTTATTTACTTATTTGAGGGAAATAGAGAGAGAGAGGAAGAGGCAGAAGAGGTAGAGAGAGAGAGTGAGAGATAGAATGGTATATCAGAGTGTTCAGCCACTGCAAACGAACTCCAGATGCACGCACCACCTTGTGCATCTTTTACGTGGGTCCTGGGAAATCAGACTTGGGTCCTTTGGCTTCACAGGCAAGCACCTTAACCACCAAGCCATCTCTCCAACCCCTACTTTTCTTTTTTTATAAATTGATTTATTTATTAGCAAGCAGAGAGAGACAGAGAAAGGCTGAGGCAGCTGCAAACAAACTCCAGATGCATGTGCCACTCTGCACATCTGGCTTTATGTGGGCACTGGGGAATTGAACTCAGCTCGTCAGGCTTTGCCGGCAAGCACCTTAACCACGGAGCCATATTTCCAGCCCCAAGTTACTTTTCTTGTTGTTATGATCAAATATCTGAAAAGGGGTTACTGGGGATGGCTCAAAGGTTAAAGGCTCAAGCTTTTAAAACCTGCTAGCCCAGGTTCAATTCCCTAGTACCCACATAAAGCCAGAGACACAAAGTGACGCATGCATGTGGAGTTTGTTTACAGCGTCGATAGGCCCTGGTGCACCCATACTCTCTCTCCCCCCTCAAATAAATAAAAATTAAAAAATAAAGATAAAAACCTGACAAGAAGCAACTTAAGGGAGGGAGGTTTACAGTTCCAAGGGAGATAGCCCAGCATAGCAGAGACAGCTTGGCGGCAGCATCGTGAGGCAGCTGGTGGCATTGAGTTCACAGTCAGGAAGCAGAGAGAGACCAATGCTGGTGCACAGCCTTAGCCTTTTCATTCAGCCCAGGACCCCAGCCCGTGGAGTGCTGCCATCCAACTTTGGGGTGGATCTTCCCTGCTCAGTTAATCCAGTCTAGAAAACACTCTCGCGCATGCTCCGAAGGTGGTATCCTGGGTGATTCTAGAGTCTGTCAAATGGACAGTATGAGCCATCACAGCAGTGGTCCAACCAGGGTTGAGGATCCCATCCCAGGATTGTGGTGCTGGCATTAGAGCTGGAGAATTGAGGGGGGGCAGAGGGCTCCCCACACTGTTTTCTCTCACTAGGTCTAGAGCCAGTGGGACTTAGGGATATATGCCCCGTGACCCAAGGTAGAGGAATGCAGAAAGTTAAGTGGAAGAACAGAGGAAACCGCCCCGGGCAGAGTGATCAGCTGGGAGAAGCTGTGGAAGCTGGAAGGTCAGGGCCTAGTGAGAAGCCCAGAGAGGGAAAACTGTCATGGTGAGGGAGTGGTGTGTAGGCATGCAGTTGGAGAGGGGCTACGATCTTGGAACCAACCCCCCCCCCACACACACACACACTCCCCACCTAGGGAGCTGTTAGACAGAAGCCTTCTCAACTGTGTATTTTCCCCATAGTCTTCCACAGTCATAGACATCCTCTCCCCAGAGCGCTCAAACTACTCCAGAGCCCCCCTCACCCTGGCAGCTCGGAACCCTGTGGCTGACCAGGCCAGGCTGGGCACAGCAGGGTGTATGCTCTGAGCTGCCGATGGAAGGGCGGAGCCAGAACCAGGTGCAAGCCGGAGAACAAGGGCAGAAAACCCGATCCCTCCCACCCACCCTCCGGAGCAGCCCAGACACAAAAGACTCCCCTGGCAGGTTTACTTTGGAACCCGAGGCTGCCTAGCTGCTGGGGAACTTCAGCAGGAATCTGGTTTCAAAGACGCCCCTGGGTTCCCCGGGCCCCCAAGGGTGTGGGTACCCGGCTGGTGCCCACAGGGATAAAACTCTTCTTGGGACCCAGGACCCCCACTGCAGCGGGGTTTGCAGTGGAGGTTTCCCGGACTCCAGGGAACTCTGCTTCTCTCACTCGCCTCCTGCAAGGCTGAGATGAAACTTGTCCGGCCCAAGGGTAGGACACGCTAGGACGCCAGGACGCCAGGCCAGGCTTCTCCCCTCCTGGAAGAGCCAATGGTACTGGCCTCCATCCTTACCCTGAGACACGGCCGAGCCCAGGTGAGCAAAGCCGTGGACAGCCAGGGACAGGCTGAAAACTACCGGAAGGGCAACAGCAGGTCACCGTGGGTCCCCAGAAAGAGCTTTGAGGGTCTTCCTGTCTCTACGCCTCATTTCTCAGATGTGGAAGGTTGTGATGTGCCTAGGGGAGGCGACCCTGTGCCAACCTAGTGAAGCACATCTTAGAATGGCAGCTTCCAAAGCAAATTAAAACACGTAGCATTAAAAGAGAAATTGGGGCCAGAGAGATGGACTTAACGGTTAAGGCACTTGCCTGTGAAGCGTAAGGACCCAGGTTCGATTCCCCAGGACCCATGTAAGCCACATGCACAGAGTGGTGTGTGTGTCTGGTGTTAGATTGCAGTGGCTGGAGGCCCTGGTGCACCCGTTCTCCCCCCCCTCCCTCTTTCTCTCAAATAAATAAGTAAAATTAAAAATAAAAAGAAGTCAGTTGTGTGGAATAAGGCTATCGTAACACTTAAAACACAATTTCAACAGAGCAACACATGTATTTCTCTGGCAACCGTAATGATGTCTTAAATAAGATGGAGCAGCAGGTGTGAGCATTGTGATTTTGAGGCAGCGATGGGAAGTGCAGTATCTGAGACACCGACAGCGGCTGTAATGGGACAGGGAAGGCATGACAGGCTCTTTTGGTCGTAGGTACTGCTAACCTCTCATTTTGTTCCCCTGCATTCGCAAGTGGCGGGAAGGCTGCATCTGAGTTAATGGGAAGGAGATACAATCTCTCCCCCTTAAGTCGTTTCCACATCACTCTAAGAACCTCCTAGGCAGGCAGAACTCACCCACACCCTGAGCAGTCAGGAGGATGAGCGGCCCACCTTTGGGGGTAGCGGGCAGCTAGTGTCTGGAGGGGAACAGGAGAGTGGAGGGATGCGTGGCTGAGAACAGTGTTTCCTCATCTGGATGCTGGTTACCACGGGTGTTCAGTTTGTGGAAATGTACCCACCTGTACTCTCACAGACACCTAACTGCACGAGTGCTTTATTTCAGTGTAAATTACAAGCATCTTTGCCGGACAGCTGTGTGTGCAGGTGCACGCTGATACGTATACTTTTTTTTTTCACTGTTTAAGGAATTTTTATTAAAGCAAGAATTTTATAATCCAAATTATGTTTCCTTGCTCAGTTACCAATTCTGCTACTTAAAACAGAACTGACATTCTGAGCTATTCCACAGTAAAGAATTACAAAATTAAAGAAAGGAATGCTTTAAATGTTTGTACTTTGCTGAAAATTCTTTTTCCCCTGGTCTATAAAACATTAATTTGTTTTTATATTTTACTGTTTTTTTGTGTTTTTGTTGTTCTTAAATCAAGTAATCTACCAGAGTCTCTCCACTCTAAGGTTGATACATATACTTTTGCCAGTGTGTGCCCATCCCTGGGCATACACATCTTCAGAACCCTTGCAGACATATAGGTACCCACGGGTTCGGTGAACCAGAGGAGATTATTTTTGGCAGCTAATTCCAAGCTTAGGGGTGACTTCCCAATTCCATGCAGAGGGCTGCCCTGCCGTCCCTCCAGGATAGGTGATTTGTGGCTTACAGACAATGAATAATGACTTTATTGTTTAGGTGGTGTTTTTTTTTTTTTTTTTTTTTGCAAGCTCATCATAGCAAATGCAAGCAATGAAGGAAAACACAAAGAAAGTTTAAAATGACCCAAATTCTCCTCATCTAGGGAGAAAAGAAAAATCACCATTCATATCGGGTGGCATGTGTTACACATATCTCTGCTCATTCAAAGATGGAAGCCAGACAAGAAAATGCTTTTATGGAAAATAAAAGTGAATAAAGAAAGAAAAAAAAAAAGCAGGCGGGAACCTACTCTCCCACCTGCTATTTTTTGACAAAGATGCTTCTTTAACTTCATGTTAATGAAAAAAAATATACAATAGATGAGTAGCGGTAAAAGCCGAGGTCCTGGGGACATGTGTCCTCCTGCTGCTCTTCACAAAATCCATTCTGCAGTTCCCCTGGGGACCAGAGGTGCCCTCTTGAGGCCAGGTTGTGTCGTGTTTGCTCACGGTTTACGTGCCCCCTGGTCAGGTGCCCACAACCCACAGAGCCTACAGTGGCCCTGAGTCGAGGCCCCTGTGACCATGTGTGGTGGTGGGTGCCACAGCAGCCCATGAGGGTCATTGGTGACACACACTGTGCTTGAGTGAGACCAGGGCAAGGCCCTTGGCTGACAGGAAGGGATTGTGCCCTGGCAGGGACTTCCAGCAGGTGTTTGCTCTGTCCTCTTGAGCCGGTGCCCGGCCATTCCCCGGTTTGGTGTTAGAACTGAGCGGCGGCGACACGACCTCCTGGTTTGGTGCCACAGTCAGGAGCCCTCTGACCACATCCTGTTTTGGTGGGGCCGGCAGGAACGCATTCCTCCGTCTCGCTGTCATAGGCCAAGTGTTCGCACCACATTCTGGATCTGCGAGGCCACCAGGGGCCGCATTCTCCCGGTTTGACGTCACGCGCCCGTGTGCCTCCTGGATGTCCCAGCCAGTCCAGCCGTGGTCGTCGCTCTGCGGTGCTGCGGTCTCTCTTGGGAATGGCATTTGTTTCTTCCCTTGTAGAGGGGGGAACCGTGTGAGGAGCCGGAGGTGTGCCCGCGACGCTTCCCGTCTTTGGAATCAGTTTAGCTGGGGGTGACTCTGCACCCCAGAGATTCCTGTGAGATTATCAGCGTGGGTGCTGCCCCAGCTGGGCATGCTAGAGTGCCAACATCTGGGTGGCATCTCTGGAGTTGTTGCCCAGCTGTTCCTGAGAATGTTTTCCCGGGTCCCTTGTAGAGAGAGATGTCCCCTCCATGGCCTCCTGTGATTCAGGTGACATCTGCTCCCATCCCCCACGCGGGCACATGGTGCAGTGATGACTGAGCAGAACTCTGGCTGGGAATGGTCCCTGGAGAGCTGGGACAGGACTTGGTCATCTGTTTCTAACTCCTCCTCGCCTGTGCACCCTTCCTTTGTAAAGGGCCGGTTCTGTCAGTATTCTGGGATAAAACGGTAACAAGACCCCATTCCTGCCCTGTGGCATGTACGTCCTCAGTCCAGGGAGGGTATCAGGGTAGGAGGATCTCAAATGAAAACAGCTAAAGTGTTCTGTTTTGTGTTGGATGGGTGCGGGACGAAGGTATTGTGGTGACAGACTCGTCCTTGTCCACTGACATTTAGACACACATTAGTAAAGAATGGAAGGGCTATGGGCTGGAGAGATGGCTTAGCAGTTAAGGCACTTGCCTGTGAAGCCAAAGGACCCAGGTTCGATTCCCTAGTACCCACGTAAGCCAGATACACAAGGTGGCACATGCATCTGGAGTTCATTTGCAGTATATCTGCCACTTTCTCTCTCTCTCTCTCTCTCTCTCTCTCTCTCCCTCAAATATATATATATATATATATATATATATATATATATTTTTTTTTTTTTTTTTTGGTTTTTCAAGGTAGGGCCTCACTCTAGCTCAGGCTGACCTGGAATTCACTCTGCATTCTCAGGGTGGTCTCGAACTCACAGCGATCCTCCTACCTCTGCCTCCCGAGTGCTGGGATTAAAGGCATGCGCCACCACGCCCGGCAAAAATATTTTTTAAAAAAAAGAATGAAGGGCTAGCGCCCTACCAGTCCTCACACAACACATAGCCTGGACCGTGAGTTTACCCTGGCCAATCAGGCATGCCTGTGTAGTAGTTGGCAATTTGGGGTCCTGAGCATCGCTGTAGACCGTTTCCCTTCCCTGGCAGGGCTGGCCCCCTGTCCTCTGGCTGTGGCACCCCATCACCCCCATGTCGATGTCTTCCAGCTCCGCCCCCACCCCAGGCAGCCTGAGGGGAACCTGTGCGTCAGAACTCAGAAGCAGGATGAGAAGATGGCAGACTTCCTGTTACCTCGGGGCACCAGCAGCTTCCGCAGGTTCACCCGGGAGTCCCTGGCAGCCATCGAGAAGCGCAAGGCGGAAAAGCAAGCCCGAAGCTCGGCCGCCTCGCAGGAGAGCCGGGAGGGCCTGCCGGAGGAGGAGGCTCCCCGGCCCCAGCTGGACCTGCAGGCCTCCAAAAAACTGCCTGATCTCTATGGCAACCCACCCCGAGAGCTCATCGGGGAGCCCCTGGAAGACCTGGACCCCTTCTATAGCACCCAGAAGGTGACTTCTGCCCTCTCCCCTCTCCCCCCTCCCCACCTTCCTCATCCTCCAGGCAGCAGACAGGCAGATCCCTACCTCAGTGTAGGCTCTGGGTGGGGCGGGCTTCCCTTTCCTGAGTTAACAAGGAGTGACTCACTGGTGACCTGTATTCCAATCACCTTCGTTTTGGAGTTCTGGAATAAATGGAAGCTGCCAGCTTGAGGCTAGGAGGAAAACTGAGCAGCCTCTGCTGAAGACTCACTTGCCTCCTTGTAGGGTGTCTGCGCGCGTCCTTTCTACACTCAGCCCCGAGTCCTGCTGTGCACGTGTGGGCCCCTCTCTTAGCTTTGGGGCAGCATGGGGCCCCCACCCCTCTGGCAGCATGGAGAGCTTGCCAGTCATCATCCACAGAGCCGGCCGGCTCCGGCGGGCCCCCAGCAGTAGCCCCTTGGACCTCATGCCCTGCTGTGGGTGGTGAAGGTCACTGGGAAGTCAGAGAGAGGGGTAACGCGGTACAGCGATTGCTGGGGCCCCAAAGGGCAGGGGGATGTGTTCTGCCATCGTCCCTCTGTAGGGGAGACAGGGAAGTGGCCTTCACTTATCCACTAGGACAGCGAGGCTGGGGTTTCCTTTAGTTTAGCCTCTCCCCACCCCCAGCCTGGGTTCCTTGCCCTGGTCTCCTCTGCCAGGCCCCGTGTCGCTACCTGGCACCCAACAAGTTCGCAGGCACACAGGGCTCCTGCGGTGGTCTGAGCTCCCAATTCCACACTCCAGGATGGCAGGCTTGAGTTTGGGGACGGGGGAGGGCCTTGCCCAGAAGGCCAGGAGCCAGGGAGGAGGGTAGCTGCCGATGTTACTGTAGTCAGCTTCAGGCGAGGGACTGGCATGACACGTGTCTAAGTGAGAATGCCCATGTGTACACGCGTGTGTGTGTGTGTGTGTGTGTGTGTGTGTGTGTGTGTGACTGGACACCAAAGTGGACATCTAAGGTTTGAGAGCGTGTATGTGTGTGCGCACATGTGTGCGTGTGTGAGCAGATGTCGTTGTGAAGGCAGGCAGGCAAGGAAACCTTGAACCTGGTCCTACCTCAAGGCTTCTAGAACTTCCATCTGGGGAAGTGACTGGTTCAGGGCTAAGGTCGGGTGTTGGGGTCAGGGTTATTGGGCTGGAAGGCGAGGTTGGGTGGGTGAGTGGGTGGGGCTTGATCATGAATGGTCAGAACTGGCAGGAAGAATTGGGGCTAGGGTGAAGGATATGGCTGAGAGTGAGTGACCATCTCAGTGAGTGGATGGCGGCGGCGGGGGAGGGGGGTTATTAGGTTTGACAGGCAACAGGTCCAGTGGGTGGACCTGCCCGAGGATGGGGTCAAGGCTGGGCTGGGCTTTTGAGGGCCACTGTCAGCCTGGGAGGAGTCAAGAACATCATTTTTTTTTTAAATCTCTACCTCTGGGAATGCTTGAACAGAGGTTCCCACAATGACCCGGCCTCTGTTTCTCCTTGCTGACCCTGGCCACGTTGCCTGTAGCCCCACAGACTGAGAGGAGCACCCCAGAACTTCCAGTTCTAATCTATCTGGTCATCGTGGTTTCCCCAGACTAGATTAAACAGAACCTGTCTCTACCTGCCCAGCCTTTTGGAGAAGAGACATGTCAGAGCCGTGCCTGTGTGCTGGGCACCTCGGCTCTAGCTCCCACCCGACGCACCCTGTCCCTTCATCCCCTGTGGGCAACATCTTCTAGAAACCAAAGGCGGGTCCCACCTTGAGCTGACCTGAGAGGGAAACATTAAGTTGTCTCCAGATAGAAGGCACATATGTGCCGACCTCGGTGGACGGGGTACCTGGAGATTCCATAACATCATCTTCCCTTTTCCTCACCCATTAAGTCTTCCCTGCTGATCCAGCCTCTGAACTGTTCTCTCTCTCTCCCTCCTCTCTCTCTCTCTCTCTCTCTCTCTCTCTCTCCTTCTCTCTCTTGTATGCAGGGTGGGAGAAGAGAAGGAGGCATCCCTGGTTCTTCTGAGCCTGGGACCATGAGACAGAATCTTGCTATATAGCTTAGGCTGGACTGGAACTCGAGGTCCTCCTGCTTCAGCCTCCCAGGTGCTAGAATTACAGGAGGGGGCCACCATGCCTTTCTTGCAGGGACTATAATTCTGAGACCAAACTAAATCTGACATCACCCGGACTCTTAACTCCCTCCACCCCCATACTTCAGCCATGGCTGTAGGGCTCTGAGCCCACCACTGCTATCCATCCCATGCCCCCAGCCTAATGCCTCCCTCTGTCCACAGACCTTCATCGTGCTGAATAAGGGAAAGACCATCTTCCGGTTCAGCGCCACCAACGCCCTGTACGTCCTCAGTCCCTTCCACCCTGTTCGTAGAGCAGCTGTGAAGATTCTAGTTCACTCATATCCTTTTCTGTTAATTCCGCGTTAATTCTACTGCCTGTGCCCCAGGACCCTACTCCAGGGTATATACACAGGTGCCGCTGCCTCCCATCTTAATCCTACTTTGGGGCGAAGGTAGTTTTGAGTCCCTCGTTGCTCCTGGGAAGTAGTGCCTTTGCCACCTGTAAGCGATTAGAAAGACACATCCTTGGGCTGGAGAGATGGCTTAGCGGTTAAGCGCTTGCCTGTGAAGCCTAAGGACCCCGGTTGGAGGCTCGATTCCCACGTTAGCTAGATGCACAAGGGGGCGCACGCGTCTGGAGTTTGTTTGCAGTGGCTGGAGGCCCTGGCGTGTCCATTCTCTCTCTCTTTTTACTCTGCCTCTTTCTCTGTCTGTCGCTCTCAAATAAATACGAATAAACAAAATGAATTTTAAAAAAGAAAGACACAACCTTGACCCCACTTTAGACCTGCCCAGTCAGCACCTACATGTTAGCAAGATCCCCAGCTCTTAGGTGCAGAAGGTTTGAGAAAAGCTTAAATTTTCTCTGATTCTTCAAGCAAAAAAAAAAAAAAAACTAAAACCAGCCTCAAAGCCAAACAGAGTCCAAGAGCAACGATACCCTCAGTATTGCCCTGCCTCTAATAGCTGCCAGATACCCCACCCAGCCATCACACCCTGGAGCCTCCATCTCCCTCCGCCCCTCACAGACCTGCGGCAGGAAAAGCCGTTTCCCTGGTAAAATAAAAAGGCAGCTTGTTCTCACGTGGGCATCTTTCGAGGGAGTAGATACTTGCTTTTGGGCTAGGTGTTGACAAAACGTTTGCAGCTTCAGGGCAGCTCAGAAAACTCTGGTTAGCATTCACTTATTTGAACCACAGCTCCCCCAAAAGCTGCAGCCTTCCATGAGAACTAGTGGAGTGAGGAGGAGATGAGGAGATCTAAGCTGGCTTCAGGGAGCTCATCATGCAGCACCTGGGAAGGGCTCACCCCCCCCCAAAAAAATAGGGCTTCAGAGAGGGGTGGTGTCAACCACCCATCCACATTTTACTGTGAGGAGCTGGAGAGCCCTTCCTGTGGTCACTGGTGTCCCCCTGGTCATCTAAGCAATGCCGCTGGCTCCCCAGTGCTGCCTGGGTCCTGCTGTGGGTCTGGTTTGTGGGCCAGCTAGACGGTCCTCCCCAACCCCTCACTCTAAATGGGCATTCCCTTTGGTAATTTTAGAGTCCCCTAAGAGTGATAAGACAGCTACCAGATAATTGTCATTCATGCCAGAGCCTGGCCACAGCCTGGTGGGAGGAACAAAGGAGGAGGAGGAGGAGGAAAGGTTAGCTGCTGAGCCCGACTCTAAGGGCGTGGCCACCCTGAAGGCATCCTCCAGTCTCACCTGGGGCTTCTCCTCCAGGTATCTAGCCAACCCAGCACTGTTTGGCAGCCACAGAAGTCCCTCGGGATGCAGTCCCAAGTCCCACAGCTCCTGCCAGGAGCTAGGCTGGGCCTCAGACAGATGAGAGGCCAGGGAGGTAGGCAAGCAAGGAAGATAGTAGGGGCCCTGGCATCCCTCACCCAGACGGATGGTCCCGTGAGCAGTGATTCTGAGGCTGTGAGGTGCTGGTACCACCTGTCAGGATCAGCCTGGAACTCCCTAAGCCTCTTGCCTGCCCCCCCACCCTCCCGCCCCGCCCCGGGGCAGCTGCCCCAGGGAACTGATCAGCACCTGGGAGGCCCTACCACGGGCTCCTCCTGGCTGCCTTAGCACCCACTCTAGGGATGGGATGTTGCCCTTTGGCAGCGCCACCTAGTGGGCTCAACAAGCACTGGGCGGGGAAGAGAGAGCCAAGATTTGTGGGTTTGGGAGCCACCCAGCCCCATCTGCGTCCTTGACTTGGACAGTGTGGTGACGCACTCACCAGTAGCTCCAGCACCGTCAGGATTCCAAGTGTGCATAGGTGTGTGTAAATGCGGGAGCATGTGACGCCACCACACGTGTGGAGGTCTGAGGACAACCTCAGGTCCCTGCCGTGAGGTCTGATTATTCTCCGCCGTGTATGCAGACTTTGGGGCTACTCTGCTTCCGTCTGCCTTTTCGCCGTAGGCGTGTCATTGTCTGGCTTCACATGGATCCTAAGGATCCAAAATCAGGTCGTCGGGCTTATGCGTCCTTGTCAGCAAGACTGTGTAGGAACTGCAGAATCTTGGGCCCCAACCCAGAACTTTGATTCCAGTAGTTTCCAACTTCCAGCCACCTCTGTGACACCCAGAGAGTTTATTTAAAAAGCACATTCTTGGGCTGGAGGGATTTCTTAGTGGTTAAGGCATTTGCCTTCAAAGCCAAAGGACCCAGGTTCGATTGCCCCAGGACCCATGTTAGCCAGATGCACAAAGCGACACGTGCATCTGGAGTCCGTTTGCAGTGGCTGGAAGCCCTGATGTACCTATTCTCTCTTATATCTCTCTGCTCGCTTGCAAATAAATAAATAAATATTTAAAATTTATTTTTTTTCAAGCACAGAATGAGAGAGACAGACAGACAGACACAGACAGAATGAGTGTGCCAGGGCCTCTAGCTGCTGCAAATCAACTCTGGACACATGTGCCACCTTGTGCATCTGTCTTATGTGGGTACCGGGGAATCTAACCTGGGTCCTTAGACTTTGCAGGCAAGTGCCTTAACCACTAAGCCATCACTCCAGCCCCCACATTTTGAATTTTGAATGTTCACTGTACTTACATTTTTACATTCATTCAAATATATCCACTAAGTCCCTTCCTGTGCAAGATTCTGCGCAAGGCCCTTGGGAAGGGGCCCGGTCACTCTGTCTGGCTGTCATCTTCAGTCCGTCCTTTCAGTGTGTCCCTAGGAAGCCACCAAAAAAGCAAATATGTGCGTGTAGAATTATCTTTTTTTTTCCTGTATATTTGTGTTATAATCCTGCAGAATGTGTTCCTGCCAGGATCAAATAAAAGAAACCACTAGAACTCCAAACTGCACTGCAGTCACATTCAGAGAGGCCTCACATTCATGCCAAGAAGCATTTTGCCTTCCTGGGTGCCCAGGATCTGCTCACAAAACCCTCCCACGTTTCTCTAACAGATTCAAATAGGCAATCAAATTACATGTGTGTGTGTGTGTGTGTGTGTGCGCGCACGCGCACGTGTGTACACGCGTGCATGTTCATTGAATAGCTCAAGCTCATGACAATACCCCCCGTGGTTAATTCCCTTTTCCTTGGGAGTTTTTGACTCCTGTGAGCTGAAGACTTAAGTAACCCAAGTGTCAGACATTGCCCAAGCCATGCAGGCTGTCCTTGCTGGCACTTTAATCACGAGGCTAGGAGTGGGTGTTTGGGACAGGGACACGACAGGATGGGAGACGTTCGGCTGTGCACAGGCCTGCAGGGGCGGGCTTTGCCTCTGCCCACACAAAAGGACCAGCTTGTGACTGGCCTGACAGGAGCAGACAGTGCAAACAGGTGTGCCCTGGCCTGAAGTGCACACGACTCATCGGTCTGGTATTAGCCCCACGCTGAGCTTCCCCTTGCACACGACAGGACCTCAGAATCCCGTGGACTAGGGGTTCAGTGGAGGTAGGAAGAGCTAGTGCCCGCTCGCACGCACTTGCACGCAGGGAGAACAAAGACGCAGAGTGATGTTCAGTTCCAGCCCCAAGGCCAGAGAAGCCTGGCAAAGCTCTTGGGCTATCCAAACCTCACCGGGTCTGGAGGACCTAGCGGGATGGCCCAGCACTGCTGACCGTGTCGTGTCATGGGACCAGGCTCTTCCCTGGGGGCTCGCTCGCCTCTGTCCAGACAAGTCCTCGCATCTGTCCAAGGCAGCCTGTCCACACTGGCCCACCCTGCAAAGGGACCTTTTCCCCACTCCGATGAGAGCTGCGAGGGATCCACTCAGAGCGAAAGGATTCTGGCCTCACGGAGGGGCCTGGGATTCTCAGCCTGCACCCCTTCGCCTGGACTAGCTGGGACACTGTCTGTGGGAGGAACCCCGGGCAGCCCCGTAGAGGCCTGTCTCGTTCCCCACAGTGTTTGTTCCATCAGTTTACCAATCCGGATAGTCTAGTACACCAGTTTGCCCAAATCCCACTCCCCCCACCGTCTCCCCGTCTCCCTGTCTCCCCCTCCCAAGAATTTGCTAGGAGGTCACCACCTCGCCTGCCCATGTGGGTGCCGGGGATCCGAGCTCGGGTCTCACGCTTGCACAGCAAGCGCTTTACCGACAGCCCCCTCCCTAGCCCCTCTCGGGCGCAGTGGAGTCCCTCGCCTTCATAAGGCATCATGGGTGACAAAGGCGGGTGACGGAGAGTGAATCGGCTCCAGTGCGACTCTCTCCGGGCTCTCCTGCCTGGACACAGGAGGGTGGACCAGGCAGCGCCGGATAACTTCCTGGGGGGACGGGGCAACGGGGAGGGGGGCCACCCGGACCAGAGAGGGGTGCAGCTGGGGCTCAGGGCTGGCTCCGCCATCCATCAGTGCTGTCTCTGTGGAAACGTCACCACAGACTCCCCGGCTTCACATGGCCCGCGTTCATCATCTTACAGTCCCCAGGGCTCTCATTAGGCAGAAGTGAGGGGTCCGCAGGGCCATGTTTCTTTCTGGGGGCTCCAAAGGACAGCCTGCTTTCTAAGCTTTTCCCATTTCTGCAAGCTGTTCGCACTCCTTAGCTCATGACCCCCTTACATCTTCAAGCCAGTGGTGCCCATTAGGGGAGCCTATAACCCTCCTTCCCCAACCCCCCCCCCATGTCATAAGGACCCTTGTGGTGACATTAGGCCCTCCTGGATAATCCAGGGATCCAACACTTCTCATCTCAAGTGCTTAATTTTCTCATACCTGCAAGGTCCCTCTCATCACATACGGATTGATAGTCACAGTTTCCAGGGACTCAGAAGTGGTCATTTTGGGGACTGTATGCTGCCTGCAGTGACCTCTGATTTCACCTCTTTGTGCCTCCCCTCCCTCATCTCTTCAGGTGTAGGCCAAGTTCTCACCTCTTAGGATTTTTCAGAGAATTCAACTGGCTCCTGAACACTGAGAACAGAGCATGGCTCCTAGGAGGGACTCAAGGAAGTTCTGCTCTTAGCATCATTCTATAAATTCTTTTTTTAAAAAAAAGATTTTATTTTTATTTATTTATTAGAGACAGAGGGAGAGAGAGTGTGTGTGAGAATGGGCACTCCCAAGGCCTCCAGCAACTGCAAACGAACCCCAGATATATGTGCCACCATGTGCATCTGGCTTACATGGGACCTGGAGAATCGAACCTGGGTCCTTAGGCTTCACAGGCATGCGCCTTAACCACTAAGCCATCTCTCAAGCCCTTTTAATTGTTTTTTTTTTTCTTTTTTAAAGATTTTATTTTTATTTATTTGAGACAGAGAGAGAGGGAGAGCGAGTGTGTGTGTCTATGCATGTTTCAGAAATCTTCAGGGACTCTCCTCAGACTGTTGGACCATGAACCTCCATAGAAATGGGTAAAGGCTTGTTGAGGGGCTCGTTAATGGTCTACCCAGCGAGGGAAGCTTTGTCACGTAGCCTGGGTCTGGGGATGTATAAGGAAAGTGGGGACCAGGGTCCTGAGAGAAGTGTCTGATCTGTCCAGGAAAGTTGGACCAGGAAAATAGGCCTGGCCTTGGTGACCTCAGAGACAGTTCTAGCTGGTGGTTTCCACACTGAGGGACAGACCACTGAGCCGCCTGGAGAGGTGACCTTGTGCGAGCTGAACAGTCCTGTGAGCTAACCGTTGGTTGACAAAGAGGGATTCCCAAAGCCTGAGCATCTCTCATCTCTGATGAGAAATTGTCAAAATTAATTTTAAACAGGAGGCTGATTTCTTAATTGCCTGGATTCCCTAGAAGGAGAACTGGAGGCGGGAGGGGCCTCCACCTGGTTACATTTCTTAAGTTTTCCCTCCTGGCCTCTAGCCAGGTCAGGCATCGAGGAACTCCTGCCTGATCCGGCTTGGGATCCTGCAGCATGGGCCTGCCCTTCGGGTCAGTGGAGCTGTGCGGAGTCAAAGGAGGCTCCTGGACAGCCTGTGGGGATCGCCATCTGGAACTCGGAGCTGAGGCTAGGCTGTGGCGTCCTGAGCCACAAGGAGTGGAAAGGGATGTATGAGGGGTGCCAGGTTCCTGGGTGCCCCAGCCTCCGCGAAGCTCAGGTTGGAGCACATCAGTCCCAGCCTTGTCCAGCCGGAAGCAGCAGTTAAGAGGCTAGGGCACACGCTCAGAGTCAGAAGTGGGTTGAGGGGTGGGGAGATTAGATAAGGCCTGAGGCAACTCAGTCTAAGGCCAAGATCCCACAAGGATACCCAAGATGTAGATAGGGACCCTAGTGAGTAGTCACGGTTGAGAGGGATGTCTGGCCTCTGGGAATGCAAGGCAGCATTGGCCAAAGAGGGCAGTGTGTGAGGGCTGGGACTTCTGGCTAAAGAGTTCTTGAAGGGTAAGAAGTTTTCTAGACAGGACAGAGGACCAGAGTGAGGAGTCAGGTACCATGACTGGAAACAAACAAGAAAGCAATGCCCTGCCTTCTAGGGTCAGTGGGTCCCCAGGAGTTATACAAGTGTTTGAAAGCTGAGTACTTCTAGACCAAGGTCTGGCTGGAGAGAACTTGGGGCTCTGAACCCCCACCCCTGAGCTTTCCCAGCCTGAGGGTCAGTTTGCAAATGCTCATATTCCTCTCATGTGACTGGGGACAGGGGAGTCAAAGCCCTTGAGGTCTGAGGTCTCCTTCTTCACCAGGTCCCACAGAGAACCCTGTGGAAAGTGTGATGTTGCGTGTCTGGTACCTTCTAGAGGCTGTGGAGCAGAGCCAAGCTCCAGTAGCAAGTGCCCGGGAGGGAATAGAAACCAGCTTGCTCAGTATACAGAGGCTGGCAACACATGGGTCCCAGCCCTGGTGTGTCTCTTGGAGCCCACCACCCCTCCTTACTCAGCTGGCTGCACCTGCCTGGTAGTGACAGTCCCCAGCATGGCCCTCTGCAGCTGTGGTGACCTGGGTGGCCTCCTTCCAAGGCTCTCTGTGGACCCTCCCTGTGGACTCTTGTGGGGTCCATCTGTGGATTTCTATGGATTTCCTTTGGTGGGTATTTGTGGATTTCTGTGGGCCACCCTTGCAGGCTCTCTGGCTCTCCTTTCTGTGGTTTTCTATGGATCTTCTCCTCTGGTGTTTGTGGTGCCCCCTTTTGTGGCAGTCTGTGGAGTGCCCTTCCATGTTGTGTTGTGCTGGGCACTAAGGCTGTCCGTACAGGGACCCTCCTGTGACTCCCTGGGGCCTCCCATGACTTTCTGTGAAGACCCTCCTGTGACTCCCTGGGGCCTTCCATGACTCTCTGTGAGGACCCTCCTGTGACTCCCTGGGGCCTCCCATGACTCTCTGTGAAGACCCTCCTGTGACTCCCTGGGGCCTCCCATGACTCTCTGTGAAGACCCTCCTGTGACTCTCTCTGGAGCCCTTCTGAGCCTTTCCTTGACCTAGCGCCACGCTCTTCAGCATGCTCATCATGTGCACCATTTTGACCAACTGCGTGTTCATGGCCCAGCACGACCCTCCACCCTGGACCAAGTATGTCGAGTGAGTATCTTCAGGATCTCTACCATGGCCTATCCCTTCCTTTTCCATTCCTCTCCCTGGGCTCTGAAGTCAGCCCCCAATGGAAGTTGTGTCCACACCCAGACTCTCACCCCCACCCCCCACGGGGAGGAGGGCATCCTCGGAGCAGCCTATCTCTCCAAGTCCTGCCATGTGCTCGCTCTAAGTTGTGACCTCAGGGGCGGAGACTGTCTGCACTGGCAAACTGGGGACCCCTTGTCTTCCACTAAAGAAGAGAAGGCTGTGAAATAACGATATGCTGACCACTTGGGTCAGGTCAAGCAGTGTCATAAGAGTGGTCAACATCCTCTCCTTTGGGCACATCCCTGTCCCAGTTGGCAGATGGACAGGCTGAGAATTGGAGAAAGACTGGCCTGACAGACAGCTGGAGGCATGGTGGTAGAGAAAAGTCAGGCTGTCCTCACTTAGTATTGCACTGGACACGCCCCTCCCTCCTCTAGCCTCACCTCCTAGAATCATTTTCAGTTTTACAGACCCACTTTTGGACTTTGTTGGGGTCTTTTTTGTTGTTGTTGTTTGTTTGTTTCCTACAGAAAAGTGCGATCTCTGCAGGTTCTGAGCAGACTTGATAGACTCTCACTGTACTTGGCTCCTGTTTTTTGGAGTTCTGTACCCGCTCTTATCAAAGTGGCTTGTAAGGCAGTTCTCCGTGTTCTCACAAGACCACACGATGTTGGCATTGCCCGGACTGCACCCAGCTGCTCGTAGTCCCGAGATATCCTTCCCAACCCCATGGACCAGTCCCAGCATCCAGGCATTTTGGAGAGGATCCCCTGATGCCCCTGATCCTCCCCATGCATTAGAACCATAGCGCTCCTTCCATCCCAGGGTGGGCAGCTGAACCCCTGCCTTGGACATAGTGAAGATGGACCTGCCCCCACTACTGGCTACTGAGGACTTACACATGTGGGTGAGGGACAGTGTCCCATGCTGTAGATCCAGTGGCCACCACATTCCCATTCACATAGACCCCCAGGGCCGGAGTGAGGAGTAGGCAGAGGACCGCTTACAGTAGACATGGAGAGTTCTCTGGTCCCATGGCAGGCTCTCCATCAACAAACGTGCAGATGGCCTATTTGGACAGACTTTTGGAATAGAGTCTGCAACTAAAACTATAGCACAGGGCAGCCTCTTGCAATAACCCTGGTGTGAGGATTTGCACATGTGGGGAAGCTCACGACCCCAGCCTGAAGGCTCCGGCCTCCCTCATAACTCCCGCCGGCCCCCTCTTCCCAGGTACACCTTCACTGCCATCTACACCTTTGAGTCTCTGGTCAAGATTCTGGCTCGCGGTTTCTGCCTGCACGCCTTCACTTTCCTTCGGGACCCATGGAACTGGCTGGACTTCAGCGTGATTGTCATGGCGTAAGTATTCCTCTCCTCTCGCCGCCCCACCAAGATGTCTCACACGGCCACATGGGGGGGGGGGGTTGCACACCTCCTGGGTTTCCCTGCTGTAGTTCACATCAGCTGTGCACCCCACAGAGTGTGTCTGCCTTGATCGAGGGATAGAGTGGAGGCCTGTGTCTTATGTCGATGGGAAGGGACAGATCTGCAGTAACTCAGAGCCAGGGTTCTCAAACCTTGTGTTAATTACTTTTCTCATTGTTGCAACCAAATACCCGACCAGAAGTAGGAAGGAAGGCTCGGTGGCAGCTGGTCACATTGCATCCACAGCCAGGAAGCAGAGAGTGTGCAATGCTGCTGTGCAGGGCTTTGTCTTATAGATGATTCTAGATCTTGTCCATGTGACAACCAATATTAACCATCTTAAGCCCCCAGGTTCATCCTGAGACCACAGCAGCCCCGTGCTCTTGGGCCATCGTTTAGAGTTTGCTTTGGGTTGGGTGTGACGGCTCATGGCTCATCCTGCATTTGGGAGGCAGAGGCAAGGGGATTGCAGTGAGTTTGAACCCAGCCTAGTCCATTCTCTTAGTGATCATGGCCATCTCAGGTTTACAGATCAAGACTCTGCCTCAAAAAGAAAAAATATATATATATGTATATGCATGTATATAAACAAAAATAGATTCTGCTTTAGTTTCCTCTGCCCTTTCCACCAAAAGAAACCAATATTATAGCCCAAATCCCACTGTTCCCAGTAGCGTGGCTTCCACAGTACTTAACAGTGAAAATGCTATAAAGGATCCCGGAGAAGTGACAGGCATCCCCCTGGGGTTACTGCCAGAAGAGGGGTTGGAATCGAGGCATCCGGCCCCATGCCTGATGTCACAGGGCCTTGGCTGTGGTGGGTCAACTGGTCAGGGTGGGGCTGCTTTGCTGAAGTCCTGATCAGACCTTTCTGTGAGCCGAGGGTTCGGCACGTGCCAGGCTGAGCTCCATACTTCAGCAAGGAGAGAGGTGCGGGGGTTGGCCTCTTTGCCCTCACAAGCCCTTGATCTCCCCACGTGCAGGAAAGCAGCGTGGAGCTTGGGAGCAGAAGCTCAGACGAGCTCCTGCTCTGGAATTCTTGGTTGCTGATCCTTGTCCGTGACAAGGGCTCTATTGAACCCCAGACCCGAGTAGCCCTGAGTGCAGTAGCCATGTTGTGGGGAAGGTGGGGCAAAGAGGGCAGCTGGATTTCACTGGAATCTGAGGGGAGGGCTCTTCCAAGCTAGGTGGAGAAGCTAGGGGCTAGAAATAGGTCAGAGCCTCTGTTTCTGTGTGCTCTGTGAGCTGGCTCTATACAGGTAGGAAAACGGAGGCTTGGCGAGACGATGCCGCCTGCCCCAAACCTAGTGTACATTCAGGCCTGTGTGGAGCTACATGAACAAGGAAGGGATGATGGGAGATGAGGCTGCCGAGCAGCGGGCAGGCGTAGACCACAGTCTTCGCGGGTCGTGGCAGAGCCAGGTGGGGCAGGAGCTGCTGGAGCAGAGAAGAGAACTGGCAGAGTTGGGAGCTGATGAACATTCTCTGGTGCCCACCCCAGCTACCGCGTAGACCACGGGCTGAACCGGGACAGGGACGAGCACAGATGGCAGCTAACGGGCTGCTTTGGGAACCAGGAGAAAAGGGTAGCTGGGACCAGGGTCCAAGACCCCGTCAGTTCCAGATGTTTCAAAAGTGAGCTGATAGGTTTTGGTAGGAACGGTTGTGTGGATGGAAGCGCCCTTTGTGGAAACGGAGGATTGAAGGGGGTGCTGGCTGAAGAAGGGGGGCCAGTCAGAAGTCCAGTTGGGGTGGGGTGGGGCTGGAGAGGTGGCTCAGCGGTTAGAGGCACTTGGTTCACTTCCCCAGTACCCACTTAAAACCAGATGCACAAAGTAGTGCATATGTCTGGAGTTCGTTTGCAGTGGCAAGAGGCCTTGGTGTGCCCGTTCTTTCTCTTTCTCTCTCTTCCTCTTTCTCCTCCTTCTCAAATAATTAAGAAAGGAAGGAAGTCCAGTTGGGCAAGGAAGGAAGGAAGAAAAGGAGGGAAGGAGGGAGGGAGGGAGGGAAGGAAGGAAAGAAGGGAGGGAAGGAAGTCCAGTTGGGCAAGGAAGGAAGGAAGGAAAGGAGGGAAGGAGGGAGGGAGAGAGGGAAGGAAGGAAAGAAGGGAGGGAAGGAGGGAAGTCCAGTTGGGAATGTATAAAGCACTGAGCGCCAGGGTGACATGCTGAGGGACAATGAGACATCCCCGTCTGGAGTTCAGGAAAGAGGGGGGATTAAAAAGAAGCCACTGGGATACCCTTGACATTTAAAGCCACAGGCCAGGTGAGATCATCCAGGACGGAACATGGCCATGGGCCATGCTGTGGACTGAGCGAACATCTTGAGGTCAGGAGAGAAGTGGGGGATGGAGCAGCCAGAGAACAGGCCAGTGAGGGAAGACAATGCCCGGGACAGCGGTCCCCACAAACCAGCAAGGAAGGTGACCCAACTTGGAACACATCAAGGAGAGGCTGAGGAAGGTGGTGGCTGTGGATAGACTGTTGAATCTGTGAAGATCATCAGTGTCGCTGCTAAGACGTCTCAGTGGAGTGGGGGCATCGGCACCTGGGTTTGGGTGGGGGAGGAGGTGTAGAAACAGACATGGATTTTGTGGAATTTCTATGAAACAAGATAGAAAATGGCATGGTGGCCAGAGAGAAATGGGGTCAGGGGAGGACTTTTAAAGAAGAGACGCTGATGGAAATGATCTAGAAGAGAGAGGAGGCGAGGTAGGCAGGGGGAACAAAGCCCTTGCTCACCCTCCCCCCCCACCTCCCCCGGGAGCGGGAACCCAGGCGCTGAGGTGGGCCGCTGACCTTCAGCTCAGGCTCGGAGAAGGCAGAGTTCCCACCGGAGGTGGAGGTAGGTTGAGAGGGCTGATGAGGAGAGAAGGAGGAATTTCTCTTCTGATTGCTTCTATTTTCTCAGTGAAATAAAAAGCAGCATCATCAGCAAGTAGGGTGGGGAGGCCAGGCTGAGGTTTGAGGTTTGAGAGAGAGAGAGAGAGAGAGAGGACTCCATGGCAGAGCTGGGAAACTGCACAGGCTGGCGGGGTTAGGGGGCTTGAAGTATGACTGACAGGTTGGGCTCTGGCCCTGCGGGGCCTCGTGTGCCGGGGTGGGGAGCACTGATCCACAGAGTCCCCCGAGGAGCTTCAAGGAGAAGAGGGGCCAGCCTGTGTCCCCATCCTGACACCTTCACAGTATCGCTGCATAGCTGCTGCTAGACCCTAAGGAAAGCCATCCCCCCCACCACCACCACCACCACACACACCGAGCCATGCCAAGGCCGGAGCTTAACCCAATCTCTGGAGGATGCTCTCGGGGCCCTGAGCAAGGGTCCTTCTCATGGAAGAATCCTTGTCCCCACCCCATGGACAGCCACTCCTTCCACTCGAACCACACAGCCGGTGAACCTTCTTGCTGAACCTATTCACCCTTCATTCCATGCTGGAACCAAACCCGACAAAACAGAACCCAACCCAAGGCTCGGATAGTCGCCCCCATATCCAGAGTGTCATATAGAAATGGCATGCCTTCATCCTGAAGGGCTGCATAGACCCACGGGGGCGCCAGTGGTTGGATTGTCCCTGAAGCTTTCGTTGACAGCATTCTAAAATGCATTTTGCTGTCAAGGAAATGGTTGAATGACATAGGGCTCCCAGGATAATCAAATGAGTCTTGGGTGGCGGAAAAGTTTAATTAAGCCAAACTCCCCATCAACTCTCCATTGTACAGATGGAGAAAACAAGGCTCGGGGAGAACCTACCACTTGCCCAAAGTCATAGCATCAGCAGTAAGGCTGGGACTGAAACCAAATGTCGGAGCTCTAGCCAGGGATGGATGGAAGATGTCCACCCAGAGCTGACCTTCTGGCCAGGTTTCCTTCTGATACCTACCACCACCTGGTTTAGAGGCTGACCCAGGGGGTTCTGGGAAGGCTGCCAGGCTCGCTGCATAGCCCTAGCGCTTCCTGTGGCCCCCTCACAGCTGGGCATCACCTGCTCGTTAACACAGCCTCCTACCTTCTGGGGTTGTTATGGAAACCAAACCTGGAGGGGAAGGAGGAAGGGCAGAGAGGAGGGGGCCAGCCACCACAGGTGCTAACAAAATATGGGTAGAGTAGAACTCAGGTCTCCCTGGGGTCCCTCAGCCTCCAGGAAAGCTCCTGGGGTGCTGGGGCCGAAGTGATGGATAGAATTCTCATCTACTGCCCTCTGCCCTTTCTGTGGTGGGCCCACGGTCTCACCCAGCTCTCTGCCTCTGGCCAGCAGAGAAAGACTATCTCAGAAGGGTGTGCTGGCAGTCTAGCCCTCACCCATTCCACCCACGGTGCCTCTAAAGCTGGCTCTGGGTCATGAGAGGGTCTCCCCTGCTGTCACCTTCAGCAGTCCCAAGAGAGGACATCGTGGAGGCCTAGGATCCCCGCGCGGGAGGCTGCCGACTGTTCATTTCTAGGTCTAGTGAAATGGCCAGCAGCCACCCCCCCCCCCCGGCCCCATGTCACAAACAGTCCCAGACACACTTCTCCTGACTCCTGGCTTCTCCTCTGAGACTTCTCCAACCCATGGTTGTGCTGATGTCCAAATACCACCACCAATTCTGCTTCCATTCCCGGCTGCTTGGCTGGGGTAAGACCTGCCAAGAGAACAGCTGAGTCCCCATCCATGCTGTCACCAGCCTGTCCTTGCCACCTAGGGACTAGCTTCCGAAGAGGCACATGATGGATGGAGAGCAAGCACTGTCTGAGCCAGGGCCCTTGACGACCGGGCAGGCAGGCTGTTCTCTGACACCAAGGGACAAACCAGGTCTATCAGGGACAGGAGAGAGGCAAGGATAGTTGGTTCCCTCTCCGGCTTGCATGGCGCCCCACTTACTTCCTGTAACCAGGAGACAGAGCCTTGGAACCAGCGTGGTGGGAAGGCGGAGCTAGGATTGCAGACCATACCCAGGGCAGCAGGAAATGGGCGTTGGAGCCTCTGGTGGCCCTGAGCCGTGGCTTCCCTGAGATGGTGACCTCAGCGATGTCCCAGCTCAACCTCACACTCCTGTGGCAGGCTGAGGGAAGAGTGTGCGAGAGGGGCCTGGTGATCTGAGCCACCTGAGAGAAGGGACAAGCTCTCTCGTATGTTGGGCAGTAACTTGTATCAGATGAATGGGTGTGTGTGAAGGAGGTGATTTCTGCTCCGCAGTGCATGAGGGGACACATACATCTAACTGCTGCCTTGGGATCTGTGAGCTTGAATTAGTTTGGGGACTGAAATACAATCCACACCACAGAAAAGGTCCGGGGTAGCCAGTGAAAACAGAGCAGAAGGGGGCTGGAGAGATGGCTCAGCACTTAAGGCGCTTGCCTGCAGAGTCTAACGACCCAGGTTCAGTTCCCCAGTACCCATCCAAAGCCAGGTGCACAAGGTGGTGTGTACATCTAGAATCTGTTTGCAGGGGCTAGAGGCCCTGGCGTACCCATTCTTTCTCATATTCTCTCTCTCCCCCTCTCTCTGCTTACAAATAAATAAATAAAAATATTTTAAAAAGACAAAAGAAGGGGCTGGAGAGATGGCTTGCTGGTTGAGGCACTTGCCTGCAAAGCCAGAGGACCCAGTTTCGATTCCCTAGCACCCATGTAAACCAGATGCACAAGGTGGCGCATGTGTCTGGAGTTTGTTCGCAGCAGCTGGAGGCCCTGGCATGTCCATCTCTCTCTCTCCCTCTTTCTCTCTCTCTCTCTCTCTCCACCTCTCTAATAAATTTTTAAAAAGATGAAAGAAAAGCAGGAATGATCTTAGAGAAAGACAGGAATAGGCACATCCATGCAACTCCATGAAGCTGGACAGGCCTCACAGGGGGATGAGGAAAATGATGTCAGCTCAGTGGCAGAGCTGGGCCAATGACCCTACCGACCCCAGGATTTTGAGTCTCTTGAGAGCAGCTGAGTCCTGACCTAGAGACACCCCTTGCCCGCAAAGGAATTCAGAAGCCCCGAGTGGCATGGAGGGCTGTGCAGGTGCGGGCTGTGTGGCAGAGCGAGCAGGCTTGACTCTAACCCGATGCTGCAGTGCAGGTGGCCCAGCCTGACGTCACCCCGACACCTGGGCCAGACACACTTGCTTAAACATCAGACATCCTAAGTTTGATGTCCTTTTTAAACACCAGAAACCTTCGGTTAAATGTCAGGCACCCTGGATGCGAAGCCTTTGGTTAAATATCACGGGTCATTTGCCACTGTCCCAATGGCCTTGGTCACATACTGCCCACTCTCCTCTCACATATCTTGGTGGTCACGTGGCCCGTGCACTGCATGTCCTCACTCTCTGCTTAAGCAGGTCCCTGCCTCTCGGAGATTGGCGTCTCCCTGTGCCCATGGACACCAGAGGTGGAAGGTTGTCCCAAGTTCAAAATGAGAGTCCCACAGCCAGTCAGCCACGCTAAGCATCGCTCAGGTCCATTAGAGGACAGAGCCCAGGAAGTCCACACACTTCCTGAACTCACTTCTGCGGAGATGCATGGCCATCCCTAGGGGATATCGAGGGGCCAAGATGAGCCTGTGTGCGGGCTTGCAAGGAAGGGCTGACATCACATTGGGGACCTTCATTGTGTCTCTTCTTCAGTGGCCATTCACACAACGTTCCTTCTCTCTTCCCATGCCTCCATCTTGAGGCTATTTTTCTCAGGGCACATCCATCCCATGACATCATGGTTTCCTGATTATCCTCCACCCAGAGAGATCTTAGGTTGGAAGGTACAAATGGGTGCCCTTCCTCCACAAACCCGGATGCTCCCCTGCTATGAGCTAGCGTCAGCCAAACACGTGCTCGGGACAGACAGCAGAAGAGACATAGAATCCCACCAGCTCCCAATGTCTGCTCCTGGAGAGCCATTTCTCTCTTCACCCCAAGGTGTGCCTAGCCTCACACCTTGTCATGTACTTTTGTGTCTCAGACCCCAAAGTAGCTGACTCTCAGTGCCGATCGTCCTTAGGATCGTTGCACAGAGAGCTATCAGAAGCTTGTCATGTGGACAGCCTTACAGCTCCCAGGCCAGAAGTCTCATGTCAGGAGGGCTTGATGGGAAGGAAAAAAACACAAAAGGCTGGGCATGGTGGCACACACCTTAAATCTCAGCCCTCAGGAGGAAGGCAGAAGTAGGAGGGTGGTAGTGAGTTCGAGGCCACCCTGAGACTACAGAGTGAATTCCAGGTCAGCCTGGGCTAGAGTGAGATACCACCTTTGAAAAAGGAGAGAAAAAAAGAAGAAGAAGAAGAAGAAAAGGACGACCTGAGATACCCTCCGTACCTCATTTCATGGGATAGGGTGAAGGGAGAGGGGCTGGCCGGGAGGGCGGACTGGGGTTCTGCGTTGTAACCCCCGGTAACTGTGGTTTGATTCTACAGGTATGTATCTGAGAATATAAAGCTAGGCAATTTGTCGGCTCTTCGAACTTTCAGAGTCCTGAGAGCTCTAAAAACTATTTCAGTTATCCCAGGTAAGATGCCCAGGTTCGCCTCTCAGATCTACTACAAGTGACTTTCTCTCTGTCTCCCCGACCCCTCTCCTCCTCTGACCGTGTGTCTCCTCTTGGCGTGTTGTCACTTGTCTCGTGTGTGAATTTCCCCTGTTACAGATACACCACTGAATTTGTGGACCTGGGCAATGTCTCAGCCTTACGCACCTTCCGAGTCCTCCGGGCCCTGAAAACTATATCAGTCATTTCAGGTGAAAAACCAGGTTGAACGCCAAGGTTTACAGGGACGCATCTGGGTCTTTCCAGTCACCTGGGAGCCAAGGCGACCCTCAGGAAGGTCCTTCGAATGTGCCTGTCACCAGAGTACCTTTCCCCAGAGTCAGGACAGTGTGGAAAGATCTGTGCCCAGAGTATCTCAGAACGGGCTCAGGCTATCCACCTCCGCCAAGCCCACTCTCAGATGCCAGGGCTCACAGCACCCCTCACAGAAGGGCCGTATTGAGCCTCTGTTCCTCCCACAATACTGAGCTATCTTTCCACACCAAACTCAGCTGCCTTCCTAGCCGAAAGCTAGGCATTGCTTTAGCTGGAAGTGTCGTTTTCTGATGAAGAAACAAACAAACAAAAAGACAGTTTGAGGGAAGCCCACATACAAAAAAAAAAAAAAAAAAAAAAGGAAAACTCCACTGTCTTTTGTGACTAAGTGCTGAGTCCTGGCCTCGTGACCTCCCCAGTGACCACAGACCCAGAGCTGAGCCCCATCTCGTGAGATGAAGTGTACTCTGTGGACAGGCACCCTCCGGCCTTGGCGTCTACCAACCTTCGCTGCATGGCGCGGTAGAGATTTAGCGAGCCGTGCATGGTAGCCTGGGGGAGGAAATCCTCCTTGACAGATGTTGGCAATTGTACCCGGGAAACCAAAGCCCAGACTGCCTCGCAAGTGACCGATTCCATTTGTCCATTCAGGAAAGCTCCCAGAATCCTCGTGGTGACTTCTGAGCCCAGTTGAGCACAGTGTTGGTGCTGAAGACGAGAGACCCCTTTCCCTGTGGGAAGCTCTCTCCCAGCCTTTATTCCTTCTCCCTGCATTAGAGGGAGGCCAAACTCCTTGATTTGAGGAACTTGTTCCGGAGGGGTAGTACTCAAACCTGCTTCCAGAAGCTTCCTCAGCATATATCGCCCTCAGAACTAGACACCCTTGAGAAGGTGGCTAGAGATAAGGCCTGCCTTTGCTCTGGAGAGATGTCAAAACTGAAGGACTAATGATTCCCTGGGCTGTCAGGACCCCTGCTCTGTACTCCTATAAGAAATTTCAGAGTCAAGAGCTAATGATCATGTAAGAGTAGCCCCCTCCCAACACATACATACAACTATTTTATGTTCCTACTAAGCTTAGACTGTCCCTCCTAGCCTCTGAACCCACCCAATGTGTGCCTGGGGGCCACATCTCCCTACTACTTGTACTAGTGTCCCTGACTCCTGCCATGAGTCACTAACTGATGACAGTCACCCCTCAGCCACTCCCATTAAGATAGGCATCACCGGCCACAGCTGGTGCCACAAGTTTGTAATCCCAGTTACTGAGGAGGTTGGAGCAGGAGGATTGAACGTTCAAGGCCTGCCTGGACTACAGTGAGTTCAAGGTCAGTGTGTGCCTTTGTCTCAAAATTAAAAAAAAAAAAAGTCAAAAGCTGAGTATGTAGATTAATTCTTGCTCAGGATGTACAGTACCCTGGGTTCTATCCCCAGCATGCACGAGAAAGACAGAGAGAGACATCACCAAGCCTTGGAACCCATACATAAGCCCAGAAGCTTCGTGGTGTGTCCCCCAGGATTGCTAAATACACTGACCATGGCCATTGTGAACAGGTATCTTTAGATTGTTCCAGAAGGATTCATGAAGAAAGACAGTCCTGAGTCATGAGGAGAAGGACGAAGTCCCGTGAGGTCTCCCCAAACAGCAGACAGACAAGGCCAGCAGAGAGAAGGCCTCAGACATGACTCTCAGGACAGTGAAAAAGCTCCCTGGACGGAGAGCTCCCAGGGCCAAGTTCTAAAGAGCCTCTGGACCTCAGTTTCCTTTTCCATAACACGGGAGTGAAGCCAGAGCCATTGGGTTCCTAGAGTCCTGTGACTTGGCTGGAACCATTTTTTTGGCAGAAGTGAAATCTGTTGTCATTGTTAGAAAGGGGCCAAGGGGGTGGCAGACCAGCACCACTGTTTCCACAGGACTGCCTCACTGGCCTTGAACGGGATGCTTTGAGTTAAATGATACTTTAGCCTAACATCACAGAGGCCAGGGTGGGTTTCTAGGCTGAGACAACTAGCTCCAACGTCCCCCATGATAGATCACAGTCTCCAAGCTTGGGGGTGTGTGGGAAGACCCATATATGTGTTCCCCAGGAGGCCACTGAAGCTCTCAACTACGAAGAGCTCATGGATCCCACCGCCAGGTCACACTAATCCTCTGCCAGGCCCATCCACTGCCCGGCAGTTGCCAACATCTGCCAAGACGGTTTCCACAGAGTGTCTGAGCCCTGGGTGGGCAGCAGCGATGATGGCACCATGGGGGAGCTGGCCTCTCTCGTGTCTGCCCATCACTGTCTCCCTGTTTCTGGGCGCGGGCACAAGTAGGCACAGGTGCTCCTAACACATGAACAGGCTGGACGATGGATGGATGGATGGATGGATGGATGGAGCTTAACCTGAGATCTGGCCGCTTGGGGTGGGGGTGGGGGGGCTGGGCCCTGCTGCGGGCAGGGGACCCCGTTGCTCCTTACGCTCTGCTCGGATGGTAGCTAAGGGTCAGATGGACCACGTCTACGTGTGCTTTTCTGTCACTCCGCTGTGTGGTGCTGGCTTTTGCAGGGAGCTGGGGCTGTTTAACTAACAGAACACAGCCTGTCAGTCAGCTTCGGGGAACGGGAAGGGACAAGGAGGGTCTCAGAGGGTCAGGCCAAATGAGGGAGGATGCAGTAGAGACGAGCACAATCTCTCTCCTGAAACCTTCTCCAAAGATGGACCAAACCAGAGCAGAGCCCTTCGACATCACCCAGCCCTGTTGGACCTTCTCCCACACACCCCCTCCCCTACACACTCATCAGCCCAGCCTAACCCCAGCCCTGGGTTTCCTAGTTCTGCTCATATTATCGAAAGTCCCTCTATCACTACAGACAACTGGCCCCAGGAGGAACCCCCTCCCCCCAAGAACAGTTGCATCTCCCTTTCTCTGGATCAAGCTGAGACCCCTAGAATGGGGTCTGGAACTCTCAAGGTTTTTTGTTTTTTTTTATGGGCTATGCTCAAAGGCCCGCTGTGCCTTGGGACCAGCCAGAGAGTGGGAAGTGCTTTAAATCCATGTTTCTTCAAGAAAACAGCACTTTCCACACTTGTTCATATGTTTGGCTGATGGAGAGGAGAGTTCCAGGCTCCCTTTGAAAACACAAGGGGACACAGCCCAGTTGGTAGAGTGCAGTCCTAGCATGCATGAAACCCTGAATTCAATCCCCAGCAGTTTATAAACCAGGCAAGATGGCACGTGCCTGTAATCCCAGCACTTGGGAAGTTGAGGCAAGAGGATCAAAAGCTTAAGGTGATCCTTATTTATATATCAAGTTCAAGACCAATTTGGGATCCATGAAACCCTGTTTCCAAAACAAAACCAAAAAATAAAAAAACAAGTTGGAGGGGGGTTGCGGGGGAGATGGCTCAGCAGTGGTTAAAAGGCACTAACTCTGTTGGCCCAGGTTCAATTCCCCAGCCACCCATATAAAGCCTGGTGGGCATTCATTTGAAGTGGCAAGAAACCTTAGTGCACCCACCCACACACAATCCTGTGCAAATAAATAAAAGTCGATTTAAAAAAAAAAAAAAAAAAAAAAGACCGGGCTGAGCTCCTCCTCTGAGTCGTCAGGAATGAATCTGAGCTGGAGAAAGGCAAGCTTTGCTCGTAAAGACCCAGCAAGCCTCCCACACTCCATCCCTGCCTCACGGTTGCCCTCCCTGGCCCGCCCCGTCCCAGTGTAGAACTCAGGGAGAACCCAGTGCCTTCCTGAAGGCCTGGCCTTCACCCAGAGACGCGTGCAGCAGGGTGTCTGTCAGTGACCGCGCGCCCCATCTCTCCTCCCCAGGCCTGAAGACCATCGTGGGGGCCCTGATCCAGTCCGTGAAGAAGCTGGCCGACGTGATGGTCCTCACGGTCTTCTGCCTGAGCGTCTTTGCCCTCATTGGCTTGCAGCTCTTCATGGGTAACCTGAGGCACAAGTGTGTGCGTAACTTCACCGAGCTCAATGGCACCAACGGCTCTGTGGAAGCCGACGGTCTGGTCTGGAACTCGCTGGACCTCTACCTCAACGACACAGGTACGCACTGAACTCTGTGACCCCAGGAAGGGCTTTGAGAGACCATCAGGGCTGGGTGTCTCCCACCCAGACCTCACTGGAGGGCAGACAGGCCTCCAGGTCTGTACAGCTGTACCCATCTCACTGCAGGGGACCCCAGCTGATGGACAGAAGCTGAGCAGGCTTAGGACCTACCCCCGTGGGTCCCCTCCCCCCAGGCTAGCTGGAGAGACAGTGATGGATGTAACTAGATGGTTTAGAAGGGGGCTGATCTCAGAGGTCTGGGAATGGAGTGGCGACCAGCCTGTCCACAGAGGACTGTCATCTTAACAGAAGGGCAGGACAGAGAGCCTGGGTGAAGACTCGAGTAGCACTCCCACGTTTGCCGCCGGGGTTCCCCGGTCACTGTCCCCTGCTTGGATACCGATTCACTGCACGCGCACCGTAGAACTCGGCAAGAGTTTTGTGACAAGCTCTGAATCGCGTGGCCGTGTGCATTCCAGGCCTCTGGGCCAGCACCTCTTTTGATGAGTCCCATCAGTATGGATCAAAGGTAGACATTGGGACGAGGCCAGGTGCCAGGCCGCACAGAGCGAGAGTGAGAGCCTCTTACTTAGAACAGCGCTCCTCTGGAAAATAGAAACGGACAGAAGATCAATCAGTAATGTGCTTAGGGCGCAGCTGTGGCCTCGTGGAAATGAATGATTCTAAACCGTGAGCGTGCACTGGTCACCTGGAAGGCTCTGGAAAACACAGACTGCAGGACATACCTACCCTGCTTCTGAGTCAGGTGTGACCAACATTTGGGAAGCAGCATTCCCAACCACTTCCCGAATGCCGTAGGTTGAGGACCTAGTGGTTGAGGAACACGCTTCCAGAGTTACTGCCTAAGACGAAGGCTGGTCATGGCGAGTGGCGGGGACTTACAGCATCCCCAGAGAAGAGAGCACAGGTGTTCTCCATCTTACCTGGTCCAGGCCCAGCTGCAGATGAACGGGCCACCGTGTTGCCATGGTGACCAGCAGGCGTCTCTTCCACCAGTGTATGCGATGGCAGTGGGCAGTAGCCAAGACCGCACAGCAGTACAGAGGCCAGGCTGGAAGTGTGCCCGGACCCTCACATCCTGGCTCAGGGCCTCTCTTGGCCCTGGCCGGCCCCCTGAGAGTCTTGGGGCAGGACAAGGGAAGCTGCCTGTGGGGACATCTGAATCCTGCCCAGGGCTTCCTGTGTCCTCTGAGAGTGTGAGCGGGACTCTGGGAGGAATGTCTCTGGAAAGAGCAATAGAATAGCCAGGGGAAGCAGCCCCAGGGGCCTGAGGCCTGGTCAGGCAGAAAGTAAGGGTCAAGGTATAAGACAAAAAATAAATAATAATAACTCTGTTCTTCCTCAAAACCTAATGCCAGGTGGGAACCTGGAGGCTGGTCATGTGTACCTCTCACCGATGTTTGTCTTGCAGACAATTACCTGCTTAAGAATGGTACCTCCGACGTGTTACTGTGTGGAAACAGCTCAGATGCTGGGTAAGTAGAACGTGTCCCAGTGGCCTGTATGCTCCCTCCACTACTGCTGACACGCTAGTCCTAGGACAGTCTTGTTCCCTTGTCTTCCAGCTTCCCTCACCTGGCCCTGTCCCACAGGGGACAATTGATAAAGAAAGATCAACTATTAGCCGGGTGTGGTGGCACACGCCTTTAATCCCAGCACTGGGGAGGCAGAGGTAGGAGGATCGCTGTGAGTTTGAGGCCACCCTGAGACTCCATAGTGAATTCCAGGTCAGCCTAGGCTAGAACAAGACCCTACCTCAAAATAAATAAATGCATAAATAAATAAATAAATAGATAAATAAATAAATAAATAAGAGGACTGGGGAGATGGCTCAGTGGCTAAAGGCACTTGTTTGCAAAGCCCCCTGGCCTGGGTTCAATTCCCCAGTACCCACATAAAGCCAGATGCACAATGACGTGCATGCATCTGAAGTTTATTTGTAGCAGTAAGAAGCCCTGATGTGCCCATCCCTCCCTACTTCCTTCTCTCTCTTTCTCTCACTAAAAAAAAAGGGGAAAAAAAAACCTAAATGTGGTATCACCATACCTGATTTTAACCTATACTACAGAGCCATAGTAACAAAAACAGCATGGTACTGGCACAAAAGCAGACTCGTAGATCAATGGAACAGAATAGAGGACCCAAATGTAACCCCATGTAGTTATAGCCACCTGATATTTGATAAAAATGCCAAAAATACTCATTGGAGAAAAGACAGCCTCTTCAGCAAATGGTGTTGGGAAAACTGGATATATATCTGTAGAAGGATGAAAATAGATTCTTCTCTTTCTCCGTGCACAAGAATTAAGTCCAAATGGATTAAGGACCTTAACATCAGACCTGAAACTCTGAAACTGCTAGAGGAAAAAGTAGGGGAAACCCTTCAACATATTGGTCTTGGCAAAGACTTTCTGAATACAACCCCAATTGCTCAGGCAATAAAACCACAGATTAACCACTGGGACCTCATGAAAATACAAAGATTCTGCACTGCAAAGGACACGGTGAAGAAAGCAAAGAGGCAACCTACAGAATGGGAAAAAATCTTCACCAGCTATACATCTGATAGAGGATTAATATCTAAGATATACAAAGAACTCAAGAAGTTAAATAATAAGGAATCAAACAAACCAATCAAAAAATGGGAAATGGAGCTAAATAGAGAATTCTCAAAGGAAGAAATACGAATGGCATATACGCATCTAAAAAAATGTTCTACATCCCTAGTCATCAGGGAAATGCAGATTAAGACTACATTGAGATTCCATCTCACTCCTGTCAGATTGGCTACCATCATGAAAACAAATGATCATAAATGTTGGCGGGGATGTGGAAAAAGAGGAACCCTTCTACATTGTTGGTGGGAATGCAATCTGGTCCAGCCATTGTGGAAATCAGTGTGGAGGTTCCTAAAACAGCTAAAGATTGATCTACCATATGACCCAGCTATAGCTCTCCTAGGCATATATCCTAAGGACTCATCTCATTACCTTAGAGATACTTGCTCAACCATGTTTATTGCTGCTCAATTTATAATAGCTGGGAAATGGAAACAGCCTAGATGTCCCTCAACTGATGAGTGGATAATGAAGATGTGGCACATTTATACAATGGAGTTTTACTCAGCAGTAAAGAGGAATGAAGTTATGAAATTTGCAGAAAAGTGGATGGATCTGGAAAGAATTATACTAAGTGAAGTAACCCAGGCCCAGAAAGCCAAGCGCCACATGTTCTCCCTCATATGTGGATCTTAGCTAGAGATGATTGGGCTTCTGTGTGAGAAGGAAAAAACTCAGTAGCAGAGGCCAGTAAGTTAAAAAAGGAGATAGAAAGGGAAGAGAAAGAAAGGGAGGAGGGCTTTTATTAGGTTGGTATTGTATATATGTAAGTAGAAAGATTGAGATGGGGAGGGGATATGATGGAGAATGGAATTTCAAAGGGGAAAGGGGGGAGGGTAATACCATGGGATTTTTTTTGTTATCATGGAAAATATTAATAAAAATGGAGAAAAAAAAAAAAAGAAGTTGTGGGAGGAGAGAGCTGAAGGGACATCCTGATTACAGTGAGACGTGGAGAAGCAGCTGGCAAGTGTGTCTTCTTCCCTGTCTGCACTGTTAACGTTAGTGCTCTACAAATGTGCTGGAATTTCGGGTTCTTCTTTGAATTCCTTGTATCATCCCTCTAGTTCTCTCACTAATAAATTTTAAAACTGTAACATGGGGGCTGGAGAGATGGTTTAGTGGTTAGGGTGCTTGCCTATAAAGCCAAATGGCCTGGTTCAATTCCCCAGGACCTACATAAGCCAGCCCCCTCTCTCTCCGTGTGTGTGTGTGTGTGTGTGTATCTGCTCTTTCTGTCTCTCAAAAAATTTAAAAAAATAAAAATAAAAATAACTTTAAAAAAAAAAAAAAAAAACCTAAATGTGGATGCACACTTGTAATCCCAACACGGGGAAGGTGGAGACAGGAAAATCTCTGGGTTCACTGGCCCGCCAGTCTAGCCTTCTTAGCAAGTGCTAGGCCAGTGAGAGACCCTGGCAGCTCCCGAGGAACAACACCCTCGTATTCTTGTCCTCTCGCCCTCGTAAACGCGCACACACGTTTGAATGTACACCTGCGTGCACACCAGCACACAAATGTCCAAAGGCCAGCCAGGGCCTGGAGGGAAGGGAAGGCTCTGTGGATAAAAGCTCTTTCTTCACCTGCGTGACCATCTGAGTTCCGATCCCCAGAACCCACATAGAGCTGGACACAGTAGCAAACCCCGATAATCCCAGCCTTCCCACGGTGAGCTGGGAGGCAGAGACGGGAGACTCCCAGAAGGCTGTAGGCCAGCCTGCCTGGCGTACACAGAGACCCTGCCTCAAACAAGGCCGAAGACTAGAACCAGCACCAGAGGTTGTCCTCTGGCCTCCACACGTATACTGTGGTACGCGTGTGCCTGCACTCACACACATGGCCACACACACAAAAGATTTTTTTAAAAGGGGGGGGGACGTTGGAGAGATGGCTTAGCAGTTAAGGCACTTGTCTGCAAAACTAGAGGACCCAGGTTCAATTTGCCAGTAACCACTTAAAGCCAGGCGCACAAGGTGGGGCATGTGGCGCATGTGTCTAGCATCTATTTTTCTATTTATTTGAGTGAGAGAGCGAAACAGGCAGAGAGAGGGAGAGAGAGAGAGAGAGAGAGAATGGGTATACCAGGGCATCCAACCACTGCAAATGAACTCCAGACACATGTGCATCTGGCGTACATGGGTCCTGGGAAATTGAACCTGGGTCCTTTGACTTTGCAGGCAAGCGCCTTAAGTGCTAAGCCATCTCTCCAGCCTACGTCTAGCATTTATTTGCAGTGGCTAGAGGCCCTGGTGTACCCATTCTCTATCTACCCCTCTCTTTCTCTCTCTCTCTAAAACAAAATAAAATTTAGAAAAAATAGAAAAAAATGAATGAGCATGTCTAGTGGCCCAGGTAGGAGGATCACCATGAGTTCAGGGCCAACCAGGGACTACAGAGTGAGTTCCAGGTTAGCCTGGGCTAGAGTGAGACCATACCTCAAAAAAAAATTAATGAAAAAAAAAGAAGAGTCAGAGATAGATCTATAGGGAGGGCCAGTAGAGCCCTGAAGATAGACGGGGACAAGAGGGCCACCCAGGGTACCCTGCAGGCCCCCATCAACCCAACTCTGCTGGTACCCATTCACTCCCTCCCTGCAGGTCTATCTCTTGGGGGTTGAGGGAGGCCCCATACCTAGCTGCTAAACCCTCCATTAGGCCCAGCAAGGCCAGGAGCCTGAGCCTGACATAGCTCATCTCCATGTGCGATTTCCAGGGCCTGGGGCAGAGTGAGGGCACCCAGGCTTGCCTGACGGAGAAGTGTTCCACAAAGTTCTAACCTGTATTTCTTTTTTATTTTTACTTATTTATTTGAGAGCGACAGACAGAGAGAGAAAGAGGCAGAGAGAGAGAGAGAAAGAGAGAGAGAGAGAGAGAATGGGCACACAAGGGCCTCCAGCCACTGCAAACAAACTCCAGATGCATGTGCCCCCTTGTGCATCTGGCTTAAGTGGGTCCTGGGGAATCGAGCCTTGAACTGGGGTCTTAGGCTTCACAGGCAAGCGCTTAACTGCTAAGCCATCTCTCCAGCCCTCTAACCCATATTTCTGAATGTAACGTTTTGGATCTCATGCTTGCTGCCTCTTTCCTGTTGCTAGAGAGATTGTTTGGAAGGTTTTGGGCATTAGCAAGGCACAGAAGCCCTTGGCTGAACCCAGCCCCCTTGCTAAGTACCCTGATACACATGTGCAGGCACACACACGTACACACGCACGCATGCATGCACGCACGCATACACCCTCTCTAGGAAAGAAGCTGCCTTCTCCAGCTCGCTGATCTGTGACTTGACCTCACTGAACCAAACGCCTGTGTGTGGTGTGCCCGTGAAGCGGACGAGCTCTTCTCCAGCCGCCACCCAGCCCAGGGCCTCCAGGGTCCTTCACCCCTATGGCCCCGCCTCTACCCTGGACTCAGCTAAGCCTGGCTGCTTGCCCTCTCCCTCCCGGGGCCCCCGCTGTGCTCAAGTTAACATTATGAACACACCGCGGAAGGAACACGAGCCAGAGCTTTGTGCTTACTCCGTGGAGTGAAGCCCGTCAGACAGTGGCTGGGAAGGGTGTGTTGTGTGGACAAACAGGAACTGCATGTAGACCTTGGACAATCCAAGTAGGTATAGGAAAAAGGAAGATGGTGCCCTGCGTGGCTGTGATGAACCAGGCAGGAAAAAACTCATGGAGGCAGAACCCGGTAATCTGGTAGTAGGTGAGCTAAACTCAAAATAACAGAGCAAGCCGGGCATGGTGACGCACACCTTTAATCCCAGCACTCGGGGAGACAGAGGTAGGAGGGATCGCTGTGAGTTCAAGGCCACCCTGAGACTATGTAGTGAATTCTAGGTCAGCCTGGGCTAGAGTGAGACCCTACCTCGAAAAACAAAAAGCAAACACACACACACACACACACACACACACACAAACAGAGCAGTCAGGCTTGTGCAGCGCTGCCTGGAAGACCAGCCAGGTCCAGCGAGGGTCTTGGGGGCAGAGAACACCTTACAGCACTGGACATGGCGTGTGTGTCTGGCTACAGGACGTGTCCCGAGGGCTACCGGTGCCTGAAGGCTGGCGAGAACCCTGACCACGGCTACACCAGCTTCGACTCCTTCGCCTGGGCCTTTCTGGCCCTCTTCCGCCTGATGACACAGGACTGCTGGGAGCGCCTCTACCAGCAGGTGAGGGGGTATGCCGGGGCTGGTATGCATTCCAGGCTGCACAGGTGACGTGTCCCCAGCAGCTTCCCACCGGTGAGAGCTGTAGGACAGGGGACAAGGGCCTTTTCATCTGCGGGAGGAAGGTTCATTGAGCAAAGGAACTATCCGCGGGGCTGGAGAGATGGCTCAGTGGGTAGAACGCCCGCCACACGAGGCTAAGGACCTGAGTTCAGATTCCTGGCACCCATGCACGTGTCATAAGAAGGTGGTAACCTGCGCAAAGTAGGTACAGACAAGGGCTATTCCTGGGGCAAGCTGGCTAGCTAGACAAGTTGAAACAGTGGGCTCTGAGCTCAAGCGAGAGATCCTGTGTTGCAGTTACTTTCTCATTGCCGAGACAAAACACCTGGCCAGAAGCCACTGGTGGAACGGGAGGGTTGACTTCGTTTACAGCTTCAAAGGGAAGTTGTGTCCTGGCAGGGAAAGCATGGCCGAGCAGGCCTCCGGGGTGTCACATCTCGTCACGGCAGCAGAAGGAATAGTCAGAGTGACCTAGCACTGGCAAGTGGGCTGGACTGTAAAACCCCAAGGGCGGCCTCCAGTCACACACCGCCTCCAGTCACACACCGCCTCCAGCAGGGCTCCACTCCCCCAAAGGCTCCGCCAGCTGGGGACCAAGTATGAGGCTTTCGTCACAAACACCGAGGCTCTGGGGGCCATTTTACATTCGAACCCCCACGCCACATCTCAGTAAATATGGTGGAGAGAGATCAAGGCAGACACCTGGCATCAACTCTAGGACCCACACACATGAACATGTATACAGACTGTACACGTATAAGAAGAGAAAAACTTAAAAAATTAAAGTAAAAGAAACATTCAGCCGGGCGTGGTGGTGCACGCCTTTAGTCCCAGCACTGGGGAGGCAGAGGTAGGAGGATCGCCATCAGTTCCAGGCCACCCTGAGACTACAGAGTGAATTCCAGGTCAGCCTGGGCTAAAGAAAGACCCTACCTTGAAAAAACAAAAAAAGGGGGGGGGCTGGAGAGATTGCTTAGTGGTTAAGGCGTTTGCCTGCAAAGACAAAAGATTCGGGTTCAAATCTCCAGGACCCACGTAAGCCAGATGCACAAGGTGACACATGCATCTGGAGTTCGTTTGCAGTGGCTGGAGGCCCTGGTGTGCCCATTCTCTCCCTCCCTCCCTCTCTCTCTCTCTCTCTGCCTCTTTCTCCCTCTCAAATAAATAAATAAAATATATTTTTTTTAAAAAAGAAAGAAGCTTACTTGGCAAGTCCCCATCCCTGTATATAGGCTACTCTCTACTCTGAGTAAATATTCCTCCCCTCAGACAATGGAGTGTGCTGTGTGAGGGAACTTTCCCCCCCCCCCCATGAGATGGGACACCTGCTTCCCTGAGGTAGGACACTCTTGTAGAGGTTAGCACACCCACCTATTTATAGGGGCCATGTACTCCCCCGGCCTTCAGGCTTTGTGCCATTGAACCTGTGGTACAGCCGGACGGGTGGTTTGGAAAAACCATGTGCTGGAAGGGGCCTCTGCGAGGATGACCTCTGCCCCTCGCTCCTTCAGACCCTGCGGTCCGCGGGCAAGATCTACATGATCTTCTTCATGCTCGTCATCTTCCTGGGCTCCTTCTACCTGGTCAACCTGATCCTGGCTGTGGTGGCCATGGCCTACGAGGAGCAGAACCAAGCCACCATCGCTGAGACAGAGGAGAAGGAGAAGCGCTTCCAGGAGGCCATGGAGATGCTCAAGAAGGAACACGAGGTGGGTGTAACCTGTGCGGACGAGGAGCCTCCTAGAGCAGCCCTCCCCCGACTGCGGGTGCCCGGAGGTGTGATGCATGCTGGGTAACACCAGTGTGGGGGAGACTACTGGGTAAAAGTCAGTGCTTGTTTGGGTGAAAGGTCGAATGACCTATGAGTAGGGATCTTCTGGGTAAATGTCTAGAACCTTCTGGGTAAGCGCACTCGGGAGGCAGAGGTAGGAGGATGGCAGTGAGTTTGAGGCTAGCCTGAGACTACATAGTCAATTCCAGGTCAGCCTGGGCTAGAGTGAGACTCTACCTCAAAAAACCTAAAGAAAAAAAAAAAAACATCAAGGACCCTCTGGGTAAAGGTGGAACCCCTGAGGTCGCTGCTGTGTCAGATGAGGCTTGTGTGTGTGGTGCATGCTGGGTAAAGCTGTTCTCTATGTGGTGGTCACTGCGTTTTCCAAGTAAAGGTGCTATGTGCTGGGGACAGGTGGTAGCTTTTAGGTCAGGGTGGCCTCTGTGAGCACAGCACGCGCTGGGTGAAAGAAAACCATGTGCTCATCATCCGGGGATTCCTTGATGGGGTAGTGAAGAAAGTCCAATGGTGGAGACCTGAGCCAGCTTAGAAAATAAGCCCCTGGCCACGCTGCCCCGGCTTCCCACAGTCCCCCGTGTGGAGCTGGCGGAGGCTAGGACGGAGCCGGTGACAAGAAACCAGACTCGAGGTATTTGCTTGCTCTTTTCTCTCTGTCCCAGGCCGCCTCCTCCAGCCCTCTCCTGGCCAGCTGAACCTTCCAGAAGATCCCCTTCCCTTTCATTCTGCTACTTCCTCTGCTCACAGACACCCCTCCCCTCTTACATGGCCCATATCCCTTTCTTCCAAGGCACTCAGTCTTCCATATTTTTGGATCCTTCTCAAAACACTGTGGGTTTGCCTCAGATGACCTCCACGACGTTCCCTTTCTGGGTCAACTGTGCAAGTCAGCTTATTGATGCGACAAAACCAAACCCTTAGAGTCTCACTGCTTGCTGAAGCCCGAGGCTACACAGAGTCTCTCAGTGAACAAGACATCCCTTCCTCCACTCTTTTCCAGGCCCTCACCATCAGAGGTGTGGATACTGTGTCCCGTAGCTCCTTGGAGATGTCCCCTTTGGCCCCGGTAATCAACCACGAGAGAAGAAGCAAGAGGAGAAAACGACTGTCTTCGGGGACAGAGGACGGCGGGGACGACAGGTTTCCCAAATCTGACTCAGAAGATGGTCCCAGAGCATTGGTAATCCCCCGCTGTGGCTCTGGTCATTCATTTCAGGGCAGGTGTGGCCTCCAAAGCCCTTCAGGCTAGACATTTGGCACATGGTCCCCAAAGTCCTCTCCAAGAAGGCTTCCTTGAGCCAGCCCCTCCCCTCCCTGCCCGTCCTGTTCCCAACATCATCCTGGGCACAGGGGCAGGATAGATTTGGGTGTTATGACGCCCCCCAACCAGGGGCTAGTCCTCTAGCATTGGGGATGGGGGGCACCCTATAGTGTGGATGGGTGGGAGCCCCAGAATATACCCATGTGAATGTGCGTCATGGCCAAGAGTCCCAGGCCTGTCTGCAGCACCAGCTCCCCACCCCCCCCAACCCAGTCTCTGCCCCACCTTCAGGCCCAAAGCAGCTTCTGGGTCAGAGGCATAGATGCGAAGTGGGCAAAGACCCCAGCAGAGCCTCTAGCTCTTTCTTAGCACCCCCTCCCCCGCTTCAGTGCACCCAGTTCCCACGTAGCTGGCAAAGTTCTCGGTGCCCAGAGAAGCCGAGCAGGTCCACTGCCACGGGAGCGAGGCGGGCGCACAGGCGGGGGCGCCCGGTGTGTGCCACCTTCCTTCCCTGTGCCCTCAGAATCGGCTGGGCCTCAGCCAGGGGCTCAGCGGGACGTCTCTGAAGCCGCGCTCCAGCCGCGGGAGCGTCTTCGCCTTCCGACGGAGGGACCCGGGCTCCGAGGCCGACTTCGCCGACGACGAGAACAGCACAGCAGGGGACAGCGAGAGCCGCCGCACGCCGGCGCCCTGGGCCCTGCGCCGCCCCAGTGCGCACGGACAGCCCAGCCCTGGGACCCCGGCTTCTGGCCACGTGCTCAATGGCAAGAGAAACAGCAGCGTGGACTGCAATGGGGTGGTCTCCCTGCTGGGGACTGGTGACGCAGAGGCCACCTCCCCAGGGAGCCGCCTCCTCCGCCCCATGATGCTGGAGCGACCCCCAGACACGGTGAGCCAGCCCCTCCCTGCAGGCACCAGCTCGGGTCTGTCTCCCAAACTGGCGATCCCCCGGCCAGGCTCAAAGCTACTCGCCACTGAGTGTCCCACGGCCAGGGAATCTCTGCCCTCACTGAGCCTCCAAGCTAAAGGGCAGGCACACGGAACTCAAAGGAAAAAAAGAGAGAGAGAGAGAGAGAGAGAGAGAGAGAAAGAAAGAAAAGAAAATGTGTGCGTAAACACATAGATTGCACTGGGAGATGGCTCAGTCAATAGTGCTTACCATGCATAAGGACCCCAGTTCAATCCCCAGAAACCAGCCTTAAAAAAAAAAAAAGAAAAGAAAAGCCAGACACGATGGTGCATACTAGTGATCTGGAGATAGGCGGATCCCTAGTGCTCACTGGCCAGCCAGTCTAGATGCTTCATGAGGTCCAGGCCAATGAGAAACCCTGTGTCAAAAAAAAGGTCTACAGGGGGCAGAGAGTGGTGGCGCACGCCTTAAATCCCAGCACTCACTCAGGAGGCAGAGGTAGGAGGATGGCTGTGGTTCAAGGCCACCCTGACACTACATAGTGAATTCCAGGTCAGCCTGGGCTAGAGTGAAACTATATATATATATATATATATATATATATTACACATACATACATACATATATTAACCTATGCAAAGTCCTATAGCTCATAATATGTAACTAGGTGTCATGCCAAGTGTTAAGTGTTGAGGGTGGCAGGCAGGACAAGAGCAAGGGGTCCAGCCTACTTATTAGAAGGTGTCCACGCAATACAAGGGAAGAGGAGGAACTGGCTGTCTCTGAAACGGGCAGTAGAACGGTTAGCGCCCACGCTCTGGCAACACCTGGGTTTGCGCCCCAGTCGCAGCTTGCCGCGCGGATGGCTGCTTGACTCCTGGCGCCTCAAGTCTCTCATCAGTCAAGTGGGTGGAAAATACCCACCTCGGGCCATCATGAGGTTTTCACTGGCTACCACGCGTGAGGTAGTGAAGGTACACATGAGCACGCTAGATTGTTGTGATGTCACCATGACATACTGTCAACGGCCGTCTTCCGGGAAGCGTATCACAGAACAGCAGAGGGCCTGAGGAGGAGCGTGGCTGGGCTCTTGTGCCATGCGGTCAGTGTGGCTGGGAACCGGAGCCAAGGACACAGATGGAGCTATTTTTAGAAAAGTGAGACTCGGGCTGGAGAGATGGCTTAGCGGTTAGGGCACTTGCCTGTGAAGCCTAAGGACCCAGGTTCAACTCTCCAGATCCCACCTTAGCCAGATGCACAAAGGTGAGGCAAGCGCAAGGTTGCACATGCCCACTAGGTGGCGCAAGTGTCTGGAGTTAGATTGCAGTAGCTGAGGCTCTGGTGTGCCACTTCTCTCTCTTCTCTCTCCTCTCTCTTCTCTTCTCTCTCTCTAAAAAAGGAAAGAGCCGGGTGTGGTGACACACTCCTTTAATCCCAGCACTTGGGAGGCAGAGTATTGCAGTCAGGTTCATTGCTGGTAGAAATTACCCAACCAAGAGCAGTTTATGGAAAAAAGAGGTTTATTTTGGCTTACAGGCTCAAGTAGGAAGCTCCATGATAGCAGGGAAAACGATGGCATGAGCAGAGGATGGACATCATCCCCTGGCCCACATAAGGTGGACAATAGCAACAGGACAGTGTGCCAAACACTAGCAAGGGGAAACTGGCTATAACACCCATAGGCCCGCCCCCAACAATACACCACCTCCAGGAGGCTTTAATTTCCAATTGCCATCAGCTGGGGAAACTAGCATCCAGAACGCTTAAGTTTATGCGGAACACCTGAATCAAACCACCACCCAGAGGTAGGAGGATCATCATAGGTTTGAGGCCAGCCTCAGCCTGAGACTACATAGTGAATTCCAGGTCAGCCTGGGCTAGAGTGAGACCCTACCTCGAAAAACCAAGAAAGAGAGAGAGAGTGTGTGTGGGGGGAGAGAGGAGGAGGAGGGAGGGAAAAAATAGAAAGAGAGAAAGAAGAAATGTGAGAATCATGGAAGGCCACTCAGAGACTTGGTCATTCAGTCAATCCAGTGACACATTGACGACTGCCCAGACAGCCATGGTGTCCTTCTGACCCCTATACACCCCACCACACACATGGCATCTGAACATCACTCCCAGGAAAAGGCTCACACCCGCAGGGGACACAGGAGGGTGACTTTCTCTGAACTGATAGGAGACTTGCTCAGGAAGGTGGAGGTGTGACGTTGAAGAGAGATGGCTCACAGCCAGGTGACCGTGAGCTGTAGGACTTTGTATAGGTTAATATCTTTGTGCCTCAATTTCCTCATCTGCACAGTGAAAATCCAATTATGATGTGTCTGCGGGTGTCAGGGACCATGAGAGATGGCACAGGTCAGGGCTTGTGGCACCCTCATCTCACGATGGAGTTGTTGGTATCTGTTGTGGGTGAGCCAAGGCTCCTAAGGATGCATTGCCAAGTGCATCCAGGTGCACCTCGGGGTCCTGTGGAGCAGAGTGTGAAGGGGAGACCCTTTGAGGCCCATGAGAGTGGGGCAGAGCCATCTGGGTCCTTCTGAACCCATCACCTAAAGGGTGGGGTGTCTGGCTTCCAGGAACCCTGAGCCAGGCAACCCAGCTCCGGGGCCTCGGCCAGGAGCACTAATAGAATTTCCTAATCCCATTAGGGAGAAAATCTTCTCATTGTGCCGCACATGTCGGGAGGAATCCAAGTTCACACACTTCATTACCAGGAGCCCTGACTTCACCCATTCTCACTTCTGCAGGGCCCATTTGTAACTTTAAAGGGATTAGCAGGCCAAGATGGGGTCGTTTATAAGGTTAAAGGAATTAGCGACCAAGATGGAGACATTTGAAAAGCCAAAGAGATTAGCAGGCCAAGGCCCCTGGGAACACTTTCCCTGCTGCCAGCACATGGTGGTCCCCGAGTCAGCAGGGAAGGGGACAGGAAAGTGGGGCCAGCAGGAAGCTACATCCAGGGTGTCTAAGTGAGGGCGAGGGAGAAGGTTTACTTTGTCCCCAAACTACGTGAGTACTTCTGCATGTTAGACGTCCACCATCATGTCCTCTAACCTGAGCCTTCTGGGTCTCAAGTATTTATCCATCCACTCAGTAATAGCCTAGGACCAGCCCGCTGTGCTTAGTGCCAGGCGACATGAAGGCTGAATGGCATCACTGAATGGCAGACCTGACCTCTGCCCTCTGGGAGTCTACGGCAGGCAGGAAGGCCGGCTGTGGAGTGTTCAGGTCACGGGTGAGGACTTGCGTTCCTGCAGTCAAATTCCTGAGCCAAACACTCAAGGGGGAAGGAGGAGTCATGCCTGTCAGCGGTATAGCCACTGGCAAGTGGCATGATCCAGTAAATAACTCCCTCATCCAACCCGGCATTACAAGACACAAACAAACAAAAAGATGGGCTGGAAAGATGGCTCAGCAGTTAAGGCACATGCCTGCGAAGCCAAACAACCTGGGTTCAATTCCCCAGGACCCACATAAAGCCAGATGCACAAAGTGGCGCATGCATCTGGAGTTCGTTTACAGTGGCTAGAGGCCCTGGTGTGACCATTTTCTCTCTCTCTTTCTCTCTGCATGCAAATAAATAAATAAAATATTTTTTTAAAGACATGAAAATAGAAAAGGGATCAGTTGGGAAGAGGAGGGGGTCTAGTGGAGGAGAGAAGAGAGGATGAAGGTGAGTAAATACCTGTTAGAACGCATTCTATGTATGTATGAAATGGTCAAGAGATAATTTTAAAAAATAAGGGAAGAATGCGATTGATGAAGCTAGCACACAGTTTGAGAGGCTTCTGTCCATCATGATAGGCAAAGCATGATGGAGCATAACGGCTCATATCTGGTGGCCAGGAAGGAGAGAGAGAGACTTTGCTGGGGGATTCCTCCTTCTTACCCCCTTTTCTTCTATCCAAGCCCCAGCCTACGGGGTAGTGCAGCCCACCTATGGAAAAGGGGGTCTTCTGCCCTTAATTATCCCTCTCTGGAGAAGCCTGTGTAGACACTCCCGGAAGTGTGCTTTGCTGATTGTTTAGGCATCTCAATCCAATCAAGTTGACAGTTAAGACTGCTCATCACAGGGAGGTAGAGTAGCCCAGTGGTCAGGACTGCCTGGAGATGGCTTAGCTGTTAATGCAATTACCTGCAAAGCCTAAGGACCCAGAGTGAGACCCTACCTCGAAAAACCAAAACAGAAAAAAGTTTGGATATACTCTGAGTAAAATGAAGAGGGAGAGTCCTTGAACGGAGGAGTGCCGTTACATGGTTTGTGTTGTTTGAAGGGACTCCCTTGCTATTATGTGGAGACATGGAGATGTGGAGGTCAGCTTGCAGGACCTTGTAGAAATTTAGCAAAGAGACCTTCGCCCTGGAAGTCAGTGGCTCACAAGAAGCTTTAGTTCTCATGCTCCTTACCTGTAACTTGACTAAGACTTGGCCAACCAGTGAGAGAACCTGTCTCTGAAAAGGTCATCAATCAGGGCATGGTGGCACAAGCCTTTAGTCCCAGTACTGAGGAAGCTAAGGTAGGAGGATCATGGTGAATTCAAGGCCAGCCTGAGCTACAGAGTGAGTGCTGGATCAGCCTAGGGTAGACTGAGACCCTACCTAGGGGGAAAAAAAAAGGTGGACATCAGCTGGGTGTGGTGGTACATACCTTTCATCCCAGAACTCAGAAGGCTGAGGTAGGAGGCTCGCCATGAATTCAAAGCCAGCCTGAGACTCGAGTGAGTTCCAGATCATCCTGGGCTCTTGTGAGACCCTACCTCGAAAACAAGTAAACAAAAAAAGGGTATGTCACCTGAGGGACAATACCCCTGACTGTCCTCTGTCCCCCACACATATGTACATGTCACCCCGTTGGTCAGTCATTTTGTTTTATGGTATTAGGAATAGATAGTGCCGTAGTGAACATCATTTCTGCATATTTTGGTGTATAAATATAATTATTTATGAAGTTAGATTACTAGACAAGGAGTTACAGGACCAATTTAAAATTTTCTTGGTAGATACAGCCACACTGTCTCCACAAGACATGCTCTCCCACCAGCCCCATCTAATCACAATGCTTTGTGCTTCTATTAATGTTATCCTAGAGTTTGCTAGATTATTTTTTAAAATATGTTTTATTTGATTCACTCATTTGAGAGAGAGGAAGGAAGGAAGGAAGAAGAAGACAGAGAGAGAGGAGAGAGAGAGAATAGGCACACCAGGGCCTCCAGCCCTGCAAACAAACTACAGATGCATGCGCCACCTTGTACATGGCTTATCTAGGTCCTGGGGAATCAAACCTGGGTCCTTTGGCTTTGCAGACAAGTGCCTTAACCACTAAGCCATCTCTCCAACCCTAGATTATGTTTTTCCAGCTCCTTTGTGCTCTTGACTCTAGGGAGCTTGTGGTCAGTTAAGGTCCCCAGATCATTTTTGCACGTACTCATGTACATGACAGTATCTAGCACAGTACAATGTTACGTGGTACACATAGCTTCCTGACCACACTGCTGCTGAGAGGTGGTGACGAAAACAGAAGAAAGGAGATGTGGGGACCTGGATTCGTAGGCTATGGGAGAGTTGGGCTTAGCATCTCCAATCCCAGTGTTCAAGACCTCCATTCCCGGGCTCAAGAGATAGCTCAATGAGTAAAGTGCTTGTCTTGCAAGCATGTGGACCCGGGTTCAGATTCCCAGAACTCATGAAAAATGCAGGACATGGAGGTACATGCTTAATCCCAGCATTAGGGAGACCGAGACAGATTGATCCCTGAGGCTCGGTGACCAACCAGTCTAGCCTAATTGGTGAGTTCCAGGCCAACAAGAGAGCCTGCCTGAGAAAGAAACAAAAAGGTGGACAGTGCCTGAGGAATGGTACCTAAGGCCATCCTCTGGCCTCTACATGCGCACACGCACGCACACACACGCACACACCTCCATCTTGTCCCCCGTGACCTGTCCAGCCTGGGCCAGCCACCCCAGGCCCAGCAGGACTAAGGGTGGGGACAGCCTCCCCCCCCCCCGGCTGATACATCTCTCCTGGTTGCACGTAGACCACACCGTCGGAGGAGCCAGGCGGGCCCCAGATGCTGACCCCCCAGGCTCCATGCGCGGATGGCTTTGAGGAGCCAGGAGCTCGGCAGCGGGCACTCAGTGCCGTCAGTGTCCTCACCAGCGCCCTGGAAGGTCAGTGTCCTTGGCATCGTCCAAACCTCCCCAGCTCTCCAATCCCCTCACCTCCATCCTAGGCTCTAAGGCACCACCCGTCCGTTGTGGTGACCGTGGACTTCCGTAGACTCCTCTATCCTCAGTAGCTGTTTCTGCCCTTGACTGTTCTTGGTTCTCTTCCTCTCCTTTGGCTGTTCCTTTCCTAGGAATTCCCGCATCTGGCCCGGCTGATCTGTCTCATCCCCTCTTCTCTCAAGCATAATGTCTTTTTAGAACCACCCTGCCCCATGCGTGTCTTCTCTGCTATAGCGTGTTGCCAGCCATTCATATGAACTCAGACTATGACAGAAATCCCACTACAACTAGCCCTACATCCATATCAGGCCAAACTGGACACCCCGTTGTGCGTCATCCTACCCCAGGTGTATGGTCATATTTCACAGCCTCTCCCAGCCACCTTCCTCCTCCTCTGCCCTGGTATGCCCCAGAGGTCCATGTCTGTTCCTTCCTGTTCTTCCTGTTCCACGTACTGTCTCATGTCACTTGCAGCCTTGTTCTGTTCAGAGAATCCCATATCTATGTGGGACTGTTATATTATAAGCGAGCCTACACTGGTCCTAATCTACCACATCCCATATCCTTTGGTGTCCTGTCCCTGCAGCCCAGAGCTCCAGTACTTTCCGAGTAAAGAGCACTGGACACAGGCCACCCCGTCCCTCAGCCCTCCTCACCGTCCCACTGTGATAAAGCACCCCGTCAGCGCCCCCACCTGAGTCCTTTCTAGGACGCCACCAGGCCTGGATCTGGCTCAGTCCCCAAACCTGGCTAACTCCCTGGTTGCCCTCAGAGTTGGAGGAGTCCCACCGCAAGTGTCCGCCGTGCTGGCACCGCTTTGCCGAGCGCTACCTGATCTGGGAGTGCTGCCCGCTGTGGCTGTCCATCAAGGAGAAGGTGAAGTTCGTGGTCATGGACCCGTTTGCCGACCTCACCATCACCATGTGCATCGTGCTCAACACGCTGTTCATGGCGCTGGAGCACTACAACATGACCTCCGAATTCGAGGAGATGCTGCAGGTTGGGAACCTGGTAAGAACCATCTGTCACCAATTTGTTTTTTTAATTCTTTAATTTACTTATTAGAGATAGAGAAAGGGAAAGAGAGAGAGAGCAAGAATGGGCGCACCAGGGCCTCCAGCCACTGCAGACGAACTCCAGACACATGGGCCACCTTGGTGCATCTGGCTTACGTGGGACCTGGAGACTCAAACCCAGGTCCTTAGGCGTTGCAGGCAAGCGCCTTAATTCCTAAGCCATCTCTCCAGCCCTGTTGCTGACTCTTTTTTTTTAAATAAGAAGTAGTTTATTTGTTATGAATTCGTCTTCTAATAATAATTGAAAAACTTTTTGGATATAAGCTAGAATACATTTTAACTTCTTTTTTTTAATTTTTTTGTTGATTTACTTATTTATTTATTTGAGAGCGACAGACAGAGCAAGAAAGAGGCAGAGAGAAAGGCATAGAAAGAATGAGCGTGCCAGGGCCTCCAGCCACTGCAAACGAACTCCAGACGTGTGTGCCCCCTTGTGCATCTGGCTAACGTGGGTCCTGGGAAGTTGAGCCTTGAACTGGGCCATCTCTCCAGCCCTGTTGCTGACTCTTAAACAGCCTTCCTGGTGGGAGGGTCACGGCATTCATGGAGGAGGGAGGAAGGCATCCTGAATAAAATAGAATCTTTTTAATTAATTAATTAATTTGTTTTTTTTAACTTTTATTTTTTATTGACAACTTCCATAATTATAAACAATATCCTATGGTAATTCCCTCCCTCCCCCCCACTTTCCTCTTTGAAACTCCACTCTCTTATCATATCCCCTCCCCCTTTCAATCAGTCTCTCTTTTATTTTGATGTCATTATCTTTTCCTCCTCTTATGATGGTCTTGTGTAGGTAGTGTCAGGCACTGCGAGGTCATGGATATCCAGGCCATTTTGTGTCTGGAGGAGCACGTTGTAAGGAGTCATACCCTTCCTTTGGCTCTTACATTCTTTCCGCCACCTCTTCCGCAATGGACCCTGAGCCTTGGAAGGTGTGATAGAGATATTATAGTGCTGCGCACTCCTCTGTCACTTCTTCTCAGCACCATGGTGCCTTCTGAGTCATCCCAAGGTCACCGCCATCTGAAAAGTGAAGCTTCTCTAACTAAAAGTGTGAGTAGCATTAATATATGGGCATGAACATTAAGAGGAGTGCTTACTGGGAAGTTTGGTGAGCATAGTATATACATTTAACCAGACAGAAGCAGACGTTACACCCCTAGGGCTTATGACTACCTCTCTTGTAGGTTTTCAGTATCAAGGTTGTATTCCCTCCCATGGAGCAGGCCTCCAACCCAATTAGAGGGTGGTTGGTTTCCCCCATAACAGACATGCCACTATTACACCTGTTGGCTCATTTGGCCTGGGTGGCCAAATTTAAGGCTTGCAGTGTCCACTGTTGAGTATCTTCACTGGCGATTTCTCTCTCTCCCATTGAACTGCATGCAGCATAGCTTTTTCCAGCTTTCTGTCAGCTGGTATACATGGAGGAGGTTTTCAGCTCAGCTCCAGCAGGATTTCTCAGTGACCTTACAGCCCAAGTATGTGGAGTCTTCAGCAATAGGGTCTTACCATCTATTTCTTGTGGGAAACCAAGGACCTCAGCAATGGCCTGTAATGTTTTGGGGGTATCAGGGACCTCCCTGGCCAACAATTCACTGTAAGGTATCCTATTCCTGGCACTGAAAATTTTCTAGTAACAATCAATGGCTTCTAGGTGTCCCGTTGTCCAAAACAGTAGGCTTCCATATGACCTATTTATATCCTCTTAGATTTTGATTAGCCCTCCATCCACCTTTCCTTTACACAGTCTCTTCCCCTGAACTCACTTGGGCCTTTTCACCCCATTAATCTGTTCTACTTACATATATACAGTCTCTCTCTAGCCCAGGCTGACCTAAAGTTCACTATGTAGTCTCAGGGTGGCCTCGAACTCTTGGTGATCCTCCTACCTCTGCCTCCCGAGTGTGGGGATTAAAGGCATGCGCCATCACCACCCGGCAGGATTTATTTTTAGAGCAAGCAAGAGAGAGAGAGAATTGGCATGTCAGAGCCTCAGCCACTGCAATTGAACTCCAGACACTTGTGCCAACTAGTGGGCATGTGCGACCTTGCACTTGCCTCACCTTTGTGTGTCTGGCTTACATAGGATCTGGAGAGAGATGGAACATAGGTCCTTAGGCTTTGCAGGCAAGCACCGTAACTGCTAAGCCATCTCTCCAGCCCAGGATATTTTGTTAAAAATATTTTTAATTATTTATTTTGCAGGCAGAGAGAGAGAGAGAGGGAGGGAGAAGGGAGAGAAGGAGCACACCAGAGCCTCTAGCCATTACAAACGAACTCCAGGTTCATGTGCCACTTTGTGCATCTGGCTTTACGTGGGTACTGGGGAATTGAACCCTGGTCCTTAGGCTTTGCAGGCAAGCACTTTAACCACTGAGCCATCTCTCCAGCTCCCCCCCACCAGGATCATTTGAGGGAAGGAATCTTTGTGGAATCCTGGAAGACATCAGTCTTGTGTGTGCTGGGAAGGTGGTGTGCATGCTGACACACAGATGTGGAAACAAGAGGACAATTGCTGGTGTCTGTCCTTGCTCTCTGCTTGTTTGAGGCAGTCTCTTATTGTTCGCGGCTATGTGAGATTCTGGGAAAATCTCCAGTCTCTGCCTCCCTTCTCGCTGTAAACACACTGGGATTATAGGTTCCCACTGCAATACCAGACTTTTACGTATACTCAGGGAATCTGAACTCAGGTAATCACACTTGCAAGTGCTTTATCTGCTGAGCCATCTCCCCAGCCAGCTTTTAAGGAGAAAAGAGTTATGGATTTTCAGTGAGAGGCTGAGCTTCAAGTTTGTGGAGATGCCCAAAAGTTACAGAACAGAAGTGATTTGGGGGCAGGGGCTGAAATGTGTGGAGACATGAGATTGGTGATGAGTAGACGGAGGGAGGGAGGGCATGAAGGCAGGGGCTGTGCGTATGTAACCAGGGCTTGCACAGATGACCCTCTGTTGCTAGGTGGAAAAAGGAATGAGCAGATGATTGCACAGAGGGAGGGAAGGATAGAAAGATGGATGGATGGATAAATGAAGGAAAAGGTATAGAGAAATGAATAGATAAATACATACTTGGATGAAAGGAAAAAGGAATGGATGAGAATAGTTAGTGAAATCAGGCAGAGCCACATTTGAATTCTGCCTCAGCTCTTGCTAATCTCCAGCAAATTACTTGGTCTTGGTAATTGGCACAATAAGTATTAGCTGAATCTAATCAATGCAAAATCAGTATGACAATATCAACCTCGTAGGAAGCTAATGAGGTCTGAAAAAGACAATGCATATAATGTGCTTGGGTCAGAGTTGGGTGGACAAGAAGCATTGCATTCAGAACAGGCGATGGCTGTGGCCATTGTCATTACTCGAGTGACTGACCCTAGACATCCCAAAATGTCTGGATTGAAATTCTGATCAATTTCTCGAGACACAATGAAGCCCTGTTTCTGCACTACGCAGATGGGGAAATTGAAGCCTAGAGGCGAGTGGGCTGACCTGGAGGCAGAATTGTGCCTTGTAGCCACCGTCTCCTGACCTCCGGGCACAGGGACATGCTGGCCACATGTCCAGGTGGTCGCAGAGCAAGCCCTTCTCCATGGGCTCCTCAGGGAGTCCCTGAGATCATTGCTGGAAGGGAGGCTCCTGGCCTGGTCTCGGCACACTCCCCCTCCCTCCCTCTCTCCTTCTCTCTCTCTCTCTCTCTCTCTCACACACACACCTGACCTGGTCCTCTCTCAGGCCCAGCTGCTCAGGTGGCCCCACAAGGAGATCTCACACACTGCAGGCCAAGGGGACTTTTTCTCCCTCCTGCTTTCCTTAGATAGCTGCCTGCAGAATGTATTCACACTTTTCCATGCACTTGAGCCCATATGGGAATCCTTCCTATCTCTATGCGAACCCCAGGAGAGATGCATTTTGGCCCCCAGGAGTCTCGTGGCACTGCTGAGCATATGGCTTGGTCTTTAGGTGGTGATTCGGTAGGCTTTAAGTTGGGTGTGGTTTTGCTGAGTTGGGAGCACTGGGTTGGACTGGGCAGCTTTGGTGTGGTGCTTAGCAATGGTGGTGGCTTCAGTGGACCATCAGCCGGTGGCTGAATGACCCTGTGCTGCCCTCGTGACTCTGTTACTGGTAACAGATGACGTGGCTGGTTTACAGCTATATTATGTTCTGTTTGGATTGCTTTATTGCTCATATGAAAGGTTTTGATTTTTCTTGAATTTAATATAGTCCAAGTGGTTTAAATATTAAATGCAAAGAAACAATACCACAAAAATAAACACGGGTAAATAATGTTGGTATGGAGAAAGCCTTTCTCTAAAGACAGACTCCATAAAGGGGAAGATTGTCAGATTAGACTGCCCAGCCCATCACATAAACAAGATGAAAGGTAAATGAAACTCCCTTTCCCAGTAGCATTCTGGACGAGGGAATCTGAAAAGCCAGTCTCTCATTAAGAAGCAACAGAAAAGAAAAGACAGCATTTTCTTTCTTTTTTTTTTTAATGTGCAGTTAACGGAAAATAACAAAATCTCCAAGTGCCAAACACAAGGAGGGGCTTAGAAAACCACAGGAGCATTTATGAAAATGTCACAATGAAACCTGTTACCTTGCACAATTAATATGTGCTAATAAAATACATATAGGTGTGCTGGAGGGATGGCTTAGCAGTTAAGGCACTTGCCTGCGAAGCCTAAGGACCCAGGTTCAACTCCCCAGAACCCATGTAAGCCACACGCACATGGGGACACTTGTGCACAAGGTCACACATGCACACAAGATAGCCCACATGTCTGGAGTTCAATTTCACTGGCTAGTGGCCCTGGTACGCCAATTCAATCCCCCCACCCCCCCGTCTCTCTCCCTCTCATAAAATAAATAATTTTTGTTTCGGTTTCGGTTTTGGTTTTGGTTTTTTGTAGTAGGGTCCCAGTCTAGCCCAGGCTGACCTGGAATTCACTCTGAAGTCTCAGAGTGGCATCGAACTTACAGTGATCCTCCTACCTCTGCCTCCCGAGTGCTGGGACTAAAGGCATGTGCCGCCACACCCAGATCATAAAATAAATAATTTTTAAAAATGCATATATGAGAAGGAAAAGGTCCTCAGCAGTAAGCACGTGACAGGCTGCACCCGCGTATGTGAGGACGCTCATTGGAGTCCTCTAGAGACTAAGATTGCAAAGGCAATGGACAGCCTCAGAGAAAGAAAACTGTCTTCATGCATTTTCTGCTGCTGTGACAAAATACCACAGACAGATAACTTAGAAACGGTGGCATTTTATTTGGCTCATGGGTTTGTTTTTGTTTTGCATATGTGTGATGTGGTGTATGTGTTGTGTATGTGTGGCGTGTGCATGTGCATGTGTGTGTGTGCAGATGCATGTGACCCTCATGCAGAGGCCGGATCGGGTGTCCCGCCCTCGATCGCTCATTTGTGTGTTGCCTTGAGATGGAGTCTCTCACTGATTGCCGAGCCTGAAGTTCCCATGAGCCCCAGTGACTCCCCCAATCTCTGTTTCCCACAGGACCGGGGTTACAGGAGTACACGGCCATGCCCAGCTGTTTATGTGGGTGCTAGAGAATCAAACTTAGATGGTCTCACATCCCTCGGGCCCTTGTGCTTGCATGGGAAGTGCTCCTAACCACCAAGCCATCTCTCTAGCCCCAGGCTCATGATCTTGAGGCAAAGGAGCCCAGTATCGAGTGACCCCTTGCTGGTCTTCTTCTTGTCTCATGACCCACCGGAAGGGATCATGCGGCAAGAAAGCAAGTAACAGGGAGAGAGGAGAAGGGGGCCAAGCTCCTTTCCTTAAAACAACTGCACTCTCATCGTAACAGCCTTAACCTACTCATGAGGGCTGTAGCCCCATGACCCAATCACCTTCTTGGAGTCCCGCTTCTAAATTCCAGCCCAACAGCAGTTAAATCTCAATATGAGTCTTAAACCATAGTGGTAACCATTTACATTCAGTAAAATGTCAAACCAGAAAACCTACACCTGACAGCAGGGGGCGAGGCAGAAGCTCTGCCTTAGCCAAGGCTAGAAGAGTTAAAAAAAAAAAAAAAAAAAAGATGGAACCTCTGGCTCCGGAAGCTGGTGACTATGGACTTGACAACATACAGATGTAAGTTTCAAATTTAGAATTGTTCTGGAACCTGTGTGTACAAAAAAAAAAAATTCACATACAAAATGATCCCAGGGTGATGTGCTAGAGCCCTGAAAGACGCAAAACAAAACTTCTGTAGGACACATCTTCAACTCGGGCCAAACTGGACTCATCAAATTACACACCACACAAGGAACTGTTGCACCATGAGCAAGAGGCAGCATGGGGAGAGAGAGAGAGAGAGAGAAAGAGAGAGAGACAGGTTAACAACTTTAAAATACCACATAAGCCGGGCGTGGTGGTGCACGCCTTCAATCCCAGGCAGAGGTAGGAGGATGGCCGTGAGTTCGAGGCCACCCTGAGACTACATAGTGAATTCCAGGTCAGCCTGGACCAGAGTGAGACCCTACGTTGGAAAAATAAAAAAGCCACATAACAAAACTGTTGGGTAGAGATAATAAAATAAGGTTTGTAATAGCGAGAGATGTAAAAGAAAGGACATAAAAACATAAAAGAACGAGGGACTGGGGCGAGAGCTTAGCCGTGAAGAACGCTTGCCACTTGAGCATGAGAGCCTTTCCCGCTAGAGACCACCCAGTTCACCTCCCCAGAACCCAGGTAGAAAGCTGGGCACAGCCTCTCATGCACTCTCCCTCCCCAGGTCTTCACGGGGATCTTCACTGCAGAGATGACCTTCAAGATCATTGCCCTTGACCCCTACTACTACTTCCAGCAGGGTTGGAACATCTTCGACAGCATCATCGTCATCCTCAGCCTCATGGAGCTGGGCCTGTCCCGTATGGGCAACCTGTCTGTGCTGCGCTCCTTCCGCCTGGTACCTGCCTGGGTCCACGGGGGTGGGGGGCCGGGGCTGGGCACACCCCTCTGAGGTCACCACTCAGATGCCCTTGCTTTTACTTCCCCTGCTTTGATCATTTCAATCTACTGGTGAAGCGTCCTGGGTACCTGGCCCAGTACCGGGAGTGTCGGGTAGAAGTGAACAAGACGGGAATCACCACTCCAGAGAAACAGTTGATGATTACAAGTTCCTTTGGGGTCCACAGTGTGTCCCCCTTGAGTCCTCACAGGATCCAGGAGTGGGGTTGGTGTTACTACACCCCCATTTCACAGATGAGAGACTGAGGCTCAGAAATTTTCAAAGCTACATGGCAAGTTAGCAGGTGTGACCAAGTCTATTGACTGCTCGCCCTGAGCTTTGCCCACAGAAATCAGTATTTTTGAGGCTTGAAGGTGCCTGTGGATCTTGTTTGAGTTGGAGACTGATACAGTAGGTCTCAGGTGCAGCCAAATCTGCCAGTCTGTGGAGCTCAGAATCTAGACAAGGTGCTACACATGTGGCCCTTCCTAGAGGAGCTCCTGAACATTGCGGGTAGCTCTACTGGGGATGTAGGAAGGCAGGCTGGTCGGGGTAGTGAAGAGAAACTAAGTTGTGAGTTCTCACCCAGACTTCATTCCCATGAGCCTAGAAATACGCACAAGTCACTCCACCTGCAAGAGTCAAAGGAGATGCCAGTTATGCCAACCGTGGGTGGTATTGATGTTCAGAGTGAACTTATTTATCCTAAGCACAAGCCTGGCATATGGTAGGTGCTTGATAATTATTAATATTTTCATTAATTATATTTATTAAGCACCTGTCATCTTTCTGTGTGATAACTGAGAGGAAAGAAAGATGGAGGTGACTGGACAAGTCAGACGGTTTGAGCTAACCCTAAGGATATCTGTTAAGACAGGTCCGATAGAGGAAAGGCATTTCAGGCTGGGAGAATGTGCTGGGCAGTGTGAGAATGAGGCAGATGGAGGCTGGAGTGGGGACAGAGAGGAGGGCTGAGGTTGGGACATAGGCTGGAGCTGTGCCCTGACCCCCAGAGTGGAGTTGAAGAAACTGCCCTGAGACTGTGCTGACAATGAGCAGTGTGGTGGTTTGGGAGAACTGAGTGCCAGGGGCCTCCACGAACTTTCAGACAGGAACCAGGGAGTCTAACAGTACCCATGGGCAGCAAGCGCCCAAGCCCTTCAGCTCAGGGCGCCGCCCCCTGCCTCCTTCCCCAGCTGAGGGTCTTCAAGCTGGCCAAGTCGTGGCCCACCCTCAACACGCTCATCAAGATCATCGGCAACTCAGTGGGGGCGCTGGGGAACCTGACGCTCGTCCTGGCCATCATCGTCTTCATCTTCGCCGTGGTGGGCATGCAGCTCTTCGGCAAGAACTACTCCGAGCAGAGGCACCGCATCGGCGACTCGGGCCTGCTGCCCCGCTGGCACATGATGGATTTCTTCCACGCCTTCCTCATCATCTTCCGCATCCTCTGCGGCGAGTGGATCGAGACCATGTGGGACTGCATGGAGGTGTCGGGCCAGTCATTGTGCCTGCTGGTCTTTCTGCTCGTCATGGTCATTGGTAACCTTGTGGTGAGTCTGCCAGGGGACTTATAATATGATCATCCACTCACGCAGCCATCCACTCAACTGCCCATGTGTGCAGGCACCCATCTGTCCGTCCATCCATCCACCCATCCATCCATCCACCTACAGCTCCTTCTGTCCACTCATGGTCCTAGCCATCAGTCTGTCAAACCATCTTGCCCTTTTGTCAATCAACCTTTCCCCATTTATCCATCCTTCCCTGTCTGTTCTCCATTCCATTCATCCATCCACCTGGGCACCCATGTTACCCATCCGTCTATTTACATACTCATTCTCATATCTGCCTATCCAGCCATCTATCTACTTAATCACCCGCCAGCCAGCTCTCCCATCTGTCCACATATCCAGTCACCAATCTTCCCATCAATTCATGCGCTCAGTCATTTGTCTGTTGAACACATTGACCCATCCATCCCCTCCTTCATCCATCACCTGTCCAGTCATTTCTCCATCAGCCATCCATTCGTCTCCCCACCCATCTGTCTGCTCACCGCTCTACCCTGCACTCACTCCCACACTCAGCCGTCAGCGCGTCTCCCCGTGCATCTACTTATTCACTGAGCTCATCCCTCAGGCAAACTCTTCATTCCCTCATCCCCTCACCTATCCGTGTACTCTTCATTACACTTGTCTCGTTTGTCCATTCCTTTGCCCACTGACTTTACATACTTATTCATCATCTGCTCGTTTTAAATTCACTCGCGTGTTTATTGACTCATTTGTTTATTCATTAGCACTCATCTGTTTATTGACTTGTTCCTTTTCTTCCGTGAGTTACCACGTGGTTTCCAGTTCAGGGTAACAGACATTTGCCAAGCCCCTGTTGCGTGCAGAGCACTGTGCCTGAGGCTGGTGCGCGTACAGAGGAAAGTGTGGTCGAGCCCCCAGCACTGACAGGGCTTGCCAACTCGAGAGGCAGCGGGGAGGGGATGTGGGGTGACCAGCCCTACCCCTCCCCCACCTTGCCTGCCACCTGGGCCCAGCAAGGGGGTTGGGAATGTGGGGTCAGGCAGTGTTGAGGGGTGAGGGCAGGAGAGTGCAGGAGCAGAGGATGGAACTCAGACCTGAACGTAACTGTCCGATGGGCCAGCAATCGAACGGAGGCGTACGCGAGCTCATGGGTGCGGGTCCCCCGGCTGGGGAACTCTAGGAAGATGACCTCAGTAAGGGCTGGAGTGTCCCTGATTGGGGGGGGGGGGGAGTGGAGAAAAGCATAGGGACCATCAGACACTGGTCCAAGGGAGGTGAGGACTCCTAGGAGCTTTTGTTTCTGCACGTGTATGTGTGCATGTGTGTGCATGTTTGCTTGTTTGTGGACATGTATGCACATGTGCAGACGGAGGCCACAGACGGACACTGGGTGTCCTGCACAGTTACTCTCCACCCTATATTTTTTTTAAGGTTTATTTTTATTCATCTGTTAGGGACAGAGAGAGGGAAGGAGAGAGAGAGAATGGGTGCTCCAGGGCCTCCAGCCACTGCAAACGAACTCCAGGCACATGTGTCACCTTGTGCATCTGGCTTACGTGGGACCTGGAGAATCAAACCTGGGTCCTAACTAAAAATAAATAAATAAAAATAAAAAGCTGGGCATGGTGGCGCACGCCTTTAATCCCAGCACTCGGGAGACAGAGGTAGGAGGATCACTGTGAGTTCAAGGCCACTCTGAGACTACCAAGTGAATTCCAGGTCAGCCTGGGCTAGAGTGAGACCCTACCTCAAAAAAAAAAAAAAAAACGGGGTCCTTAGGCTTCACAGGCATGCACCTTAACCTGCTAAGCCATCTCTCCAGCCCCACCCTATGCTTTTAATTTTTTTTTAAATTTATTTGAGAGAGACACAGAGGGCTCCAGGGCCTCCTGCCACTACAAACGATCTCCAGATGCACGCGCCACTTTGTACATTTGGCTTTGTGTGGACTCAAACCCAGATCGTCAGGCTGTGGAAGCAAGCACCTTTAACTGCTGAGCCATCCCTCCAGCACCTACATTATTGTTATTATTATTATTGATTTGAGACAGGGTCTCACATTGAACCTAGAGCTCACTTATTTGGCTAGTGCCCCCAGCTTGCCCCAGGAATACGCCTGTCTCTACCTCCCCAGCACTGGGATCACAGGTATACACCACCATGCTCAGCGTTCCGTGGGTGCTGGGGGTCTGAACCTAGGTCCTCATGCTTGTACGGCAAGCACTTTACCCAGTGAGCCATCTCGCCAGCCCCTGGTAAGAGCTTGTTTTGTCACCCATCATGAGGGGTCTCTGCTCCTGTGGTCACGTGTCTATCCTGGGGCAAGTCCCACCTTGCCGTGGGCCTTTTCAATGTGCAGACTCCACAGCTGAGAGAGCAAGCAAGGCCTAAACGCCGAGAGAAAAAGGGCTCCGAAAGAGGCAAGGTTGAGGCCTAATCAGTGGTTCAGGCAGAAGCCAGCGTCACGGTGGACAGGGAGCTTCCTCCGCGCACACGCATGCTGCTGCGTGGTCTGGCCCTGCCGTGGCTCTCTGGCTCGCGGGCAACACCTTATCGCAGCAGTGTGCGGGAGGGTTTCCAGCTCACTTTCCGAGCCCGCGGTGGGGTAGGAGCTGCGGGCTGTAGATTCTAGAGCTTTCTCCCCAAAACTGTTTTGGGTGCCTCAGCCAAGTGGAGGGTCAGTCTTCACCAGTCCCTTCGTGCACCCAAAAGAACTAGGGCACAGGTACATAGTGCCTGCCTGTAGTGCCCAACTCTTTGGCCGCTCACACCGGCTGCCTCCCTTGGGGTGCAGCCGCGGCTTGTCTCAGGGCCCAGTCCCAGGAGCTGCCGGTCCGTGTGTTTCCAAAGAGAAAGCGCCCAGCCTGCCGCCTGTCACACAGAGCCCTGCCATTTCCTAGCGGATCTGCCTGGGGACAGAAGATTAGAGGCTCCGGAGGAGGGAAGCTACCGCCAGCCCTCCAGCCCACGCTGCCGCTGCGGGAACGGGCGCCGCTGGGGGCCAGGCGCGTGGGTGGAAACAAGCCTGCCGCTGAAATGGGAAGTGATCGAGCAGGGCTGGAAGCCACGCGTGATGGACAGGGAGCCCTAGAAGAAGGCAGACTTGGAAAGCTGATGACAGGGAGGCCTTCGGGTCCCGGGTGGGTGGACAGAGCCACCGATACCCACCCCCACGTTGCCTTCCGCCTGGGCCCAGGACGGGGGTCAGCCGGGGTGAGGACTGGGTAGTGCAGGAGCACAGGAGGGTATGCTCATGCCCCGGGGACAGGGGTCAGGGGCCAGGTGGGAGGTCAGGATGGGCAGCAGCTCTGATTCACATCACCTGGCTCACCCCCAGTGATGACGTGCCAGGTGCCAGAAGCGGTCACCTCTCTAGAGTCGACATGGAAGAATCTTTTCCTTCTCTGTTACGCGCTGGTCACAGAAATGTGTGCTGTGGCCTTTTTAAAAGTCCTTTTTATTTATTTACTTGAGAGAGAGGGAGAGGCAGAGAGAAGGACAGAGAGAGAGAGAATGGGCATGTCAGGGCCTCTACTCCCTGAAAAAGAGCTTCAGACACACGCACCACCTTGTGCATCTGGCTTAAGTGGGTCCTGGGTAATCAAACCTGGGTCCTTTGGCTTTGTAGGTAAGTGCCTTAAGCCACTAAGCCATATCTCCAGCCCTGCTGTTAACTTTTAAAACCAAAGGCTTGTTTCTGAGGCCTGGTCCTCTAGCCTTACCAGGTTTCATCAGAATCCTCCCCAGTTTTCTGACAGATGTAGGGTCCCCGACGGAAGGCATTGCTTAGGGGTTTGTAAGAAGTAACAATGGAGCCCGGGTGCGGTGACACAATGCCTTTAATCCCACCACTCTGAAAGCAGAGGTAGGAAGATTGCTGTGAGTTCGAGGCCAACCTGGAACTACAGAGCGAGTTCTAGTTCAGCCTTAGCTACCTTACCAAAAAAAAAAAAAAACAACGAAAAAACAAAAATAGGATGCTGGGCGTGGTGATGCACACATCTTTAATCCCAGCACTCAGGAGGCAGAGGTAGGAGGATTGCTGTGAGTTCAAAACCACCCTGAGACTCCATAGTGAATTCCAGGTCAGCCTGGGCTAGAGTGAGACCCTACCTCAAAAACAAAAAAACAAAAAAATAAAAATAAAAAGGTGGCAACAGAGACTCAGAGGTATTTGCTGTCCCTTCGGCTGCACTCCTCCTGGGGGCTGGGGCTGTGTGTGGGCCAATCCCCGCCCAGCCCTTGTCCCACAGCACCCATTACAGATGCCTTGGATAAGGTGCGAGCACCTCCTGAGCCCACAGTTGGTCTGAGGCGGCTGCCTGCCTGGCCTGTCCCTGCCATTGCCCCCTCTCCGCTCCTTCCCCTGAGCCTCTGCTGCGGAAAGCCAGTCAGCCCCGGGACACTGGCAGGGCGCTCTGAGCAGGGAGCCTTCCTCTGTGAGGAGTCACGGCTGCTCGCCTCAGCTCCTCCATCTTCATCCTCCCATCTTCATCCCCGGGCACACTGGCCCCCTCCTGAGAAAGCCTGTAGAGCTGTGGTTAACTTCTTTTTTTGGGGGGGGGTCCTGCCTTATCCCTGCTATTTCTCACAAGACAGTAGGAAGAATTGGAGGGAGAGGGAAGCTCATATGTAGAAGCAGACGGGGCTCTGCCTGGCCTCCCTGTGTGACCCTGAGTGAGCCCCTCCCTATGCCTCATTCCCAGTGGTAGGTAGGTTTTTTTGGGGGGGGGGTTGCATTATATGTGCATGCATGTGCAGATGTGTATGGGTACACGTCTGTGGTGTGGAGACCAAAAGACAGCCTCAGGTATCTCTCCTCCACTATTCTTTCCACTTCTTATTTATTTATTTATTATTTACTTGTTTGTTTGAGAGAGAGAAAGAGAGAATGGGCACACCAGGGCCTCTAGCCACTGCAAACGAACTCCACACGCATGCGCCCCCTTGTGCATATCTGGCTTACGTGGCTCCTGGGGAATCGAACCAGGGTCCTTGGGCTTCGCAGGCAAATGCCTTAACCGCTAGACCATTTCCCCAGCCCCCACCCACTTCTTTTGGAGATGATCTCTCACTGGCCTCAAGGTCACGGATTAAGCTAGACTGGCCAGTGAGCTCCACGGGCTTTTTCTGCCTCCCCAGTGCTAAGATTGCACCTGCATTTATGTGAGCATTGGGAATTGAACTCAGGTCCTCATTCTTACAAGACAAGCACTTTCCTGGCTGAGCCCTCTCCCCAGCCGCCGCTCCTCAACAACATCTGTAACCTTTGACATTGGGTGAACCATGTGGTTCTGCCCTTGACCCTGAGCTAGCTTACAGGGACCCGAGTTTTGAAGGTCTTGCTTGCAGCCGATGACGACATCTGAGCCCTTTGAGGAAGACTTTGAATTTGTAAAGCTAGGAGAAGAAAGAGGGTGGGTGAGGGGCTGGGCTCATGCCTCTGAGCCGTTTGTCCTAGGCAGGGCTCAAAATCTCAGATCCTCTGCTTTCCCTCCACGAAGCTGAGGTGAGTGCCATGGCCCGGCATTGCCTGGGCGAACTTGACCCATTGCCTCAACAGGTCCTGAACCTCTTTCTGGCCTTGCTGCTCAGCTCCTTCAGCGCAGACAACCTCACCGCCCCCGACGAGGACGGGGAGATGAACAATCTGCAGTTGGCCCTGGCCCGCATCCAGCGGGGCCTGCGCTTCGTCAAGAGGACCACTTGGGACTTCTGCTGCGGGCTCCTGCGACGGCGGCCCAAGAAACCCGCAGCCCTTGCCGCCCACGGCCAGCTGCCCAGCTGCATCGCCGCTCCCAGCTCCCCACCACCCCCAGAGGTGGAGAAGGCACCTCCAGCCCGGAAGGAAACACGATTTGAGGAAGCTAAGCGGCCAGGCCAGGGCTCTTCTGGGGATCCCGAGCCTGTATGTGTTCCCATTGCTGTGGCTGAATCAGACACCGATGACCAGGAGGAGGAGGAGGAAGAGGAAGAGAACAGCCTAGGTACTGAGGAAGAATCCAGCAAGCAGGTAAGCCCCTGGCATGATGATCGGAGCACCTGCTCACACAAGGTCTGGTGCGGCACTGGGCAGGGGAGCCAACCTTGACCGAGCCAGACTGCCTCCGCCGTGGGGTAGCTGGGCACAGAAGACAGGCCCTTTGCCCAACAGCTGGGCTATCAAAAGGGTGCCAGGATTAGGGCTGGGAGATAGCTCAGTTGGTAAAGTGCTTGCCTTACAAGCATGAGGACCCGAGTCTGATCCCCAAAACCCACATAATAAAAACCGGGCATAGTCATGAGTGCTGGTAATCCCAGACACTGGGACTTGTGGGCCAGCCAGACTTGCATATTTAGTGAGTTCCAGGCCAACGAGAGACCCTGTGTCAAAAAAGGTGGATGATGGGGCTGGAGAGGTGGCTTAGCGGTTAAGGCGCTTGCCTATGAAGCTTAAGGACGCATGTTCGACTCTCCAGGCCCCACGTAAGCCAGACACACAGGTGACAGCAAGCACACAAGGTCACACAGGCGCACAAGGTGGCGCACATGTCTGGAGTTCGGTTACAGTGGCGCTGCAGATTCTCTCTCGCTCGCTGTCACTTTCTCACACCAAAAATAAATAAATAAAGGCCAGTTTGTTGGGCTTGCCTCAAAAAAATAATTTGTTTTTAAAGATGGATGGTGCCTGAGGAACAATCCCAAAGGTTGTCCTCTGACTGCTACGCATATACATGCACATGTGTACATACACACACACACACACACACACACACACACACACACACGAAGGGCAGCAAGACCATATGTTACTCATTCATCCCTTGGCTGATCCTAGACAGCTACTGTGTATAGACAGGATAACTGAGGCATGGCCAGAAAGACTTGCTAGGACTTCCTCATACGTTTAGAACAACAAGCCAGGGCCCCTAGCCTCCAACCCTGACTGTAGTCCAGCTCCACGGCCAGCAAGGAGGAATGACTGGGTGTGTGTGGGGGGGGTGCAGTCCCATGACCTCACAGCTGCCCCTTCCCCTCCTCCCCTGCCTGGGGCTAATTCTAAGATTTAAAATAAGCAACTGTAAGACAGAGGTGTTGGAGACAGCACTATCTTATCTCCTGACCTGTTATTTTTAACACTTGGGACCAGAGTCTGGCCAAAAGAGATAGAGCCTGCCCCTCCGCTTCCCCTTGGTCTGAGCCGGCCTCCCAGGCCTGCTCCTTAGGGTCTCTAGGTCCAGTATGTCCAGTGGGACTCTCCATGTAGGTGGCCTATCCTGGCAGCTTCCTTGGAGTTGGCACTGGGGCAAATGGGCCTGGCCTGATGTAGGGATTTGCTCTAGCGCGGCGGGCTTGGTTCTGGCTCCTCCTGCCTGTCTGATGGTCCCAGAGGTTGTAACAGTGGCAGGTGGGGGAGGGGAGCCATGGGTTACCAGGCCCTCAGCAGCTTCCAGTTGCCTTAGGCACAGAGGTGGAATTCCGCCTGGCCCTCCTTTTTCCCTTTCCTTTCTTTCTCTTGGCCCTGTTGACTGACCCCTTGGGGCCAGAAGGGTGTGTGTGTGTGTGTGTGTGTGTGTGTGTCTTGTATACACCCACCTTGGGTACTTATGGAGCCAGCATGTCCTAAGTGGATCTCACAGCACTGGTGAGATGGACATTGAGACCCAGAGATACACATTCAGGGAATCGGAATAGGAGAGATATGGGCTGGAGAGATGACTCACTGGTTAGAGGGGCTTGCTTATAAAGCCTGATGACCCAGGTTCAATTTCCCAATGCCCATGTAAAGCCAGATGCACAAAGTGGCACATGCATCTGGAGTTTGTTTGCAGTTGCAGGAAGCCTGGCACACTCATATTCTCTCTCTCTCTCTCCCTGTCCCTCTCCCTCCCGCCTACATAGGCAGGCAGGTAGGTAGATAGATACTAGAAGAAGGGAGATAATATGCTAGGCTGGTCAGGGTCTCTGCCTAGCTATAGGTCTTTGGCCTGGACCTACCAGGAACCTCCCAGTCACCGACCCAGGACCCCTGCAGAAGGGGTCTTTGATAAGACGGAGGTGCATTGAAGAAGCCAGGAGACAGTGGACACTGCACGGGCACAGCCTGAAGCCCACAGAGCCACAGCCCTGGAGACCCTCTGACTGGGTGTGTAAGCTCTCCTCATGGGCTGGGATCTCTTCAGCAGGAATCCCAGCCTGTGTCCGATGGCCAAGAGGCCACCCAGGAACCCAGGGCCTGGAGCCAGGTGTCAGAGACCGCCTCTTCCGAGGCCGAGGCCGCCACGTCTCAGGCAGACGAGCAGCAGCAGTGGGAAGCGGAGCCCCGGGTCCCAGGGTGTGGTGAGGTAATGCTCACGTTTGTCCCCAAAGTCAGCGGGGCACTGCTGCTTGGGCTGTAACCACGCTGTGAGGGTCCCTGGCACACGCCCGCATCTGCTAGTGGGAGCCACCGCCGCGGTCACAGGCGGCATGGGAGACATCCGTGCAGAGGAGGGTGGGCAACTCCTGTCGTGACAGGGCAAGACGATGCACTGTCCAAGGCCACAAGAACATTCTGGAAACACCTAACCCAGGACTCCGAGGCAGGACCAACCCAGCGCCTTGTGTGTTTGCCTTCTCCTCACACTCTGTCCCTGTGTCTTGTACTGTTTGGCAAGCGCTTGTCCTGTGACTTCCCCCATCCAAAGAGGACTTTGGGGAGCTCTGAGAACAGTTCTGGCCACATAGGTCACCTGCTGCCCCATCCCTGCGCTAAAGCAGGGCCAAACTGGAGACCCTCCGAGCCTGTCATCAGATTTGTTCTGTACCACAAAACAAAACAAACAAACAGACAAAAAGCTTTACTTTGAACTTACCACCTGTTGTAGTTACCTTGTCATTGCTCGGAAACCCAGAGCAGTTTTTATTTCGGCTTACAGTCTTCAGGGGAAAATTGATCATGGCAGGGAAAGGATGGTAGAGCCGAGGCTGGGCATCACGTCTTGCCACAGCAGCTGGCAGAGAGCAGCAAGAGAGTGAGTTGAGCTGTGGCCAGATCCCACCCCCAGCAACACACCTCCTCCAACAAGGCTCCACCCACCCCCAAATTGCTACCAGATGGGGAATCAGCATTCAAAACACCTGAGGCTATGGGGAACATCTTACTCAAACTACCACAGTGCCCTTTCAAACTTGGAAGTTTTTGTGTGAAAATCTGCATTTCTGACTTCTTTTGATAACTGGGGAGAGGTGTCACCCTGCTGGAGACAAGTGGTAGCTATTCCCCTGCCTCCACCCGGAGGCCTCTAGTTTGCTGAAGGGCCACGTGCCTGACTGCATGCATTACCTGCCCGGCTCCGTTGTACATTTGAGATTGCAGCCCTTGAGCCAACAGCCTGTGGCCTGGCCCACTGCCCTGTTCACCCTCCTCTCTTGTCAAGCACACGGAAGGTGCAGGCATGTGTTCGGAAAGGGCTGCGCGCTGCTGTCTTGCAGCCTGACCTCACTCCTCAGCCCAGTGCTTGAAACTTGCCCTTCTGTGGGATCGGCCCTGGGAGGCTGCGTCATCACGGCCGGTGTGGAGCACAAGGGGCCTAGTGGAGTCATTGTGCTGACTGTGAGGTCACTGACACTGTCACTGGACGGTCCAACACCTGGAGTCACATAGGAGAGTGGGGGCCTTCGAAGGAGTTTTGAAACTTTTTCCTTCTCCATATTGGTTTATGAAGGGGGCTGTAAAAGGTGGAGAGAGATGCACTGGGGTTTTCACGGGGAAAGCACTTCTGAGCTGGGGATGTAGCTCAGTTGGTAGAGTACTTTCCTAGTGTGCGTGGAGCCCTGGGTTCCACGGCATAAACCAGATGTAGTAGTGCACACTTGTAGTTCTATCCTGAGCACTACATGAACCAGATGTAGTTTTACTCACTTGCAGTCTCAGCACCTGTTAATCTTCCTCCACTATATAGTGAGTTCAAGGACAGCCTGGTCCATACGAGACCCTGTCAAGAGAATAGAAGTGGAAAGAAAAGGAGAGGCTTGGGGGGGGGGTGGCTGGAGAGAGGGCTTAGTGGTTAAAACGCTTGCCTGCGAAGCCTAAGAACTCACATTTGACTTTCTAGATCCCACGTAAGTCAGATGCACAAGATGATGCAAGTGCACAAGGTGGCACATGCATCTGATGTTCAAATGCAGCGGCTCAGGCCCTGGCATGCCTATTCTCTCTCTCTCTCTCTCTCTCTCTCTCTCTCTCACTCATAAAAATAAAAAAGGAGAAGCTGAGGGAGGGAGATGGCTTAGTGGAGGAATAACAAACAAAAACACATGCATGACATCCCAAGTTTAGATCCCCAGAACCCACATAAAGCCAGGCACAGTAGCAAGGATCTGTGACCCAGTCTTCCTGTGGAGAGATGGGGAATGGAGACAGGATCCTCCCCCAGAACCTCGCAGCTCAGCTAGTCTGACAAACTCGGTGAGGAACAAGGGACCCTGCCTCAAACAAGGCAGAAGGTGAGGACCGACACTTGAGGTTGTCCTCTGACCTCCGCACGCATGACATCACACCTGTACCCCCACACTCATACAAACACAGACATTGAAATAAAAAAACAAAAGGTGCCAGGCGTGGTGGCGCACGCCTTTAATCCCAGCATTTGGGAGGCAGAGGTAGGTGGATCACCATGAGTTCAAGGTTACCCTGAGACTACATAGTGAATTCCAGGTCAGCCTGGGCTAGAGTGAGACACTACCTCAAAAGAACAAAAAGAAAGAAAGAAAGAAAGAAAGAAAGAAAGAAAGAAAGAAAGAAAGAAAGAAAGAAAGAGAAAGGAAGGAAGGAAGAGAAAAAAAGAAAAGAAAGGTAAGGTAAGGTAAGGAAAGACTTTCTCTCAGTTATAGTAGGCCTGCCTGACCTCCTCATGGATCTTAGACTGCTTCAGCCTCTGCAGAGAAGCCTTGAGGGTTCACCTTGCATAGCCCAGCCTCAAAGCGCAGAGACCACGAAAGACAGAGCCTCCCTCCTCTGGCCATTCCAAGTAGCAAGCTCGGCTTTCCCATGGGACCCAGTCCTTTCCCATCAAAAACCTCAAAACTGGAAGGCTCGACATGGAGCCAGAAAGAAGACACAGCCCTGGCCAAGGATTCAGCCAAAGGCCTCCCCTCTGCGGAGCCGGAGCCTGCGGAGCCTGCGCTGGCCTGAGAGGAGCCAGCAGGCACCAGACCGCAGCCGTCCCCAGCTCACCTGTCTTTCGATTGGCTTCCTCAGAAGAGCCGGAGCCGAGATGGGTGTCTTAATGTCTGCTGGAGGGAGTGATCTCAGGGGAACTCAGTACAGAGGCTGGAGAGGCAGAGGCTACGCCAAGGCCAAGACCAGGGTCTCTGGAGTGGAGTTGCCCCATGGTTTTCTCCCAGCTCAAGGCAGGAGTTGGCTTTTTTTTGGGGGGGGCGTTCCAAGGTAGGGTCTCCCTCTAGCCCAGGCTGACCTGGAATTCACTATGTTTTCTCAGGGTGGCCTCGAACTCTCAGCGATCCTCCTACCTCTGCCTCCCGAGTGCCAGGATTAACAGCATGCACCACCATGCTCTGCCCAGGAGTTGGCTTTTTGTAGGTCCAGGGAAGTCCCTCAGCTGGGCGTTGGCCACCCTTGGGGTGAGGTGGTGACAACAGGGGCATTCCCAAGGACAGCAGATAAAGAGGGAGCCAGCCTTGCAGCGGAGCAGGATGGGTGTTCTGTCTTACCGAATCCTTCCAGCCACACCCATAGGCGCCCATACCCAAGTGTCACTCGGGCTATGGGAGACCCTAGAGCCTCCCGAGAGCCAAGCGAGTTCCCCAGGTCTGGGCAGCAAAGCCCTGCAGAGTCAGGAAGGGCAAGTTGCCATGCTTTCTGTCTCACACCAGGCTCCACCCCTCCAACACCGGGGTCCGCAGGGTGGGGGGCCCCTCCGCAAGCATGGGCTGAGTGGCTGGGCTGGGCTCTGCATGTCTGACGTGCCTCCGTGTGTGCCCGTGTCTGGGTTCTGAGTCTGTTCCAGTGCATGTCCCCACGGTTCCCCCGTCGTGTATGTCTTGGTTCGGGGTGTATGCGTTCCCCCCCCCCGTGTTCTTCAAAGCCCCGCACACCCCTGCACCCCAGCCCGAAACCCAGCAGACCAAAGCTGCACACCCAGGCTTCCCGAGGCCCAGCCTTTGCTCGGTCCTCTCTGGCTCACAGGAGCCCGGCGTGGGTGCCTGACCACCCCGGCCTGAGATTCCCGGGGTGTGCGGAGTGGGGGTGAAGAGGGTTTGTCCCAGGCTCCAGGCTGCTGCTCGGCCCACATTCAGGCCCACGCTCTGCTTCCCACGCAGACCCCCGAGGACAGCTACTCAGAGGGGAGTACAGCTGACATGACCAACACCGCTGACCTCTTGGAGCAGATCCCGGACCTTGGTGAGGACGTCAAGGACCCGGAAGATTGCTTCACCGAAGGTACTTCCCCGCACGGCCCCCAGGCCCGGCTCGGACCCGCTCAGAGTGGACAGGGTGGGGGACCAGCCACTCCTGAGCACTGGGTATACACCACGCCGCACCCTGTTTCGGAACATGGGTCTCTCCTCTCTGCTCCTCCCCTGACGTCAGGCCTCCTCCACCTGCCCGTGGTGCGTCACCGCACATCCCGGGCGGGTCTTGGGAAAATACTTGAGGTGGGTGTGCCCTGTGGACCTGTTGGTGACTGACACCTCCCGCGAGTGAGTTGGTGATACGTTTGGAAGGCAACTGAGGCTCGTCCTCACAGGCCACTGCAAATGTGTTAGCTCTCGGGGGTCCACCCTTCCCAGAGCTCAGCCGCTGCAGACATGGAGAAAGCCGGGGGATAAGTACCCCAGGATTTCCTTAACACTTCCCCAGGCTTCCCCAGCGAGCAGAGAACAGGCTGGTCAGCCCCAGCCTTGCCCCGCGCAGACCGTCTCCCTGGGTACTCAGTCCAGCTGAGTATGTGGCTCCTGCTCCCAGCCGCGCACCACTGGGGTCCCACCCACCGCGCTGCCTCACTCATTACCTATCGTCACAGCCTTCTCTTGCTCACACTCCCAGGCCATCGGATGTGGGTGCTCCCCGGCCCTGTGCCGGGCCTGATTGTCGCCCTCCCCTGTAGGCTGTGTCCGGCGCTGTCCCTGCTGCACGGTGGACACCACGCAGGCCCCGGGGAAGGTCTGGTGGCGACTGCGCAAGACGTGCTACCGCATTGTGGAGCACAGCTGGTTCGAGACGTTCATCATCTTCATGATCCTGCTCAGCAGCGGAGCGCTGGTACCTCCTGGGGGTGCGGGGAAGGAGGGGTGCAGGAGGAGAGGAGGGGAGCAGAAGGAGAGGAGGGGTGCAGGAGAGGAGGGCTGGGGAAGGAGGTCTCCAGCTAGAGCACCAGGTCGGAAATCGGGCCAGAGCCTCTGCTGGAAACGTGCTCCCTGGGGCCCGTGGCTCATAAAATCAAATCCAGCACCCACAGCACATTTGGGGGCCCGAGCAGAAGGACGGGCTGAGGCCCTGCATCCAGCCCGGTTCCTGGTTCCTGGGAGCAAGCATCTGCTTTGTTGGTGACCTAAGAACCCCAGTAGAGGGCTGGGTGGGGTGGCGTACACCTTTAATCCCAGGACTTGGGAGGTAGAGGTAGGAGGATCGCTATGAGTTCCACGCTGCCCTGAGACTACAGAGTGAATTCCAGGTCAGCCTGGGCTAGAGCGAGACCCTACCTCTCAAAAACAAAAAACAAACAAAAAAAAAAAAGGAACCCCAGTAGGGAGCAAGCTCCGTAGATCCAAAGCTCGATGCTCCACCCGTATTGTCCGCTCCTGTCGGGACAGGCTGTGAGAAGGAACCTCGGCTTTCACATCTAAACCCTGGGCCTCCCTCCTCATCCCGTCCTGCCCCTCCTGGGTTTGGAGTGGGCCTGGAGCCATGACTTGCAGCCCGCCCGCTGTTTTGCCATCAGCAGCCAGTGCCAAGTCTCCATAGGTTTCGGAGAAAGATGATTTGACAATATGTTAAACAAGTTTTGTTTGGAAACAGCCACAAACAAGGGCAGTCAGAGCCATTTAGTCTGTGCTGTGCAGGAAAATCTCAGGCTGGCATAAGTGAGGAGGAGTTTTGGCAAGCGCCCGGCAGACCTAATCAGGGTAGGCAGCCAGGCCATGTTGTTAAAAATCCATGTCGATGATATATTGGGGGAAAAGAAGTCTGAGTGTGTTATTTAAAGTTAGAAAGTTAACAGAAAGCAAACCATATTCCTTCCAAATTGCTGAAGAGAATTTTTTTTCTTAAAGAAAACAGAGATCTTAACAAGAAAAAAAAAAGGGAAGTGATGAGGAAACATGAAATCAGAGAGCAGAAAAGAATGTGACCAAGCAATATGAAACCTGCTGTAATAATAAGTGTAACTGGATAAAATTCATCTTTTAAAAGGAAAAGACTTTTGAAAAACACATCACCTGTGAGCTCTCAAATGACAGACCCAAGAACAGGTGCCTCGGAAATATTAAACATGGAACAAAATTTATTTAGGTTGAATATCCTTTACCCAGAAATGCTTGAGTCCAGGAATGTTTTCAGATATTGGAGGTTTTTGCATCAAACAAAATAGTCTTGTGATAAGTTCATGGATGTTCAGTAAATAAATTAATAAACAGCTGGACATGGTGGTGCACCCCTTTAATCCTAGTACTTGGGAGGCAGAGGTAGAAGGATCACGGAGTGTTCAAGACCACCCTGAGAGTACATAGTGAATTCCAGGTCAGCCTGGGCTAGAGCAAGTCCCCACCTCGAAAAACCAAATATAAATAAATAAACAAACAAGCAAAAAGATGATAAATAAAGGTTGAGGTGGTGGCTCAGCAGTTAAAGGAGGCAGAGGTAAGAGAACTGCTGTGAGTTTGAGGTCAGCCTGGGTAGAATGAGACTCTACCTCAGGAAAAAGAAAAGAAAATGTTATGCCAGTTCTTATACTTAACACTCACTACTTAGGAATCATGATGCAGAAATCTTGAAGGAAACAAGCAGTAAGGGATCCTGTAATAGACTTAGAAAATTAACTATGTCAGAGATCTATTCTAAAATGTCAGAATGGTGCATGCTAGGGAATCTATTTGCATGAATAGAAAAAAGATTTTAAAACGTACAATTATCTTGATGAATGCTTGTGTAAAAATCTGGTAAAAATAGAAATAAGACCCTTAACTTCTAGTATTTCATCAGTGGTAAAACATATGAATCATTTTCATTGAAGCTAGGACTCTGGGGAATCGTTTCATTTTCATTTTACTTATTTATTTGCATAGGGGGCATATCAGGGTCTCATTCTACTGCAGTCCCAAAGTTAGGAATATAGAAAAGATCATTTAATTACTTTTTAGCTGTTAGTTATTATTTTACAGTAGCCACTAAGTCCTAGCCAGTGCATTGAGCCAAAACTATTAAATACATTGTGTGAAAACTGGAAAATGGAAGAACTGAACCAAGACAGTCAGTTGAATGTAAAAACCAGAATTAGGGGCTAGGGAGATTGCTTAGTAGTTAAGGTGCTTGCCTGTAAAACCTAACAAACCAGATTCAGTGTCCCAGCACCCAATAACAAACCAGATCCGGTGTCCCAGCACCCAATAACAAACCAGATCCAGTGTCCCAGCACCCAATAACAAACCAGATTCAGTGTCCCAGCACCCAATAACAAACCAGATTTGGTGTCCCAGCACCCAATAACAAACCAGATTCGGTGTCCCAGCACCCAATAACAAACCAGATTCAGTGTCCCAGCACCCAATAACAAACCAGATTCAGTGTCCCAGCACCCAATAACAAACCAGATCCGGTGTCCCAGCACCCACATAAAGCCAGATGCACAAAGTGGCACATGCATCTGGAATTTTTTTACAGCAGCTGGAGGCCTTGGTACACCCATTCTCTCTGTGTGTCCCTCTTCTCTGTTTCTCTCTGCTTGCAAATAAATAATTTTTAAAAAGAAGAATTAAAGATAGGGTTGTGGGAGATCGCTCGGTGGTTAAAGGCATTTGCATGCAAAACTTGCTGGCCTGGGTTCAATTCCCTAGCCACCCACACAAATAGTAGTGCAAGTGTCTAGAGTTCAGCTGTAACAGTAAAAGACTCTGATGTACACATATATGCAGGCCCGCACACACATGTGCAAATAAGTAAAGCATTTTTTAATAGGGGATGGGAGATGGCTCAGTGGATAAAATGCTTGCTTCTCAAGCCCATGGACTTGAGTTCAGATCCTCAGACGCCACCTAAAAGCCAGAAACCACAGCAGGCTACTGTAATCCCAGTACACTGATGGTGAGATGGGAGGAGGAGACGTGAGAATTCCCCCGATGCTCCAGGGCCAAGCTTGCCAGGCAAACACAGTGAGCAACACCGAGAGTGACGAGGACAAGGCGGCAGGTGTTCTGTGGTATGCAGGCACTCACACTCACATCCACACACAAACGCAAGTACAATGCAAATAATAGAAACTGAGAAATTGGGGGCTGGAGCAACAGCCCAGCAGTTGAGGTGAATGCCTGTAAAGCCTAATGATCTGGGTTCAATTCCCCAGTACTCACATAAAGCCAGATACACAAAGTGGCACATGCATCTGGAGTTCATTTGCAGCAGTTGGAGGCCCTGCCATGTTCATTCTCTCTCTCTCTCTCTCTCTCTCTCTCTCTCTCTCTCTCTCTTGCAAATAAAGAAATAAAATATATTTTTAAATAATTTTTATTTATTTGAGACAGAGAGGAGAGAGAGAGTAGACGTGGCAGGGCCTCCAGCCACTGCAAGCAAACTCCAGATGTGTGTGCCACCATTGTGCATCTGGCATTGTACATGGGACCTGGAGAATCGAACCTGGGTTCCTTAGACTTCGCAGGCAAGTGCCTTAACTGCTAAGCCATCTCTCCAGCCCAAGAAATAAAACATTTTTAAAAGAAGAAAATGAGAAATTGGGATATAGCTCAGTGTTAAAGTACTTGCTCCCCAATATTGCAAATAATAATAATAATGTATCGTTATTTGTGTATAATATTATTCCACAGAAAAAAATTTAAACCCATAAAAAAACACTAAGTGGCCAATTATAAACTAGGTACACAAAGAATTGTCCCCGTTATTATTGTTTTATGCTAACAGAAACAGTCTCATCACAACTAACATTTCTCAGATATTCCTTACCTTCCAGGCACTGAAAATTAAAATAACTGGAAATAATATAGCAAGAGATGTATGTAAGAGAAGTAGGGGCTGAGGAGATGGCCCAGTAGTTAAAGGCACTTTCTTGCAAAGCCTAATGGCCCAGGTTCAGTTCCCTAGTACCCACGTAAAGCCAGATGCACAAAGTGTTACGTGCATCTGGAGTTCATTTGCACTGACAAGAGGCCCTGGGATGCCCATACTCACTCTCACTCTGCTCACAAATTTAAAAAAAAATTTAAGAACTTACAAAAGGTTTGTACATGAGGTGATACAATATGAATTCAAAACTTACAGATAATGGTTAGCTCTATCACTCATCTTTTAAACCCTTTTTTTACACAGAATAGTTTTGGGGGGCTTTGGAGGGATTGGGTTTTTTTTTGGTTTTTTTGTTTTTGTTTTTGGTTTCGCATTGAGGTTGTAAAAGAATTTTTATCATCAGTGTGGTAGCATATGCCTTTAATTCCAGCACTTGGGAGGCAGAGGTAGGAGGATCACCATGAGCTTCGAGGCCAGCCTGAAACTACATAGTGAATCCCAGGTCAGCTCGGACTAGAATTCAGACCCTACTTCAAAAAACCAAAAAGAAAAAACATGTTTTATCATGATTCTTTTTGCTCCAGTGACTTTAAGACAAATTAAAAGTCCTAAACTCTGGGAAAAAAAAAATCACAAAAGGGCAAAGGAGATGGCTCGGTGGATAAAATACTCAGCTATGCAAGCATGAGTACTGGAGTTAGGATCCCCAGCACCCAGGTAAATGCCCAGCGGGCATCCCAGTGCTCAGAAGGCAAAGACAGAGCAAGCTGGTTAGCTAGAGCCACTGAATCGATTAGCCCTGGTTCTCATGAGGGACCCTGACTCAGTAAGTAAGGTGGAGAGTATTGGAGGAAGACACCTGATATCAACTTCTGGTCTCCACATGCATGCACATGTGTGCCTTCACGCATGTGTGCATGCCCCACACACACATACACAAAAAATTACAATAAAAAAGACCTGTTGAGCCAAAGGAAAGGTAGGACTCCTTACAACATGCTCCTCCAGACACAAAATGGCCTGGCTGTCCATGACCTCACAATGCCTGGCACTACCTACAGAAGACCATCATAATAGGAGGAAAAGATAATGACATCAAAATAAAAGAGAGACTGAAGCCGGGAGTGGTGGTGTACGCCTCTAATCCCAGCACTAGGGAGGCAGAGGTAGAAGGAACGCCATGAGTTCAGGGCCACCCTGGGACTACATAGTGAATTCCAGGTCAGCCTGGGTTAGAGTAAGACTCTTCCTAGAAAAGAAAAAAAAGAGAGAGAGAGAGAGTGATTGAGAGGGGGATGGGATATGATGGAGAGTGGCAGTTTCAAAGGGGAAAGTGGGGGGGAGGGAAGGAATTTCCATGGGATATTGTTTACAAGTATGGAAGTTGTCAATAAAAAGTATTCAAAAAGACCCATTGAAATGCATGTGACATTAATTCAGGATTAGACAGCATCAGAACAGCGGATATATAAAAGGGGATATATAAATAAGGCTTAGCATGGGTTCCAACTCCCACACCAAAAGAAATGAAACAAAATATCAAGTAGAAAGGTCTGAAATAGATTTCAGTAAACAGAGAAATATATGATAAAATTAACTTTTAAAAATCTATTTATTTGTTTTTTTGCAAGGAGAGAGAGAGAGAATGAGAATGCCAGGGCCTCCAGCCGCTGCAAATAAACTCCAATGCATGTGCCACTTTGTACATCTGGCTTTACGCAGGAACTGGGGAATCAGACCCAGTTACATTAGGCTTTGCGGGCAAATGCCTTAACCGCTGAGCCATCTCTCCAGCCCCCAAATTGACTTTTTATCAGTGGACTTTTTGGTGTGTGTACAGCATATGGGGTGTGTGTGTGTGTGTGTTTGCATGTGTGTGTGTGTGTGTGTGTGTGTTATGCATGTGTGTGTGTGTGTGTGTGTGTTATGCATGTGTGTGTGCCGGTACATGCACCCCGTATGCATGCACGTGGAAGCCAGAGGAGAAAACGAGCCATCCTCCTCCGTCACTCTTTCACCTTATTCCCTTGAGGAGTCTCTCACTGAACCTGGAGTTGCCAGTGAGCCCTCGGGATTCTCCAGTTTCTGCGCCTCCCCACAGGTGCCGGGTTACAGGCATGCACAGCCACACCTGGCTTGTGTGGACGCTGGGATTTGGTAACTGACAACTGAAATGTACAGTTAACAACTAGTTCGGGTGTGCAAATATTGAGGCATCGTGCTTCTCTAATGACCAGCAGGTGGTGACACACATTTTCATGATAGTGAACAAATGGAAGAAGTAATTTCTTTGGTTTTCTTGGTTGGATGGATAGATGGATGGATGGATGGATGGATGGATGGATGGGTGGGTGGGTGGGTGGATGGGTGGTGGATGGATGATGGATGGATGGGTGCATGGACGGATGGATGATGGATGGATGGGTGGATGGATGATGGATGATAAATGGATTATGGAGGGATGGTTGGATGATGGATGGGTGGCAAATGGATGGATGGATAATGGATGGATGATAGGTGGTTGGACGGATGGATGTTGGATGGATAAATGGTGGAGGGATGGATGGAGGATGGATGATGGATGGTCAGTTAGTTGGTTGGATGTGTAGATGGTCGATGGATTGTTGGATGGATCGATGGTTGGACAGACGGGTGGTGGTTGGTTGGATAGGTGGGTGGATGGATGATGGATGAATGGATGGATGGTGGTTGTTCGTTGATTGGTTGGTTGACATTTTTAAGGCAGGGTCTTGCCATGTAGACAAGCTTGCCTTGAACTTTCACTGTCCTTGCCTTGGCCTGCCCAAATGTTGGGGTTATTAAAGGTATGTGCCACAGTGTCCGGTTGGAAAAGTAATTCCGAAGCAAAAGTTTATCTTATAAGTATATCTTATAAGATCATGCATATGTTTGTACACAAATAGATGCACACATTCCCAAGAGTAGTGTCAAAAGGAATGCTTGGGTTATCGAAATAACTCAGTGACTAAGGTTCTTACCAGTAAAGACTAATGACCCAAGTTCAATTCCCCAGTACTCATAGGGAGCCTAGTGCACAAAGTGGCACATGCATCTGGAGTTTGTTTTCAGCAACTAGGACAGGCCCTGGAACACCCATATTCTCTTTTCCCTCTCTCTCTCTTTCTTCTCTCTCCTTGAAAATAACACACACACACACACACACACACATACACTCACCTAAATATTAGCACTGTTTGGATGTGCCAGTTTTGATATATTTCTATGTATTTTTAAATTTTGTTTATATTTATTTATTCATTCATTCATTTCTGAGGTACTGAGAATTAAACCCAGGGCATCATGCACTGTACAACTGAGCTATATCCTTAGCCTGTATTTATTTATTTTATTTTTTTGAGTTTGTTTTTTTTTAATAGGGTCTCACTTTAGCTCACACTGACCTGGATCTCACTCTGTAGTCCCAGGCTAGGCTTGAACTCACAGTGATCCTACCTTTGCTTCCCAAGTGCTGGGATTAAAGGCATGCACCACCACATCCAGATGTATTTAGTTTCTTTTTTCTTTTTCAAAAGAAGCACACATTTTTATTTCAGAAAAAAAAAAATGCATACACACACACATAGGTATCTACACCTGTTGTCTTGAAGCACTCCACTTGATGACTGAATTACACCACTACGGTGTCCACACTGACCCAATTAGCCCTATCTTTGCCTCAGCAGTGCTGCTAACAAGACTGATCAGGGATCGCCGTAGCTCAGCAGAGGCCCTAAAGTCACACGAGGAAGCCCAGGGGTGACAGGAGGAGGCCACTCCCCGGGGCCCTCAGTGACGTGTTTGGTTGCCTAGACAGGGAGCTCCAGAGCACAGTGGATGGAGAGGTGACAGAGGAGGACAGGGACAAGAGGAAGGCTGGGGGAAGAGGGCAGGTGGACGCAGTGCAAGCTTTCCTGTTAGCTGAACAAGGCATGCTGGTGTGGAGGCAGGAATGAGGAAACCCAGAGAGACTCTCAGCTTCGGGGATCTCACAGAACGTTTGCCTTCGTTGTTTGTGTGTTATGGTCAGATCCCAGAGCCTCCCACGTGCTCAGCAAGCTCCAGGCCTCAGCCAAGCATCCGATTCCTAGATTCTGAGACGAGCCTGAATTCCAGAATTAAAACTACATTTGGGCATTGACTGAAAATTTTGCTTTAGACTAGCCCTTGCTGGGTTTCTGTTTAAGTGTGTGTGGTAAAGGGAAGAATTCAGTCATTTTTGGAATTGGAGGCCAAGACAGTTTCCTATGAAAAGTAGCGAACTTATGGGCTGGAGAGATGGCTCAGCAGTCAAGGCGCTTGCCTGCAAAGTCTAAGGACCCAGGTCGATTCCCCAGGACCCACGTGAAGCCAGATGCACAAGGTGGCACATGCATCTGGAGTTCATTTGCAGCGGCTGGAGACCCTGGTGCACCCATTCTGTCTCTGTCTGTGTCTCTCTATATATATCTATCTTTCTCTTCTCTCTTTCTCTTCTCTCTCTCTCTCTCTCTGTCCTTGCAAATAAATAAGTATTTTTAAAAATAGCCAACCATATAAGGTAAATAACATGAAAACAAGAAGTTTTTGTATCCAGCAGAGGGCTGAGCTGAGCCCACATACTCTGTCTTAAGGTTAAAATGGGCAAGTCTCAGAAAGGCTAATTTTTTTTGTACTTTTTAAATACAATCTGTTCTGTTGATTTCAGTCCCCCTTTCCACCCCTCCTCCTCCTCCCAAGTCTCTTCTCCCCTGTACTTCCCCCGCCCCTTCAGAAAGGTTAAATTTTTAAAAATCTACTTTTTATTTATTTATTTTACTGTCCTAGGGATTGAACCGAGGGCCTTTAGGATTCTGGGCAAAGACTGCGCCACTGAGCTACATCCTTAGCATTTATTATTTATTATCTTTTATTTTGAGACAGGGTCCCACTGTCTCTCTCTCTTCCTCCTCTCTCCCTCTGTCTCTGTCGGCTGTTTTCTTTCCCCTTTCTCCCTCCCTCTGTTTCTCTCTCTGCCCCTCCCTCATCTCTCTTTCTCTCTTTTCTCCCCCCGCCCCCATCCAGGCAAGTAATCCTCCTGCCTCAACCTCCCGAGTAGCTGAGATTACAGGGCCTGCACCGCCAGGCTCCCTCTGACCCAGCGCTGGGGGGGGGGTGGACCCAGTCTACCTGAGTGCCCACCCTGCTGGGGCAGCCACTGTTCCTAAAAGTGATGCCTTCCTCCTCCTCGGGCGGCTGGAGACCTTGCCTGCCCGAGTGTCTGGACACCCAGCCAACCTGTCTGCCTTGCTCGTAGGCCTTCGAGGACATCTACCTGGAGGAGCGTAAGACCATCAAGGTTCTGCTAGAGTATGCCGACAAGATGTTCACCTATGTCTTTGTGCTGGAGATGCTGCTCAAGTGGGTGGCCTATGGCTTCAAGAAGTACTTCACCAATGCCTGGTGCTGGCTCGACTTCCTCATCGTGGATGTAAGTGTGGGGGTGTGGGGGGGACAGAAGAGGGGAGGCCCATGGCCACGTGCAGGATGGAGCGACAGGCCCATGTCAGAGTTAGCTGGTGGAAGCGGAAACACTCAGCTGGGTTGGATTCCCCAGTACCCGTGTAAAGCCAGATGCACAATGTGACGCGTGCATCCGGAGTTCTTTTGTAGTGGCAAAAGGCCCTGGTGCACCCACATATTCTTTCTCACTACCTCCTTGCAAATAAAATAAATAATAAAAAGAAAAAACAAGGCCAGGAGTTCAAGGCCAAGACCCTAACCTGGGGATCTCAGGCGGAGAGGAAACAGGAGAGAGCAAAGGTGTGTTGGGCGCTGCCAGGCACAGGCTGGAGCCTTCAGGAGAGGGGCCTGAGCTGCCGGGCATGGCCAAGGACCCCCAGGCTACAGGAGGCCACTCCCTGTCCAAGTCCGGCCTTCCTGAACTTAGGCTCTGCCCATAGCCCTGTGACCTTTGGCCAGTTGCCTAGGAAACTCCTTATCATCCTTCACACAGCCCATCCCCCTGTGGCCCTAGATCACCTGACCCCCCCACCTCCTTGCCTTTGTGCTAGAATGAATGTCCCCATGTGCTAATTACTAATCAGAAATGAACTTGGTACGTCCAATCCCTTTAGGGGTCCGCCCCACCCTCAGATGCTTATAAACCCATTTTCCTGACAATAAACTGAGAGAGCTCTTCAACTATCTCCTGGGAGTGATTCTCTCATCACACGCTCACCCACCCCGGTTGCCTGGGCACCTCCGGGGGAACCGCGGCCAGGCCCCGGAGGACACAGGAGCCCACAAAGGTGTGCCATCACAGAGTCCAGTTGGGAGCAGGAGGAGGCCCAGGGCTCTGCTTCTGCCGGAGGTGGTCAGTTCTGGGCAGAGGCGCAGCCGAAGGAGGGAGAGCAGTCATGTCTCGGTGGAGACTTCCTCGACAGTGGGCCCCAGGTGTCTCAGAAACACTAGATGGAAGGCTGGCAGAGTGCCTCCGTGCCCGTGCAGGACATGTGGACGGATGCTGGGCGGGTTCCTGTGCAGGAACCCGGGAGGATGAGACAAGGAACACCAGCGCTATCTGCCCGCACCCTTGGGCAGCTGGGAGGCTTTGTCTGCCCAAGCGGAAGGACTGGGAAGTTGGCAAGTCCAGTGAGCACCCGGTTGGCAGAAGGAAAGAGAAGTCCCTGCCCCGAGCTCTCCCGGCCCCAGGACACTGCTGGGCACCAACTAGGATGAATGCAGGCCTAGCAGGGGGTCCTGAAGACGCAGTGGGGGGCTGGGGAGATGGTTGGGCCATTAAGGCACTTGCCTGTGAAACCCAAGGACCCAGATTCGATTTCCTAGGACCCACGTAAGCCAGATGCACCAGGTGGTGCATGTGTCTAGAGTTCGATTACAGTGGCTGGGGACCCTGATGCCTCTTCCTCTTCCTCTCCCTTCTCTCTCTTTCTCTCTCTCGCTCACTCTCTGCCTCTTTCTGTCTCTATCTCTCTCTCTCTCTCAAATGAATATATAAATTTTTTTTGTTCATTTTTATTTATTTATTTATTTGAGAGTGACAGAGAGAGAAAGAGGCAGAGAGAGAGAGAGAGAGAGAGAGAATGGGCGCGCCAGGGCTTTCAGCCACTGCAAACGAACTCCAGACGCATGTGCCCCCTTATGCATCTGGCTAACGTGGGTCCTGGAGAATCCCTCAAACCGGGCTCCTTAAGCTTCACAGGCAAGTGCTTAGCCACTAAGCCATCTCTCCAGCCCACATAAAATGTTTTTAATATTTTACAAAGAAGACTCGGGGTATATACAGAGCACCCCTGGATCTGCTCTTGGTGAAGGCAGAGGGGTCAGAGCAGAAGCGAGGGGCTCAGGAGGCTCAGATGCATGTGTCCTTGGTGTGGGTCCCTCAGGACAGAGTGGGCGTGAGGATCTTCATACTGAGGGCCATTTTTTTTTTTCAAGAAGGTGCCGCTTTACTAGTGGTTCCTGGGATTGACACAGTTCTGTACACCAGCAGGGGCTTGTGGTTACAGGAGAGGCAGCTCAGCAGTAAAGGGGCTTGCTTACAAAGCCTGGTGGCCTGGGATGGATTCCCTAGTGCCCATACCTCCTACGTGATTCAGAATCTAGAGAAGTGACTCAACCCCAGTAGGCCTAACCAGAGTCCAAGCTAGGGCCACTAAGCTAACATGGGAGACTGAGCCATGGTGTCTCCAACAGGGGAGGTACGGAGAACTGGAGAACACTCAGACACCATCCCAGGTTCTTGAACCTCCAGCCTGGCATCTTCCTATTGCCCCAAGTGGCCAAGAGGACATTAAGGCCATGGCAATGGGTGATTGGCAGCTTGGTTCAGTCTTCGTTGCCTCTGTAAAATAAGAGAGGCGGGTCTGGGAGAGACTTCTCAGTGGTTAAAAGTGCTTCCTTAAAAGCTTGACAGCCTGGATTTGATTCCCCAGTACCGACATAAAGCCAGATGCACAAAGTGGTGCATGCATCTGGAGTTGGTTTGCAATGGCTAGAGTCCCTGGTGCATCATTTCCCACCTCCCCACCCCTCTCTCCGTCCCTCTCTCTCCTTGCAAGTGAATAAACATAATATTTAAAAATGGAGAGAGAAGTGCTGGCACACGACTTTAATCCCAGCACTCGGGAGGCAGAGGTAGGATCGCCCTGAGTTCGAGGCCAATCTGAGACCACATAGTGAATTCCAGGTCAGCCTGGGCCAGACCAAGACCCTAACCTCGAAAAAAACAAAGAGAGAGAGAGAGACCTGGGGCTTCCTTTTGGAATGGCCATGATAAAGCCTGGCATCCTGGAAGCTGCACCCTGAGTGTCCTTGGCCAGCTAAACCTGTAGCTTCTTGGGACATTGGCCTGCTATGGGACACCCCCAGGGCATTCCAACGAAGGCCCCAGAGGCTTCTTAGGAGACCCACCCACCATCGCCCAAGGACCTCAGAGCTGAGAACTGAGTGCTTCCAACTCAGACCAAAAACAAGAAAATGAGCCTGTGGGAAAGCCACTGAGGTCACCTCAAGGAAGGGTCCAGCCCCCAGCCGATGCCAGCACTGGCTTCTGTGGCACTGGCCATGCTGCCTAGGAGAGGTAGCCCCAGGCCTCAGGTGGTCCCAGGCCCACGGGCAGGGGCTGTCGTATGCGTCCCTACTCTCCTCACATCAGCAGCAGAGCTTTGGAACTCGGTGTTCTCGTGTGTGGAGTAGGGATGACGCAGCCCAGTGCTGCAGGTCGCTGAGTCATTCCGGACCATGCCGTGACATGCACGTGGCCAGCTCTCAGAACGGTCTGCCGTCAAAACAATCTTGCTTGCCCCACGCCCCTAGGAATCAAAGAAGCCTGGCCCAGTACCTAATGGGTTTGTGAAGACAACCAGTCTGAGGCGAGCCAAGAACCCTGCCGCCCGCCTCTGGAGTTACCCTATGCCCTCCCTGTTTCTCTACAGGTCTCACTGATCAGCCTCGTGGCCAATACTCTAGGCTTTGCCGAGATGGGTCCCATCAAGTCACTGCGGACACTGCGTGCGCTGCGACCCCTGAGGGCCCTGTCACGTTTTGAGGGCATGAGGGTAAATGGATTTGATGCTGTCCTATGGGGTGGAGGGACCCAGAAGCCCAGCCTGAAGCTGGGGTGGAGGCCTCACTGGCTTAGAGGAGTCCAGGGTCTCCAACACAGACATCCTCTGAACTCGCACCTCGGGCCCTGTGGGCCCCAGTGAGGTCAAGAGAGCACTGGGTAGAAGAAGAGGAAAGAGCTCCTTGGGGTGCAGCATTTGGCTGACACCCCAGCCCCACGGGCACCAGGGCCCCGCCACTTCTACCCTGCTGCCGGGTCTCATGTCCCTGTGTGACTGGTCCTTTCCTGTGCCCTCATGTGGTGATGAGGGGGCTGTGGTGGGAAGGGCCAGGGGAGGTGGCATGGAGCAAGCTGTGTTCCCACCATAAGACGCTGGCTTGCAGCACGCAGCCTCGTGGCTGAGTAAATACTTCTGCCCTATCGGTGCAGTGCCATTGCCTGTGCTTGTTTTGGGTCCACATATTTTACCAAAAACTGTGAATGGATAGGAAATTTTTATTTATTTTTTTTTTAATTTTATTTTTCATTTATTTCTTTTTTCGAGAGAGGCAGAGAGAGAGAGAGAGAACAGAGCCTCTAGCCACTGGAAACACACTCCAGATGCATGCACCACTTTGTACATCTGACTTACGTGGGTGCTGGGGAATTGAACCTGGGCCCTTAGACTTCTCAGGCAAAGTGTGCCTTAACCACTAAGCCATCTCTCCAGCCGTTTCTTTTCTTACTTAAGTTAGGATACAAAGTCAGAGGCTTTCCTGTGGCATTTTCATATGTACTTTGTTTTGGTTGACCCTCCCTTCCCCCATCTCCATCTCCATCTCCTGGCCCCTCACTCCCTGCTTGCTCCTTTCTGTGCCCAGTGTTCTCCTTTTCATTTTTAGGTCATATATGTTCTGCTACCTTTCCCACTCCCCTCTTTTAAAACATCTTTCCCCGGGGTTGGAGAGATGGCTCAGCAGTTAAGGTGCTTGCCTGTAAAACCTATCACCCGGGTTTGGTTCTCCAGTACCCACATAAAGCCCGATGCGCAAAGTAGCACATGCATCTGGAGCTTATGCTAGAGGCCCTGGCATGCCTATTCTCTCTCTCTCTCTCTCTCTCTCTCTCCTGGGTGTGATGGTGCACACCTTTTATACCAGCACTTGGTAGGCTGAGGTAGGAGGATCACTCTGAGTTCAAGGCCACCCTGAGACTACTACATAGTGAATTCCAGGTCAGCCTGGGCTAGAATGAGACCCTACCTTGAAAAAAGAATTTTTTTCCCCTCTCATGGGCCCCTGTCTAGTTTTAACTAACCTTTTCCCACACTTATTCCCACATAAATACACACAGAAAATTAAAGGCTAGGGTCCATGTATGAGAAAGACCAGGGAGTATTTGTTGTTCTGAGCCTTGGTTACCTTCATATTGTATTTTCCAGTCCCATCCATTTTTATAAGGCAAATTTTAAAACTCCTGAGAAAAACATCTATGAAGGCTAGGGGTGTAGTTCAGTGGCAGAGCAGTTGCCTGGCATGTGCCAACCCTGGGTCCGACCCCAGCACTGAGAAACAACTTAATATTCATCAAGAGAACAGGCATAGGGCTGGGAAGATGGCTCAGTGGATAAAGTGCTTGTCCCATCAGCATGAGGATCAGAGTTTGAATCCCCAGAACCCACTTTAAAGCCAGATTCTGCCGGGCGTGGCGGTGCGTGCTTTTAATCTCGGCACTTGGGAGGCAGAGGTAGGAGGATCACAGTGAGTTTGAGGCCAGCCTGGGACTGCAGAGTTAGCGCCAGGTCAGCCTGGGCTAGAGTGAGACACTACCTCAAAAAAAGGGGGGGGGCAGGCGTGGTGGCGCACACCTTTAATCCCAGCACTTGGGAGGCAGAGGTAGGAGGACCGCCGTGAGTTCAAGGCCACCCTGGAACTCCATAGTGAATTCCAGGTCAGCCTGGATTACAGTGAGACCCTACCTTGAAAAACCAAAAAAAAAAAAAAAAAAAAAAAAAAAAACCCTAAAAGAGAGAGAGACAGATACAAAACTTGCACGATACTTCTGCGTGGCACGTCTTTTGCCTCCCTGCCCACAGGCACCGTTCCACAGCTCGCCACTTGGCTGGCGGCCTTGAGCCTTTCCCACACCGCCAATTCATGGAGGAATATATGGCTTATTCCTGGTGGGGGCCCACCCACAAGGGAGTAATCAGACCAGAGTCAGATGTCTCTTTGGGAGCAAGGACATTTCATCCTAGAGAGACCCAGGGTGATGTGAGGTGCCAGGAACGCCTCTGATGTGGCTGTTGGCCACAGAACCAGCCAAGGGCAAACTGCTGGCCTTTCTGTCCTCTCTGCAGAAAGCCCAGTGCTCTGCAGATCTGGGTTTCCCATTCTGTTCTGGGGTCACGGTACCTGCTGTTTGATAGCATTCCTCGTCCTAACATCTCCGGACCACAACAGAGCTCACATCAGCTTCCCTTCCATCTGACTGGCAGACATCTTTACAACACATGGACAGCCAGAGCCACCCTCTAAGAGCTGAGTTTAGAGAGTATGAGGGGTCAGATCAAAAGGGACAGGGGCAGGAGTGGCTGGGACACCCGCCCTCCTGCTCTGCTCGTACCTGGTCACTGGAGAACCGTCACAGCACCCTGCAGGCGTAGGACACGAAGTCCCCCAAGTAGACGTTAGGGAGAAACGTCCATCCATTCCTGTAGCAGCATCTCTAAAGTGAACCCGAAACTTAGTTCAAAGAGTGTAAGCATTGATTTGTATCAATGGCCCAGAATCTTGGGGACATGTTTTATATATATATCTAACCCATCAGATTGTAGAGACCTTGTGTTTCTGAAAATCGAGTTTTGGGGACTGGGGAAGATGGCACACTGGATAAAACACTTGCTGTGCAAATATGAGTGCCTGAGTTTGGATCCCCAGTACCCATATAAAATCTTGACATGGAGGGGTGGGGACTGGAGACGCTCAGCAGGTAATGATGCTTGCTTGCAAAGCCTGCTGACCCAGGCTCAATTCCCCAGGACCCATGTAAAGCCAGATGCACAAAGCCGTTCATGCATCTGGAGTTTGTTTGCAGTGGCAAGATGCCCTGGTGCACCCATATTCTCTTTCTCTGTCCCTCTCTTACTCATAAATAAATAAATAAATAAATTTTAAAATCCAAACATGGCAGCACCAACATCTGTAATCCTAGCTCATGTCATGATGAGAAGAGGAGACAAGAAAATGACTGAGGAGCTCACAGGCCGGCCAGCCAGGCAAACATAGCAGTGAATAATGGGAGACTCCGCCTCAGACAAGGTGGGAGACGAGGACCAACACCAGAGACTGTCTGTCCTCTGGTCTCCCCACGCACACTGTGGCATGCACATGAAGACACACACACATCAAAGAAAATGAGTTCTGAGAGCCAGGCGTGGTGGCGCATGCCTTTAATCCCAGCACTTGGGAGGCAGAGGTAGGAGGATCACCATGAGTTCGAGGCCACCCTGAAACTACAGAGTGAATTCCAGGTCAGTCTAGGCTAGAGTAAGACCCTACCTTGAAAAACAAACAAACAAACAAAAAAAAGGTTTGAAGGTCATGGTTACAAGCAAGGGAGGGAGGGCTCAGAAGGGAAAAAATATAGTATGTCCTGGAGTTATGTCAAACTTTAGGGCACAAAGACAAAGGCCTCTTCTCGCATTCTCTCCTGCTCCCCTGACTCTGCACCATGGCTTCCGGCCTCTCCCATGGACTGGAGTGCCCCCATCCTTGCTCCCACAGCCACCTGTGGTCAGGGAGTTCAGTTGGTAGTGAGGAGTCTCAAAAAGGGTGTATGGGGGTTCTGGGCATCCCCAAGAACCAGATCTCCTCTCTGTCCACTTGAGGTGGTGGTCAATGCCCTGGTGGGTGCCATCCCCTCCATCATGAACGTCCTCCTGGTCTGCCTCATCTTCTGGCTCATCTTCAGCATCATGGGCGTGAACCTGTTCGCGGGCAAGTTTGGAAAGTGCATCAACCAGACCGAGGGAGACCTGCCTTTGAACTACACCATCGTGAACAACAAGAGCGAGTGTGAGTCCTTCAACGTGACTGGAGAATTGTACTGGACCAAGGTGAAGGTCAACTTTGACAACGTGGGGGCTGGGTACCTGGCCCTTCTGCAGGTGGTAAGTCCTGGGTGGAAGGGACCCCCTCCTCTCACTGGCACTCCTGAAGCATGTGCCTTCATCCCTGGTGTGGACAGGAGGAGAGAGCAGTGGGAGCACGTGAGGCCTGTACAGTAGCGTCTCAGGGACCAGAGGAGGCTAGGGTTTTCCTAGGACTTGGCTCTGGGAAGTCCCAAGTCTCAGTTCTAGGGCAGAGGCCATATTGTCCAAGGTGCCCAGCGTGGGGGTCAGGCCAGCGTGGCCATGATTAAAAAGTTAAACTTGAAGCCAGGCGTGGTGGCGCACACCTTTAATCGCAGCACTCGGGAGGCAGAGGTAGGAGGATCACTGTGAGTTCCAGGCCAGCCTGAGACTACATAATGAATTCTAGGTCAGCTTGGGCTAGAGAGAGACCCTACATCAAAAAAGAAAGAAGGAAGGAAGGAAGGAAAGGGAAGGGAAGGGGCTGGAGAGATGGCTCAGTAGTTAAGGCATTATCCTGCAAAGCCAAAGGACCTAGGTTCGATTCCCCAGGACCCACATAAACCAGATGCACAAGGAGGCGCATGCTTCTGGAGTTTGTTTGCAGTGGGTGGAGGCCCTGGCACGCCCATTTCTCTCTTTGTCTCTCTTCTATCTCTATCTCTGTCTGCTTGCAAATATTTTTTTTCTTTTCTCAATTGCAAATATTTTTTTAATTGTATTATATTTTTATTCATTTCTTAGAGACAGAGACAGAGAGAATGGGCACACCAGGGCCTCTAGCCACTGCAAACGAACTCCAGACACATGCGTCACCTTGTGCATCTGGCTTACATGGGTCCTGGGGAATTGAACCTGAGTCCTTTGGCTTTGCAGGGTAATGCCTTAACCGCTGAGCCATCCCTCCAGTCCTCTGGTTGCAAAAAATAAATAAATAAACTTGAGCTGGAAAGATGGCTCAGCAGCACTTGCCACTTAAGCATGAGGGTCTCTCAGGCCTGAGACAACCAAGTTCACCGTCTCAGTAGAAAAGCGGGGCATGGCCAGGCCTGTTGCTAGCCCCAGTTGCGGGGGTGGGGACGGGAGAGCTGCTGTGGCTTGCTCATAAACAACAGGTTGAGGGAGAGACCCTGTCTCGAGGAAATGAATGGATGAGCAATCAGAGAACGGTGTTCAGTGTCCTCTGGCCTCCACACGCGTCCATCTACACACACACACACACACACACACACACACACACACTACACACTACACAACACACATACCAAAACTTAAACTTGATGAATATGTAACTAACTAAATTCCTCTTATTACGTCTGTGCCGTGGGGTGAGTTACCTCATTACACGTGTGAGGCTCCGATTCGTGCATCTCTTCACAACTCTTGTGTTCAATCCTGTCACATTGGCTATCGTGGGAATATTGACATCAGAGAAATTTGGCGAATACAACAAAAGGAACTTTTATTTTTCCTTCTTGGAAATCCAGTTAGCCACTTACCAACACACGACTAGCAAAAAAAAAAAAAGACCCTTCATGCTGGCAGGGTCAGTGTCCCTCCGGGTGTCCTTTGACAGCCTGTGGAGCAAAAGCCACGTGAGATGAATGACACCAGGAACTAGATCAGCACTGGGGTTAACCCGAAGCGGGGACGGGGCTTAGTCCCCGTCTCTCAGTCCCTGACAGCCACTGTTGGGGTGCTGTGTTGTGTTAATGTGCAATGCGTGGTGTTGAGGGGTGGACCTCCAGACCTCACCAGTCACTAGTCTCAGCTGGGAAGCCTGGCATGGGAGCTGAGGAGATAGTGCAGAGGGTGAAGCGCTGGCCTCCCAAGCATGGGGACATGAGTTCAATCCCTAGCACCTACGTTAAAAAAAAAAAAAAGCCTGGTGTGGTGGCATGTGCCTCTAATCCTAGAGCTGGGGAAACAGAGACAGGAGGAACCCTGGGACTCACTGGCCAGCCAGTCTAGCTTAATTGACAATCTCTAGGCCAATGAGAATTTCTGTACCAAAGAACAGAGGGGTCGGACTGGAGAGATGGTTCAGTGGTGAAGGCGCTCACCTGCAAAGCCTAACGACCTGGTTTTGATTCCCCAGGACCCCCGTGAGGCCAGATGCACAAAGTGGCACATGCATCTGGAATTTGTTTGCATTGGCTGGAGGGGCCCTGGTGTGTCTATTGTCTGTCTCTCTCTCTCTCTCTCTCTCTCTCCTTGCAAATAATAAATAAACAACCAAACAAACAGAAGGGCCTAACTGGAATAACATCCTAGGTTGTCCTCTGACCTGGACAAACATGCATGTCCAACTGCACACACTCAGACGTCACACACGCACACACTCAGACATCACACACGCACGCACACGCATGCACACACACAAGAAACCTGGCTTGGCCTTCTTGGGGTATCTACTCGGTTGCTACCCCTCCAGCCCCAGCCATTTGAAAATGAATGGCTACAAGAGGGGCTGCCTGCTTCCTGTAGGCGGCTCTTTCCCGACCTCGTCGGTCTAGGCAGGAGCCCTGTGTACCTGAAGCTAGGTGCGGCCTCAGGAAACTCTCCATGCTTTCTTGCCAGGCGACTTTCAAAGGCTGGATGGACATCATGTACGCGGCTGTGGACTCCCGAGGGGTAAGTTGTCACCTGGCTTCTCCCAACCAGACGGGAACCTGAGGCTCTGACTCCAAGGCCTGAAATCCCATCCTGCAATGTCAGCATGCTCTTGGGTCGAACTGGGGTTCAGCCTCCTTGGGGTGCCCACACCTTTCCCTGGGGCGAGGTTTCGTGGCCACTCAAGAAGTCCCCAGACGCTCAAGTGCTCGTATTTCAAATGGCACGCACTGTAGTGGACCCCAGTCTTAGAATGGGGTGGAAGCAGCAGAGATGCAACTCGAGTTTCCTCTCGGCCCTTCACCCCACCTTGTGAGTGAGGACTGACAGGTCCTCCTATATCCCAGTCCCCCACTGGCCCAGGGGCCGAAGCCACATGCTTGCCGTGGGGTCGGCCCTGAGCCTGGCGCACCTGCTCTCCTTGCCTGACTGCCACCATCCCACCTCGGGCCCTGCCCTGTCCTTACAGCCACGCAGCCCCGTCCTGGTGGACTCTCCCGTGGCACGGCCCTGCCACCCACCGCTGCCCGCCCAGCTTCTCTGTGTGTCTCTCCCCAGTACGAGGAGCAGCCGCAGTGGGAGAGCAACCTGTACATGTACGTCTACTTCGTGATCTTCATCATCTTTGGGTCCTTCTTCACCTTGAACCTTTTCATCGGCGTCATCATTGACAACTTCAACCAACAGAAGAAAAAGATACGTAGAGCTCCGGCTCCACCTGGGCCGGGCTGGAGGACAAGGGGCCAGGGGAGCCCTAGACCCCAGCTCGCCTGCTCTCTTGGGAATGGTCCTTCTCTTTTCTTTTTTTCTTTTTCTTTTTCTTTTTCTCTTTCTTTCTTTCTTTCTTTCTTTCTTTCTTTCTTTTTTTTTGAGGTAGGGTCTCACTCTAGCCCAGGCTGACCTGGAATTCACTATGTAGTCTCAGGGTGGCCTCAAACTCACAGCGATCCTCCTACCTCTGCCTCCTGAGTGCTGGGATCAAAGGCGTGTGCCACCATGCCCAGCTTGTATTTGTTTTTATGAGAGAGAGAGAGAATTGGCACGCCAGGGCCTCCAGCCACTGCAACTGAACTCCAGACACGTGCACCATCTTGTGCGCATGTGCAGCCTTGCGCACTTGCGTCACCTTGTGCATCTGGCTTACGTGGGACCTGGAGAGTCGAACATGGGTCCTCAGGCTTCGCGGGCAAGTGCCTTAACCGCTAAGCCATCAGGAGTGGTCCTTTTCTTGAGCTCGATGGAATCGGGTGGGGGACAGACAAGCCCGTGGTCTGTAAAGAATGTAAGGAGCAGGACAGGGGTATGGCTCACTGGTAAAGCATTTGCCACGCAAGCCTGAGGACCTGAGTTTAGATCCACACAAAAGCTGGGCACGGTGGTGTGTGTCTGCAGTCCCAACACTGAGGAGGCAGAGACAGGAGGCTCCCTGAGGTTTACTAGCTTGCTAGTCTAGCTGAACTGGTAGACTGCAGGTTGAAAGAGAGAGGGAGGAGAGAGGAGAGATTGAGTCTGCCTATCTCAAAATTGAACAATTGAGGAAAACACCTCATATCATCCTCTGGCCTCCATATGTACATGCATACATATGAACACACACATGCATGCATGCCACACATACACACACCAAAAGTTCTAATAAAGGACTTTGATGGGAGGCTCTTTGCCCGTTCCCGTCAGCCTGAGATGCGAGGCTCCTGTGAGAAGCTGGGATGAGGTTGAGACAGTTCATCTGGTCCGTGACCAGGGATTATGTGTCGGGCTGTGAAGAGGCCCAAGGTCACCTTGGAGCTCCATCAGAGGGGTCACGATTGGCAGGCAAACCAAGTAGCAAGAGACACCCAGGCCTGGCTGTGCTGGTCCAGCGGGAAGAGTGGGGGTGGGCATTGGATCTGCAGGTCACGGTGCCATCGAGAGAGCCCAGTGACAGCAGTTTGGGGGAAGAATGTTCAGTATAGGATGGGGGAGGAAGTGATGAGGCGGTGATGACACTCTCATTCAGGAGGCGAGATTCCTAGGCATCTGTACTGGGGTTCTGAAGACCCCACAATGAGCCTGGTGCTGTCTCTCTGCACTTAGGGGGCCAGGACATCTTCATGACAGAGGAACAGAAGAAGTATTACAACGCCATGAAGAAGCTGGGCTCCAAGAAACCACAGAAACCCATCCCGCGGCCTCTGGTGAGCCAGCTCCCTGGCAGAGTGGGGAGAACCTTCTTGGGGGGGTCTGGGATTCCCTCTAGCTATCAGAGTCTCCTCAGTCTTTCAGCTCAGCTGAGAGAAGTTCTTGGAAGTCTGAGACACCCCACAGAGGATTAACCCCCACCTAGATAGTAGAGAGCCTGCGGTGTCCAGGAAGTACTGGTTACCCAAAAGAACTCAGATTTCCAGGGAGCCCTGACCTTCCCTTCAGGGGTCCAAGCTGCCCCCAGGAGGAGCAGACAGCTTTCATAGCCCCATCCCCATTCATTGTCTCTTCCTTAGAACTCCGGGGCAGTCGGGGAGCTGTATTCCAGGGTCCCCTGTTGAGTGGAGCCAGGATAGGTGCTGGACTGTCGGCTGGGCTGGCTCCGTTGATCCCATCAAGCTGCTGCTTCTAAAAAGTGGGATGGGAGCCAGACGTGACGCTACACACCTGTCATCCCGGCACTTGGGAGGCAGAGGCAGGAGGATCACTGCAAGATGTAGGCCAACCAAGGCTACGTAGTGGGACTCTCGAAAAAAGTGGGGTGGGTGCTGGAGAGATGGCTTAGTGGTTAAGGTGCTTGTTAGCAAAGCCAAAGGACTCAGGTTCAATTCCCCAGTACCCACATAAGCCAAGATGCACAAGGTGGCGCATGTGTCTGGAGTTTGTTTGCAATGGTTGGAGGCCCTGGTGCAGCCATTCTCTATCTATCTGCCTCTCTCTCTCACTCACTCGCTCGCATAAATAAAAAAAAATTTGAAGCAGGGAAATATTCAAAATAATTAGGTAATGTTACCTGAGCCAATAGTTTGCAAGTAGCAGACCCAACTTTTTTGTTTTTGTTGTTTTTCTGAGATAGGGTCTCTCTCTAGCCCAGACTGACCTGGAACTCACTGTGTGGTCTCAGGCTGGCCTTGAACTCACAATGATCCTCCTCCTTCTGCCTCCCGAGTGCTGGCATCAAAGGCGTGCGCCACCACGCCCAGCTCATACCCAACTTTTAAGTCTAATTCGTCACTTTCTGATTCTTTCCTGTTCACCATGTTCTGTCCTGGGTTAGTTTTGTGTGTGCAGGCATCCAGTCCCCAACCAAAGTGGGCGTACTTATTTGTAATCCTCTCTCTCCAAGTCATCTGGGCTCATGTACAGTTAAAGACTCACAGATATAGCTGGGTGTGGTGGCGCTTGTCTTTAATCCCAGCACTTGGGAGGCAGAGGTAGGAAAATTGTTCCAAGTTTGAGGCCAGCCTGGGAATACAGAGTGAATTCCAGGTTAGCCTGAAAGCCTGCCTTGAAAAAAAAAAGACACATAGATATAAAGTAATTTTAGTCAGTATATAAAATTAATTCTATAAGAAGAGTGAAGAATGGGAAAAGCTGGGCGTGGTGGCGCATGCCTTTGATCCCAGCACTCAGGAGGCAGAGGTAGGAGGCTCAGTGAATTCAAGACCACCGGAGACTAGATAGTGAATTCCAGGTCATCCTGGGCTAAAGTGAGACCCTACCTCAAAAAATCAATATAACCCATTCCTAAAGGGGACAAAGACAGAGAGTCACTGAGGCTCACTGTTCAGCCAGTTTATTTTCAATATTTTTATTTATTAATTTGTGTGTGTGAGAGAGAGAGAGAACATGGACACACCAGGACCTCTTGCCACTGCAAACCAACTCCAGATGCATGCACCCACCACTTTGAGCATCTGGCTTTACCTGGCTACTGGGGAATCAAATCCAGCCTGGCAGCCCTTGCGAGCAAGTGCCTTTAATCACTGGACCATTTCCCCAGCTCTGGCCAGCTTGAGTGAAAACAGCAGCACCTCCAGAGCCGGGCGCGGTGGCGCACGCCTTTAATCCCAGCACTCAGGAGGCAGAGGTAGGAGGATCGCCGTGAGTTCGAGGCCAGCCTGAAACTACATAGTGAATTGAATTCCATGTCAGCCTGAGCTAGAGTGAGACCTTACCTCGAAAAACCAAAACCAACCAACCAAACAAAATAACCAGCAGCCCCAGGTTCAGTGAGAGGCTTTTTCAAGGAAACAATGTGGAAAAGCAATAGAGGAGGACCTCCGACATTCTCTGGTCTCCACAGGCGTGCACATGGGGTACACACATCTGCACACATGCATACTGTACACACACATAACACACACACCCCAAAATAAAAAGAAGTGGAGAAAATCACCGGCTGTGGACACCTCTTATTTTATAGGAACTTAGCTTTTTTCCTTCTCTTTTAAAAAGTATTTTTATTTATTTATTTGCAAAGCAGAGAGATACAAAAACAGAAAGAGAGAGAGAAAGAGTGTGGGCATGCCAAGGCCTCCAGCCACTGCAAACAAATGAACTCCAGACGCATGCACCATTTTGTGCGTCTGGCTTTATGTGGGTTCTGGGGAATGGAAGCCAAGTGGTTAAACTTTGCAGGCAAGTGCCTTACCCTCTGAGCCATCTCTCCAGCCCCCCCTTCTTTCTCTCTCTCTTCCTCTCTCTCTCTCTTGCTCTCTCTCTCTCTCTCTCTCTTGAGGTAGGGTCTCACTCTAGCCCAGGCTGACTTGGAATTCACAATGTAGTCTCAGGCTGGCCTCATACTCACGGCATCCTCCTACCTCTGCCTCCCAAGTGCTGGGATTAAAGGCGTGTGCCACTGTTCCCAGCGCTTTTTAATATTTTATTTATTTGAGAGAGAGAGAGGAGAGAATGGACACACCAGGGCCTCCAACCACTGCAAACAAACTCCAGATGCGTGCGCCCCCTTGTGCATCTGGCTGACGTGGGTCCTGGAGAGTCGAACGGGGATCCTTTGGCTTTGCAGGCAAACGCCTTAACCGCTAAGCCATCCCTGCAGCCCCCTGCTTTCCTTCTCTTGAACAAGGTCTGGCGGTCTGGGTTGAGGGGCAGCAAGGGGCGGGGCTTGTGAATGTGTCTGCGGTCCCTGCTGCTCTCTCAACCCCTTCACGTCTCCCTCTAGAACAAGTACCAGGGCTTCATATTCGACATCGTGACCAAGCAGGCCTTCGACGTCACCATCATGTTTCTCATCTGCTTGAATATGGTGACCATGATGGTGGAGACAGATGACCAGAGCCCCGAGAAGGTCAACATCTTAGCCAAGATCAACCTGCTCTTCGTGGCCATCTTCACGGGCGAGTGCGTCATCAAGATGGCCGCCCTGCGTCACTACTACTTCACCAACAGCTGGAACATCTTCGACTTCGTGGTTGTCATCCTCTCCATCGTGGGTGGGTACGCAGGGCAGCCTGACCTAGGCCCTCCCCGGCCAGCCCCGCTCCGGCCCTCGACTCTCTACTCAATGCCAAGTACAGTACTAGGCTCCTTCACCCTTTTTCTCTACATGCCTCACCCCTGCCTCTCTGTTTCGTTGGCCTTCGTATCTTTTCATTGTTGAGTTTAAGAGTTCCTGAATCTGCCGGGCGTGGTGGTGCACATGCCTTCAATCCCAGCACTCGGGAGGCAGAGGTAGGAGGATCGCAGTGAGTTCCGAGGCCACCCTGAGACGACATAGCGAATTCCAAGTCAGCCTGGACTAGAGTGAGACCCTACCTCGAAAGCCAAAAAAAAAAGTTCCTGTATCTATTCCAGACACTAGTCCCTCGTAGATGTATGACTTGAAAATATTTCCTCCCCATCTCTGTGTTATTTCCATTACTTTAGAATGTAAACACAGGGTGTTTTTTTTTAAATTTTAAGGGAATCTAATTTTTTAAATATTTTACTTTATTTTATTTATTAGAGAGAGAATAAGAGGCAGATAGTGAAAGAGAGAATGGGCATGCCAGAGCCTCCAGCCACTGCAAATGAACTTCAGACACGTGTCACCTTGTGCATCTGTCTTACGTGGGTGCTGGGAAATCAAACCTGGGTCCTTGGGCTTCACAGGAAAATGCCTTAACCACTAAGCCATCTCTCCAGCCCCGGGATCTAATTTTTTAAATATTTATTTACTGATTAGAGAGAGAGAAGAGATAGGGGAGAATGGGAACACTAGGGCCTTCTTGCCACCACAATCGAACTCCAGATGCATTGCCCCTTATGCATCTGGTTTTATGTGGGTACTGAGGAACCGAACCTGGGCCATCAGGCTTTGTATGCAAGCGCCTTTAACCACTGAACCACTTCCCTGGCTCAGGCGAACCTAATTTTTACCTGTATTTTTGCTTTTGTTGCTTATGCTCAGGGTCCAACTACTTGATCCTGCTCCTACGTCCATGAGCACCTCTGCCTTGTGTGTGGGGGGGGGGTCACTCTTTTATCTTTCTGCCATCTGGTGAACCCAAGCAGAGGCCAAAGCAGGTACCGCTGATGCTGCCGTGATGGGCACATGGTTTTGGCAGCATGGAGGAGGGTCAGGAATGCCCTGCGGTTCCAGGCAGGGATGAGGGTGCCAGTGTGCTCCATGGAGCTGGAAGAAGTTAGGGGAGCCAGGATGTCGGGAGCAGGAGCGGGCCTGGCGGGAGGAGTCTCCACGGCTTGAGGAAGTGCAGCGTGCACTTTGGGGTCACCCGCTGGCCATCCCAGAGCGCTTGGCTGAGAGGTCGCCATGGAGCCGGGGTGTCTGCGCTCCACCCCAGCTTCTCACTGAGGTAGCAGCTTGCGTAAGTCACCTCGCCTTGCAGCTTTCTCTTCTGGAAAGTAAAAGTGATGCTGCCGGCTCGCTTTCTTCCCGGGGGTGATGGGAAGGACTAAATGGAATGCTGGTTGTAAAGTGCTCGGTGCAGTGCCCTCTTGACACGTGCAAGCCAGCACCATTACTGTTATCTGAGGAGTCAGGAAAGGTTCCCCCCACTGATCCTTATGAGGCAAGTTCATTTTGCTTTCTCCTGTCATTTATATCCGTGTTCCTTAAAGTTCCAAAGCCAGGTGGCCACATAGAGACCCAATGGTGGAGAAAGCCTGGAGGTAAAGCAGAGGCTGAGTGAAGACACCGAGGCATGGCCCGTGGGGGGAGGGGAGTCACGGATCCTGGGCCAGTACTTCTCTCTCTCTCTCTTTCCAGAACAGAGGAATGTTTACTATAGCATTTACTGGCAGGCTTCCTCCATAAATAAATCTGTACAGCACGGGGAAGTGGGGCCATAACATGTGCTGAAAGGAGGAGAGCACGGCGTCCCAGCTTAGGGTCAGTCTGTCACCAAGGTCAGTGTTCTGCCATCTTTCCAGTGCACCAACAGGGCTGCTAGGGTGAAAACAACAAAACCCTTGCTGCAGGGTCTCTTAGAATTCAGAGGTCCGTCGAAGACTCGGCTTATGACCTGGGCCCAAAAGTGCCAGCCTTCTCGGCCACCTCCAGAGCTTCAGCTTCTGGCCCAAAGGTTCACACCTGATGGGCATTTTCCCAACAGTTCACACCTGATGGGCATTTTTCCAGAGAGTAGAATGGATTCATGAGGGCAATGTCTGAATAAATCTCGTGAATTTTTTGGAGAAGAAGATCTATTCTAGATTGCCTAGCATCTGCCAGGACCACAGATTGGTCCCTGTTGGTGTCTGCAAACAGTGCAGATTAAAAATATCTGTCTTGGGCTGGAGAGATGGCTTAGCAGTTAAGGCGCTTGCCTATGAAGCCTACAGACTCATGTTTGACTCTCCAGGTCCCACATAAGCCAGACACACAGTGATGCAAGTGCACAAGATTGCACATGCGCACAGGGGGTACACACATCTGGAGTTCTACTTGCAGTGGCTGGAGGCCCTAGTGCACCAATTCTCTCTCTGTCTCTCTCTCTCTCTCACACACACACACAGTCTCACTCTAATTAAAAAAAAAAAAAAAAAAGCAATCTGTTGGGCTTGCCTCAAAGAAAAAAAATATCTGTCACAGCCAGGCATGGTGGTGCACGCCTTTAATCCCAGCACTCTGGGGGCTGAGGTAGGAGGATGAATGTGAGTTCAAGGGCACCCTGAGACTACATAGTGAATTCCAGGTCAGCCTGGGCTAGAGTGAGACCCTACCTAAAAAAAAAAAAAAGTCTGTGTCTAGCATCTCAATGCCCGAGCTTCCCTGTTCAGGAGACAACTGGGAACCAATGGCAAGGAGCGAGTGGAGCATGGCAGCTAGCATGAGCTTCTCACTGGAGGTGAGGCAGGGCCGCCGAGTCAGGCGGACACAGGGGAGGTGTCGGTTAGCCTGCTACTCCAGCAGCAGCTCCTTCCCATGGGCCAGGGACCTGCCACTCACATCCATGCCATTGATCGCCAGCGCCACGTGGGGGCCAGTATTTCTTGACCCTCAACGTAGACTCAAAATGCCTGCTTTAATTAAGAAGAAAAGGGGGCTGGACAGGTGGTTCGGCAGTTAAGGTGCCTGCCTGCGAAGTCTAAGGGCCCAGGTTTGATTCCCCAGGACCCACAAAGCCAGATATGCACAAGGTGGCGCATGTGTCTGGAGTTCGCTTGCAATGGCTGGAGGCTCTGGTGCGCCCATTTTCTCTCTCTCTCTACCTGCCTGTTTCTCTCTCTCTCTCTCTCTCTCTCTCAAATAAGTAAATAATTTTAAGAAAAGAGCAGGAGTGGAGCTGAGATTTTTAGCATTTCCCCTAAGCACCCAAGAGATCCCAAGGCCATTGGTCTTCAGACCACACGGTGAGTAGTGGGGAGCTGAGAGGTCTGAGTTCTCGACCCCTTTGGCCTTGGAAACTATGGGTAGAAGATGGGTGTGCTACAGGGTCACCTTGACAAGGAACAGAGAAGCCGAGAGGGCATTTTGTAAAGCATGAGTCCTCATCTCCCGGGTCACAGAGAGGTGCATGGCTCAGTCCTAGCATGTCCCTTTGACCCAGGCGCCCTGGAAGGGTCTTCTCTCCCTGGATCCTATAGACACCTTCCCCCCCCCGCCAGCACAGACGTGGGCTGGGAGGAGAACGGGGGTGTTGTGAGTGGCCACCGGCTTTGTTGTCTCCCGCAGGCACCGTCCTCTCCGACATCATCCAGAAGTACTTCTTCTCCCCGACGCTCTTCCGGGTCATCCGCCTGGCCCGCATCGGCCGCATCCTCAGGCTGATCCGCGGGGCCAAAGGCATCCGCACGCTGCTCTTCGCGCTCATGATGTCCCTGCCCGCCCTCTTCAACATCGGCCTCCTGCTCTTCCTCGTCATGTTCATCTACTCCATCTTCGGCATGGCCAACTTCGCCTACGTCAAGTGGGAGGCCGGCATCGACGACATGTTCAACTTCCAGACGTTCGCCAACAGCATGCTGTGCCTCTTCCAGATCACCACGTCGGCCGGCTGGGATGGCCTGCTCAGCCCCATCCTCAACACGGGGCCCCCCTACTGTGACCCCAACCTGCACAACAGCAACGGCTCCCGGGGCAACTGCGGGAGCCCAGCCGTGGGCATCCTCTTCTTCACCACCTACATCATCATCTCCTTCCTCATCGTGGTCAACATGTACATCGCCATCATCCTGGAGAACTTCAGCGTGGCCACCGAGGAGAGCACGGAGCCCCTGAGCGAGGACGACTTCGACATGTTCTACGAGATCTGGGAGAAGTTCGACCCCGAGGCCACCCAGTTCATCGAGTACTCGGCCCTGTCTGACTTCGCCGACGCCCTGTCTGAGCCTCTCCGCATCGCCAAGCCCAACCAGATAAGCCTCATCAACATGGACCTGCCCATGGTGAGCGGGGACCGTATCCACTGCATGGACATCTTGTTTGCGTTCACGAAGAGGGTGCTGGGGGAGTCCGGGGAGATGGACGCCCTGAAGATCCAGATGGAGGAGAAGTTCATGGCAGCCAACCCGTCCAAGATCTCCTACGAACCCATCACCACCACCCTCCGGCGCAAGCACGAGGAGGTGTCGGCCACCATCATCCAGCGGGCCTTTCGGCGGCACCTGCTGCAGCGCTCCGTGAAGCACGCCTCCTTCCTCTTCCGCCAGCAGGCGGGCAGCGGCCGGCCTCTCGGACGAGGACGCCCCGGAGAGAGAGGGCCTGATCGCCTCCATGATGAACGAGAACTTCTCCCGGCGCGGTGGCCCGCCCTCCAGCTCCTCCATCTCCTCCACGTCCTTCCCGCCCTCCTATGACAGCGTCACCAGGGCCACCAGCGACAACCTCCCCGTGCGGATGTCAGACTACAGCCGCAGCGAGGACCTTGCTGACTTCCCCCCGTCCCCAGACAGAGACCGAGAGTCTGTAGTGTGACGCTGGCCTCAGCTGGCCAGGACGCACCCTGTTGCATCTTAACAAACCTGAGTGCAGTCAAAACCAACATCAGCTGTAGCCTGCCTGGCTTTGGATTGGGGGGGGGGGAGCAAGAGATGGGCCTCGGTCCCCAGGAGCCACAAGGCGGAGTTCTGGAAGCTGCTGGAGGCCCCCGTTCGTGGAAGCCTGCCACATAGCCTGAAGTTCCGAGGAGCGACTCCATCGCGGCTGCTAGGGCGACAGACAGGACACGGAGACTGCACAGGTTGTGGAGGGGATTTCATAAATTTATTATATTTGATATTTTTTTACTTGAGCAAAGAACACTTTTCCATGGACATGGGCAGCAATCCACGCTGCCTCCTCTTAACCCTGAGCGAGAGCGTCCACAGAGTCACCAGAACTCTGCTCCCAAGTGAGACCCAGCGGGATGCCTCAGGCCTTCGTGCCAGGGGGAAGAAAGTCACGGGCTGAGGCACCAGCTCGCTCTCTCACATACACACGCGCGCGTGAACTCACTCCTCACACACACAGGCCGCGCACACGGGCCCCAAGGACCTAGATTCCCTTCAGTCCCGGCAGCCACTTGAAGGGAGACAAGCCTTTCCTGGCAGCCCCTGTGCATGGAGTTCTTCCCGTGGGGCTCCCCGTTGTCCCCCAGGGTCCCATCTTCCTGTCTTTCATTCAGGCCGCACTAAGTCAATGCCACAAAGACTCAGAAGCTTCCAGAAGAGCAGCTGGGTCACAGGCACTCACACTGCTCTCTCTTCCCCTCCTAGAAGGAAACGAACGCCGAAGCCCATAGGCACGAGGGAGCCCGCTGTGCCCACGGTCAGGTGGGCAGCTCGCTCCGGGGGCCCTGGCAGGCCCTGCCCGCGGGCTGAGGGAAGAGAAGGCCGGCTCCACCACGTGGGCTCTGGGCCGTCGAACACATGGGCACCTGCTCCTGGTGGCTGCTCAACCCGTGCGAACAGGAAGCTGGCCACCATCTCCCAGACTCTCACCAGGGCCCGTCTGTGGGTCAGGGACTCCCACGGGAGCTCCAGCCTCTGTCCAGACATTGCGTGTGGACGGGGCCAAAGAAAGGCCCCCGGATGCTCAGGACTGGCTCTGGGAGGGAACGAACCCTGCATCCCACCGGGGAAAGGAAGCAGTGTCACTCTGAGGCTCCACCCTGGGTCCTCATACAGGACTCCTCAGAGCAGGGTCCCTGCCATCCCAAGGTATCTTCTGAGAAGGCTTTTTCAGGGAAAAAAAAAAAAAAAAACATATATATATATATACCTTTACTAGTCTAATTACCCCCCTCCATCCCTTCAGCTGCTGACAATCCTTTTTAGCATATGCAAATCTTTTCTTGTAGAGAACTGTCACCCTGAAGTGACAGGAGCCACCCTCGGCCAGGGGGCACCCACCTCACGGGCCACCGCAGCTCACCTGCCCGCTGCAGGCTGGCTGATTCTAACCTACCTCGCCGAGCTGTCGGGGGGCTGGGCGTTCGCGACACTCGTGGCAGGGCTGAAGGGTGGGCGTTGCCGGCGAGTCAAGTATTATGTTTCCTCGTCACCTCGGTTCCCTTGGTGGCAGCCAGCCCCCTTCCCCGCCCACCCCTGAAGATGTCTCTTCTCCCATGTTCCCTTCTGAGTCCAGTGCGTGTGGGGGGTGGGGTTGGGGTGGGAAGCTTGGTTTTAACTGTAACAGTGACTTCTCCGAGTGGAAATCTTATTTTTGTAGATCTGTGCTTTACTTTCAAGGCTTAGAGAGGTGGGTGCCCATCCCTGGCACTCACTGCCCTCTACATAGGCAGGAATGTAGCCTGGAGTTGGCCAGGCTGACATTCCAGCTGGCCGGAAGGAGTGTGTGTGTGCGTGCGTGCATGTGTGTGTGTGTGTGTGTGTGTGTGTGTGTGTGTACACAGCCCTGGAGCCTTGAGACAGGTGCCCAGGGTCTGGCTTTAGACAGATCGGCTGAGAGCTAGACCCAACAGCTTGGCTCAGTGTGGTTTGTTCTTTTTCCCAGAACTGCACAATCATCGGGAGGGGAGAAGAGAGTGGAAAGGAGGAGGGAGGGGTGTGCATATGTGTCAGGTGTTGTCTGAACTAATGAAACACTTCACACCAAACTTCGTGTATAAATAAAATACATATTTTTCAAACAAACCAATAAATGGCTTACGCGACCTGGTCTGGGGTCTCTTCTTATGCTGAGATTTCCCAGGGGTGATGAGAGAGGCCCAAGGGGGCTGTGAGGAGAGCCCTGGCCTGAGCAAGCCTAGACCTCGGTGGGGGGGGTGATGGGTGCAGGTGGGTGATTTGTCCTGGGGAGTGACTGGAAACATGGGCCCAAGAGTGGAATGCAGGCAAAGTGTTGTGTTCCCATGAAAGGACACCCAGAGGTGGGCCACACCCAAATGCCAAGCCAGGAGCAGCTCCAGAGCAGGATCCCCCCACTCCCGGCCAGAAGCCACCATCTAGTATTTTCATCTGCTTTCGTTTGTTGAAAACTGTCCTAAGCCCTGTGTGGTGGCGCACACCTTTAATCCCAGCACTCGGGAGGCAGAGGTAGGAGGATCACTGTGAGTTAAAGGCCACCCGAGACTGCATAGTGAATTCCAGGTCAGCCTACCTCAAAAAACTAAAGAGAGAGACAGAGAAAAGAACACATAAAATTGTCCTAAAATATACATGACACAAAACTTAGTGTCTTAGCCATTTTAAGTGTGCAGGTCAGCACTATTCAATGCCTTGTAGCCCCATCCCATCCACATTCATCTGCAGAATTTTCTTCACCTTGCAAACTGAACATCTGTATCCACGAACTACGCACTCCTCAATCCTCTCTCATCGGCAGCCCCATTCCACGGTCTGTCTCTAAGCGTCTTGTTAATGGGGTCACACAGTATTGATCTTTTTATGACTTGTTTCACTCAGCATAACATCTTCAGGGTTCAACCATGTCATAACATGTGTCAGAATTTCTTTCCTGTTTCTTTTTCTTTTCCTTTTTGGAGGTAGGGTCTCACTTTAGCCCAAGCTGACCTGGAATTCTGTAGCCCTGGCTGGCCTTAAACTCAAGGCGATCCTCCTATTTCAGTTGGGATTGGGATTGTAAACTCCATGCCCATCTATGTTTTCTTTTTAAAGCTAAATAATGTTGCACTTAATTGTTACCACATTTTATTTGCCCATTCACTTACTGATGAACATGGGATTACTTCCACATTTTAGTTGCTGCTATGAATATGAATATTTTATTTTATATATCTTAGGAGATTTTATTTCCAATTCTTCTGGATATATACTCATGAGTAGAATCGCTGGTTTTGTATTTAATTTTTTACTTATGTATTTATTTGTTTGCAAGCAGAGAGAGAAAGCAGACAGAGAGAGAGAGAGAATGGGTGCACCAGGGCCTGTAGCCTCTAGCCTCTCTCTGCAAACAAACTTCAGATGCATGCGACCACTGAGTGCATCTGGCTTCACGTGGGTACTGGTGAGATGGGGCTTACTTTGGGGGGTTTAAATGCAAACCCCAAACTCGAGCTCATGTCTGCTTTACTTAAAGAACTGAAACAAAACAAGACTGAGAAGGATTATTTTTGTGAATCATTACATTTTATTCCATAATATCCGGGGACCAAAGAGTGAGGAGTGGGTACATCCACGTGGTCTAAGGGCCCATGTAAAAAGTCCATGGGCCTAGAAAAAAAACATGAAAAGCAATATAAGGACTGGAGAGGCAGCTTAGCGGTTAAGGCACTTGCCTGCAAAGCCTAAAGACCCGTGTTCTACTCTCCAGATCCTATGTAAGCCAGACACACAAAGGTGAGGCAAGCACAAGGTCGCACATGCCCACTAGGAGGTGCGAGCGTCTGGAGTTTGATTGCAGTCTGAGGCCCTGGCACACCAGTTCTCTCTCTCTCTCTCCCTCTCTCTCTCTCTCTCAAATGAAGAATATAAAAGAGAGGCTTTAAAAATGAGGCAACAACAACCCTTTCCCACCCCAGCAGCCACCAAGCTGCCAGGACGGCAACGGCAGAACCTTACCAGCGGTGAAAGCCTCAGGCGCTGGGAGGTGAACAGCCTAGGAGCCAGACAAGAGGAAAACGCCGCCAAAAGCGTGGTGAGCAGCCAGGCTGTTCATCCTGGGTGGAGGCTGAACCTGGAATGCAGCACACCTGAGTGCAGCACCTGGAAGACGCGGACCTGACGAATTCCAGCCCTGCGGCAGGTGGGGCTCACTGTGAGCTGTTAAGCGGCGCTGTTTCTTTAATCTCTACTCGGTGGACAGGAGTCGAGATCCGTATTTCTCCCGTGGGCCTTCCTGCCTAGCCGCCTATCTCCGGTGCTACCTGTCTCCCCCGCACTGGGGAACCAAACCTGGGTCGTTAGGCTTTGCAGGCAGGCATCTTAGCCGCTGAGCCATCTCTCTAGCCCAGAATTGCTGGGTTTATGGTTATTCTTTTTTTTTTTTTTAATCTTTTGTAGAACAGCCATGTTGTTTTCCGCAGGGTCTGCACCATTTTACATTCCTATTGCAGTGTATAACCGTCTCAACATCTCCACCTCCTTACTAACATTTGTTATTTTTTTATTTATTTTCAAACAAAGAGAGAGAGAATGGGCATTCCAGAGCCTCTTGCCACTCTGCAAACAAACTCCAGATGCACAGAGTTTGTACATCTGGTTTTATGTGGGTACTGGGGAATCAAACCCAGGACATTAGGCTTTGTAAGCAAGTGCCTTTAACCACTAAGTCATCTCTCCAGCCCTATTTTTTTTAAAAAATAATACCCATTCTAAGGGAAATGAGATGGTATCTCACTGTAGTTTTTATTTTTAGTATTTTATTTATTTTCCAGCAGTGGAAGAAAAAATGGTCACTCCAGAGCCTATGGCCACTGCAGATGAACTCCAGGTGCACGCGTGTTCATCTGTGTTCATCACTGTGTTCATCTGGCTTTACCTGGGCACTGGGGACCTGAACCTGGGTGGTCAAGCTTTGCAAGCAAGTGCCTTTAACTGCTGAGCCATCTCTCCAGCCTCCTGTGGGTTTTATTTACATTTCCCCAATAATTACGTTAGTGATACTGACCGTCCTTTTATGCACTTATTGGCCATTTATTCAGCTTGTTTTATTTTGTCCTAAACACCAAGACCATATATAGCTTCTGTGAAGAAATGTCTACTCAAGTCAAATATTTGCCCATATTCTAATTACGTATTTTTGTTGTTGTTGAATTTAAGAAGTTCTTAGGGTTGGGATGTGGTTTGGTAGGTAGAGTGCTTGCTTAAGTATGCATATAGCCTGGGTTCTATCCCTAGCACCACGTAAACTAAGTGTGCTGGCATATGTCTGTCATCTCAATACTTGGGAGGTGGGGGCAGGATGATTGGGGGAATGAGTTCAAGGCCAGCCTGGGTTACATGAGGCCCTACCTCAAGATTTTCTTAAAGTTCTCAGTCATATGAGGTGGCAGAAAGAATGTAACACCAAAGGAAGGGTAGGACTGTTTACAATGGATTTTTCCAGACACAAAATGGCCTGGATATCCATGACTTTGCAGTGCCTGGCACTACCTAAGACCATCATAATAAGAGGAAAAGATGATGACATCAAAATAAAAGAGGGGGAGCTGGAGAGATGGCTTAGCGGTTAAGCGCTTGCCTGTGAAGCCTAAGGACCCTGCCTGGTTCAAGGCTTGATTCCCCAGGACCCACATTAGCCAGATGCACAAGGGGGCGCACGCATCTGGAGTTTGTTTGCAGTGGCTGGAAGCCCTGGCGCGCCCATTCTCTCTCTCTCTCTCTCTCTCTCTCTCTCTCTCTCTCTCTCTCTCTGTCACTCTCAAATAAATAAATAAAAGTGAACAAAAAATTTTAAAAAATAAATAAATAAAAAATAAAAGAGGGGGCTGGAGAGATGGCTTAGCAGTTAAGGCACATGCCTGTGAAGCCTGAGGACCCAGGTTCAATTCTCCAGGTCCCACATAAGCCAGATGTTCATAGTGGCACAGGCGTCTGGAGTTCATTTGCAGTGGCTGGAAGCCCTGGTGCACCCATTCTCTCTCTCTCTCTCTCTCTCTCTCTCTCTCACTGTAATAAATAAATAAAATTTTTTTTAAAAAGAGAGAGACTGATTGGGCTGAGGAAATAGCTTAGTGGTTAAGGCGTTTGCCTGCAAAACCTAAGGACCCTGGTTCGATTCCCCATGACCCACATAAGCCAGATGCACAAGGGGGCATATGCGTCTGGAGTTCTTTGCAGTAAGTAGCTGGAGGCCCTGGCATGCCCATTCTCTCTTTCTCTCTGCCTCTTCCTTTCTCTCTCTCAAATAAATAATTTAATTAAATTAAAAGAGACTGATTAAGAGGGGGAGGGGATTGATGGAGAGTGGAGTTGTGAAGAGGAAAGTGGGGGGGAGGAAATTACCATGGTTTATTGTCTATAATTATGGAAGTTGTCAATAATGATTTTTTAAAATTTCTCAGTGATGTGACTGCAGAGATGGCTCAGCAGTTACCTGCAAAGTCTAACAGGCCAGGTTCAATTCCCCAGCACCCATATAAAACCAGATGCAGAAGCCGGGCGTGGTGGCACACGCCTTTAATCCCAGCACTTGGGAGGCAGAGGTAAGAGGATCGCCATGAGTTCAAGACCACCCTGAGACTACATAGTGAATTCCAGGTCAGCCTGGGCTAGAGTGAGACCCTACCTCGAAAAACTAAAAAAAAAAACAGATGCACACACAGTCTGGCACATGCATCTGGAGTTCATTCATAGCAGCTAGAGGCCCTGGTGCACCCATTCTCACTCTCTCTTCTCTCTGTTTACAAATAAATGAATCAATTAATTAACTTAATTTTTTGAAAAGTTATCAGATACAGATGATTTGCAGATATTTTCTCCCATTTGTTGCACTGTCATTAAGGCTCTCCTGGTATTGTCTTTGGATACAAGAAATTTTCTTATTTTCCGTCAAGTCCTATGAGTATGTGTTTTGAGGTTTCATTTTGTTTTTCTATTTACTTATTTATTTAAAAGTGTGAGAGACAGAGGCAGATAAAGACAGAATGGACACACCAGGGCCTCCAGCCACTGAAAACGAACTCCACATGCATGCACTACTTTGTGCATCTGGCTCTACATGAGTCCTGGGGAATTGAACCTGGGTCCTTTGGCTTTGCAGGCAAGCACCTTAACCAGTAAGCCATCTCTCCAGCCCTGCTTTTTGTTTTAAATTTATGTTTTTCTTTCATTGCCCTGCACCCTCTTGGCTTTTATTCATGCCTTTTTTTTAATTATGATTTTTTTTGTTTATTTTTATTTATTTATTTGAAAGTGACAGAGAGAGAAAGAGGCAGAGAGAGAGAGAGAATGGGCGCGCCAGGGCCTCCAGCCACTGCAAACGAACTCCAGACGCATGCGCCCCCTTGTGCATCTGGCTAATGTGGGTCCTGGGGAATCTAGCCTTGAAGTGAGGTCCTTAGGCTTCACAGGCAAGCGCTTAACCGCTAAGCCATCTCTCCAGCCCTATTCATGCCTTTTCAGCCTCCTTAAGGAGCAGATTCTCCAGTGTGTGACCAAATGCTCACGTTCTTTGGGACCCAGGCCCCTTGCAGAAAGACAGAGAACACCAGCCGGGCGTGGTGCGCACACCTTTACTCCCAGCACTCGGGAGGCAGAAGTAGGAGGATCGCTGTGAATTTAAGGCCACCTGAGACTACAGAGTGAATTCCAGGTTAGCCTGGGCTAGAGTGAGATCCCACCTCACAAAAAATAAAAAAATAAACAAAATAAAAGACAGAGAACAACAGTGAACACGTGGCTTTGAAGAAGAGTCTTGTGTGTCTGTCTATAGCCTATCCTGCCCACCAAGCCCCAGGCCGGTACACGTAGCTGCTTAACTCTGAGGATCTCAGGAGCTTTCAGGCAGCCCATCCAACACCGAACTCCCCTGCCTCGCTCTAAGCCCACTGAGGCCGTTTGTGGCTGCCCCACCCCTATACCCATACACCCAGCCCAAGTCTTGGGGACTTCATTGTCTTAGTGACTCTTTTAAAAAAATTTTTTTTGGTTTATATTGATTTATTTGAGAGAGAGAGGTACATGGAGAGAGAATGGTGTACCAGGACCTCCAACCACTGCAAATGAACTCCAGACACATGCACCGCCTTGTGCATCTGGCTTATGTGGGTACTGGGGAATCGAACCTGGGTCCTCAGGCTTCATAGGCAAGAGCCTTAACTGCTAAGCCATCTCTCCAGCCTTTCTTAGTGACTTAAATCCCACCACTCAGGTCTACCTTGTCCCCCTTCCTTGGTTGATATCAGTATGTTGCCTCTTGGAGACTACCACAACAGTTCCTTCTCTGACCTCATCTATTCCAAATTCTTCATTCAGTGGCCAGAGTGACTTTTTGTTTTGTTTGTTTTTTCACGTTTTTTTCCAAGGTAGGGTCTCCCTCCAGCCCAGGCTGACCTGTAACTCACTATGTAGTCTCAGGCTGGCCTCAAACTCACAGTGATCCTCCTACCTCTGTCTCCCAAACGCTGGGGTTAAATGCATGCGCTACACACCCAGCTCAGGGTGACATTTTAATCCAAGATAATTACCCTCTGGGATAAAGCCCTGCATTGGCTTCCTGTTGCCTCAGGAGCAAGGCAAACCCTTCCAGACCTCCAGCCCTGCCAAGCTCTGTAACCGCATCTCTCTAGCCCCCAAGGCGCCAGGATCTTTCTCCCTAGCCTCTCCAGTTGCCACTGTCTCAACCATGAATGTTCCTTGCTTTTCTGCTTAGCTACAAGACTCACAGAAATGTCTCTTCTCTGGGATCCTTGCTGGACAAAGTCCAGCCCCTTCCCCCTCACTGGCCCAGCTCTCAGAAGCTCCCATTTCAGCACGCCCCAAAAAAGTGGACCTTGTGGTCTTGGGAACAAATGGGACCCTTGATGTAACAGAAACCAGCCATATTATCCCTCCTTGTGGCTTGTGGGCTTATTCAGTGGGCTTCTCCCTGGCCCTGGTGTTGGGGGGAACAGACAGAACCTGAGGTGCTTCTGCTCTAGAAACAGAGCAGCAGTCTATAGTCACTTCTCATTTACACACATGCTTGGCCTGGCTTGAGACTGTCTGGTGCCAAGGGCAGACAGCGACTGAGTGGCTTCTCCCCAGCCCGGTAGACAGTGTGGGGGTAGAGGGTGGGGTGCTTTCCTGAGCTGTTTACAGCCCTCCCCTGGGCCTGCTCTCTATAGTTTCCTGAGGGATGAACTCTTCCAGGAGCCCTGGGGATCATCTTCCTTGCCCATAGGCACCTGTGAGCCTATACCTGCTTCCTTCCTCTCTCTCTCTCTCTCTCTCTCTCTCTCTCTCTCTCTCTCTCTCTCTATGGTAAACACTCTAAGTCCCTGTCCCCCACTCTGGGAAGGAACCAAGCTCTAACAGAAGCACATCTGCAGGCCTCACAGAGCAGTAGAGGTCCTTCCTCCAGGTTTCCAAGGCTCGAGGCAGACCACACTCATCCACTCATGCTTTCTTGGGCCCAAGGAGCCCCAGTGCTCTGAGAAGCCCCCTGAAGACCCTGTGACGTCGGTCTGGATGTAAAAGATGATAAAGATGACACACGCCCACCTCACCCCTCAGTCGTTTCCCCAAGAGAAGGCCTTGGAGTCCTGGGAACAACACCGTGAAAACACCTTCCAAAGAAACCTACTCACAGCCAGGCGTGGTAGTGCATACCTCTAGTTTCAGCCCTCTGGAGGCAGAGTTAGGAAGATGTCCGTGGGTTCAAGTCCAGCCTTGATCGACAGAGTGAGTTCCAAGTTAGTCTGGACTGGAGTGAGACCCTACCTTAGCAAAACAAAACAATGGACTGGAGAGATGGCTTAGCGGTTAAGGCGCTTGCCTGCGAGGCTGAAGGACCCAGGTTTGGCTCTCCAGATCCCACGTAAGCCAGACACACAAGGTGATGCTTGAGCACAAGGTGGTGCATGTGTGTAAGATGGTACACAGCACATCTGGAGTTTGACTGCAATGGCTAGAGGCCCTGGTGCACCAAGTCCCCCTTCCCTCACTCTCTCTCTCTCATGAATAAAAATAAAATTAAATAAATAAATAAACATAACAAAACAAAAAAGAGAAACATACTCACAGGTCATCTCAGTATTTCCTCTTTTAGGAATGCCCCCTTTTTAGTACGTGTGGATGTGTGCATGTGCACACGTGTTCATATGTGTTCAGACACACGTGTGGGTCTGTGTGACACAGATGAACATGGAGGACACAGAACGATCGCAGATGTCATTTCTCAAGAGTTCCATCTATCACTTTTTTATTTTAACATTTTTCTTATTTATTCACTTACTAGAAAGAGAGATACAGGGCCACTGCAAATGAACTCCAGATGCAGGCACCACGTACAGCTAGCTGGCTTACATGGGTTCTGGGGAATCGAACCTGGGTCCATAGGCTTCACAGGCAAGCACCTTGACCTCTAAGCCATTTCTCCAGCCCCCACCTCCTGTTTTTGAGACAGGGTCTCTCATTGGCCTGGAGCTCACCCGTGAAGCTAGACCAGTTGGCTCGCAAGCTTCAGGGGTTCTCCTGACTCCATCTCCCCAGCGCTAGGGTTACAGGCACACACCACCGTGCTTGGCCCTTCACTCAGGTGCTGTGGGTCAAAGTCAGAGCCTCGTGCTTGTGAGGCCAACGCTTTACCTACTGAGCTACTTCCCCAGCCCCCAGGCCCCTTGGGATACCTTTGATGAGATGGAGGGGTCTGTCCAGTAACATTTCCCTTATTCGTAACACTCATATGAAAGGAACATGAGGGGTTGGAGAGATGGCTCAGCAGTTAAAGGCACTTGCTTGAAAGACACATAATTTGGTTCCCTGAAACCCTTGGGACGGGTTCCGTGGTCACCTACTGAATTGTCTTTCCCCAGCCAGACCGGGGCCTTTGAAAGTCTCAGGGTAGTGGGCCACAACGGTGTGTGTGCGTGTGTGTGTGTGTGTGAGTGTGTGTGTTAGTGTATTTGGGATGTGTGGTGCATGCACATGTGTGTGCAGATGTGTGTGCCCAATGTGCGTGTGTGTGGAGGCCAGAGAACATCAGGTGTCCTTCTCCTTTGCTCATTTGTATATTTTTGTGAGACAGGTTTTCTCTCTCTCTCTCTCTCTCTCTCTCTCTCTCAGCCAGGTACTTGTGTTTACCAGTGAACCCCAGAAATTCTCCAATCTCCATACCCACAGGCTGGGGTGACAGAAGCACATGGTAATGCTCAGCTTTTTATGTGAGGTCTGGGGAGTTGATCTTGGCCACCTTTGGCCAGAGAACCCTCGTGCTTAAGCTGCAAGCGCTCTTCTTCACTGAGCCATCTCCCCAGGTCCACAACCAGCTTTTTTAAAAGTACACCATGGGCTGGAGAGGTGGCTTAGTGGTTAAGGCACTTGCCTGTGAAGCCTAAAGACCCATGTTCTACCACATCCAACATAATGCAGACGCACAAGGTTGCACCTGCTCACACAGCGGCACACAGGTCTGGAGTTTGATAACAGTGGCTGGAGGCCCTGGTACACCAGTTCTCTCTCACTCACTCTTGCTCTTTCTCATTTAAAAAAAAAAAAAAAAGGAGGATCACCATGAGTTCAAGTCCACCCTCGATTACATAGTAAATTCCAAGTCAGTCTGAGCTAGAGTGAAACCCTACCTCGAAAAACAAACAAACAAACAACAACAAAAAGAGCCAGTCTGTTGGGCTTACCTCAAAAAAATAAAAAATAAATTACAAAAAATTTTAAAGTACATCAGAACAGGAAGCAATGGTGTCATCCACGTGGTAGGAATGCATGTCATCGGAGAGGCACCTGTGGGACAGGGATGTGTGTCACTGTGGAACTATTGCTTCAGACGCAAGTACACCGAGGGAAGTGCCTTGTGTTATCCCCGCCAAGTGCGGGGATGTTTCTTAATGTTTTCTTATTTGTGTGTATATGTGATGTTTGTACAGGTACACATGCACCATGACATGCTCATGTCAGGATAACCCCGAAGTGTCCATCTTCTCCTTCCATCTTGTTTGAGACGGGATCTCTTCTTGTTTTGTTACTGGGAGCCCCAGACAATCCTACCTGTGAACTCTGGGATTCTCCTAACTCTGCCTCCGTTGCCACAGAAGTGTTGGGATCACAGATGGGTATACCACTAGGCATCTGGCTTTGTGTGGGTCCCAGAGATCCAAACACTGGGTTAGCAGACTGTGGAGCAAGTGTCTTTAACCACCAAGCTGTCTCCCCAGCCTGCAAATAAACTTCTTATGAAATATTCCACACGAATTTAAAAGAAACACAAGAACTGGGTCTATGTGTTCACCACTTTCTCCCAGGACCTCCCTGAGAGGCTGACGTGGAACTCACATCTGTGGAGTGCGTGAGGGGACAAGGGGTCTGAGGCTGCATGCCACCACCAGCCTTGGAAGACATTGGGTCTCTTCTCTCACAAGCTCTGGGGACGCTAACTACCCCGTCAGACTGGACCAGCACGATGGCTTCTTTTGACTTCTGTTCTTAAAGCCAAGACGTGCAGTCTGGGCTTCTCGGACCTTCATGTGGGGTCTTCCCCAGCCTCACGTGCCCTGGAGTGTTGGGTGCTGTGAGAGGGACCCGGGCCGAGGCCGTCCAAGGAGGCCTGTGGTTGTCAATACTGCAGCTGTCACCAGGCCACACAGGGGTGTCTCTGTGAGTGGCAGATGCCTGCTCCTGTGTCAGGAGGGAAGGCATGCAGCCGGGAATCTCAGCCCTTGGCAGGGAGCGAGATGCCCCAGGCCAGACGTCAGCTCTCACCCCGGGGCCACGGCCTTGGCAGCTGCCCCTACCCCATGCCAGCAGCCCTCCACCGTCAGCCCTGACAGCCACGAGACTCGGTCCCAGGAGGCTGAGAGGAGCAAAGAGAAAAGAAAAGGGGCCCCCGATGGGGCAGCCGGAGGCAACACAAGGATGTGGTGGCAGACCCCTGGTGGGCCCAGGGAAGCCCAAGACCAGGGCCTCCTCAGCCTGCCTGACCTTCAGAGCCCATGCTGACCCCGCGCCCCTGTGCGTTCCAGCACACTCTAAGCACGCAGGTCCTGTCCACTCACCGGTGAGGCTGTCTGGTCACAGTCCCGGCCCAGCCCTCGCCCTGGGGCCGGGCACAGGTGTGGAGAACGTGGGTAGAAGCGGGCCAACCAACCAATCAGTCTACACGCTGCTTCTCGCTCGCCCCTTTCCTCGTCTGCAGTCCCACCTCGCACTCCGTGTTTTAATCTGGAAGGAGGCCAGACCCAGGTCCCTATGAGATCTTCCACCAGATGGAGAGACGTGTGGTTTCACACACATGTGTGCCTACATATGCAAAGCGTGAGGGTCTGTGCTGGGGGACGGTGGGGGCCAGAGAGAGAATAGGAGAAGATGCTCAAAACCCCAGGAGTGAACCGCTGGCTTCCTGTCTCGAATCTTCTGGGGATACAAGCTTCAGAACATTCCCAGGGATGGAGGTAGTCAGAGTGCCATGGGGCCTTCAGACTGACGGAGTGCTGAGAGAATTCGCTCAGAAATGATACTCGAGACTGGCAGCTGCCAAGATCCCTTAGAGGGGATTTAGGGGAGCTGGGCAGGCGGCATCACCACCCTTTTGTGGGCATCCCAAGCCAGCCTGAGCAATAGTGGTCAGCCCCAAGCCAGCCTTACAAGCACTTCCTCCCATGCCAGCGCATGGGGCTGGCATCCCCGGGCAGCTGCCAGGCACCTGCTGCCGGCAAAAAAAAAAGAGCCCCATCAACCCAGCCTTTGTGGAGGACACGCAGGCTCAGATTCCAGAGAGGTGTGAGGTCCCAGCACAGCCCCTTCCCCGGATGTGGGCTGACTGGCCAGCGGTATGTCCTGCCCTCTCCCCTGCCTTGACCCGTGCCCCGCTGTATGTAGGGCACAGGGCGAGGGGGGGGCATACGCTGGCATGCTAGCCTCAAGTAACAGAGGGCTGAACTTGCGCTCAGGATTTGTCTTTGCAGCCGGGTCTCCTTGGGAACCATCTGTCTTGCACTCACCTTCTTGGGGTGGGGGACCCCCCACTTTGTGGACAGCCAGGGCCAGGCCCCTTGTGCACATGGGTTTGCTGGAGCTGCTGCAAAGGTGGTAGAGAGTGAGGAGGACTAGCCCAAGAGGAGAGGCCGGTTCAGCAGGGATAATTGGCCTCCTGTATCCTGTACCAATTCATCACATTTATAGCCTTCACTCCAGACAGGAGACAACGAGGAAATGACAAAAGCCAATAAGGCAATAAATAAAGGGTAATGGAATAACCAGTGTACACAGCCCATCTCCTGAGCCCAGAGCCGGAGCAGGCCCAAGCTGCACCTCCCTCTGCCTTGACTTCACCCACAGGCCCCAGGAGACAGCTAAAACCACTCAACAGCGCCCACGGTGGCGGGGGAGGGGGGTGCCCAGCCGGATTTCCAGCTGCTCTGGCCAAAAAAACCTTGACGTCATCCTTGCCTCCTCTCTCTTACACACGCACAACCCCCCTCCTCGCTCCCCCCCCCATCCAATCCAACAGGAAACCTTGTTGGCTCTGCCTTCAGAAGGAAACCCAAGTCCAAGCGCGTCTGAACACCTCCACTGTCGCCACAGTGGTCTGAGTACCTGCATCCTTGTAACGGCTTCCCAACTGGTCCTTGATCCTGGGTGTTCTAGGATCTCTCCCAAGGCTTCCATCGCACCGAGGAAGTGCCTGAGTCCTTACGTGGCCATCTATGATGAATGGGGCTCCCTCCCACGTCCTGTCTGAATCCCAACGGCCCTGACTCCTACTGCCTTTCAGACACACCGACCCCTTGCTGGTTCCCGGGCAAACCAGGCACCCTTGGCCCGGGGCCTTCACACTGGCTAGTCTCTCTGGTTGGTAGACTTCCTCCCAAGGGAGCCAAGCTCACCTCTTTGCTCCTGCAAGTCTTTTTGCAGAGGTCGCTCTGGTAATGGCAGAGCAGTGTGATGACCAGCCTATATTCTACCTTTCCCCAGCCACGGTTCATATTGATAAATCAGGATCAATGAGTGTTGTAGTCACTTTCTCGTTGCTGGGACAAAACACCCAACCAAAAGCAGCTGATGGGAGGAAAGGGTTTATTAGGCTTACAGTCTTAAGGGGAAGCTCCATGATGGCAGGGGAAAGCATGGCATGGGCAGAGGCTGGACACCACCTCGGCCACAGCAGGTGGACAACAGCAGCAAGAGAGTGAGCAGAGCTCTGGGAAGGGGGAGCTGCCTGGAACACCACTAAGCCTGTCTCCAAAACACACCTCCTCCAGCAAGGCTCCACCTTCCAAATTGCTACCAGCTGGAGACCAAGCTCCCAAAACACATGAGTTTTTGGGAAACACCTGAGTCAAACCACCACAGTGAGGTGTAGCTCGCATACAATGTAATTCACCATTTTTCTTTTTCATTTTTCAATGAATAGTTTGATGAGATTTGACAGATAAATGAGCCACCACCATAATCAAGACCCTGAACATCTCCATCAGGCCAAGTTCTCTCATCTCTTTTACAGTCAACCCTTTTCCCATCCCCAGCTCCTGGCAACCACTGATCTGTTTTCTGTTCCTATAGATTTGCAGGATTTTTTCATTTTTATTTTTAATTTATTTTTTTTTTGAGAGAGACAAAGAGTGAGAGAGAGAGAATAGGCATGACAGGGACTCCAGCTGCTGCAAATGAACTCCAGACACATGTGCCACCTTGTGTGTTTGACTTACATGGGTACTGGGGTATCGATCCAGGGTCCTTAGGCTTCACAGGCAAGTGCCTTAACTGCTAAGCTATCGCTCCAGACCCAGATTTGTGTTTTGTGGAGGGTTTCTTTCTTTCTTTCTTCTTTCTTTCTTTCTTCCTTTCATTTTAGAGAGACAGACAGAGAAAGACAAAGAGAGAGAATTGGTTTGCCAGGGCCTCAGCCACTGTAAACTCCAGACACTTGTGCCATCTAGTGGGCATGTGTGACCTTGTGCTTGCCTCACCTTTGTGCCTCTGGCTTACCGTGGGGTCTGGAGAGTGGAACATGGGTCCTTGGGCTTTGCAGGCAAGCACCTTAACCACTGAACCATCTCTCCAGCTCTTGTGGAAAATTTCTATGAATGATATGACACTAATATGGCCCTTCCAGCCTAGCTGTTTTCACTGAGTGGAATTCCTTTGGAAGCATGTGGTCATTTGTCTGTCTGTTCCTTACTACTAGTGACTGTATTCCAGAAGTGTACTTGTTCTCCTCTCAGTAGTTGATGGACAGTTGGGGTTATTTACAATTCTTGCTATGATGAGTAAAACTACTATAAACATTTGTACACGTTGTTTTGTGTGATCACATGATTTATCTCTTAGGGAAAAATACCTAGGGAAAAATTTTTCAGCATTCTATGAACACATATTTAACCTCCTAAGAAATCATCAAAATGTGGGTTGGGGAGATGGCTCCATGGTTAAGAAGCTTGCCCGTAAAGCCTGACAACCCGAGTCCCAGTCTCCAGTACCCATGTTAAGCCAGATGCACAAAGTGGTGCGTGCATTTGGAGTGTTCTCTCTCTCTCTCTCTCTCTCTCCATGCCAGGCATGATGGCACATGCTTTTAATCCCCGCACTCAGGAGGCTGAGGTAGGTAGAGTTCAAGGCCAGCCTGTGACTACGTAGTGAATTCCAGATCACCCTGGGCTAGAGCAGTACTCTACCTTAAAAAAAAAAAAAGAAAGAAAGAAAGAAAGAAAGAAAGAAAGAAAGAAAGAAAGAAAGAAAAGAAATGATCAAAATGTTTTCCAAAGGGTGTGTTTGTCTTTCAAACAATGAGAGAGTTCTAGTTGCTTCATATCCACACCAACATTTGGCAATGTCATCTTTGCATTTTTTCTTTAAGAACGGTTATTGAGTGGATGTGTTTTAGTCATGTTAACTTGTGTTCCCATGATGGCTAATGGTACTGAATGCCTTGTCAGCCATTTCTTTTATATATATATATATATATATATATATATATATATATATATAGTAATAACTTCCATGATTGTAAGCAATATCCCATGGTAATGCCCTCCCTCCCCCCCCACTTTCCCCTTTGAAACTCCATTCTTCATGATATTCCCTCCCCCTCTCAATCAGTCTCTCTTTTGTTTTGATGTCATGATCTTTTCCTCCTATTATGGTGGTCTTGTGTAAGTAGTGTCAGGGGCACTGTGAGGTCATGGATATCCAGGCCATGTTGTGTCTGGAGGAGCACGTTGTAAGGAATCCTACCCTTCCTTTGGCTCTTACATTCTTTCCACCACCTCTTTCGCAATGGACCCTGAGCCTTGGAAGGTGGGATAGAGATATTGCAGTGCTAAGCACTCCTCTGTCACTTCTTCTCAGTACCATGATGCCATATGAACATGCATACACATACACATACACACACACACACACACACACAAAGACATGGAAAGAATGTACAATAATCCCTGGTACATATAAACACCTCATAGCCAACCAAACCAGCAGCGAGTTACTAACCACACGGTGATTCTGTCATAGCAATCCTGTTTTCGTCTTTCACTATATCTATTTAAACAATTGTATCTTAGGGATGAGGAAATGGTTTAGTGGTGACAGTGCTTGCCTGCAGAGCCTAAAAGGACCCAAGTTTGACTCCCCAGTTGTTGCAGTCAGGTTCTCATTGCTGGCAGAAAACACCTGACCAAGAGCAGCTTGTAGGAGGAAAGGGCTTATTTTGGCTTACAGGCTCAAAGGGAAGCTCCACGATGGCAGGAAAAACGATGACATGAGCAAAGGGTGGACATCACCTCCTGGCTAACATCAGATGGACAACAGCAATAGGAGACTGTGCCAAACATTGGCAAAGGGAAACTGGTTATAACACCCATAAGCCCGCCCCCAACAATACACTGCCTCCAGGGGGCGTTAATTCCCAAATCTCCATCAGCTGGGAACCTAGCATTTAGACTACCTGAGTTTATGGGGGACACCTGAATCAAACCAGCACATCAATACTCATGTAAAGCCAGATGCACAAGATGGCACATACATCTGAAGTCCATTTCCAGCAGCTGGAGGCCCTGGCGTGTCCATTCTCTCTCTCCTCCCTCTGTCTCTCTCTCTCTCTTTCTGCTTGCAAATAAATTTAAAAAATAAAAATAAATCATCGTATCTTGTAGGCATGGGGTAAGGGGCTGGACAACCTTTAACTCCCATCCAGAGTGGTGTCCATGGGGCCCTAGAATTATTCTGTTCGGCTTTGTTCCATTCCCTTATCCGGGGGCACCCCTGTAGTCAGCAGCCCGTAAGACACTAGGCAGAGAGAGAGAGAGATAAGTTCATCCCCCAGCCAGCTGACCCAGAGAAAGACCCAGAGCTCAGCTCCTCAGCGACCAGTGGGAAGGACCGGGAGATGGAGGAAGTGCTGGGAAGAGAAGGGAGGTGACAGCAGGCAAGACCAGGGGACGCTGGGAGGCGGGGGAAAGCAGTGCGGCCTCGCAGGGCCCCATAACCCCCACAGGCCTCCACGCGTCCTCTCCTCTCTACCCTGTGCGACTCTCCACACAGCTCCACTGCTCTGTGGGGACCGGGCCGCCATCAGCCCCAGCCTTACCCACCTGACCCCTGCAGGAAAGCTGGACCCCAAGGGAAGTGTCTGCGGTCCCTGAGCCCCTCCCCGGAGGGCAGAGGGGTGGGGCCGAGGACAGATCTGGGGCTGGCGCCAGGGTGCCACAGAGAGTGAGGAGGAGGTGATGAGAGAAGGGCACAGCAGCCCAGCGGGGCCCAGGCCACTGGCAGGGCTGGCATGGGGTGGGGGTGGGGGAGCTGGGGGGTTGGGGCCTGGAAGGCTGGGAGAGAGGAAGGGTATGGAGAGTTCTAGAAGGCTAGATCAGGGAGAAGGCACCCAGGGGCCAGGATGCAGGGTGAAGATGAGGGTCTGGCTCAGGAGAGACACACCCTGGCCCTTCCCCTACCCAGCCCTTCACTTCCACTAAACACGCTCTTCACACTCATTGTCACCTCCTCAACTGGGGACAGTCCTGCCCAGCCTGCAACAGCCACCTGCCCCACCCTGGCTACTCCATGTCCTGCTCTCCCCCTAACCCCAGGCTGCCACTGCCTCCCTCAGTGCTGCCCTCACCACCCACTACCTCTAAGCCCCACTCTCAAACATCCCACCCCCCAAAACAAATAATTTCCTTCCCAACTGAAGGCCAGCCAGGTCTTCATAGGACAGACTCACTGTGAGGCCTTGCATCTTCCCTTCCCCCCCCCCCTCGGGTTTACCTGCCCCTTGACAAAGCCTCTTTTCTGTGAAGAACAAATACGTGCTGAGGGATGGAGAGATGACTTGGCCGTTAAGGCACTTGCCTGCAGAGCCTAACGATCCTGGTTCAATTCCCCAGTACCCACCGTAAAGTAAGATGCGCAAAGTGGTGCATGCATCTGGAATTTGTTTGCAGAGACTAGAGGCCCTGGCATGCCCATTCATTCTCTCTCTCTTTCTCCTTGGAAATAAATAAAAAATCTACTAAATATGTGCTGAGAGTGGAGACAAGATGCAGCCACCATGGCTGACATTAGCAGCCATCATGCCAGAAGTGAGTCAGAGGGCTCCCCTCCCCTCTCTTCCCTCCCCCCATCATCAAATAAGGTCTTCCACATGGACCCAGCCAGGAAACAAATACCTGTCCATTTTCACGGAGTGAACATGTTTTGAACATCCTATGGATCTTACAGAGTTATAATAATGAGCTCCAGTCTTCCCTTTCTCTGCTTCCGAGCTGCCCACGTGAGAGGAAGCTCCCTCTGTCACCACTACTACCAAGAGCCGGGCTTGCCACCAGGCTTCCCTACCCTGGTGGACGGTAGCCTCATAGGCCAGCCTGAGATACACAAACAGACCTTGTCTTTAAAAAGTAGAAGAAGCTGGGTGTGGTGGCACACACCTTTAATCCCAGCACTCAGGAGGCAGAGGTAGGAGGATCACCATGAGTTTGAGGCCACCCTGAGACTACAGAGTGAATTCCAGGTCATCCTGAGCTAGAGTGAGACCCTACGTCGGAAAAGAGAGAGTCAGAGAGAATGGATACTCCAGGACATCTATAGCCACTGCAAACAAACTCCAGATGCATGTACCACCTTGTGTATCTGGCTTACATGAGCACCGGGGAATGGAACCTGGGTCCTTAGGCATCACTAGCAAGCGCCTTCACCGCTAAGCCATCTCACCAGCCCAACCAAGGCCTTTAATGTAACCACTTGACTCCATCTCAACAGGTCTCCAGTCCAAGAAGGCAGCCATTGGACAGTATTTTCTTTTTTTAAAAAAAATATATTTCTATTTATTTATTTGAGAGAGAGAGAGAGAGACTGGGAGAGAGAGAATGAGCACAACAGGGCTCTAGCTACTTCAAACAAACTCCATGTGCACGTGCCACTCTGTGCATTCGGCTTTATGTGAGTTCTGGGGAATCGAACCTGGATGGGCAGGCTTTGCAAACAAGCTCCTTTAACTGCTGAGCCGCGTCCCCAGCCCTGGGTGGTGCTTGCTCCCTCCACAGGCATGGGCTCCTTGCTGTGTTCACTCCAGGGCCCAGTCTTCCATCCAGACACCTCAGGGAGACGAGGCTTTCACTCTAATCTCAAAAGACTTAACTAAATAGCTTTTGATGCCAGCACTCAGGAGGCTGAGGTAGGAGGATCACTGTGAGTTCGAGGCCAGACTGGGACTACACAGTGACTTTCAGATCAGCTTGGGCTAGAGTGAGACCCTGCCTTGAAAAAAAAAAAAAGGAAAAAAAAATACTTAAGTAAGTCGGGGGGAGGCAGCTACCCATTGTCCCACAGTTGGCTGGTCTTCCTTGAACTGTCTCCTCTGGTGTACACTGTCCCTCCTGCCTGTGGACAGGAGCGCCAGCCTTGCCAGCATTTCCATGCCCCTGGCTGGTGCCCAGAATCCCGAGACTTACTGGAGAGCAGACCTCCAACAGCAGCCCTGCACAGGCCTTCAGTCCTAGCGCTGTCATGCGGGGGTTGCGGGGGGAACATTTCCAGGTGGAAATCTTCCAAATGTGTCTTCCCAACCGCCTTGTCACCGGATTGTTCTCAGCACAAACTTTCTCGTCAATTATCTTTGCCTTGGGCTGTTCACACAGAAAGGTCACATAGTTCTCTGTCTCTGATAGCACGCGCTGAGCACGGGAGATGGTTTCACAGGTTCCCACAGCTGGAACGACTAGAGGAATTCTTGACCAAGAAAGGGGAGATGAGGTCACTGTGGACAAAGAAGGAAAGAAAGAGAGAAAAGGCGGGAAAGACACAGAGCGCCGGAGAAGGACAGGGGGACCCCCTCTTCTGGGGCTTATCATTCTCATCTCCTTTCCACCCCCAAGTTGTGTTTCCGTGCGTGGTTCCCCGCCACCGCTTCAGAGACAAGTCAACACAGCGTGAGCGAGGATGCCCAGCACCCAGGACGGGGTTTATGAATCCCGTTCTCCATTAAAAGGAACTAGGCCTCCTCGGTCAAATGGCTAATTCAGGGCTGGAGCAGATAAAACACCAGATTGAGCCTGGGACACCCGCGCTGTGGCTGAATGTTAGAAGGTGCCCGAAGACGGATGGAGACACATCAGAAGACACGGGAGCCAGTCGGAATGGGCAGCTAGTAATTTCGGAAAGAACAGCGCAACGGAAAATCCTCGGGGGCTGGAGAGATGGCTCAGTGGTTCCAGGCGCTTGCTGGAAATGACAAACATAAAGGACACAAGGTTCCAGACAACTGACAGCGTGTGACTATGGGCTGTGAGCCGGATAACAATATTAGATCAATGTGAGGTTCTCTGATTTGGACAACTACACAATGGTTCTCTGGAAGATGTCCTTGTCTTCAGCAACAGACAATCAAGAATTTAGGGGGTGGGGGTTGCTGGAGAGATCAGTTAGCAGTAAAGGCGCTTGCCTGTGAAGCCAGAGGACCCAGGTTCAATTCCCCAGGACCCACGTAAGCCAGCTGCACATGATGGTGCATGTGTCTGGAGTTCAGTTGCAGTGGCTTGAGGCCCTGGTGCACCCATTCTCTCCCTCCCTCACTTTCTCAAATAAATAAATTAATAAAATATTTTTTAATTTAGTTTAGAGTATTTTTTTTTTTACTTTCTTCTTGTCATGGCCCCTAAATCCCAATCTCCACTTCTGCCTCAACCCAAGAAACTCAGAGCAGACTCTGCCCTGAAAATGGTGGATTCATCAGCCTCTATGGGCTTGCAGAAGAGAGAAAAGGAATAGCAAAAAGGGCTGCAGAGATAGTTCAGTGGTAAAGAGCACTCGTTTACAAAGCCTGATGGCCCAGGTTCAATTCCGCAGTGCCCATGTAAAGCCAGAGTGGAGTAGTGCATGCATCTGGAGTTTATTTGCAGTGTCAGGAGGCATTGGTGGGCCATACTCTCTTTCTGTCTGTCTCTCTCTCTCTCTCTCTCTCTCTCTCTCTCCCTCCCTCATAAATAAATAAATACATGTGGGGGCTGGAGCGATGGCTTAGCGGTTAAGGTGCTTGCCTGTGAAGCCTAAGGACCCAGGTTTGGTTCTGCAGGTCCCTCATAAGCCAGATGCACAAGGCGGTGCATGCATCTGGAGTTTGTTTGCAATGGCTAGAGGCCCTGGCTCACCCATATTCTCTCTCTTTCTCTCTATCCCTCTCTCTGTCTCAAATAAAAATAAATTTAAAAATTTACTAAATAAATACATAAATAATAGCAAAAAGCAATTGAACATATTGATGAAGTACAAAATGAAATGGACTTAGTGAACAAGCAAGGGAGAAAAATTTTGAAAGTAGAACAGAAACACAACAGATTTCACCAACCATTTTTTTCAGAAGAGTTCAGAATTGTTCACCAAAATCCCAAATTTTGGGTGACAACATTTGTCAACCATCCACAAGTGGGAGGAAGACAAGGTGCTAAATTATCTGACCAGAGTTGAGTTGGGGCTGGAGAGATGGCTCCGTGGTTAAGGTACTTGCTTGCAAAGCCTGACAACCCAGGTTCGATTCCCCAGGACCCACAGAAAGCCAGATGCACAGCATCTGATGGTGCTATATGTATCTGGAGGGCATTTGCAGAGCTGGAGGGCCTGGCACACCCATTCTCTCTCTCTCTCTGTTCTCCATCTCTCTCCTCCTTCTCTCTGTAAATAAATAAAAATATTTTTAAAATTATTTAAAAAAATAAAATTTAAATTTAGAAAATCAAGTTACAGGGCTGGCAAGATAGCTTAGCAATTAAGGCACTTGACTGTGAAGCCTAAGGACTCATGTTCAACTTCCAGGACCCACATAAGCCAGACACACAGCAGCACAAGCACGCAAGGTCACACATGTGCACGAGGTGGCATGTGCATCTGGAGCACAGTGGTTCTCTGGAAGATGTCCTTGTCTTCAGAAACAGATAATCAAGAATTTAGGGGGCTGGAGAGATCAGCTAGCAGTAAAGGCACTTGCCTGTGAAGCCAAAGGACCCAGGTTCAATTCCCCAGGACCCATGTAAGCCAGCTGCACATGATGGTGCGTGTGTCTGGAGTTTAATTGCAGTGGGTGGAGGCCCTGATGCACCAATTCTCTCTCTCTCTCTCTCTCTCTCTCTCTCTTTCACTCTCTCACTTTAAAAAAAAAAAAAAAAGCCAGTCTGTTGGGCTTGCCTTAAAAAAAAAAAAAAAGAAAGGAAAGAAAAGAAAGAAAAAGAAAAAGGAACATTTTTCCTCTCAAAGGATTTCATCTAAATGAGAGTGGTGATCCATCTTCAAAGTCCACTAAAATCAGGGCTGGAGAGATGGTTTAGTGGTTAAGGTGCTTGCCTGTGAAGCCGAAGGACTCACGTTAGACTCTCCAGGTTCCACGTAAGCCAGACACACAGCGATGCAAGTGTGTAATGTGGCACATGCATACAAGAGGGTGCATAGGTCTGGAGTTTGCAGTGGCTGGAGGACTTGGCACGCCAATTCTCTCTCTTCCCTCTCTCTGTCAGTCTCGCTGTCTCACATTTAAAAAAAAAAATAGGCCATGAAATCCAATGGAAATCTGGAAAGGACTTGACAAATTCTCAAGTCAAACGCAGGATAAAGCCAGTGGGAAGACGCAACACGCAGAGCCAGAGAGCCTCTTGACCCGGTTTACAGACCATTCTGAGGCAGCTGCGCATGAGTTAGGAGACGGCAACCGAGGCGGTACTTGGCCAAATCCCTGGCGCTACTTCTTAGTTCCCATATGGATGATGAAGAGGCAGAGGAGTGGGCTGGAGAAGATATCTTAGCGGTTAAGGCATTTGCCTGCAAAGCTAAAGGATCCGGGTTTGATTCCCCATGTCCCACGTTAGCCAGATGCACATGGTGGCGCATGAGTCTGGAGTTCGTTTGCAGTGGCTGGAGGCCCTGGCGTGCCCATTCTCTCTCTCTCTCAAATAAATAAATAAATATAAATATATATTTTTTTAAAAAAAGGAGAGGGGAAGACGGAGATGGTGACGATGATGAAGAAGGAGGATTGGAAGATATTAGCGAAGAAGGGGTGAGGATGAGGGTGAAGATGATGATGAAGGGGAGGAAGGGGAGGAGGGTGAGGGAGGAGATGATGAATAGAAAAGAGCACTGGATTCCAACCTTTCATTTAGTTATTTACTTTTAATTTTCTCCAGTCCCTGGGATCAAGTTGCAGTCTTTTCTCCCCACAACCTCTCACGCTCAGTAGCCCTGTCTTTGAGGTCTCTTTTCCTAAACATCATGGTTGTCAACTTATTTGGTATGGTGGGGGGGGACTACAATATACTGATCAGAATACGACAGGAAAATAATCTCCACTTTTTGCTCTAAATTCTTTATTCTGGGGAGGGGGTCAAGGATTTGTTTCATGGTAGAGTCTCAGTGTAGCCCAGGCTGACCTGGAATTCACTATGTAGTCTCAGGGTGGCCTCGAACTCAGGGTAGTCCTCCTACCTCTGCCTCCCGAGTGCTGGGATTTAAAGGCATGCACCACCACACCCGGCTGAGTTCATTTTTATCGCTTCCAGTCTAGACAAGAAGTGTATGGAATCAACACCACCACTGTGCTCTGTGGGAACAAGGACAACTTCCTACTCCTTCATCCTGCCGCAAGCTGGGGGTGCTGGCCCTGTGTAGTATTCTCTCCTCTTTACCCCTTTCTCTGTATGTTGGGCTCAGAGATTACACTGTGTCTCCATGTGAGTATGAACAGTTACCATTTACCAACATGTACCTGTCCACTTTCTCTTGTTTAATAAAAAAAAAATTAATGCACTATAGGGCTGGAGAGATGGCTTACCGGTTAAGGCATTTGCCTGCAAAGCCAAAGGACCCAGGTTCAATTCCCCAGGACCCATGTAAGCCAGATGCACAATGGGGTGCATGCATCTGGAGTTTGTTTGCAGTGGCTGGAGGCCCTGGCATGCCCATTCTCTCTGTTTCCCTCCCTCTGCCTCTTTCTTTCTCTCTCAAATAAATAAATAAATATAAATAAAAATAAAAACTTTTAAAAGTGCAATATAAAAGGTCAGCAAAGGGTGGGTTTGAGATGTCTAGATAGATTGAGTGGGCATTTTAACAGCATGGCTGCTCTTTTGGCATGTTTGTGATTTTTTATTGTTGTTGTTGTTGTTTCTAGATAGGTTCTCACTCTAACCCAGGCTGACCTGGAATTCACTATGTAGTCTCAGGGTGGCCTCGAACTCACGGTGATCCTCCTACCTCTGTCTCCCGAGTGCCGAGTGCTGGGATTAAAGACATGTGACACCATACTTGGCTTAATTTTGATGTTTAATGGACATCCTTGCAGTTTAAAATGACACTTAAAGTTCTCTTTCAATGAAAACAAAGAATATAGCCCTGCATGGTGGTACACGCCTTTAATCTCCCACTCCGCACTTGGGAGACAGAGGTAGTAGTATCACCATGAATTCGAGGCCACTCTGAGACTGTATAGTGAATTCCAGGTCAGCCTGAGCTAGGGCCCTACCTTGAAAAACCAAAAATAAATTAATTAATTAAAAATTTAAAAAATAATTTAGACGGTAACAAAAGCCATGATTGTCTTCAACTTACTTTCAAGTAATTCAGAAATAAAGCACATGTATGTACATATGTATGTGTATACTGCTCAATATATGTATGCATCATGTATACATGTATGAGGAAAGAGTGATAAGTTATGTAAGTAAAACATAAACAATTGGTGAATCTGCAAAAAAGTATATGGGAATTTCAACTTTTTTGTGCCTGGTTAATACTATGTATGGGCTGGGGTTTGTCTCAATGGTTAAAGAAGCTGCTTACAAAACCTGCTTTTACCTGGGTTCAAGTCCCCAGGACCCATGTAAAGCCAGATACACAAAGTGGTGCTTGCATCTGGAGCTCATTTGTAGCAGCTAGAGGCCCTGGGGTATCCATACTCTCTTTCTCTCTCTCTCTCTCTCTCTCAAATGAATATTTTAATTTTTAAATAAATTAATATTATATTAAAATAAAAAAGTACCCAGGCTGGAGAGATTGCTTAGTGGTTAAGGCACTTGCCTGTGAAGCCTAAGGACCCAAGTTCGATTCCCCAGATGCACAAGGTAGTGCATGTGTCTGGAGTTCATCTTTAGTGGCTATAGGCCCTAGTTAACCATTCTCTCTCTCTCTCTCTCTCTCTCTCTCTCTCTCTCTTATCTCTCTCTGTGCTTGCAAATCAATAAATAAATATTAAAAATCATCTTTAAGCTGGGTATGGTGGAACACACCTTTAATCCCAGCACTTGGGAGGCAGAGGTAGGAGGATTGCTGAGAGTTCGAGGCCAGCCTGAGACTACATAATGAATTCCAGGTCAGCCTGAACTAGAGTGAGACCCTACCTCGAAAAAAAAAAAAAAAATCATCTTTAGCCTTAAGCAAAGAAGAGAAGCTTTCAGAAAGTGGAAGATAGTTCAGTATTTAGAGCCTTAAGCCTTGGAGTCTTGGACTATAAGGGACTCTCTATCCTGGGGGGTTTTCTGTGCCTTTTGGCTCAGTCCTGTTTACCTTCCTTAGAGCTCTAAGATTCTATTTCTTTCTCTCTACAACTCCCCTGTCTCCTCCTTGTCCATGAATCTAGAAATAAGGGGCCATGGCCTTCGGAACTATGGCTGGGGTCTTAGAGGGAAGAGTGTGGGCCCAGGCAGAGTGGCTGCAGTTGGGGGACAATGGCTGGCAGCTAATGGCCACAGGGAATGGAGAAGACAAGAGGACCAGCAGTGAGGTGATAAGAAGCCGCGGGTGTGCCAGTCCGGCAGTCTACGGAAGCAGGCCTGAGGGGGAGGGGGGCGGCCACTTCTTGGCACTTTTCCAGAAAGGACAGGGAGAGATGTACTTTCTGCCAGGTCTCGTGGGGAGGAGCTACCAGCCAGGGCCATGTGTCAGGGACGATGGGTTTGGGTTGGAACCTGTCTAGTCTGGCAGGGAAATAGGGGTGAAGGGAGAAAGATGCTGACATCTAAGTTCAGAAGTGGAGTGGACCCCCGCCATCACCCTCCCTGCCGAAGGGCCTGTCACAAGGCGACCGTGGCTCACACCTGCTTATCAGGCTGGGGTGTGGAGAGGGTGTCTGGGACAGGAGATAGGGCTGGGACAGGGCTGTCCACACTGGCCCTGCTCTGCCTCCCTCATTCACACCTCCTCAGAGGCCCTAGGCCACTCTCCCCTCCCTGTGGCCTCTACCTGCACCACTATGCCTCCTCTGGGGGGGGGGGGAGAAAGAAAGAAAGAAAATTGGACTGGAGAAATGGCTCAGGGGTTAAGGCACTTGCCTGTAAAGCTTGATGACCTGGGTTTGATTCCCTAGTACCCACATGCCAGATGCACAAAGTGGCACATGCTTTTGGAGTTCAGAGTTTGTTTGTAGCAGTTGGAGGCCCTAGCAGGACCATTCATTCTCTCTCTCCTTGCAAATATATATATATCCTCCTGCAGGGCACCTTCCCTGTACAATTAAAAGGCATCAAGTGGGAAGAGACCCTAGAGACTGTCTAGCCCAAAGCCTTACCTTACAGGTAGGGAAGCTGAGGGATAAGGAGATGCCACTCACCTGACATCGTACGGAAAGCACACCTAAAAGCCCAAACCAGAAGGCGGGCCCTGATCCCAGGCCAGACTTGGAACAGTCCAAGCCCAGGGTCAAGAGCAGGGTTCCAAAGTCCACAGCGAGAGGGGGGCGAGGGTACTTTTGTCCCTGCGTGTCTACTTGAGTTTTAGCCTCACATCAGGCTGCCCTGGGCTCCACTCACTTGGGGTAAAGTCTCCCGGACCCCCCCCGGTGTTCTCTGCCTGTGTCAGAAAGGAGATGGCTGGAAAAGGCTCCAAGGCTCTGCAGTGGGGCCAGGGAGAGGTGAGCGGAGACACGGAACAGGTCAACTGGGAGGCCGGCAGAAGTCAGAGGCCCTTCACGGGTGATGGCAGGAACCACCATTGTCCTGCCTGGTGGTCTGACAAGGGGTCAGATGTGCCCAGGCCTCAGAGGTTGAGGGACACTCAAAACCTCTGCCTGCCACTGTTCCCACCTCCATACCCTCAGAGAACACTTGAGCAGAAAGGATTCCTGATGTCACCGGCAGCAGGACATTTCACCGTGTGTGTGTGTGTGTGTGTGTGTGTGTGTGTGTGTGTGTGTGTGTGTGTCTGTGCAGTAAGTGGGCCTGGAGGAGGGAAAAGAGCAGACACCTCCAGAGAGCCTGGTTGGGAGCTGGCAGAGGGCGGGGCTTCACACCTGCACACAGCTGGAAGGTCTAACTTTAGCTCGGCTCCCTCCCGCACCACTCCGAGGCCCCTGATCGGCCGGCTCTCACTCTGCCTCCTCACTCCCATCTCCCCACCAGCGAGGGCTGCCTCAGACCAAGGGATCACACTCTTCAGAGCCTGACATGGAGGGACCCAGGACGCCAGGCCAGCGAGCTACAGTCAGTGCCCACTGCTCTGCTGTCCTAGGATTTGCCCACACCACAGGGCTGAGCCCTTGTCCCCACCTTTCTGGGCCCTTATGGGGAGAATAAAGCACACAAGGGTTCCAGCAGGACTCACTCGACCTTTCTGGATAACTCCAAAACATTTGACCAGCTACTTTGCAGAACACTACGGGGGGTGGGGGATGTCCCCGGAAAGGCGTCAGCTCTGTCATGTCATGTGTCTGTCTCCTTAGCAGGGCTCCCTGGCAGACTCAGGGGATGGATAAATTCCTGGAGTTTGAGTTTCCTTGCTTGTGAAATGAATAGCGCCTATCCAAATGGTGGGCTGACAAAGTGAGGCTGGAGAAAAGGGCTTTGCCAATTGTAAAGAATTGATGATTGCGGAAGAGGTGGCGGAAAGAATGTAAGAGCCAAAGGAAGGGTAGGACTCCTTACAACGTCCTCCCTCCAGACACAAAATGGCCTGGATATCCATGACCTCATAGTGCCTGACACTACCTACACAAGACCATCATAAGAGGAGGAAAAGATCATAACATCAAAATGAAAGAGAGACTGATTGAGAAGGGGAAGGGATATGATGGAGAATGGAATTTCAAAGGGGAAAGTGGGGGAAGGGAGGGTAGCACCATGGGATATTTTTTATAATCATGGAAAAATGTTAATAAAAATTAAGGAATGAAGCGGCCATCCCCAGAGTGGTTGCTGGTAAGGATTCGGTGGGAAATCGCGAGCAATCCGCAGCCATCCGTTCGTAGGCAGCGCGGCTTTCTGTCCCTAAGGGCCTGAGACTGTTTACTGGGCGGACAACAGCCGGGGAAGGGGGCCGGGACGGGATCAACGTGGTCCTTTCCCAGATCAGGGACCGCCGGACTACACACGGGAGGAGCAGATTTGGGGACCTGCAAACGGGCGAGAGGGAGGGATCGCGTGGAGAGGGAGCCAGACTTGCACATTGTTATTAACTAAAATATCTGGTAACCGTTGTGCCTGTTAGAGCCCTCTCGCCCATTGAAACTACTTTCGGACCCGAGGTCTCTACCGGCGTTTGTGGGGTGGGTAATTCACTTTGGAGGGGATAAAATGTGTCTACTACATTCGAGTCAGTTAAAGGATGGACGTACATTGGCCATTCTAAAAACTTAACGTTGTAATTGAATTAACTGATGTCTTTGCTCCAATTCATGCAGTACTTTAGGAGTAGTTCAGAAAGTAAATAACTTGTAAGCAAAACAACTGTTATTAATAGCGAAATCTCGCCATAAACACAGAAAGCAAGCTTGCAAAGAGTTTTAGGTGCGCAATTTCTCGTTAGGCCATTTAATACAAGCAGCGGCAATATGACACCTTCCATAAGAGCATTTTAAGCGCGCATGATGATGATGATAATGGTTTAGGAACTGGATGAGACTTTGAGATCACTGAAGGGTTTCTTAAATTTATTTAGCCAAAATAAAGTTCAATCCCTTTGTGACTTCTGACCGAAGCAAGAACCGTAAAAGGCATTTCAATGCACCTTCCCACATCCGGAGGAAGATTATGTCTTCCCCTCTTTCCAAAGAGCTGAGACAGAAGTACAATGTTCGTTCTATGCCTATCCGAAAGGATGATGAAGTTCAGGTGGTTATCACCAGGCTAAAACTGGATAAAGATCGCAAGAAGATCCTGGAACGGAAAGCCAAATCTCGCCAAGTAGGAAAGGAAAAGGGCAAATACAAGGAGGAAACACTTGAGAAGATGCAGGAGTAGAGCCATCTTGCGTACAGCTTTCACTGAACACTGAAGATTAAATGGTCCTGGTCATCTGTTGTGTTTGGAAAAAAAAAATTAAGGAATGATGGAGAATGGAATTTCAAAGGGGAAAGTGGGGGGGAGGGTAATACCATGAGATATTTTTTATAATCATGCAAAATATTAATAAAAATTGAGAAAAAAATAATAAATTTTTTAAAAAGTTCCAAAAAATAAATAAAATAAAATAAAAATTAAGGAAAAAAAAAAAGAACCCATGTGGAGAGTGAGGGTTAGGGGGGCTCTCCCCTCTGCTCAACCTCGGTGGGCCTGGGCTGGAGCTCAGCTGAGGGACAAGCTCACCAACAGCTGGAAGTCCCCAAGTGGTCAGAGAGCCTACTGCCTGCCTTTATCCATCTGTCTCTAATTATGGGAAGAGAAAGGAAACTGCCCTGTGAAGGAGGGCCTTTGGTGACGTGCTAAGGTGTGGAAGGTGGGCAGGAAATCCTCTCTCTGCCTAGAGTGGGATTAGGATTTTTCTTAGATTTTATATCTTTTAGGAATAGAAGGGAATATGCTTACTCTTTAGGCTATGTAAGCTCAAGTATTTAAAAAGTAAAGTGAGGAGAGATGGTTTAGTGGTTAAGGGGCTTGCCTGTAAAGCCTAAGGACCCAGGTTCAATTCCCCAGTATCCATGTAGACCAGATGTACAAGGTGGCACATGGGTCTGGAGTATGCAATGACTGGAGACCCTGGTGTGCCCATTCTCTCTCTCTCTCAAATAAATAAATAATTTAATTATTTTTTTAAAAAGTTAGTGGGACTGGAGAGATGTCTTAGCGGTTAAGCCATTTGCCTGCAAAGCCAAAGGACCCAGGTTTGATTCCTCAGGACCCACGTAAGTCAGATGCACAAGGTGGCACATGCGTCTGGAATTTGTTTGCAGTGGTTAGAGGCCCTGGTGCACCCACTGCCTATCTGCCACTCTCTCTCAAATAAATAAATAAAAACAAAAAATAAATTTAAAGTGAAGTGTTATGCCCTCATTAACTTTCATTTCTTTAGACAAAAAAAAATTACTTTTGGGCTGGAGAGATGGCTTAGCAGTTAAGGTACTTGTCTGTGAAACCTAAGGACCCAGGTTCAATGCCCCAGAACACCATGTAACACATGGTGGCACATGTGTCTGAAGTTCCTTTGCAATGGCTGGAGACCCTGGCACACCCATTCTCTCTCTCTCTAATAAACACAATATATTCTTAATTACTTTTAAATGGTTCAAGGGGGGAAAAAAAGCAAACGAGGCACAACACTGGGGAGATAAGTTCTTCCCTTCAACTCTTCTATAGGCTTGAAGTTTCTCAAAATAAGTCTGGGGGGAATGGAACTACCGGAGGCCCACTGCACTGAGCGGCTCCGAGCTGCAAGTTCTATACCATGGCCTGCCACAACTAAGACTATGTAAGTATTAGGACACAGTGACCCCTAGAGGCTCTCTGTATACTCGGGACACAGCACCCTCCAGCCCACAGTGGCAGGTTCAGTAGGTTTGCCACCAGTCAGTCCCCACTGCCCTGAATTACATGGAGGTCATGTCAAAATGCAGTCCCGCCTGCTTGACCCTCTCTGATGATTTGATGGTTTCTAAAGGTAGGGCCAAAAAACGCAGGAGCCCACACCTGATCACCTGGAGTACGGATGGAGAAGGCTGAAGCTAGAGGTGTGTCCAAGGGGCGCGAGACAGTGTGGTTAAAAGACGGCAGAGCCTGGTACAGCGTTGGATCCAGGTATATACGGGGTGTCACGTCTCCTCACGGTGACAGCCTGACAGGAGCAACCTCAAGAGAGGTTGGTTTTATTTGGGCTCTTGGGTTCAGTACACTATGCAGGGAAGGTATGGCAGCAAGAGTGTGGCCAGAACGTGAGATAGAGGCGTTCACACGGAACCAGGGGTACGACTAACCTTCAGCAGCCCACCCCCGGTGACCTACTTCAGCCAGCCAGGGCCCCGCCTCAAGGCTCTTCAGCCTTCAACATAGTGAGTGCCACAAGCCAGGGACTAGGCACTCAAAATATGAATGGCCAAAATAAAAGAGAGACTGATTGAGATGGGGAGGGGATATGATGGAGAATGGAATTTCAAAGGGGAAAGGTGGGGGGGAGGGTATTACCATGGGACATTTTTTATAATCATGGAAAATGTTAATAAAAATTGAGATAAAAATATGAGTGGCACGGAGGGGACATTTCAGATCCTAAGACAGGCTATTCATGGAAAGCTTGAGATTCGTGGAATTCAAAGACGAGGCCAGGAGATACAGGCAACATGCAGGATTGGTCCAAGCCGAGCCCAGCTCTGCGGGAAGCCTTCAGAGGCTAGAGCAGGGACGGAAGTTCAGGTGCTGCAGACGTTAGCAGACAGTCGAGAGGCTTCTCCGAACCTTTGCTGCATACAACTTTGGTGAAGCAGCTTCAACCGAGACAAAAAGTTTAAAGATGGCTGGGTGTGGGGGTTTGATTCAGGTGTCCCCCATAAACTTAGGTGTTCTGAATGCTAGGTCCCCAGCGGATGGAGATTTGGGAATTGGGAGCTCCTGGAGGCAGTGTATTGTTGGGGGCGGGTTTATGGGTGTTATAACCAGCTTCCTCTTGCCAGTGTTGGGCACACTCTCCTGTTCCTGTTGTCCACCTGATGGCGAGGAGGTGACGCCCACCCTCTGCTCACGCCATCATTTTCCCCTGCCATCATGGAGCTTCCCCCGACCCTGTAAGCCAAAATAAACCCTTTTCCCCACAAGCTGTTCTTGGTAGGGTGGTTTCTGGCAGCAATGCAAGCGTGACTGCAACACCAGGTGTGGTGGTGCACACCTTTAGTCCCGGTATAGGGAGGCTGTGGTAGGAGGCTCACTGTGATTAATTCCAGGTCAGCCTAGGCTAGAGCAATATCCTAACCTTGGGGAAAAAAAAAAAGTTTAATGATGTCATTTGAGGTAGAGAAAGAATGGAGAGTAAGTCCCCTACCATACATAACCAGAGATGGGGGCTTCCCACAGCCAAGTGCTGAGACCAGCCTCCCCCTCTGCAGGACTATGAGGACACACGAGACAGAAGACAGAAGGAAGCCCAGGCTCAGCCTCCCAAGCCGGCTGAGTGGATGGTGACCAACTCAGGGCTGGCTGGTGAGATGGTGCATCTGATGCTCAGGGGAGGCCCAGGAATCTGCTGCATCAGGACCACAAAAACCAAGTCACACAGTGGGGCGGGGAGGGGGGACCTGATCCAGAGAAGATTTTAATAGCTTGATGTTTGGAGAGCTTTGTAAAAAATTTTATTGACAATTTTCACAGATACACATAATGTATTTTAATTATAATCCCTTCCCCATTACCTTCCTTTGTCCTTCTCCCCCATGCCCCTTCCACTGAACCCCTCTTTTTTCCGACCCATCCCCCTTCGGCTTTCATGTCTTTTTCTCCCCTCCTCCACTACCCATGACAGAATGTCAGTGGGCCCAGTATTGTACAGGCCTTGCAACTACAGCCGCTGCGAGGTCATAAATGCAATAGCCACTTTCTGCCCGGAAGATTCCAGAGCACCCCTCCCCATCCTGTGGCTCTTACATTCTTTCACTTCTCCAGGGTTTCCTGAGCCTTGGCGGGTGTGAGAGAGATGTCTCATTTAACACTGAGCAACCAGTAGTCACTTATTCTCAGCACTGTGACAAGTTTTGAGTCTCCCAGTAATCACCACCAACTGCAAAAACAAGCTTCTCTGGTCAAAGGTGAGAGCAACACTAATCTATGGGCATAAACACAGGTATTTAGGGAACAATTTGATGGGCCCAACATATCAATTTAGCCAAACTGTAGTAGCAGCTTCCCTCCCAGGGCCTCAGACCTTCGGGGGGACTCTTAATAATAAAAGCATTCCAAACACAATTCAAGCATCAGTACTGTCCACCAGTAATATTTTTACATGTAAACACGAGGCCTGGCAGACTGTATTACAAACACTTGTGTTCGTTTTTAACAAAGACCAGGCAACAACTTTGATAGGAAATAAAACCGAAGATACGTGTTCCTCTCAGCTCTGAGAAACACCCAGGTCCGTCACCTCTCTGCTAAGGAGAGAAAGTAACTGATTCTTTGGTCACAGTGACATTCTGGCTTTCTATCCCTGAGGACTGGCACACGCTGATGGGGAACAGTGTGATAAAACAGAATGGCATTAATCAGGCCACTGTGTTCCACTGCCTAACTTTTCCTTCCTCCTCAAATAAAGGAGCAGAACAAGTCAGTCACTGTCTCCTTCCCTTTATCTGAAAGCCTGGGCATTTCTGGCAGAGACCGATGCAAAACACCGCCAAAACGGCTCTTGTAAAGACGGCAGAATGACAGATGTAGACAAGTTCTCGTGCCTGCAAGACACTTGACTGTCTGTACTTAAGATAGCCTAAGAAAGGACTCTACGTAAACCCGAATCTGGAGATCTAATAAAAGACAGTGACCCCACCCTCAGGAATGCCAAATGTGTTTAGAGCTTTGGCCCAAGCTCCACCTGTCCTGTGCCCTCAGGTAACAAATAACCTAGAGGCAGCAGGTCATCAGCTGGTGACATCAGCACATATCCTTCTTAGTGTCCTTCTCCCCCAGATCTTTTAAAAGTGAGAAACACATCTACCTGGTACCATGTGGTCTCTAAGAGACCTGTATCCCCAGAGCAAGCAGGGGTGCTGACAAGCTCCAGAAAGCATCAACAAGCCCTGTTTGGTTTCTTTCCAAAGGGCTAAGAGTCAAGTCAGAGGACATTAAAATGCTCTCAACCTGAGTAGTGGACCTGAACAACCAGACCTTTCTTACCAAGCAGACCTCAGGGCCACAGATACCCATGGACACAGCTATGTTCTGAGCGCAAAATTGTAATCCACCTTCTGTCTCTTGTTGCATTTGTATGTGGTGTGTGCCCATGATGTGCCCATGCAGGACGCAGGGCACTTGTCTTCAGTGGGGTGTGCTCATCTGCAGTGGCCAGAGAGGAATGCCGGATGTCCTGCCCTGCCGCTCAGCCACCTGCTCTTGAGCCGGAGACTCCCTCACTGGTCCTGGGGCTTGCCAACTTTTTGTTTGTTTGTTCATTTGTGTTGCAAATGCCAGCGACTCTCTGGTCTCTGTTTGTCTAGGCTTGCAGATGTGCGTGACCACACACAGCTGTTTATGTGGGCTCTGGGGATCGAACTCAAGTGGTCTCTCAGGCCCTCATGTTTGCACAGGAAGTGCTCCTAACTGCTGAGCCATCTCTCCAACCCCACCAGTCTGCCTCCTCTTAACCCTGTGCTACCCTGGGTGACTTCTGTTAAGGTATCAATGGGGCAGGCACAAAGCTCTCTAGGCCTCAACTTCCTCACAGGGAGAATGGCCATGGTACTGACCACACAAGATCCACGCGAGACAACACAAGCAAAGCTCCGAGCTAGGCCAGCGCGCAGTGCGTGTCAGCACTTCTCAGACGGAGGCAAGGGGCAGAGGGTCAGGAGAGAAGAACAAGAAAGGAAACATACACTGTGTTTAGACAGGATAATGGAGGACTTCTAAAAACCACCTCAGGCCACCTGGGATCCTGGAGAAGAAAGCACAGTGCTGAGTCCAAGCTGGCTGACCAGCTCTGTCAGGCAGAGTAGCCAGGGCCTGCCTTCACTTTGGTCACCCAGGCAGACACAAGCGCAGGGTCATGAACATGGTCCCCTTGTTAATGTGACACAAGACGAGCTCTCCATCTGTAGATGTGATGGTAGTCTCTGAGTCAGAAAAAGATAAATAAATAAAATACTGCTGGGCATGGTGGCTCATGCCTTTAATCCCAGCATTCAGAGCACCTCAGAAGCCAAGACAGGAGGATCACTGTGAATTCAAAGCCAGCCTGAGATTACATACTAAAATCCAGGACTAGAGTGAAACCTTACCTTAAAAAACAACAACAACAACAACAACAAAAAAACCTGACAAAAAACAAATTGTAGCCGGCCCGGACATGGTGGCGCTCGCCTTTCATCCCAGCACCAGGGAGGCAGCAGTAGGAGGATTGCCGTGAGTTCAAGGCCACCCTGAGACTCCATAGTGAATTTCAGGTCAGCCTGGGCTAGAGCGAGACCCTACCTCGAACCCCACCCCCAAAAAAGCTATAACTCTTTCATCCTTTGGCAGGACTTTAGTGGGGATTCCATCACCTCTTTAAGCAAAGCCACTGACACCTCTCGTGGAGCGGGCGCCGCTCACGACAGGTCAGCAGGGCACTCTCCTCAGAGAGCTACGAGGACCTTTTCAGCTCAGGTTCTAACTGCTCCAGAGGTTTGAGTTCCTCCAGCTTCTTCTTGTAGCGACTCATGAAGTAATCGTCGGGCTCAACCCCCGCCTGCTTCAGCGTTGCCAGGATCTTTTCTAGCCTGGCCACAGAGCGGGCTCCCTCGACCTTCCTTGTGCTCAGGTACAGCACGAACTCCTGGAAACCCAGGAGCTTACAGGTGTCCACGGAGCAGATGTCCTGCAGATCGCCGGCTCTGTCCAAGCGCGGGAAGAACACTAGACCGGAATGGGCACGCCAGGACTCTTGTTACTGAATGAACTCCAAATTGCACGTGCCACCTTGTGTCGGCTTTACATAATTGCTGGGGAATTAAAAACCAGATTGTCAGGCTTTTCAAGCAAGTGCCTTTAACTGCTTAGCCATCTCCTAACCCCAAGCTGCCATTTTATTTATTTATTTGAGAGAGGGAGGGAGGGCAGGAGGAAGGAAGGAGAGAATGGGCACGCCAGGACTCTGTTACTTGCAAATGAACTCCAATGCACGTGCCACCTTGTGTCGGCTTTACATAATTGCTGGGGAATTAAAAACCAGATTGTCAGGCTTTTCAAGCAAGTGCCTTTAACTGCTTAGCCATCTCCTAACCCCAAGCTGCCATTTTATTTATTTATTTGGTTTATCTAGGGAGGGTGTTGCTCTAGCCAAGCTGACCTGGAATTCACTAGTCTCAGGCTGGCCTCAATTCACAGCAATCCTTCTACCTCACCTCCTGAGTGCTGGGATTAAAGGCATGTGTCACCAAACTTGGCCTAAATTGGTGAGTTCTGATTCAGTGAGAGACCATGTCTTGCATGCCCATTCTCCTCTCCCTCTTTCTCTGTCAAATAAATAAATAAATAAAATATTTTTTTAAAAAGACTGGAGTATCCTAACTTCACAAAAGAAACCTCTACTGCTGTTAAATTACTGCTGTACTCTTAAGACTAACACAACTTAGACACGGCCTTGAAGAACTGAAAAACACAGCACACATGACATCACATCACACATGGCAACATGCATGACATCCTGCACTGACACTCACTGTAAGCTGAAGGCATTACTACATGCTGACCTGAGTTGTGAACTCCTTCCAAGAGACAGAAATGACAGCTCTCCTCTGCCTCAAGGACCACAGAGCCTAGCCCAACCCCACAGGAAGTTGGCAAGGAACAATATCCAGGCTAAGGCTGCCATTTAAAAAAAAAAATTATTGCTGGTGTGGTGGCACATGCCTTTAATCCAAGCACCGGGGACGCAGAGGCAGGAGGATTGCCATGAGTTCAAGGCCACCCTGAGATTACACAGTGAATTCCACGTCAGCCTGGGCTACAGCGAGACCCTACATCAAGAAACCAACAACAACAACAAAAAAACCTGACAAAAAACAAATTGTAGCCGGCACGGACATGGTGGCGCTCGCCTTTCATCCCAGCACCAGGGAGGCAGCAGTAGGAGGATTGCCGTGAGTTCAAGGCCACCCTGAGATTACACAGTGAATTCCACGTCAGCCTGGGCTACAGCGAGACCCTACATCAAGAAACCAACAACAACAACAAAAGCTATTTATTTGTGTGTTTGTGTGCACATATGCACGTGCTACAATCTCTTGTTGCTGCAACCAAACACCAGATGCATTCACCACTTTGTGTGTCCAGCTTTATGTAAGACCAAGGGAACTGAACCCAGGCTGACAGGCTTTTCAAGCAAGTGCCTTTAACTGCTTAGCCATCTCCTAACCCCAAGCTGTATTTATTTATTTATTTGGTTTATCTAGGGAGGGTGTTGCTCTAGCCAAGCCTGACCTGGAATTCACTAGTCTCAGGCTGGCCTCAAATTCACAGCAATCCTTCTACCTCAGCCTCCTGAGTGCTGGGATTAAAGGCATGTGTCACCAAACTTGGCCTAAATTGGTGAGTTCTGCATTCAGTGAGAGACCATGTCTTGCATGCCCATTCTCCCTCTCCCTCTTTCTCTGTCAAATAAATAAAAATAAAATATTTCTTAAAAAAGTAAGATAAACAGTGACCAAGGAGGACACCCAACTCAACCTCTGGCCTCCACATGCAGGCACATACAACCACACATATACACATGTATATACATGCACCCACACACATACAACCACGCATACACACACACACATGCATATACACAGGCAAAAACAAAACCCTGGTTACAGTGGGGCGTTCCTATAATCCCAGCACTGAGAGGGTAGAGACAAGAGGATCATGTATTCAAGAACAGCCTGGACTAGATGAGATCCTACCTATAAAATAAAACTTCACAACCACCAAGATCGATGTAAAAGCCGTGTCTACAGGGAATGCCGCTGGGAAGATAGAATGCCAACTGCAGGGTTAGAGCCAGAGAGCCAGAGGGAAACATGGGTCAAGCAAGGTGAGGGCAGCTCAGGGTCGATGGTGGGCCTGAGAGGCCACATGAAGAGGGATGCCAATGACAACGGACGAAGGACGTCTAGGATTGCCATGAAACAGGCTTTAGCATTGGCCAATCAGCAGCAATGTTTTTCATTCAAGACTGGAGTAACCAGGCTAGAGAGATGGCTTAGCGGTTAAGGTGTTTGCCTGCAAAGCCAAAGGACCCAGGTTCGGTTCTCCAGGACCCATGTCAGCCAGATGCACAAGGGGGCGCAAGGGTTCATTTGCAGTGGCTGGAGGTCCTGGCATATCCATTCTCTCTCTCTCTCTGTCAAATAAATAAATAAATAAAATATTTTTTTAAAAAGACTGGAGTATCCTAACTTCACAAAAGAAACCTCTACTGCTGTTAAATTACTGCTGTACTCTTAAGACTAACACAACTTAGACACGGCCTTGAAGAACTGAAAAACACAGCACACATGACATCACATCACACATGGCAACATGCATGATATCACACATGACAACACATCACACATGTCAACATACATGACATCCTGCACTGACACTCACTGTAAGCTGAAGGCATTACTACATGCTGACCTGAGTTGTGAACTCCTTCCAAGAGACAGAAATGACAGCTCTCCTCTGCCTCAAGGACCACAGAGCCTAGCCCAACCCCACAGGAAGTTGGCAAGGAACAATATCCAGGCTAAGGCTGCCATTTAAAAAAAAAAATTATTGCTGGGTGTGGTGGCACATGCCTTTAATCCAAGCACCGGGGACGCAGAGGCAGGAGGATTGCCATGAGTTCAAGGCCACCCTGAGATTACACAGTGAATTCCACGTCAGCCTGGGCTACAGCGAGACCCTACATCAAGAAACCAACAACAACAACAAAAGCTATTTATTTGTGTGTTTGTGTGCACATATGCACGTGCTACAATCTCTTGTTGCTGCAACCAAACACCAGATGCATTCACCACTTTGTGTGTCCAGCTTTATGTAAGACCAAGGGAACTGAACCCAGGCTGACAGGCTTTTCAAGCAAGTGCCTTTAACTGCTTAGCCATCTCCTAACCCCAAGCCTGCCATTTTATTTATTTATTTGAGAGAGGGAGGGAGGGCAGGAGGAAAGGAAGGAGAGAATGGGCACGCCAGGACCTCTTGTTACTGCAAATGAACTCCAAATGCACGTGCCACCTTGTGTCTGGCTTTACATACATGCTGGGGAATTAAACCCAGATTGTCAGGCTTTTCAAGTAAGTGCCTTTAACCACTGCACACTCTCTCCAGCCCAAAGCCTACTATTTTAAATGTCACGTGCACAATGCTTTGAATGAAATAGTAAGCAACATCTTGGGAGAAAATTATCTACTATAGTCAGACAATGTATTTGGTGACATTACCTTACTAAGACCAAGTAAGTAAATAAATTCCCCAAATGAAATAAAGCTGCTGGGACACATCCAGAGAGCAAGGCTTCAGGATGCCAAACAAGTTGAAGATTCCATGGTACTGTGACAAGCGAAGCCTTACATAACTGGGACAGAAAGAATGGTAGAGTCACAGGTGAGGGAAATCCCGTGTCACCTGCGAAGCCCAGCACACGTGGTGAGGAAGCCAAGCCTGACAGGCGCCTCTGGAAAGCACCAGCATCCCAGACCCCCTCTATCCTTGAAGGGTGAGGGCAGGGCAGCACCAGCATGGGGCTGTCATCCACAATGAGCTTTTGATCACAGAGACCTACAAGGTTTCCTAAAAGAAAGACAGATTTCTGTCAGAGTACTTGATGACCCACCAAAGGTTAGTGGTAAGACCCTACAGCTGAAGACACCTTATGTGGTTGTCACATAAAATGGAATGACATGGCTGGAAGCTGGAAGAGAGCCAGTCCCCAGACAGCGCGTCTAGTGCCAGAAGGTGCTACATGGGCGACTGGGGGAAAATGACCAATATCTGTCCAAGCAACTCATGGTCTAACCTGCTTAGCAGCAAATAACCTGTTGTGATGCCCACACAAGTGCAATAGAGGCACACAGCCATGGCGGGAAACCAATTGCTCTTGATTCAGCTAACTGATCCCCTCAGTGGTACGGGACCCATACCCACTCTCCACTATCAAGCAACCACCAATCGTGGGCTACAAGAGGGCCTACACCTAGTAAGTTCTCTATAAAAAAAAAGTAAGGGTTATCTCATTTGTCCTGATGCTAACTTACTCTCCGTTGGAGAATCTGCTTCTCTTTTTCAGATAGATGTAGATCCTAAGGAAAGAGCCACACCATAATACCTGAAAAGGACCCCGGGTGAAACTAAGAAAAATTGGTGAAACAAGCAAGGGTGCTTTTTTCCTGGTGAACTTGATACCAGCACAAGGGGGAAGCAGATCAACACAGAGAAAAATCAACTACTACCAAATCAGAGAGCCAGAGACCCAGAGGCCCCCAACACCTCATCACTGAAGCAGACCAAAAATGAACCCAACATGGCTCAGGGAAATTTGCGGAAGAGGAGGCGGAAAGAATGTCAGAGGCACATGTTGGGTCATGATATGCAGAGACATTTATCTTACCCATAACTGTGGGCTAACTCCACAATGCATGACCCATGTACCTCAACAAGGAGGGGCCAAGGGGAGGGGGTAGGTCACGGATGAGCCTAATAATGGTACCAAACTGACTGTATTTGCTGAATACAAAACTAATAAATAAATAAATAAATAAATAAAGGGTGAGGGCAGGGGTAAAGAGGCAGCCGGTAAAGTAACAGATAAACAGGAACAAAGGCTTTCCCTAAGTCTTAAACCAGAGACTTAAGAAAAAAGCTTCCTTTTCCCATCACATGATGCCTCAAGACTCCCGGCAGGCGTTTCCGCTCCAGGAGTGATGGGGGAACTGGGCGCCGCTGCTGCAGAGGCGCTGGTGGTTCAGCAGTGTTCACACGAGCACCCCTCTGCAGAGGCGCCCCTTCTTGTCAGCTCATTTGCACCGCGCAAGCCACGGTCCTCGGGTATGTTTCACTTGTCGGGAATCAATCTGTTCTCGAAACAAGCCCATCGGAGCCGGCGCCGGATGACCCGGCTGTAATCCGGGCTGATTCTGATTAGAGCTGTCAGATGGCTCGCTTCTGATAAAGTCACCGCTTCTCATCTTCCCCGAGGCGCACGTCCCCTCCAGTTCCAGGGCACTGTGATCCTCTCCTCCATATTCTAACAGACAGTTCTGCCGGGCGAGGAGGAGCCCTCCTCTTCTTGGCCCATTTTCTGTCATTTCTGCATGCTAGCAAACATTACTTGTAACCGTTCTCCAGCCGCATCTTTTGTTCCCTGCAGGAAAAGCTTGGGACTGGAGCAGCACAGACACCCCTTTGCCGCATGCCTCCGAGAGCCTCAAGGAGCAACCCTCTGAATGACTGGCAGCTGTCCTGTCAGACAGACTCGTGTGTACGTATGTGGCTTGGATTTGACCCTCCCAAGCCTCCATTTCCCCGTGTAGAAGAGGACAGCTGCTGCTCTTCAGTAAGGACTGTAGTGTAGTAAGGGTGGCAATGCTGCCTAGCGCACACGGCCCGTAAACACCAGCTCAGGGGCTGGAGAGATGGCTTAGCGGCTGTTTGTCTGCAAAGCCAAAGGATTCCAGTTCAATCCTCCAGGACCCAAGTAGGCCAAGGGAGCACACGCGCCTGAAGTTCATTTGCAGGGGCTGGAGGCCCTGGTGCACCAATTCTCTCCCTCTCTCTCTCTCTCTCAAATGAAATAAATAAATAAAATATGCTTAAAAGAAAAAGAAAAAATGCCAACTAATCTGTGTCATTTCCTCCAAAGCAGAAGCATGCATGAACTGATATCCGGATAGAAAACAGAAGACCCCATCTTCATTGGGCACACTCTCCTGAAGAAGGGTTCGAGCACAGCTGCAAACAGACAGTATGAGAGAGAACAGTGCCCTTTGCAAGCATTCTGAACGGTAATACACAACTGCCAAGCAGTCCCTCGGAGACGGGAATTCACAATTCAAATGCTTTCTCCCCTGAGGGGAACAGAGCAATCTCCAGGCCTGTGCAGTGCTGAGAACATGGTTTTATCCACATGGTTTAGTCTAAATTGCTCTTTGAAAAGGCCTCACTTGCAAGACAACAGTCTGGATATTTTTCAGCTGGGCATTCAAGGTTTCTGCCACCAGCCCTCAACCTTTTATTTTTTTCTTTCCACTCACATGAATGTTCTAACTTACTGCTTCTCAGCACATATCCCACCCTTGCCTCTGTCTAGCCTCCCTCCTGTTTTCCATAACAAAATTCTCCCAGGTGTATACGTGTATGTGTGCATAAATATACAAACCTACGTATGTGTTCAATTCATTTATCTTTTTGAAAATGTGATGAAAATACATTATGTGCATGCATAAAATTCACACTCCCTTTACCTTCTCATGACCCCCTCTTGCTGCATGAACCCCTTCTTCCTAACCAGTCCCCTTTCTACTTTGATTTTTTTTCTTGGTGACCCCCGAGTTTACTTAGGGTCATGTTCACGAGCACAGCAGCGACTTAGCATAGCCGCACCACTGGAGAAGGTGCCGCCCTGAAATCCCCCAAACCAGACTGAAAGCAATTCACCACACCTCGCTCTCATTTAAGATACACTAACAATTTTTAGGTTTATAATTTTACCTGAAATCAAGCTTGATGTGAAAAGTAATACCATAGCTAACAAAACCTGCATCAGTATACAGAAAGCTGTCAGTGAAAACATAAGCATATTCAAGTAGAAGTCACTGATACATCTGAGCCACGTGAGGTCTAACAGCCTGTTATCCCAGTATAAGAATTTCGAGACAGAAAAAAGATAACCATGCATACCTTTCAATTGTGAATTACAAACTAGATTTCCCATTCTTTGCTCATATTCTACAACTGATGAAATTTTGCTTGATTTACTTATCATTCTCTTGTTTTCCCCATCTTCCATACCTTTTTTTTTTTTTTTCTGGTTTTTCGAGGTAGGATCTCACTCTAGCTCAGGCTGACCTGGAATTCACTATATAGTCTCAGGGTGGCCTTGAACTCTCGGCAATCCTACCTCTGCCTCCCCAGTGCTGGGATTAAAGGTGTGCTCTAGGATTAAAGGTGTGCGCCACCACGCCCGGCTTCTGTACATGTTTGTTAAACTAAGTCAGAGCTATATCCTTTTATCGCTAAACCCTTCAGGATGTATGTCCTAACAACAGAGACATTCAATCACATAATCAGAGATCAATTATCAAAATCAGGAAACTGAATACAAGTATCTACAGACCTCATGTGGAGCCAACTGTCCCCACAACCCCTTTTCAGCAGTGATGTCTTTCCATGGAAGGCCAACTACACGTGCTGTTTTCATGACTCTACAATCTAGCGATCAGAAACAGCTGGTTTCTCAGCCTTTACCTTTTCTGTTTTCATTTCCCTTTTTTTGGCGGGGGGGGGGGGTCAGTTTGGAGGTAGGGTCTTGCTCTAGCCCAGACTGACCTGGAATTCATATGTAGTCTCAGACTGGCCTTGAACTCAGTGATTCTCCTACCTCTGCCTCCCAAGTGCTGGGATTAAAGGCGTGAGCCACTGCCCCCCTTAATTTCCTTTAACTTTTGTTTTGTGCTGTTTTATTTCGGGGCAGGGTCACATTCTAGCTCAGGTTAACCTGGAACTTACTCTAGAGTCCCAGCTGGTGATCCTCTTGCCTCAGCCTCCTATGACCCAGGATTAAAGGGGTGCACAACCACGCCTGCTAGCCTTTCCTTTTAAGATACTATCCCCTTGCAAAGCACAAGACCTGCTTTACAGTGTCCCTCAACTCGGGCTTCTATGGGATTCAATGCGATTTTTCTGACAGAAACATGATGGAAGAGGCGTTTTTTCCTCCTCAGTACATCACACCAGAAGTACAGCCTGCTGCTGCCAGTGTCACCTCTGGTCATTTAGTTAAGGAGGTAAAGTTTTCTTTTCTCACCTTTGTGGTTGTTAAATAATTTATGGAAAGAGACTTTAAGCAAATGCCTAGTCCTCATAAAACTCCTAATGCTAGCCTTAGCACCACTTAGAATGTTCCCTGAAGGGCTTGTTACTGAGATGCTGCAGAACGATTTTAGCCCTCTTTTCATTCTTTCAGACTTAGTAGCTGACATTCTTCAGTCTACTTATTAACAGTACAAATTACTAGGGCTGGAGAAATGCCTTAGCAGTTAAGGCGCTTGCCTGCAAAGCCAAAGGACGAAGGTTCGATTTCCCAGGACCCACGTAAGCCAGATGTACAAGGTGGTGCAGTGTGTGGTGTTTGTTTGCAGCGGCTGGACGCCCTGGCACACACATTCTCTCTCTCTCTTCCTCCTCTTTCTCTCTAACTCAAAAGATAAATAAAATGCTAAAAAAAAAAAAAGTACAAATCACTGGGCTGGGGAGATGGTTCAGCAGTTAAGGCACTTGCCTGCGAAGCCTAAGGACCCACGTTCAGTTCCCCAAAATCCAAATAAGCCAGATGCACATGGTGGTGGCACATGCATCTGGAGTTCATTTGCAATGACTAGAGGCCATGGCATGCCCATTCTCTCTCTTAAATAAATAAATAAATAAATAATAAAGATATTTAAATGTACCAATAAAGATGTTAAAATGTACTGTGGACTAGAGCTGACTTGGTGGCTAGGGTGCCTGGCTGCAAAACCAAAGGACCCAGGTTCAATTCCCCAGTACCCATGTAAGCCAGATGCAGTGTGGCATATGTATCTGGAATTCATTTACAGTGGCTAGAGACCCTGGCATGCCCATTATCTCTATCCGCCTTTTCCTTCCTAACTTTCTCTTTCTTTCTCCAGTAAATAAATATAAGTAGTTTCAAAAAATTGTATTGTTTTTCTGGGCTACACAAAATGCTGCATTGCAGAGGCTGGAGGCCATGACACACCCATTCTTGCTGTCACTGTCTCTCTCTGCTGGTAAATAAATAAATAAAATATTTTAAAAAATAAAGGCCAGGCATGGTGGAGCATGCCTTTAATCCCAGCACGTGGGAGGCAGAGGTATGAGGATCGCCGTGAGTTCAAGGCCACCCTGAGACTACATAGTGAATTCCAGGTCAGCCTGGGCTACAGTGAAACCTTACCTCATAAATAAATAAATAAAGTACTGGAACTCTCTAAGGGTGTGACAATCCTTGAAAACAAGTTCCTGCACTCCCACCAAACACACGGAGGCAGCTGGGTCCGTCGCTTTACGTGAGAAAGGAAGCAGGCCTGTGGGAGCACGTCAGATGCCTACCCATCACCACACGTTGGTCCTGATGGGCTGCTCCTTGCCATGTCAGGGGAACAGAGGACCCTCCAAACATTACACATCTCTTTCCCAGGTGTTTCTTAAGGCCGTTACCACACTGCCTAACATAACCATTTAACCCAGCCAGCATTTAGTAAATATCTACATTAGGGCCAGAGAGATGGCTTAGCAGTTAAAGCATTTGCCTGCAAAGCCAAAGGACCCAGGTTTGATTCCCCAGCACCCACATAAAGCCAAATGCACAAGGTGGTGCATGTATCTGGAATTCATTTGCAGTGGCTAGAGGCCCTGACGTGCCCATTCTCTCTCAATCTGCTTCTCTTTCTCTCTCTCTCAAACAAATAAATAAAATACTTTTTAAAAAATCTACATTATTGCCAGAACTAAGCAGTTCCTCCAAATCCACCTGCACTTCCTCATTCTAGTTCCTTCGCCATCACACGTGGAACTGGATCGCATCAACCACTCTCCTGCCACATTGTCGGGCAAGCTCTCCACGGCGAGATTTAGCGCTACGCTTTGTTGGTCGAACACTTGGCACTAAATGTACCACTCTGTAAACTTACTAAGAATTCCTCAATACTGGAAATTTTCACACCACTAATTATACTCTCATATCTTTAACCCGCTTCCTTCAGCTTATAAAGGTGTTTCAGTGTCATGCATAAAGAAAAACAATTTCATCTTTAAAAAACAAACCCAAGCTCCAGGTGTGGCAGCACATGCCTTTAATCCCAGCATTCAGGAAGGCAGAGGTAGGAAGCCAGCCTGGGACTATAGAGTGAGTTTCAGGTCAGCCTGTGCTGGTGAGACCCTACCTAGAGGGAAAAAAAAGCTTCTAGCTTGGCTTGATGGCACACGCCTGTCATCCCAGCACTCAAGACGCTGTGGTCACCTGTATTACAGCAGCCAGGTTTGCTGGTGACATTTCCCCTCCACACTCCTGAACTGTAGTTAGAAGTCAATGATGGCTCTGTATCCATTACTATTTTCCCTTTGCCTATACCCTACTAGATATTGAAGAAATCACACTGCATAAATGAAACTGAACAGCAGAGCACAGGGTGAAGTGATGATTTCATACAAACAGCATATGTGTGAATGTTACATGCCCCTACCTGGTAACTAACTGCTTTCTTCCCATCGCTTCTAGTATGAGGTAAGGTTAAAGGTCCAGATACAATCCAGACATCTTCAAATCTCTCTGTTAGTTCACGACAATACATTTCTATTCTGAAAAACAAACCAAAAACATGATGTGTTATTTTTACAAGCATAAGTGTAGAAAAATGGCAAATCAGATCAGTCCCTAGGAAAGTTAGCAAGACACTGCATCAAAGGAATTAAATGAGAATATTATAAGATATAAAGTAATAATTTTCCCCATGTTTTATTTTTTTAAAAAAAACTTTAAACCACGCTGCTACATTTGCCTTGGATCCTCCTGAGGTAGGAAGACTAGGATTTAAGAGGCCAGCCAGAACTACAAAGCAAAACCTTGTCTCAAAAGAGAAGATGAGGGGCTGGGGCAATGGCTCAGTGCCTACAAGGTGCTAGCTCTCCAAGCCTGCCAAACTCAAGTTCAATCCCCAGCACCTGGGTAAAGCTGGACACAAAGTGGCACATGCATGTGTCTATATCCCAATGTGCCTGTGGCCCACCATGACATCTGGGTCTGGCCTTCCCAGACCAAGAATTAAAAAAAAGAAAAATCCTGTCTCAAAGTGAAAGAAGAGAAGCCACACCCAGAGTGCACAACATGCACATGCATGCTCCCCACACAAAATAAATGATTTTTAAAATACAAGAATATTCAACACAACTACACATTGCTTAAAAAATACTTATCAGGGCCGTGGTCTTAGCTCAGTGTTACAGCACTTGCCTAGCCTGCACAATCCCAGGCCAATTCTAAGTGTGGTGTCCCAAGCTTTTAATCCCAGCATTCAGGCGGCAGAAGTGGCAGGATCGCTATGAGTGAGTTCCAGGTCAATAACAAAAAAGAAATTCTAGGGATGCAAGACAGATAAATACAAAGAAAGGCAGAGAAAATCTCATCTATGCCACAGTTTTCAAGTATTGTTCAAGAATTACACGCCACTGCAACAAAGCTGACATGCCTATTTAACCACTGAATTTATCTTATGTGTCTTACATGCTTCAATATTATATTAATTCCTCAGGATAGATTTCAAGGGCTAAAAGTACTGAATGTTCTAGTGACGTTTCATTATATATAAAACTTGTACTTATTTTAATAGGATTATTCGAATTTCACTCTAAGTTCCATTTTACCACACTCTTCACAATGGTATAATTTATTATTTTAAAAACTTTTTTCATATGTAAAAAGTAATTTTAATGCTATCAAAAGGTGATCCTGTTGCCTTCACGCACTGCCGTGGGTCTCCAGTCCAGGCCATAGACAAAGAGGGCAAGCGCCACGTGGACAGCAACCACCGCAACAAGAGCAGCATAAAAACAGCTGTCCCCACTGGACATTCCGAGGGCGCCTTCAAAATGTAAGACTTGCTTGTAAAATAAAGCCCAATGGGAACCGTGACCATGAAAGCTGTGAAGACCAGGAGTGTTTTCAGGGCAGCCGCCAGTGAGCCTTCATTCCTGATCTAGGCGCTCCACGGGGTCGCCGTGCAGGAAGCGCGAACTGGCTGGCTGGCTGGTCTCAGTAGCTGCCTGACCGCTCAGTTTGAAAAACATTTTTTACCAAGCTTGGTGACACTTATCTTTAATCCCCAGCACTCAGGAGTCTGAGGTAGGAGGGTGTCAAGAGGCCAGCCTGGGGCTACAGAGTGGGTTAATATAACAAACAAACAAAACCATTGTTTTGGGGGCTGGGAGATGGCTCAGCAGTTAAGGCGCTTGCTTGCCAAGCCTCCTGGTGGGGATTCAAATCCCCAGTACCTATGTAAAGCCAGACGCACAAAGTGGTGATGTCTAGGGTTCATCTGCTGTAGCAAGAAGCCCTGGCATGCCGCTCCCCTTACTCTCTCTCAAACAAATAATTCTTTTATTATATTTTATTTATATGTTTTTGAGAAAGAGAGAAAATAGGCGTGCCAGGACCTTCAATCACTGCAAATGAACCCCAGATGCATGTACCCCCTTGTGGGCAAGTGTGACTTGGCACGCTTACATCACTGTGCATCTGGCTACATGGGACTTGGAGACTCGAACATAAGTTCTTAGGCTTCGCAGGCAAGCACCTTAACCACTGAGCCATCTCTCCAGCCCACTAAAAATATTTTTAAAAATAAAGGGCTGGAGAGATGGCTCAGTGATTAAGGTGCTTGCCTCCATAGCCTAAGGACCCAGGTTTAATTCCTCAGTACCCACGTAAACCAGATGTACAAGGTAGCAAATGCATCTGGAGTTTGTTTGCAGTGGCTGGAGGCCATGGTGCACCCATTCTCTCTCTCTTTCTCTCTTTCTCAAATGAATACATAAATAAATAAAATATTTTTAAGATAAAAATTATTTTTCAGCCAGGTGTGGTGGCACATGCCTTTAATCCCAGCACTCGGGAGGCAGAGATAGGAGGACTGCCGTGAGTTCAAGGCCACCCTGAGACTCCATAGTGAATTCCAGGTCAGTCTGGGCTAGAGTGAGACCCTACCTCAAAAAAAAATTATTTTTCAAATTTACCAGAAAAAGTAGCAAGTGGTTTTAATATTCACTGAGGAGCCAGATGTGGTAGCACACACCTTTAATCACAGCATTCTGGAGGCAGAGATAGGAGAATCACCATTAGTTCAAGGCCTCCCTGAGACTACATAGTGAATTCCAGGTCAGCCTGGACTAGAGTGAGACCCTACCTCGAAAACCCAAAACAAAAAAACAAAACTTCACTTAGAAGAACACTCTAAAGACAATAATAACAATACTTGTTTCTTATCTAAAATGTAAAATTGAGGGCTGGAGAGATGGTTTAGTGGTTAAAGTGCTTGCCTGTGAAGCCTAAGGACCCATGTTTGACTCTTTAGATCCCACATAAGCCAGCTGCACAAGGTAACGGCAAGTGGACAAGGTCACACATGCACATAAGACGGTGCATGCATCTTGAGTTCGACTGCAATGGCTGGAGGCCCTGGTGCACCAATTCTCTCTCACACACACATTTAAAAAAAATTAGGGCCACCCTGAGACTACATAGTAAAATCCAGGTCAGCTGAGACTATATAGGGAACCAGATCAGCCTGGGCTACAGCAAGAATGTACCTCAAAAAAAAAAAAAAAAAAAAAAACACTCAATTCAAGCCAGACCATGTGGTACAGGACTGTAAAACCAGCACTCAGGAGGCAGAGATGAGGAGCTCAAGGTCATTCTTGTCTACCTCCTGAGTTTAATCCAGCCTAAAGTGAGGCCTGGTCTCAAAATAAAAGAAACAGAGCTGGGCGTGGTGGCGCACACCTTTAATCCCAGCACTCGGGAGGCAGAAGTAGAAGGATCACAGTGAGTTTGAAGCCAGCTTGGGACTACATAGGGAATTCCAGATCAGCCTGGGCTGGAGCAAGAGCCTACTTCGAAAAACCAAATAAAAATAAAAAAGGAACTTGGGGCTGGAGGCCCCGGCCCACCGATTTTCTCCCTCTCTTCTTGCAAATAATTAAAGAACCCCTACCCATGTTTACTGCATCCTTAATGTAACTTGATTACACCTAAGAAAATGGCCAAATAAATTATATGTATACATTTGAAATGATGCTACTACAGATGGCATGACAAAGGACAAAATGTGAGAAACAGAGATCTACACTGAAAGACTAAAGTTCCAACACAAACATTATAAATGACAACATCGGGCTGGAGAGATGGCTTAGTGGCTAAGGCACTTGCCTGCAAAGCCTAAGGAACCAGGTTCCATTCCCCAGTACCCATGTAAAGCCAGATGCAAAAGGTGGTGATATGTGTCTGGAGTTCATCTGCAGTGGCTAAAGGCCCTCATGTGTCCATTCACTCCTTCCCCCTCTCTCAAGTAAATATTTATTAAAAAAAAAAAATAAGCAGGCATGGTGGTGGTACACGCCTTTAATCCCACCCTATGGGAGGCTGAGGTAGGAGGATTGCTATGAGTTCGAGGCCACCCCAAGACTTCAGTGAATTCCAGGTCAGCCAGGGCTAGAACCAAGACCCTACCTTGAAAAACCAAAAAAAAAAAAATTTTTTTTTAATGTGAAATTGAGTTAATAGCACAGAAGCCCACTTACAAGATAAAGTTTTCCCCTATAAGTAAATCCCTTAGGAAAAGAATATTAAATTGTCCCATAGGGATGCAATTAGAAAATAGCACAAACATCTCAGATCTTCAACAAATACTCTGGAAGGAAAAAAAGATGGAAGTCAGGTGTAGCAGACAGCCACATGTCGCTTGAGATGAACCTCCAGACCCAGCACAGTTATGGAGGAAGGGGTATTATTGAAGCTCACAGATTCAGGGGATGTTCCATAATGGCAGAAGAAGCTGGCCTGCCTTTCCAAGCAGAGAGAGAAGCCCCAGCTATCACCAGCACCACAAACAAGCACACTTAGGAGCCCTAGGCAAACCTACCCCCCACCTTAGGGCCGGGCCCCAGAACCCCCCAGTGACAGGTGATGGCACCTTTAAATTACAAATTTTAATAAAACCATGAATATACTAAGGGCCATTCAGTCAAACTGTCACACCAAGTGTAGTGGTGCACACCTTTAATCAAGCGTTCAGGAGGTAGAGGCATGAGGATCACTGTGAGTTCCTGCTGGGGCTACAGAGAGAATTTCAGGTCAGCCTGAGGCTAGAAACCCTATGTTGGAAAATAATTTATATATATATATATATATATATATATATATATATATAATTTTTTTAACTCACACCTGGGCTGGGGAGATGGCTCAGCAGTTAAAGGCACTTGCTTGCAAAACCTGATGGCCTGGGTTTGATTCCCCAATACCCATGTAAAGCCAGATGCACAAAGTAGTGCATATGTCTGGAGTCTGTATGCAGTGGCAAGAGGCCCTGGTGCACCTATTCACTTCCTCTGTCTCGCCCTCAAATATATAAATATTAAAAAAAAAAACTTACCTATTCCAATATCCAGCATTATTGTCAAAATTCTGAGGTACAATATTTGAAAGGTAAAAGGTTTCCGCCATGGCTTTCTGTGAAAAGAAACAAGAACAGTATATTACACTGAAATATCTTCCCTTTTAAGACATTTTACTGCTGACATTTGCCAGCTTATGGCGCACACCCTTAATCCCGGCACTCAGGAGGCAAAAGTAGGAGGATCACCGTGAGTTCGAGGCAACCCTGAATTCTAGGTCAACTTAGGCTAGAGTGAGACCCTACCTCAAAAAAAAACAAAAGAAAGAAAGAGAGAGAGAGAAAGAAAGAAGAAAGGGAGGGAAGGAGGGAAGAAGGGAGGGAAAAAAAGAACGCAGTTTTACAAAGCAGAATCCAGACAAGCAGCTCTTTAATCACGGATTACCTCTAGGCAACTAACTACTGTTCATTCACTCATCATGCATCAATGCTGCCTGGCCGCTGCTCGGCGAGCACTCTCACGTGCCCAGCCCGCCAGTGCTCAGATGCACAAACCCAAAGGTATCCAGAGCAGGCAGCCCTTTAGTATCATTCAAAATAAGGACTATCAGGCAGGCGTGGTGATGCCCACCTGTAATCCTAACTCCAGATGTGGAGGACGGGAGACAGCTCATCCTAGCTACATGAGTTCAAGGCCAGCTCCAGCTACATGAGACCCTGTTTCCTCTGACAAAAGAAAAATGGGTTGGGGAGACAGCTTACTGGTTAAGGTGCTTGCCTGCAAAGCCAAAGGACCCAGGTTCATTTCTGCAGGACCCATGTAAGCTAGATGCACAAGGTGGCACATGCGTCTGGAGGTCATTTGCAGTGGCTGGAGGCCCTGGCACACCCATTCTCTCTATCTCTATCTACCTCTCCCTCTCTCTCTCTCAAATAAATAAATAAAAATAAAAATATTGGACTAGAGAGTTGGCTCAGAGGTTAAGGCACATGTCTAAGAAGCCTAAGAAACCAGGTTCGATTCTCCAGATCCCAGGTAAGACGGATGCACATGGTGGCATGTGTGTCTGGAGTTTATTTGCAGTGGCTAGAGGCCCTGGCATATCCACTCTGTCTGTCTGTCTCTTTCTCAAATAAATAAATAAAAATAAATATTTTTTAAAAATTAAAATATTTTCTAAAAAGTCAATAAATAGCTGGGTGTGGTGGCCCAAGCCTTTATAATCCAAGAACTTGAGGGGAGGCCAAGGTAGAAAGATTGCTATGAATTCAAGGCCAGCCTGGGACTACAGAGTGAATTCCAGGTCAGCCTGGGCTACAATAAGACCCTAACTCAACCCCCTCCTCCCCAAAATAAAAATAAATAAAAGATCAACAAATGACTCTAATAATGTAAGTCATTTAGTACCTGGCATTGCTTATCATTTGTAAAACTCCAGCTTCATATTGTAAACCCCAAGGACAAGAAGCATCAATGTGGGTAACTTTAATGCACTTTGTGGTGTAGGTGTGAAACAAACAAACACTAGTTCAAAAGGAGCAGAGAAGCCGGGCGTGGTGGTGCACGCCTTTAATGCCAGCTCTCAGGAGGCAGAGGTAGGAGGATCGCCGTGAGTTCGAGGCCACCCTGATACTCCATAGTGAATTCCAGGTCAGCCTGGGCTAGAGTGAGACCCTACCTCAAAAAACCAAAAAAAAAAAAAAAAAAAAAAAAACACACACACACTAGTTCAAAAGGAGCAGAGAAAAAGTCCCTTGCCCACTGAGGTTCTGGCCACTGTGTGTTCACTCTCGTTATGCTTGTGACCCCCACACAAAGCTCCACCGCACTACATCCCTTTTGTCTGATCTGTGGGTAACTGTCAATGTCAGTCTGACCCAACTCTTTAAGCTGCTGTTCCCAATACTGAATGCCCTAGCTTGTCCATTCTCTATCAGTCTCTCTCTTACTCTCTCAAATAAATAAAAATTTAAAATAATTTAAAATTTTTACAAATTAGAGATCTGGGGCTGGAGAGATGGCTTAGTGGTTAAGGCGCTTGCCTACAAAGCCTAAGAACTCATGTTTGAATCTCCAGGTCGCACATAGCCATACACACAGTGATGTAAGCGTGCAATATTGTACATATAGACAAGGGGGTACATGTGTCTGGAGTTTGTTCATGGCAGCTGAAGCCCTGGCGTACCCATTTTCTCTATCTCTCTCAAAATAAAAAAATAGGATGTGAGGGCAATCTGGCTCCAACATCTGTCTGGCTGCAACATCTGTCACCCCACTGATCGCCAGGGTTGATTCGGCTGATCTGGCTGGCTAGGCGGGTGTCCCCTTCCTCCCTACCAATCCATGTGCGTCCCTCCCGAAGCTGCGCGCTCGGTCGGAGAGGACGACCTTCCCCAAATAGAGGACTGGTCTTCGGTCAAGGGTATACCAGTAGCTGCGCTCCCCTGCTAGAACCTCCAAACAAGCTCTCAAAAAAGAAAAAGAAAAATTAGGGATTATCTCCTAGATTTTTATCCCCAAGTCCTAATACACATATAACATCAACCCCACATTCCCATCCACCCCCCAAATAGGCCTACACTTGAAAATTTGTTATTTCCTGCTGGTGCCATGTGTCCTCGCGACCAGCCGCTCCCAGCATAGTCCTCGTTGAGGGCACTGAAGGGTGGAGGGATACTGGGATCAGGCTTGAATTTACAATGTTTTCTGTTCGCATCACCTGAAGGAAAACACACAAGACGGTTTAAGTTGGCAATGGGCTCGTGAGTGGGCTGGTTGCTGCTGGAAGGAGTTCCTCTGAGCAGCTAGTACTGGAGACCACGTGCGTGGCTCGAGTTCCAGGAACCGCTCAGATACTTCCCTGGAGCTTGGAAAGGCCTGGTCCAGGAAAGCGTGCTTCTCGTACAGAGAAGCCATCTCACCACGTGTGGACGCTGGCCTTGCCAGTTACAGGAAGACTGCCCTGGACAGAGCCCAAGTAAAAACAATGACTAAACAGCTAAGATGTCTAAAAAGCTTGGCTACTAAATAATTTTTTAAATCCCCCCCTCCACATAATGTGTTTTACACAAATACATTGGTACTGAAATAACAGATAAATATAGACACAAAACAATCTGCTCTGTGCAGGCACAGCCTGAAGGAGGAAGGGTGTCTCTGATATCTTGGCTTATTGCCTCTTAAGCCATGACAAAATAAAGACTTAAGGAATGGGCTTCATCCAGAAATTCCCAAGACAGATTATCTGCGTACTACATGGTACAAAAGAAATGTCAGGGCTGGGGAGATGGCTTAGTGGCTAAGGCACCTGCCTGCAAAGCCAAAGGACCCAGGTTTGGTTCCCCAGTACCCATGTAAGCCAGATGCACAAGGGGGCACAAGCATCTGGAGTGCATTCACACCAGCTCAAAGCTCTGGAATGCCCATTTTCTGTCTTCTCTCTCTGCTTGCAAATAAATAAAAAATATTTTAAAGAATTAAATGTCAATTTTTGCTTCTTTATTAATTTTATGTTATTTATTTATTTATTTATTTATTTGATCTTTAGTTTTCCAATATAGGGCCTCACACTAGTCCAGGCTGACCTGAAACACTCTGTAATCCCAGGATGGCCTCGAACTCACAGCAATCCTCTGCCTCTTAAGTGCTGAGATTAAAGGCATGCACCACCACGCCTGGCAACTTTTGCTTCATTTCTGGTACCTCCAGAATGGACTGCCAAAGAGAATTGGGGCTGGGCATGGTGGTACATGCCTTTAATCCCAGCACTTGGGAGGCAGAGTAGGAGGATCACTGTAAGTTCAAGGCCGTCTAAGACTATATAGTGAGTTCCAGATCAACCTGAGCTAGAGTAAAATCCTACCTAAACAACCAAAAAATAAATAAATAAATAAAAAGAGAGAGAGAACTCAAACAAATCCCAACAGTTTTGATCTGTCATATGTTTTGTTAATAGGGCAAATAAAACATACTCAGACTGCTACTCAAAGAAGTGTAAAATGCCCAAGTGTGGGGGCACACGCCTTTAATGTCAGCACTCGGGAGGCAGAGGCAGGAGGATCACCATGAGTTCTAGGCCACCCTAAGACTACATAGTGAGTTCCAGGTTAGCCTGAGCTAGAGTGAGACCCTACCTCAAAAAAAAACAACAACAAAAAACAAGTGTGAAATGGAGACCAATGAAATTACCAATTCCGACATCCTTTCTTTTCCCTTTCTGTGTGTGCACCAGGTACACATGTGTGCATGTGAGTGTGTAGAGGCGGAGGACAACCTCAGGTGTTGTTCCTCAGGCACTGTTCACCGTTTTTTTGGGTCAGGGTCTCTTGCAGACCTGCAGCTTGCTCGCTGAGCAGCAAGCTCCAGGAATGCACCTGCACCCTCCACCCCAGCCCTGGAACTACAGGTGTGTGCCACGAAGCCCAGCTTTTTCTTACACGGGTTCTGGGGATTGAACTCAGGTCTTCATGTCCGCATGGCAAGCACTTTACCAACTGAGGTATCTCCCAGCCTTTCCAATGCCTTCTCATTGGGCCAAAAAGTCCTAGTTATCAAATGCCAAGGTTCACAGTAAGTCAGTTCAGAATCACTTCAAAAAACAAAGCGGGGGGAGGGTGTACTGGACAGATGGCTAAGTGGTTAAGACACTTGCCTTCAAAGCCTAACAGCCCAGGTTTGATTCCCCAGTTCCCACATAAAGCCAGATACACAAAGGGGCACATGCATCTGCAGCTTTTGTAGCAGCTAGAGGCCCTCGAGACCCATTCTCTACCTCTCTGCTTGCAAATAATTAAATTTTAAAAATGTAAGAAAGGGCTGGAGAGATGGCTTAGCGGTTAAGTGCTTGCCTGTGAAGCCTAAGGAGCCCGGTTCAAGGCTCGGTTCCCCAGGATCCAAGTTAGCCAGATGCACAAGGGGGCACACGCATCTGGAATTCGTTTGCAGTGGCTGGAAGCACTGGCGTGCCCATTCTCTCTCTCTCTCTCTCTCTGTCACTCTCAAATAAATAAATAAAAATGAACAAAAAAAAATTTTTTTTAATGTAAGAAAAAAATTTAGAAGTGTTGATAGAGAGGATTGTCCTGAAGTAAACTAAGTGTCATTAACTCCCCAGTTATCTCGGTGTGGTGCGCACTGCTCTTGAAACTTACTTGTGGGACTGGACCAGGAGGTACAGGCCTGTAATTCCCAGTGACAGGGGAACCTGAGGCAGGACGATCAGAAATTTAAAGACTGCTTAGCTACAGAAGTAAGTTCAAGGCCAGCCTAAACAAATCAGTGAGACCCTATCTCAAAATAAAAAACCAAGGGCTGGAGAGATGGCTTAGCGGTTAAGGCATTTGCCTACAAAGCCAAAGGACCCTGGTTCGATTCTCCAGGACCCACGTAAGCCAGATGCACAAGAGGACGCATGCATCTAGAGTTCATTTGCAGTGGCTGGAGGCACTGGCATGCCCATTCTCTCCCTGTCTCTGCCTCTTTCTCTCTAATAAATAAATAAAATATATTTTGAAAGAATGAAAAATAATTTTTTTAAAAATGCGACATGGAAGTTGTTAATAAAAAAAATAATTTAAAAAAATGTGAGCTGGGTGTGGTGGTGCACGCCTTTAATCCCAGCACTCCGGAGGCAGAGGTAGGAGGATCACCATGAGTTTGAGGCCAGCCTGAGATTACAGAGTGAATTCCAGGTCAGCCTGGGCTAGAGGGAGACCCTACCTTAGGGAAAAAAAAATACGGATTGGAGATATTATACTTTAGGGGTCAAGTGCTTGTGTAGCATGTGCAAGGCCTTAGGTTTAATCTCCACAATTAAACAAGCACTTGTGGGGATTTCTGAAGGCCTAGGAAAATGCTTTCTTTGAGGGAGGTAAACTGGCTTCTACCCAGTGTCTAGTGGCACACCAAAAGAAGACAGATTACACCAAGTAGGGACTATGTGTGCTGCACGGACTTGAACGACCAGTCAGTGTGACCACAGGGACCACAACCATCCCTGCAGGGCCCTGGAGCGCAGGCAGGTCAGTTCTGGCTCACTCCTCCCTGGGAGGGTAGCCCCTTGGGGTTCCAGGTGAACATGCGGTCACCTACAACAGGGCAACCTCCACTGGATGAGAGCCAAGTCTTCAGTCTTTTCCTCCAGTCCTCTCATCCAGAAGTCTACGGAGTCAAAGGCAAATTTGTCAGAACTGCCCTTGCTTTGCCCGAGACCTCCACTACCCTGTGATCTCTTCATTTTTAAAAGTTTATTTACATGTGTGTGTGTGTGTGCGCGCACCCACATGCAAGTGTGCCAGGGCTTCATGCTACTGCAAACAAATGAGAGACACCTGTACCACTTTTTGTGCCTGGCTTATGTGGGTAGCTTGGGAATTGAACCCAGGGTGGCAAACAAGCACCTTTAACCACTAAGCCATCTCCCCAGCCCCCACCTCCCCATATTTTTTAAATCTTTCTCTACTTTATTTCCCTTTCTTTTTAGGCTAATACATTCTCTCAGCAGGAGTTTGAGTAAGTCTGTCAATACTGAACACAGAAAACCCTTTATAGCAAAGTCAAGGAAAACCCAGGATTACTACACTACTTCCTACCTGCAAATAGTACTAGTTGGCTTGATTTTACCACCTAAAAACTATACAACTTAGGGTATAGGATGCAAAAAAGCACTGCTTTTCTTATACCCATCTGACAATACTTGCAAAAGCAGCATAAAATTAGTAAAACTGAAATTCTTTCTAGAATTGGTTGTTTTTTTTCTTTTTTGGGGCGTTTTTGAAGTAAGGTCTCGCTGACCTAGAATTCACTATGTAGTCTCAGGGTAGCCTTGAACTCTCGGTGATCTTCCTACCTCTGCCTCCAAGTGACGGGATTAAATGGCGCACCTGCTCGAATTGGTTGCATTTTAAGAAACACTAGGGCTGGAGAGATGGCTCAGCGATTAGGCATTTGCCCAAGCCAAGGTATTCCCTAGTATACACGTAAGCCAGATGCACAAGGTGGTCCATCTGCCTGAAGTTTGTTTGCAGTGGCTAGAGGCCCAGGCATGCCCATTCTCTCTGTGTCTGCTGTTCTCTCTCAAAATAAATAAAAATTTTAAAAAACATTAAACTTGAGACTAAATCAAGTTTTTGTGAAATAAATTTAAAATCAACTATTACTTCTATGACAAAGGTTGCCCTCTAGCAGCAAGTTCACTCCAAGCCTCCTGCTAATTTTGCTGGCTGTTGTGTACCCAAGAAAGTACACACTCCTTTCAACACAGCACTTGAACTCTCATAGTCAGAGCACCCGTACTTAAAGCAAAAGAGAAGCTGTGCAGGCCACCCTGTACTAAATTCAAAGCAAATCACAAATGAAAATAAACAACTACTGCAAGCCTATGTAGTGGCACACACCTGTTGCCAGCACTTGAGGTGAGTGCAGGATCAGGAGTTCAAAGTCATCCCCCCTACAAAGACGGGTGGCCGATTAGACGTCGCTGTGGGCTACTTGTGACTGCGTCAGGGCTGGGGAGATGGCTTAGTGGTAGAGGCCCAAGCTAGCCACACTAGGTGATGCGAGCACACAGGTTCACACATGTGCACAAGATGCCACACACACCTGGAGCTCAATTGCAGTGGCTGGAGGACCTGGCATGCCAATTCTCTCTCTGTCTCACTCATAAAAATTTTTAAAAAGCACATAAAAGAAAAACCCACAGGGCTGAAGAGATGGCTCAGCAGTTAAAGGTACTTGCTTACAAAGCCCGATGCCCCAGGTTCTATTCCCCAGTACCACATAAAGTCAGATGCATAAAGTGGTGAATGTGTCTGGAGTTCACATGCAGTCACAGGAGGCCCTGGCATCTGCTCATGCTCTCTTCCTCTCTCTGCTTGCAAACAAATAATTTTTTTAAATGTGCTCAAAGTACATTATAAACGTTCATGAAAATCACCTTACATAACCCTGCAAAACTTGAAGACATTTTTTCAATAACTATGGCCAAGTAATATCTTTAATATACTAAAAGAGCTGCTGCCCGATCAATTCTTAAGACTATCCCAATTGGAAATAGTAGAAAAGTAATTTACCGAAAAAGAATACTTCACAACATGCCACCTCACTGCTAACAAGTACGAGAAAAACCAACTGTGAAAACTGGTGTAGCTTACTAATGCTCACCCATGGGTGAGGGCTGGGAGGTGGCCAGCAGTGATGGCAGGACTGAAACCGGCAAGAATGTACCTAGAAACCAACTTGACATTTGCCATCAAGATCTGGTAATGTTAATGAAAGGACACACGAAAATGAATGCACGTGCTCGTCTCCCCTCACACCGTCCCTGCAGCAGCATCTGATCTTCACTAAGATCCCTAAAGGCACAAGGCCGCCCCCACACTAGGGTCTGTCACAGACACAACTGCTGCTTCCTGTCATGACCGCTCTTCTCCAAGTCCCACGGCCCACCTGTGTCTAGCTAGTTTCCATCTGCTGTCAGAGAAGCCACAGGAACCTGAACCATGTTCTCCTGGTGAAATTGCTCACAATATTCTTTTGTTTTGTTTGGCTTCTTAAAAATATTTATTTATTTATTTATATTAGAGAGAAAGAGACAAAGACAGAATGGGCATGCCAGAGCCCCTAGCCACTGCAAACCAACTCCAGACGCATGCACCACCTTGTGCATGTGGCTTACGTGGGTCCTAGGGAATTGAACCTGGATCCCTAAGCTTAGCAGGAAAGTGCCTTAAGATTATTTTAAGAGGTAACTTTAATCTCTCCAGCCTTTGTTTGGCTCTTTTGAGGAAGGGCCTCACTCTGGCCCAGGCCGACCTGGAACTCTGTAGTCCATGCTGACTCGGAATACAGAGCAATCTACTACCTCAGCCTCTTGAGTGCGGGGATTAAGATGTGTGCAGCCACGCCCAGTCCTCACCATAATTCATTCTCGTTTCTTAATTAGGCCATCCTAACCTGGAATCCCTTCTTCCAGACAATTTACCATTCATGTTAATTATACACTATGATCATTCTACAAGTCAACCCATTTGTCCAACTGAACATGCAATAGGAGTAGAGACCATCTCCTCTGGTCACTGCTGTATCCCCAAGGCTTTTCACAGAGCCAGACATATGGCAGACACTTAAGACAAATTTATTTGTGGCTGGGGAGCTAGATGGTATCAGCAGTTAAAGGTGCCTGCTTGCAAAGCCTGCTAGACCCGGTTCAGTTCCCCAACCATCCACAAAAAAGCCAATGCACCAGGCGTGGTGGTGCACACCTTTAATCCCAGCACTTGGGAGGCAGAGGTAGGAGGATCACCATGAGTTCGAGGCCACCCTGAGACTACATAGTGAATTCCAGGTCAGCCTGGGCTAGAGTGAGACCCTACCTTGAAAACACAAAAACCAAAAAAAAGAAAAAAAAAAAAGCCAGATGCAAAAAAGTGTGCTGCAAGTATCTACTATTCATATGTAGCTCCTAGAGACCCTAGTACACCCAAACACACGCACACATACTTTTTAAAAAGGCATGCTGGGGCTGGAGAGATGGCTTAGTGGTTAAGGCATTTGCATGCAAAGCTAAAGGACCTCGGTTCGATTCCCCGGACCCATGTAAGCCAGATGCACAAGGAGGTGCATGTGTCTGAAGTTCGTTTGCAGTGGCTGGAGGCCCTGGTGCACCCATTCTCTCTCTCTCGGCCTCTTTCTCTCTCTCTCAAATAAATAAATAAAGTTTTAAAAAGGCATGCTAGCTGGGCGTGGTGGCACACGCCTTTAATCCCAGCACTCAGGAGGCAGAGGTAGGAGCATTGATGTGAATTCAAGGCCACCCTGAGTCTACAGAGTGAATTCCAGGTCAGCTTGGGCCAGAGTGAGACCCCACTTCAAAAAACCAAAAAAAAAAAAAAGACATGCTGCTCATTTCAACAATCTTTATGTTAGAACCTCCCAACTCAAGTGTCAAGATACGGATCCTAGCAACCCCTAAAACAACAGGTACAGGTGTGAGGGTTCTCTGGATACCAAGCATGGTCCACTTAATCAGTCAGACAAATATAATTTTCAATGTGTACTATGAGGCTAGAAAAAAAAGTTGATGGCTTAGTAGTTAAGGCACTTGTCTATGAAGCCTAAGGACCCAGGTTCAATTCCCCAGGACTCACATAAGACAGATGCACAAGGTGGTGCATGTATCTGGAGTTAGTTTGTGGTGGCTAGAGGCCCTGGCACACCTAATTCTCTCTATATATCTGCCTCTTTCTTTCTTTCCATCTTTCTTTCTTCTCTCAAATAAATAAATAAAATATTTTTTCAGGGGTAGGAGAGATGGCTTAGTGGTTAAGGCACTTGCCTGTGAAGCCTAAGGATCCAGGTTTGATTCTCCAGGTCCCATGTAAACCAGATGCACATGGTGGCATATGCGTCTGGAGTTCGTTCGCAGTGGCTAGAGGCCGTGGTGTGCCCATTCTCTCCCTCTTTCTCTCTCTCCCTCCCTCCCTCTCTCCTCTCCCTGTCTCTAAGAAATAAATAAAAGATTTAAAAACAAAAAAATAAATAATAAAATCTTTTTTTAAAAAAAGAAAAGCCAAGTGCGGTGGCACACACCTTTAACCCCAGCAATCAGGAGGCCTCTTTCTCTCTCCCTCTCTCCCTGTCTCTTAAATAAATAAAATAAAAAATTTAAGTTGATAATTACCAATAGTGCATTTTATTCTAAAGCTGGGAATGTCCTCAATACCTTCAATTTTGTTCCAACGACCTACCTATGATCTTGTTTTTGGATATATGTTCAAGAACCCATCTAGGCACCCTCTTGGCCTGGTCATAAGACAAAGCGTGATTTGTATAACACCTGGTCTCCGTTCCAGTTACAGGGAATCCAAACTGTTCCAAGATAGTTTCTTCTGAAGACTCTAGACAGGAAAAGAAACAAGGAGGAGGGGCAGACAAAAACAAACATTAGTGACTCTTAACAAGAACAAAATATAAGGACAATGGCTACCTAAACAAAGAACTTGCTCAAAAATTGAACCAAGGGCTGGAGAGACAGCTTGGCACTTGCCTGCAAAGCCTAAGGAACCAGGTTCGGTTCTCCAGTACCCACATAAGCCAGATGCATGAGGTAGCACATGCTTCTGGAGCTCATTTGCAGTGGCTAGAGGCCCTGACACACCCATTCTCTCTCTGTGTCTGCTTCTTTCTCTCTCTCCTCTCTTGCTCTCAAATAAACAAACATAAAAAAATTAATCTATTTTTTGAATCTAACACAGAGAATGAAATCAGAGAATCACTCCCATTCACAATTGCATCAAAATAAATAAATAAATAAATAAAGTAGCTTGGAATAAACCTAACCAAGGAAGTGAAGGATCTCTACAATGAAAACTTCAAACACTCAAACGAGAAATTGCAGAAGATACTAGGAAATGGAAAAACATCCCTTGTTCTTGGATTGGAAGAATCAATATTGTGAAAATGGCAACTTTACAAAACAATCTACATATTTAATGCAATCCCCATCAAAATTCCAATGGCATTCTTCACAGAAATAGAAAAAAAAACAACCCAAAAACTCATTTGAAAGCACAAAAAACCTTGAATATCTACAACAATTTTGAGCAACAAAAATAAGGTTGGTGGTATCACCATACCTGATTTTCACCTATATTACAGAGCCATAGTAACAAAAACAGCACAGTACTGGCACAAATGTAGATCAATGGAACAGAACAGAGGACCCAGATGTAAGTCCAGGTTGCTACAGTCACCTGATCTTCGACAAAAATGCCAAAAATACTCATTGGAAAAAAGATAGCCTCTTCAGCAAATGGTGCTGAGAAAACTGGAATGTATCTGTAGAAGGATGAAAATAGATCCTTATCTCTCTCCATGCACAAGAACTAAGTCCAAATGGATCAAAGACCTTAATATCAGACCTGAAATTCTGAAACTGCTAGAGGAAAAAGTAGGGGGAACCCTTCAACATATTTGTCTTGGCAAAGACTTTCTGAATATAACCCCAATTGCTCAGGAAACAAAACCACAGATCAACTGCTGGGACCTCATGAAATTGCAAAGATTTTCTACAGCAAAGGACACTATGAATAGAGCAAAGAGACAACCTACAGAATGGGAGAAAATCTTTGCCAGCTATGCATCTGACAGATGATTAATCTCCAAAATATACAAAGAACTCAAAAAACTAAATAATAAGACATCAAACAACCCAATTAAAAAATGGGCTATGCCGGGTGTGGTGGCACACATCTTTAATCTCAGCACTCAGGAGGCAGAAGTAGGAGGATAGCCATAAGTTCAAGGCCACCCTGAGACTATATAGTGAGTTCCAGGTCAGCCTGGGCTAGAGTGAGACCCCAGCTCGGAAAAGAAAAAAAAGGGGGGGGGGCTATGGATGTAAATAAAGAATTCTCAAAAGAAGAAATACAGATGACATATAAACATCTAAAAAAATGCTCTATATCCCTAGCCAGCAGGAAAACACAGATTAAAACTATGCTGAGATTCCATTTCACTCCTGTCAGAATGGCTACCATCATGAAAACAAATGACCATTAATGCTGCTGAGGATGCGGAAAAAGAGGAACCCTTCTACACTGTTGGTGGGAATGCAATCTGGTCCAGCCATTGTGGAAATCAGTGTGGAGGTGCAGGGGGCCACATCTAGTTGCCAACACTAGATGGCGCTGGCACTGCAGGAAGCCACATCTAATCCGCCATTACAAGATGGCGCTAACCTCGTGGTGTTCAGCTTCTTTACGACAGTGCCTTGGCGCCAACCGTATTCAAGGTACGCGCATGCGCTTGACGCAACCTGTCCTGAGCCTATCCCGTGGCGCCTGGTGGTGGCAAGCTGGTAGCAACCAATCAGTGGGCGCCTCATTGCACTTCCCTCTATAAAAGTAGCTGCACATCCCGCCTCCTCGCCCCTCGCCATCAACCTTTCTGTTAACCAAGAGCTCTCCAATAAAAGTGTGATCAAGAAGGATCCTCGTCTTGTGGTCGTTCTTCCCTGCGGGTCAGGGGGCTCGCCGCAAACTGGTGCCGAAACCCAGGATGCCGGGAGCCTTGTGGTCACCAGGCGAGGGGCCGAAGAGGATTCAGAACTTGACACACAGAGAGGAAGACGTCGGTAAGTCATCCCCAGTCATGCAGTTTTCTGACCTAGACTTTAATCTGATCCTTGCCGTTTTCCTTCCCTTCTGGGTTTTGTTTTTTATTGCCTTTGTTATTCATTCTTGTCTAAGTCAAGGTAGCCACACAGACATTATTAGACAGGGACGGAAAGCGTTGGCAAGGCATCAGGATAGTCTTTCTGAGTCAGATACAAATGGGGAAACCCCAGCTAGGCCTAGGAAAAGGAAAAAAACAAAAAAGGAAATACAAAGGGAAAAAAAGGATAAAAGCTTACAAGATGAGCTTAGAGAAATGGGTGAAGTTTATGATTATGCCCTCATTGAGCTTTCTAAGGGAAAGGAAAGACTGCAGAGGACTTTGTTGGAACTGGGCTACTGGCATAAGGGCTGGCTGCGTCCTGCTGCCCAGGCCCAGAGTGTTTGATCAAGGTTAAATTTGTAATGGACTGATGTGCTTGGCTAGAGATATTGGACTGAGAGATTTAAGATTTTAAGCTGGAAAACCTCAAGCAAGTTAAAATTACAGGCACTGAGACTGGTTTTAGGTTACTGAACCTGCTATTGTCAAACACATTAGCAATCTTAAGGAAGATGTTCCAACTGCTTTACATTAAAACAATGGAAAGGATGCCTGAGGAAAGGCTATCATAGAAATGCAAACACTTTTGGAAAGAGTTGACTGGAGGAGGAACCTGCTTTTCAAGGCTATTGAACTTGAACTGCAGAAGTTTGATGTTTGTTTGATGGTGGTTGAGTTTACATTGTTTTAGTCTCTCCTTGCTTTAATCCCAGAGGAATTCGCCCATTACAAATTTGGCAGATGGATGTTACTCACGTCCCATCTTTTGGCAAATTACAATATTTACATGTTTCCATTGATACTTGTTCTGGAGTTATGTTTGCTTCCCCATTAACCGGGGAGAAAGCAGCCCATGTTATTCAACACTGCCTTGAGGCGTGGAGTGCCTGGGGGAAGCCCAAAATTCTTAAAACTGACAATGGACCAGCTTATACTTCTCAAAAATTTGGACAGTTCTGTCACCAGATGGGAGTGACCCATTTGACAGGTCTCCCGTATAATCCTCAAGGACAGGGTATTATAGAACGGGCTCATCGCACTCTAAAGTCTTATTTAATAAAACAAAAAGGGGGAGTCGAGGAGGCTCTGCCCTCAGTCCCACGAGTGACTATATCCATAGCACTCTTTACTCTTAATTTTTAAAATTTGGACAGTCAGGGCCATTCGGCGGCTGACCGTCATTGCTCAGAGCCTAACAGGCCACAGGAGATGGTTAAGTGGAAAGATGTTTTGACTGGTCAATGGAGAGGCCCGGATCCTATTTTAATAAGATCCAGGGGAGCTGTTTGTGTTTTTCCACAGGACCAAGAATCACCCCACTGGGTTCCTAGTCGGTTGGTGAAGACGGTCCGACCTTCTCTAGAGGACAGCTTGGAGAGCCAGGATGATCCTGAGAAACCAGAAAAACCAGATGTGGACGAGTCTGTGGATGCTGACCCTCCAGTGCTTGGCACTCAGTAGAGGAGAACAACGCTGGGGCATCTTGTCAGCCTTTCCTAAGCCCCTGCCAGTACATCATGCTGCAGCGGTCTTCCCTCGCTTCTTCACAACTCAGAAGGAGCTGGGTCTCCCCACTGTGATTGGGGATACCACGTATGTCAGCTTAGGGGAAGATCGGAGTTTTGAGAAAATCGGAGCCCTTTGCTTCACAATTGATTCACCCCGTAATTTTTGTATAGGGCTGAGAAAACAGGCCTTTGGTTGGTTTAAGGATGATAGGATATGGGGAAAAATTTCCCAAGAGAGACGTAATTCCAGATTTGGTGCAGAAAATAGTACTTCTCAATATCTTTTGCAAATTATACGGACCATCCTGGACGCGTCTTAATACTTCTGGGGGTATTGAGAAAGTCATATATACTTTTGGGAGGATGTGTGCTTTGCCTCTGGTTGGTTTGCCGCCTGCGAGCCCAGACCAGGCGGGACAAGGTGGTCATTTCTCAGGCACTTGCCGCTTTGGAGTGTGGGTCCTCCCCCCAGATTTGGCTGTCGGCCCTAAAGAGCACCTAGTTTCCCCTGGCCCTTGCACCCTTAGGGCCTGAAGTGCCCATTGCACAAGGATGGGCAGAGGGTTGGTGTTGGGAGCACGGCACTCATCACGCTCAGGATGCGAGACAAAGTACTGCACATGAGGTATGCTCTTAGCAGCCTCATGGAGGGCATGTTTGATTGCATATGGGTTGGTACCGACATCCCATCTCTGAGAAAAGGTACCGGACAGGTGAGGCACCAGCCTGGCTGGCCACCTGGCCTGGGGTCTTCACAATGTCCTTTTGTTTATCAGAGATCAAACCTCTACCTTCACCTGCTGCGCATTATAATAGAAAGGGGGAACTGCAGGGGGCCACATCTAGTTGCCAACACTAGATGGCGCTGGCACTGCAGGAAGCCACATCTAATCCGCCATTACAAGATGGCGCTAACCTCGTGGTGTTCAGCTTCTTTACGACAGTGCCTTGGCGCCAACCGTATTCAAGGTACGCGCATGCGCTTGACGCAACCTGTCCTGAGCCTATCCCGTGGCGCCTGGTGGTGGCAAGCTGGTAGCAACCAATCAGTGGGCGCCTCATTGCACTTCCCTCTATAAAAGTAGCTGCACATCCCGCCTCCTCGCCCCTCGCCATCAACCTTTCTGTTAACCAAGAGCTCTCCAATAAAAGTGTGATCAAGAAGGATCCTCGTCTTGTGGTCGTTCTTCCCTGCGGGTCAGGGGGCTCGCCGCATGGAGGTTCCTGAGATAGCCAAAAATAGATCTACCATATTACTCAGCTAAACCACTCCTAGGCATATATCCTAAGGATTCATCTCACTGCCTTAGAGATACTTGCTCAACCATATTTACTGCCACTCTATTCACAATAGCTAGGCAATGGAACCAGCCTAAATGTTCCTCAACTGATGAGTGGATAATGAAGATGTGGCACATTTACACAATGGAGTACTACTCAGCAGTAAAGAAAAATGAAGTTATGAAATTTGCAGGAAAATGGATGGATCTGGAAAGGATTATACTTAGTGAGGTAACCGAGGCCCAGAAAATCAAATATCACATGTTCTTCCTCATTTGTGAATCTCAGCTACCAATGATTGGACTTCTATGTGAGTAAGAAGAAAACTCAGTAGCAGAGGCCAATAGCTAGAAAATGGGCATAAAGGGAATAGAAAGGGAGGGAAGGGAGACTTTATAGGATGGTATTATATGTATGTAAGTAGAAGAACAGATTAATGGGGGTGAAAAGGCCTAAGAGAGGTCAGGGGAAGAGACTGAGTAAAGGAAAGGTGGAGGGAGGGCTAATCAAAATCTAAGAGGATATAAATAAGTCATATGGAAACCTATTTTTTTGGACAATGGAACACACAGGAGCCATAGATTGTTACTAGAAAATTTTCAGTGCCAGGGATAGAATACCTTCCAGTGAGTTGTTGGCCAGGGAGGTCCCTGTTGCCCCCAAAACATTTATAGGCCATTGCCAAGCCCCTTGGTTTCCCACCAGGAACAGATGTTAAGACCCTATTGCTGAAGACTCCACATACTTGGGCTACAAGGTCACTGAGAAATCCTGCTGGAGCTGAGCTGAAAACCTCCTCCATATAGACCAGCTGACAGAAAGCTGGAAAAAGCCACACTGCATGCAGTTCAATGGGAGAGAGAGAAATCACCAGTGAAGATACTCCACAGTGGACACTGCAAGCCTTAAATTTGGCCAACCAGGCCAAATGAGCCAACAGGTGCTATAGTGGCACGTCTGTTATGGGGAAAACCAACTGCCCTCTAATTTGATTGGAAGACGGCTCCATGGGAGGGAATACATCCCTGATACTGAAAACCTACAACAGGGGTAGTCATGAGACCTAGGGGCGTAACGTCTGTTGCTGTCTGGCTAAATGTATATACTATGCTCATCAAACTGCCCAGTAAGCACTTCTCTTAATGTTCATATCCAATATTAATAATGCTACTCTCACTTTTCTTTAGAGATGCTTCTCTTTTCAGATGGCAGTGACCTTGGGATGACTCAGAAGGCATCATGGTGCTGAAAAGAAGTGACAGAGGAGTGCACAGCACTGCAATATCTCTATCACACCTTCCAAGGCTCAGAGTCCATTGTGGAAGAGGTGGTAGAAAGAATGTAAGAGCCAAAGGAAGGGTAGGACTCCTTACAACACACTCCCTCCAGACACAAAACGGCCTGGATATCCATGTCCTCAGTGACTGATACTACCTACTAAAGACCATCATAATACGAAGAAAAGATCATGACATCAAAATAAAAGAGAGACTTATTAAGAGGGGGGACGGGTATGATGGAGAGAGGAATTTCAAAGGGGATAGTGAGGGGAAGGAGGGAATTACCATGGGTTATTGTCTACAATTATGGAAGTTGTCAATAAAAAAAAGTTTTAAAAAAAAAAAGACTGCACTGGGAGTGGTTGCAAATTCCTATAATCCCAAGCACTCAGGAAGAGGTTAGAAGAGGATATCAAGTTTGATGCCAGGCTGAGATACATAGTGAAGCTGTAGTGGTTTGATTGTAAAAATGTCCCCCATAGTCTCGTGTGTCTGTGATTAGGCCTCATACTCAATTCCCAACTGGCAGGTGGAGGCAGAGCCTTGCTGAAAGAGATGTGTCACTGGGGGCTGAGTACTTAAGGTAATTTCACCCAGATAGGTGACGAGACATGAACCAGTGTCTAGCTCATTCCATGCTTTCGCCAACATAACACAACTTCCCCTCAAAACTTGTAAACCTGAAAGAAACTCATTCCTTCCATTAACTGCTTCTAGTCGGGTGTTTTGTCCTGACAATAGATGATAATTTCAACACTAGACTGGTTTACATAGTGAACCATTTTCTCAAAATAACACAGATAGGACTGGAGAGATAGCTTAGTGGTTAAGGTGTTTGCCTGCAAAGCCTAAGGACACAGGTTCAATTCCCAATACCCATGTAAGCCAGATGCACATAATGGCACATGTGTCAGGAGGTCACTTGCAATGGCTAGAGGCCTCAGCGTGCCCATATATTCTACCTCCCTCTCTCTCTCTCTCATAAATAAGTAAATAAAAATAAAATTAATAATAATAATAGCCAGGAGTGTTGGCTCACATCTCTAATCTCAACACTTGGGAGGTGGGAGGATAGCCATGAGTTCAAGGCCAGTCTGAGGCTACAGAGTGAGTTCAAAGTCAGTGAGACCCAGCCCCTAACATATAATCCCAGCATTTAGGAGGCTGAGGTAAAACGATCAACAGTGAGTTCAAGGTGAGCCTGGGGCTATAGATTGAAATCCATATAGACCTGGGCTAGAGGGAGACCCTATCTCAAAAATAAAATACAAGAGCTGGGTGTGGTGGTGCACACCTTTAATCCCAGCAGAGGTAGGAGAACTGCCTTGAGTTTCAAGGCCATCCTGAGACTACATACTGAATTCTAAGTCAGCCTGGGCCCAATACATACATACATATATATATATATATATATATATATATATATATATATGCGCATATATATCACTCTCAAATAAATAAAATAACAAGAATATACAAAAACCACCCCTCGCTGACACTCTGTTTCAATGCTCTGTCCCAGACAGCACTGAGACATGCGCTTTAGCAAGACTGAGAGAACCGAAAGAAACCAAACGTTCCCCAACAGTGTGTTTCCACCTAACCATCTCTGGGTGCTTCGTCCGGGCTTCAAGCACCTGGACAGTTCTCTTGATCACTAGCAAGTGTGGCAAGGACACAGTGCATTGGCATGTTTTGGAAAAGCTAAGGAAAGGGGGTAGAAGTGCAAGATAAGGTGCCCACGCACCTTAGGTGGAGGATTTATCTACATTGAACCGCAGCTAGCTAGCAGGCTCTTTGAAGAACCTGCTCATCTAGCTATTCCTCCACCCACTACTTTCTGAAGGCCAAGCGGGGACCAAGCACTGGGCTAAGTACCCCTATGGTGGGCACGGCCTCGCTGATGGGGATGGGGGTGAGGGCATGCATGCCTGAAATCAAAGGAAGAGCCTGGAAGGAGAAGGGGACAGAGAGAGAGAGAGAGAGGGAGAAAGAGAGACAGAGAGGGATGGAGAGGGAGGGAGGTGGCAGCCAGGGACTCACCATCCGGGTCCCTCGCCGGCCACGCGCCCTGACCCCGGGAGACCCGCAGGGCCGTCAGCCCGGCGCCCGCGGCACCCACCACAGCCCCCGCTACGAAGCCACTGAGAAATCGCCGAGAGCCTCTGAGGCGGGAAACGAAGCTCTTAGCAGCCATCTCTCCGCTGGGGTGCCAGCCTGCCACCGCCGCGCAGGCGCACTCCGCAAGAACGCCTCCCGATCGGACCCTCGGGAACGGGACACGCATGCGCAACCTGGCCCCGCCGGGCCCGAGCGGCGCGGAAGCCTTCGCAGCCCCGGGCCTCGCGCGCCCCCTGGTGAGCACCCCGGAGTCGGCGCTCTCCCATCCGTCCTTGGGCCACAGCGCAGGGGAGATGGAGAGTGGGTGTTGAAGACTTAATGGTGTGCAGATGCAGTCCTGGGGGTGGGAGGAATGCTTTAGTCTCATTTAATAGGTGAGCAAACATGTCCACTAACGACACTAAAGCCAAGCCTGGCGTGCTGGCTCACGCCTATAATTCCAAGAGTCTGGAAGCTAAGGTAGGAGGATAGCTCTGAGTTCGAGGCCAGCCTGGGCAAGTTTGAGTTCCAGGTCAGCCTGGACTACTGTAAGACCCTGCCTCAAACAACAATAAAAAAGATCCCTGAAGCAGGGCGTGGTGGCGCACGCCTTTAATCCCAGCATTCGGGAGGCAGAGGTAGGACTGCCATGAGTTCGAGGCCACCCTGAGACTCCATAGTGAATTCCAGGTCAGCCTGGCCTAGAGTAAGACCCTACCTCGAAAAACCAAAAAAAAAAAAAAAAAAATCCCTATATCTATGATGCTAATTCAGATTTGAACATTGGGTGTGTTTATGACACCTGGCTTCAAAGTCCAAATACACACAAATTATAACTTCTAAAAATATTGAATTTCTTGGCAAAACAGTCTTCTATGGTGGCTTGGGACCCTGGATCTGGGCTCAGAAGCTTGGATCTCTGGCCAAGTGCTTGGTGTGTCACTTCATCTTTCCGGAGCTATTTCCTCTTTTAAATGGAGGCCAGCAGTGCTGGCTAGTGCTCAGAAGGATGAGGCAAGAGGATTTTTTTTTTAAACATTTATTTTATTTACTCGAGAGAGAGAGAGAATGGCGGTGTCAGGGCCTCTAGCCACTGCAAACAAATTCCAGATGTATGTGCCACCTTGTACATCTGGCTTATGTGGATCCTGGGGAATCAAACATGGGTTCTTTGACTTTGCAGGCAAGCGCCTTAACCACTAAGCCATCTCTCCAGCCCAGTAGGAGGATCTTGAGTTCAAAATCTGCCTAAGCCACATAGTAAGTTCCAGGCCAAACTGAGCTACATAGCTCTATAGTTACACAGTTACATACCCTGTCTCAAGAAAAGGAAAATTTGGGGGCTGGAGAGATGGCTTAGCGGTTAAGCGCTTGCCTGTGAAGCCTAAGGACCCTCCCGTTCGAGGCTCGATTCCCCAGGACCCACATTAGCCAGATGCACAAGGGGGCGCACGTGTCTGGAGTTCGTTTGCAGTGGCTGGAAGCCCTGGCGCGCCATTCTCTTTCTCTCTCTATCTGCCTCTTTCTTTCTTTCTCTCTCTCTCTCTCTCTCTGTCACTCTCAAATAAATAAATAAAAATGAACAAAAAGAAAGAAAAAGAAATTTATTAAAAAAGAAATGGAAAAGCTGGTGTAATAAAATACTTAAAACCATAGGGTCCTTGGTACTGGGGAAATGACTCAGCAGTGGTTACAGAGCTTTCCTGAAAAGCCTAGCAAGCCAGGTTCAGTTCCCCAGTACCCAAGTAAAGCCAGATGCACAAAGTGGTACATGCATCTGGAATTATTTTGCAGAGGCTAAAGGCCCCGGCACACCCATTCTCTCTCTACCTCCCCCACCCCGTCTGCAAATAAATACTTTTTTAAAAACAACATAGCCGGGTGTGGTGGCGCACACCTTTAATCCCAGCATTTGGGAGGCAGAGGTAGGAGGATCATTGTGAGTTCGAGGCTACCCTGAGACTACAGAGTGAATTCCAGGTCAGCCTGGGCTAGAGTGAGACCCTACCTCATAAAACCAGGAAAAAGAAAACCATAGTGGGGACTGGAGAGATGGCTTAGCAGTTAAGGCACTTGCTTATGAAGATTAAGGACCCAGGTTTGATTCCCTAGAACCAACATAAGCCAGATGCACATGGTGGCACATCTGGAGTTCTTTGCAGTGGCTAGAGGCCCTGGCATGCCCATTATTGCTCCCTCTTTAATAAATAAAATTTTTTAATCAAAAAAAAAAAAAAACAGTGGGCCTGGGGAGATGGTTCAGCGGTTAAGGCACTTGCCTTACAATCCAGGACCCAGGTTCGATTCCCCAGTACCCACATAAAGCCACATGCACAAAGTGGCACATGCATCTGGAGTTTGTTTTCAGTGGCTGGATGCCCTGGCATGCCCATTCTCTCTCTTTCTCCTTGCAAATAAATAAAAACAAAAAAAAATTAATCATAGGGTTCTTGCAAGCATTAAAGGAGATAATCCGTATAAACCATTAGGGAAGTACCTAGGCATGTCCTTAAGCACACTGAATACTAGCTACCCTTATTGTGTTAATAACATATAAAATTGACTGTTAATGCTGGCTGACCAAGGAAGGCACTTATACTTCAAGGGCTTCTGCTCAGGTGAGTGTGTTTTCACCTGGCAGCACAATCTGTAGCTTAGTTCTTTGCAGAACATTAAATTTTTCTCTCAGCCTTGGGCCAAAAGATCCTGCTGTTTGCAGTGGGCAACAGTTAATGCAGAATCTCGTAACTGATGGAAATGTGGTACATCTGTATCATTTTCGCGCAAGGTTCGGGAAAACATCACATACGTGGAGGAGGAAAGACTATAAGAGCTGGAGGATGGGGAGGAGTGCTGTGGAACTCTCTCACCTGGACACCAAGTAGCTGTGACACTTATTTTTATTTGAGAGAGAGAGAATGGGCACGTCAGGGCCTCTAGCCACTGCAAACGAATTCCAGAAGCATGTGCCACTGTGTGCATCTGGCTTATGTAGGTTCTGGGGAGTTGAACCTGGGCCCTTAGGTTTCACCAGCAAGCGCCTTAACCAGTAAGCCATCTCTCCAGCCCGGCTGTGGCACTTATAAAGACACAGCAGCTGCACAAGATACAGCCAATCACCGTTCCATCATGGATGACATCCCTGAGGGGCTACTGGTGGTCAATGGTTACTGGGGGAAGATGAGTCATTCTCTTCACTGATATACCCACTAGTATGTTGAAGGATGGGTTCAGTAGGAGAGGGAGACTGTAGAGTTCCAGAACAAATGACTATGAACTCCTGATCCTCCTACGTCCACCTCCCAAGTGCTACAATTACTGGCATGTTCCACCCTGCCCAGCTAAGCACTGGACATTTAATATTTTATTTATTTATTTACTTCCAAAAGGGAGAGAGAGAGAGAATCCTCAAGCCACTGCAAACAAACTCCAGAGGCATGTGCCACCTTGTGCATCTTGCTTACATGGGTTCTGGGGAATCAAACCTGAGTCCTTATACTTCACAAACAAGCGCCTTAATGGCTAAGCCACCACTGCAGCCCAGCATTGGACGTTTAAGCAGCAGAAATGGAGACCAGCACTTAGTTTTAGTCCCATAGGGCCCTTGAGTAGTAGACTAGGACCTGGGCCACCAACGATGCATGTGTACCACAGGCTGACTATAGCCAGCCCTGTAAGCAGGAAAATGCTAGCTTATTATTTCATTGGTTTTTTTGTTCGTTTGTTTTTGTTTTGTTTTGTTTCTTGAAGTAGGAGCTCACTCTAGCCCAAGCTGATCTGGAACTCACTCTGTAGCTGGCCTCCCAAATATTGGGGTTAAAGGTGTGCACCACCTCATCTGACCTTTGTCTTATAATTCTCATGAAAAGAAACTCTAGGGCTGGGAAGATGGCCCAGCAGTTAAAGGTGCTTGTCTGCAAAAGCCTGCTGGCCTGGGTTGGATTCCCCAGTAGCATGTAAAGCCGCGCATCTAGAGTTCATTTGAAATGGGAAAAGGCCCTGGCGTGCCCATACATTCACTTACTCTCTCTTTCCCCTCACAAATAACTACATAAATATTTTTTTTAAAAAAATATGGCTGGAAAGCCGGACGTGGTGGTACACACTGTTAATCCTAGCACTCAGGAGACAGAGGCAGGAGGAGTTCAAGGCTACCAAGACTACATAGTGAATTCCAGGTCAGCCTAGACTAGAGTGAGACCCTACGTCAAAATACAAAAAAAAAAAAAAAAAAAAAACCAGGGCTGGGAAGATGGCTCATTGGTTAAAGGTGCTTGCCTGCAATGCCTACCAGCATGGGTTTGACTCCCCAGTACCCACATAAAGCCAGATGCACAAAGTGGCGCATACATCTGAAGTTCGTTTATAGCTGCAAGAGGCCCTGGCATGCCCATACTCACCCTCTTTCTTTCTCTCTGCTCAAAAATGAGTAAAAATTAAAAATAAAAGTTATGGGCTGGCGGGATGGCTTAGCGGTTAAAGCAGTTGCCTGCAAAGCCAAAGGACCCAGGTTTGATTCCCCAGGACCCACATAAGTCAGATGCACAAGGTGGCGCATGTGTCTGGAGTTCGTTTGTAGCGGCTGACCACCCTGGTGTGCTCATTCTCTCTATCTGCCCCTCTCTCGCAAATAAATAAAATATATTTTTAAAAAATAATAAAAGCCAGGCGTCGTGGCACACGCCTTTAATCCCAGCACTCGGGAGGCAGAGGTAGGAGGATCGCCGTGAGTTCGAGGCCACTCTGAGACTACAGAGTGAATTCCAGGTCAACCTGGGCTAGAGTGAGACCCTACCTTGAAAAATCAAAAATAAATAAATAATAATAATAATAAAAGAAGGGACTGGAGAGATGGCTTATCAGTTAAGGCGCTTATCTGCAAAACCTAAGGATCCAGGTTCAATTCCCCAGTATCCACATAAGCCAGATGCACAAGGTGGCACATGTATCTGGAGTTCATTTGAAGTAGCTAGAGACCCTGGCATGCCCACTCTTTCTCTGTCTGCTTTTCTCTCAAATAAGTTTAAAAACATAAATTAAAATAGTAATAATAATAAAAGAAAATTAAAATATGAAAATTCCAAACTCATGTGATTAAGAAAGACAACAAGATTGTTTTATTTATTATTATTTATTTTCATATACAAAAAGATAAAACTTGAAATAGTTCTAGATTTTTCCTCTATTCTGTGGGGGTGGGGCTGCTTCTTCACACGGGGGGAAAAACTACATTCACATCGGTTTATTTGAGGACCCAGTGCAGAGTTCAAGCAGCAAAACCCCGATTTAGCAGATCTAATTTCAAACTTGATACTCATTTCTAAAATTACCACAGTAAAAAGGAACAAAGACCCACTGCAAATGAATGAACTATGATACAATGTTCTTGCCAAAATGTTTTCATTTTGCAATTGTAATGACATGGATGTTTGCTTCAGGCCATTTTAGATGTGTGTGCATGTGTGTGTGTGTGTATACATATACACACATATACATGTAAATCAGTACACTTTTCAAATCCAGACAGGGTAACAGCAACAAGCTTAACTCTGTATATATATATTTTTTAAAAAAGACATGATACTTTATAGCATAACTTTTGTTAATTCAGTAGTACAAGCTATTTTCTGTTCTACAAAATTTTTTATTTTATAGCTACAAGGGTGAAAAGTGACCTAGGACACCTCACATTTCCTGGTATACACACAGTACTCATCGAATTTGAGCCAAAAAAAAAAAAAAAAAACTAAAAGTCTTTAGTTTTGACACTTGGGAGAGCTTCCTTGCTTCTACAGCCTTAAATCATTTACGAGTCACATTTCCAGCGGCTGTAATTTTATCATTTTAAACTGTAAGGAACAGGTGAATCCAACTTTTAATTACAATTGTTATATACAAGTCATAAAACACAGATCAGAAAGACATAGCTGGCCATCCTAAGCCTGACACACACAGTCTCCACTAAGTTAGACAAGTCTTAGTTTCCTTCTTTTCCTTAACAAATAATGTACGAATTTAGAAGTATCCAGGCAAACTTATATATAAGATGGCAAATTTTTAAAAAAATGATATTTTCTGTTGGTTCCAAAACTGCCCCTGCCAAGTTTGAACCCTGCTATGCTCTTTAACTCTGTGTGTTACATGCAGAAAGCTCTTTTCACAAAAATTGACATCAAACTCGGTGTACGTTAAATTTACAGTACTGCATAGTTATTCAGATTCAAGGACAAATGTGGAAAAATATTAACAGGTGAAAAATTTGGCCTTTGACGTTATTGTTAAAATCATGTCAAATGCAAAAAGCAGGTTCCCTTGTACAGCTGAAAATAGCATGGTGTGGATTTGTGGTGTGGAACTGAAATCTAGAAATTCGTTTCTAATCTGCGGTAACCCTCTCCTTCAATACTTAAGTGCCACTCGATTTTCTTTGTATTTCTACAGAATTGTGGAAGAAAAAAAGAATCGAGGGAAAGAAAGCCGCTGGCATTTCAGATGACCACTTGTTCCCAGGCGGCCTCTGACAGCAACTTGGATACTTTTTCCAATTAAAAGCTCAGACATTGCCTCATCTCTCTACTCTCATCTCTGTCATAGTTGGTAAAATCTGAATGACTGCACTTTCCCTTCTGGGGAAATTATTTGGCTAAGCAGACACTTCAACTCGTGGCAGAGTTCTGAGAAAACCCTCGTCGGGCTAACACACTTGCAAGACTGAGGTCAATAGTCCGCGAAGTGGGGCAGAGACCAAACACCCAGTGGGCCGAGCTGACACCCACTGGGAACACAATGGCCTTGGCGTCCCCCTGGTCATAGAGACAGCAGGACAAGCTCAGGCAGGCAGAGCTCAACAAGGCTGAGCTCTCACGTTGCATCTTGGGTCTGCCATCTATGCCCTGGAGACAAATATTCAGATGTAGTGACTGCTGGTTTAATTAAGCTCTTTGAACTGGTTTAAAAAAAAAAAAAGGCTCTTTAAAAAATATATATATATATATTTATTTAAAATACATCAAAATGACAAACAGCGCAAATAGTCATATCCCACAAGGCCTAATTTCACAGCAACATATGCGACAGACACCTTCCCAAAATGCACTGTGGTGGATGGTGAGTTTTTTTGTTTTTTTCTTTTTAATCCTGCCATTTAAAGGAATGTTCTACATTTGAGCTGTAGCGACTGGAAATGCGTCACAAAGAGCTAGTTCATCTTTGGCGCAAAAGACCAGCCAGTTAAGTTGCTTTCCCTACTCGAGACGCGTGTGAATACTGAAAATGGCAGAAGGCGGAGGAGGGACACTGCAGACCCCCCACAGCGCCAGGGGTGGCTTGCCAGAACTCAGCAGGCCTCCTGCATGTGTCACGTTAAAAGTCTGCAAGTATCAAAGAGGACCAAGATGGTGACACTGTTCGACATGAGGTCTGAGGTAACTGGTTCTTAAAATACCTGGACCACAGAAGTGCATCCAGAAATTAAGAGCTGGGAAAAGGGAGAAAAAAAAAGAAGAAGAAGAAAAGGCAAAGGGACTTGGAGCTAGAAAAGACAAGTAGAAAAAAGCTTACAGCAGTTGCTTTTGAGGAAAGAGTGACCAAAAAAAAAAAACCAAAGGCACAACAGAATTTACATTCTAAGACAGGTGTGGATATGGGGTCTCTGCAGAGAACAGAAGAGGGAAGGTTTGGCTCCTGGGGTACAACTTGATCTACTGGGGCTAGGTTTATCCCAAGTAGAAACGGGGTAACATGTCACGCTCTAAACCAGGAAGAATAGAAACACATCTGGTTTAAAATGACACATTTAGGGTCTCTTAACACCACCCTGTCCCGTAAGCCTCCAGAAACCACAGCCTGGAGCCTGGAGCCAGCAGGCAGGGCGTGGGGGTGATCAGGCCTTCACCTGGGCGGAAGAATTGGCAGGATTTAACTCAGTTCACTTCCCCTCGGGCCCCTTCCAAAATCCCCTCCAGGTAACTACTGTCTACTCAAGAGTGGAAGCTGGAAGTGAAGACTGCCTTCGTGGTGCTGGCTCTGAAGAAAGGCAGGAAGGCTCTGGACATCTGAGAGACACCCTGCTGTCATACTAGGGCTCTGGCTGACTCAACAGATTGAAGTCATGAGTCACCTCAATTTGGTCCTAGATGAGTCAGTTTGGTGGGACTCAAGCCACCAAAATCCCCACTTGAATGTTGTTGCTTTTGGTAGCCAGCAGCTTACACACATCTAGACTCATCGCACCCCAATCTACCCACACAATTCCTTTCTGTTCCCCCAAACAACCTCACACAATGACTACCTTCTATGGTAGGCATTCACAAACCAGTGTTTTAACCTCAGAACCCTTTGTTCAAGAGCGATCTCAGGAGGAAGCGCACGTGTCCATCACGCTACAGACCCCTCCCCTGTCTTCTCCATGGACAGGGAGCAGAGGCGAAGTCTCGCTGTCCTACACAGGCCACAGGGGGGGGTGAAGCTGACTTGGGGCCACCAGGGTAGCCCAGCATCCGTGAGAGCACTCAGGGAAAGTTCCAGTGTACACGTGTCCTGAAAGGCAGAGCTCCGTGGCTCTGGTTACAAAAGCATTCTTAACTCCAACTCACTATATAAAAATAATCTGTTATAAAGCAAATCTCCACACTGTGTAGAAGAAATCTGTCAGGTGATAAAACTAAATATATATGTAGAACTCTAGACTTTTTTTTTTTAAAGTAAAATTTCAAGTGTCGTGTCTCTGTTATATAACCTACTCTTTTATTTACAATGCTACCTAATGACATCGAGGCAAACAGGGAAGGGGCCCTGGGGACGTAACCCAACCAACAGCGAAGTTCCAGGACTTCACAAAAACCCATCCTCACCTGTCTGAAAGACTAACGGCTCCTATTTCTTTCTTTCTTTCTTTTTTATTCATGACCGTGAGCTCAAAATCACAAACTTTACAAAGGACTGTAATAGCCTTCTGCGGGTACTCGGAAGAGCCCCGGCATGGGCCCACAGGACTGCGTGCGCTGCGCTCAGAACGGCCGAGCCCTAGGCAAGCCATGGACACGGGCCTGCGGAGCGAGAGGCCGGGGCAGCGCCCACTGCCGCACACTGGCTCGTAGGAGGGAAAGCCACTTCTGGGTCAGGTACCTCTGGGTTTGGCACTGGAAGGGATGCCCAGGGCACAGCAACGGGCAGGGATCCTACTTCATTCTTACCTGGAAGATGCCGTCACCGACATGCTAAAACTTGGGGAAAACTTAAGTAGTTGCTTCAAACCTCAAAAGGATACAAACGAGAACATTCAAAACGTCCCTCTAAGTAATACGGGCTTCTATATTTGTTGAGCGTTTACGGGCCTTGTGAATTCACTGTTTTTAAAAAAAAATGTGGTTGGGTCAACTAATTTCCAAGGGAGGTTTTTTTTTTTTTTTTTTTTTTTTTTTTTTTTTTTTGCTTTTACAAGGTGGGGGGGTCTTGTCTCACTCTATCCCAGGCTGGAATTATTCTCAGGGTGGCCTTCAAATTCATGGTGATCCACCTACTACCTCTGCCTCCCGAGCGCTGGGATTAAAGGCGTGTGCCACTACGCCTGGCCTGATCCAAGGGAGCTTCTTAACGATTTGTTTTTCCTAGAAAACTAAATCATCATCTCAGAGCACTTTTCCAAGCTTCCTCGAGGTTTGGAATACATTCATAGGGTAGAGTGCTTATTACACATCCACAAAGCAAACACAATCCGAAATCGTCTACAAAGAACTACACACTGACAGTTTAAAATCGAGACTGAGAAGACAGACGGTTCATCAGCTGAAATCACCAGGCCTCTATTTATCTAAGACACAATGTTCACTGAGACGCCAAGTCCTCATCTCTAGGCTGAACAAGTTAGCCCATGACCGCAGAGAAGAAGTCGGGTCACCGAGCTGAGAAAGACGACCACCACCATGCCGCTTTCTGGCTGTTTCTCGAAGGCTGGGGGTCAGATGAGTAGATAAGACACAAGCTGCACTTCTGGGAAAGGGGTGGTCTGACGCCCCTGAAGCATGGACCACGCTTGGCCATCTCTCCAAGGGTATGCAGTCAGAGCCCGGCAGGCTGGGGGGGGGGGACTCCTGGAGACTTTGCTTTCCAACTTAGTTTTCTACTGAGAATAATGACCGGATGTTCAACTTCTGGTAGAATACTAAAGACGCACATGCTTACACAGACTGTGTTACTTAGGGAAACCACTCAGAAAAATCCTATACATACCCAACCATGAGGTAGAGGGGCAAGACAGAGAATGGCAGAAAAGCATGGCCAACTGGTGAAAGGCCACAGAACTTTAGGATCATGAGCTATGTTTCTAATGTAGCACACCATGCCCAGGATGGGGATGTGGCCTGGCCCCGTGGGGTAAGAGGGAGTTGAAAGACCATCCCCTTTGGTGGGGCGATGCTAGCGGGGGGACCCCAGTCTCCTTGAGACAGACGCTCCAGGCTGTAGACAATGTCTAGTGCGTGGACAGGGTGAATTCAGAGCCAACAGCCAAACAGAGAAGCCATGCGGATACCGCCAGCAACCATGTTCACCACTCTCCTTTGTGCCAGCTCAAGATGACTACGCTCACAAGCTTTGCCATGTCACCCAGGACCCTCTGCAGGACCCGTGACACAGAGGCCCTGCGTTATCTTGCCTCCTCCTTCCTGGATTTCTCTAGCAGTAGTTATCACACTATTGTTATTATTAATTATCCACAGCCATCACCAGCTGGAGAAAGGATCTTTGGCTATTTCTCTCTCCTCACCGTGGATGGTACCGCTCCTCCCAGTCTTTCAAAACGCTTAGGGTAAAAACAAGTTTTTAAAAAGTAGTTTTCTGAGCCTCCCCCCCCAAGACACACACATGGATGTGGCCCGGAGAGACCCCAGTGCCAAACAAAGCAGACTCTAGGTGGCTCCCTCTTCCGATGGCACAAAACAGCAAAGACTTTATCTAGGACAAAAGGCCCACCTGAGTTCCCAGAGCCACAAACGGGACTCGCCCACCGCCCAGCCAGCAGCAACCAGGGGTACCACCTGCCTGGAAGAGGCAGTCTGAAGCCACCCATAGACCCTCTCCTCCTGGCCATATCAAATCAGTACCACCTCCGGACACTTCAAAGCCAGACAGGGACACTGTAGTGGGCGGAGGGTGAGCGAAAGAGGAAAGCCACCCAGAGAAAAGGGATCGAGCCTGGCCTGTCGGTAAACACGCCCTGCCTGGGAAGTCCCACTCCAGAGCTCAGCCAAACTAGAACATGTCACATGACAATCAAGCCTGCTCACCAACGAAAACCTGCCCCAAGAAACCTAAAACCACGCGGGGAAGCTGGGTTTAGAGTTTGGCACGAGTACGACTGGCAACTGGATCCTTCATGCACTGAATTAGCTACGTTTATTTCTTAGTGGTTTGTTTCTTATGAGGGTGAAAAGGAGGGATGCCCCACTGCCTGAGGAGAAAGCTAATGCAAGTAGAGATGGCACTTCTCAATAAATATTTTAAAGCTTCTTAAAGAAATGTGTGGAAACGAAAAGCAACTGCTGTAAGGCCTGTTTTGCCATTAAAACGTGTTCTGAGATAAGAAAAAAATACCACAGCACATAATCAAATAGAGAGACAGAAAAAAAGGACAACACAGCTTACCAAAACAATCACATATCCCCCTAACCACTTGGCCAGTCCACAGTGACTCATGGAAGCAAAAACCAAGGTCTGAGAAGGAAACACACTGGCCTCCCCCAGCACTCTGTGCACACACGCACACACCCAGAGATAAGACAGCCCGAGAGGGCAGGCCCACATGCACCAGGATCAGGGGCCCCTGGCTCCCCAGGCTCCCCAGTCTGGCCTGGCCTCCAGTCAAAGGGTTACCATTTCTCACCTATGTGTTGAAGGAATTCAATCTCAAGTAAATTGCCTGAGCCAGGGCTCTATGAATAAACAGGAGTGTCAATCTACTTATCACCCAGTGGGCTTATTGGAAACCCTGACCCTCCAAGCAACTGGGGAGAAAGTGGCTTCCCTCAAGATCAAGAGATGCAGCTGTTTTTTTTTTGTTGTTGTTGTTTGTTTGTTTGTTTAGTTTAAATAAAATGGTCTAAAGACACCAGAAGGAAAATTGTTTACAAACAAGAGTGATGAATGCCCAGATGGCCAACCCACAGTTGATGACCAGTATTTACAAGGGGCTCTTATCAAACAAAAATGCTAGTACTCTCTAGAAGACACAACATTTTTTTTTCTTTTTCTCTATTTCTTTTTAAACTTCCTTGTCATAAAAGCCAACTTACATTAAAATATACTTCCTACAAGACAATACAACTAACAAAATAGATAATAAAACTTACACAAGTAGAAAATTCTGAGGTATTTCTGGTTTGAGGTGGTCTGTGGTGATGAAGTTTTAATTCTTTTACTTTTGAGATTTAAACCTCGGAAGCCACATAGCAAAGCATGTGTATTATGTGTGGATGTGTGGATGTTTTTTGTTTGAAAAAAAAAAAAAAGTTGTTTTTTTTTTTAGCATGTTTCATAAATTAAAAAAATTCAAATGTCGAGACAGCAGCATTAGGGACATTCACTGACTAGAGCAAGGTCACGGCGTAATAGAAAAACAGATTTTCAGAGTATGCACCACGTTAAAGGGTCTGGAGAAAGCCAAGCCCACGAGCCACAGAAAAGGGCCAATGATGTCCCCGAGCCAGGGCCACAAGGCTGGCGGGGTCCCCGCCTGGGAACGCTGTGGCCGCCGGCTGTGCAGGGCGCGCTTGGGGCATTCCACCCCCGGGGGGGGGGGCGAAACCGTGTTTCGGGGTTTCCTCCATTAAAGAGATCTACAGCATGATGTCTAGTGAAGAATGCTCAGCCGACCACGACGACGTCTGCTCTCTCTCGCCTAGTCTTAAAAGGTGGGGCGGGAAAAGCGTTTCACCCTCCGGCCAAGCCCAAGGGAGTGGAGAGAAGGTAGCGAGGCCTGGCGGGCGGGCCAGCCCTGGCCCCCTGGAACCTTCTCCAAACCCGGACGGGAGGGCGCGGCCTCCGCAAGGTCCTTGCCCTCCGTTCCTCGTTACCTGAGAAGGAGCCTCCATAGCGAAGGGTGTTGCTCCGAGCATGCCCGAGTCCAGTGTGTAGCTCAGCTGTTCCAAGCCCTACAAGCACGGTCCTCCCCTTCCACCTCCAGTCCGAACCGTCCTCGTCCTCATCCCAGGTTTTCCTCGGTCAGGTCAGGACAACACCCGTGTAGATCCGTGAAACACACACACACACGCACCCACACACGCACACACACACAACACACATCTGCTATAAAAATGGGAGAAACAAGGTGGGGAGGGGCGGAGGAGGGAGAGGAAACCCCCTTCTGAGGAAGGTGTGTTGTGACATAACAGTCTTCAAAGGTTCCTCCAGCAGAGTTTGCAGCATTAAGTTTCCTAAGACAGGAGATGGGTTGCTCTGTGGTCACAGGTTCTGACGACAAACGAAGAGAAGGCAGGACGAAACGAGTCCCCAGGGAGAAGGGCAGGAGGCGGCCGAGGCTCTTCAGCAGGGCGCTGGTTCTGCAATCACAGCTCAGCACCTCAACGCCTGCTGGCGTGTCTGCTGTTTGCAATACAGTAGAGCAAGATGCTGGTAGAAACTGATCCAATCCAAAAAAAAATAATATTAATAATAATAATTAGAATAATTATAATAATAATAAAAAGTCAAGGTAAGATAGCAGCTGCATTTTATGTGTTTGTTGGTTTTATGGGATTTCCAAAACAAAACACAACTTTTTCTCCTTTTATTATTATTTTTTTTTTCTTCAGAACCACTGAGTCTGGAGAGATGCTCGTGTCCTGGGCTTAGATGCTCGATTCTTTAGGGGGCAGGTCCACATTGGTGACTGAAGTCACCAGGGAGACGAGACAGTCCGAGGTAGTGCTGTTGACCGACCTCCGGATCAGGGACACCCGCTCCTCCACGCAGCCTGCCGACAGGCGCGCTTCTGCGTCATGATCCCAGCACTCCTCGATGGTGACGCAGAGCTGGGCCAGGCCCTGCACAGCAGCGGGAGAGAAGGAAAAGACACCCTTGTTATGGTCACACAGCACCGGGCCAGGCCCTGCACAAAAGTGGGAGAGAGATGAAAGACACCCTCTGTGGGCTACGACGTGGCTCAGTGATTAAAGTCGCTTGCTTGTAAAGCCCGCCAGCCTGGGCCCAGTTTCCCTAGTACCCAACATAAAGCCAGATGCCCAAAGCGGTGTGTACATATAGGATTTGTTCGCAGTGGCAGGAGGCTGACATACGCACATTCACTTTCTCAAACATTCTCCCCCTCAAATAAATATATAATATATCTACAGGTTTCTTTCGAGGTAGGGTCTCGCTCTAGCCCAGGCTAACCTGGACTTCACTATGTAGTGGCCTTGAACTCACGGTGATCCTCCTACCTCTGAGATTAAAGGCATGCGCCACCACACCCGGTGGAAAAAAATTTCTTCTTTTTTTTTTTTTGTTTGTTTTTTCAAGGTAGGGTCTCACTCTAGCACCCAGGCCAACCTGGAATTGACTATGTAGTCTCAGAGTGGCCTCAAACTCTTGGCGATCTTCCTACCTCTGCCTCCTGGAGTGCTGGGATTAAAGGCGTGTGCCACCGCGCCTGGCGGAAAATATAGTTTTAAAAATATTTTTATTTATTTGTAAGGATAGGAAGAGAGAGAATGGACATGCCAGGGCATCTTGCCACTGCAAAAGAACTCCTGGTGCATGTGCCACTTTGTGCATCTGGTTTTATGTAGGTACTAGGGAACCCAGGTCATCAGTCTTTACAAGCAAGCACCTTTAACCATTAAGCCATCTCTCCAGCCCAAATGTACATGCATACATACATACACACAAAAAAATTTAACCCAGGGGCTGGAGAGATGGCTTAGCGGTTAAGCGCTTGCCTGTGAAGCCTAAGGACCCTGGTTCGAGGCTCGATTCCCCAGGACCCACGTTAGCCAGATGCACAAGGGGGCGCACGCATCTGGAGTTCTGTTTGTAGCGGCTGCAAGCCCTGGCGCGCCCATTCCCTCTCTCTCTCTATCTGCCTCTTTCTCTGTGTCCTGTCGCTCTCAAATAAATAAATAAAAAATGAAGAAAAAAATTAAAAAAAAAACTTAACCCAGTTCCAAATTAGCACAAGTTGAATTCCAAAAGCCCTTTCTGCAGGCCCTGGGGCTGGGAGGGGTCATGCTGTAGTATCTCTGGAGACTGGTGTATTGGCCAGACGAGAGCCTGGTGGTTTCCATGTGTGCTGAAGGCCGTGCACAGGCCGTGGAGCCAGGCTGCCCACATCTCAGTCCTCTCTCCCCTGCACACATCCTTACAGTGAGATCCTGATAAGCTCCTTCCTTTCCAGGGCCTCAGCTCTCTCGTGCACAGAATGGCCTGTGTTCCTTCAGCTCCCCTCCTACGAAGCCCGGCCTCAGCCTTAATCTCAGACTTGGCCGGCCAGGTCCAGCTCCAGAGCTGTCACGACGCAGGAGCGTCAGGCTCTCCAGCACAGCCTCCAGGGGAAGCTCCGCGATGGCAGGGGAAAGCGCGGCACAGTGGAGGCCGAGTCACAGCAGGAGAGGAGGCCATCATCGGGCTGGAGAGGTGGCTTAGCGGTTAAGGTACTTCCCGGCAAAGCCAAAGGACCCAGGTTCAATTTCCCAGCCCCCATGTAAAGCCAGATGCCCAAGGTAGCACATGTGTCTGGAGTTCGTTTGTAGTGCCTAGAGGACCTGATATGCCCATTCCCTCTCTCTCTCTTTCACTATCTGCCTCTGCCTCGTTCTTTCTCCCCCCTCTCTCTCAGGCTGGCCTCGAACTCCTGATCCTCCTGCCTCCGCCTCTTCAGCAATATCCTACCGGCATGCGCCACCACAACCGGCTCTCCCCCCTCTCTCTCAATAAATACATAAGACATCCTCACTAGGGCGCCTCACTGAAGACTCCAAACTTGATAATGCTCCCGAGGATGAGGCAGAGCTCCATGGCCCACTCACCCATGCAGTCAAAGTGCAACCCCACAATGCCTGCTCTCGGGACAGTCGCCCCACCGAGCCCACTGGTCTCTCTCTCACTGCCCCAAGGAAGTGTCCGCTGAGCCTCAACACAGGAAGCGGGAGGATCCTCCAGGGCAGGTGCAGCTGCCTGCCTTTGAGCAATGGCATGCTTTTTGCAAGGTAGGGTCTCGCTCTAGCCCAGGCTGACCTGGAATTCACTATGTAGTGTCACAGGGTGGCCTTGAACTCATGGTGATCCTCCTACCTCTGCCTCCTGAGTGCTGGGATTAAAGACGTGTGCCACCACACCCAGTGGAGAAAAAAAAAAAAATTCTTCTTTTTTTCTTTTTTTGTTTGTTTGTTTTTTGAGGTAGGGTTTCACTGTAGCGCCTCAAAGCAAAGCCCCAATTCTGAGGCCCAAAGTGCAGCAGTTTAATTCCAGTGGGGAAAGGAGGGCTTTTTTTTTTTGTTTTGTCCTACTTTACCCCCCACAGCCTGTGGGACACCACCCTCGAGTCCACAGCATGTGGCAGCCTTCCTTTTCAGGCCACTATGCCCCTTGATGTCAGCGTCCCCTAAGAAGGTCCTCTTCCCCGTAGCCCAGCAGAGCATCCCACACCCGAGCCCCTCACCGGGTGCTTCAGCCAGTGATCCTTAATGGCCGGCCTCATTTTCTTGTGCACAACCACCTCCTGCAGCTCCTCCAGGGACGGGTGCTGGCCAATCTCCTCCTCGAAGGGCAGCATGTACTCGTCGACGGGGCCTGCGGGTGAGAGAGCCTGGTGGGAATCACCCCAAGACCCCAGCTCCCCGCCATCAAGCCGGGACCGCCGTCACACTCACCATCGGCGGCCTTGCAGCGAGACACGAGCTCCCACAGCACCAGCCCCATGGCGTACATGTCGATGCGCAGGAAGGCGTCTCTCTGGAAGTTGATGGCTCCCTCAAGCACCTCGGGGGCCATGTACCGTCTGGTGCCTACCTAGATGACAGCAAAGGAGAAGATCTCCGGACACCGGCCAGGGTCGAATGCACACTCCCCTGGGGGAGCCACAGCCTGTGTGCCACACACCAACCACACGAGGAGAACAGTGGGATCCTGGGCGCGATGCCACTGAGGGTGAGCCGTCCGCAGGGGTCAGGATCAAGCCTGACGCTAACTTTAAAATTATCAGAGTTGGGCTGGAGAGATGGCTTGGCGGTTAAGCGTTTGCCTGTGACGACTAAGGACCCCGGTTCGAGGCTCCATTTCCCAGGACCCACGTTAGCCAGATGCACAAGGGGGTGCACGCGTCTGGAGTTCGTTTGCAGTGGCTGGTAGCAGTACCAAGCTTTTAATCCCAGCACTCAGGAGACAGAAGTAGGAGGATCACCATAAGTTTGAGGCCAGCCTGAGACTACATAGTGAATTCCAGGGCAACCTGGACTAGAGTGAGATCCTTGAATAACTAAATATGTATACACACACACACACACACACACACACACACGTGCACAAAACATTGAGCTGCAGTGATAGTTCGGCAGTTAAAGGCACTTTCCTGAAAAGCCTAACAGCCCGGGTTCAATTCCCCAGCACCCACATAAAGGCAGGTGCACTAAGTAGCACATTCGTCTGGAGTTCATTTGCTATGGCAGGAAGCCCTAGTGCACCCATTTTCTCACTCTCCCCCACCCTCCACTTATAAATGAAAATAATTTTTAAATATTTATTTGAGAGAAAGAGACAGACACAGAAAGAAAATGAGTGTGCTACCACCCAGTTCCCAAATGATTTTTTTTTTTTTTTTTTTTTTTTTTTGGTTTTTCAAGGTAGGGTTTCACTCTAGCTCAGGCTGATCTGGAATTCACTCTGTAACCTCAGGTGGCCTCAAACTCACGGCGGTCCTACCTTTGCCTCCCAAGTACTGGGATCAAAGGCATGCACCACCATGCCCAGCTAAAAAATTTTTAAAAAATGAATTACAAACGAAAGAGAAAGCCTGAAATACAAGGATGAGAGGCAGAAACCTCAATGGGGAATCCCCAGATTTCTCAGCTTAGTGGCCTGGGAAGGAGTCACCAACCTTCAGGCTTTGGTTCCCCCTAGTGAAATAAGAGTCTTGTTTTCTGGGTTTCTAGACAGCTCTGCATTTCCGCAGTGACCCTTGACCCCAGACCTCACCAGCTGCACACCAGTGTCCTCAATGCCAGCACCCCACCACCACCTGCCCAGGCTCCGTACCTGCCCATGGGTGTCCCCCGGAGGCTTCCCTGGCTCAAACCGAACGGCCAGGCCAAAGTCAGCCAGCACGGCCGTGAGGTCGCTCTTCAGCAATACATTCTTGCTTTTAAAGTCCCTGTGGAGACAAGAGAGCACAAGGTGGCACATGCGTCTGGAGTTCATTTACAATGGATACAGACCCTGGCACCCCCATTCTCTCTATCTGTCTGTCTCCCTCTCTCGCGCGAAAGAAGTAAATAGAAATAAATAGAAATAAAATAAAATTAGCTTACAACACCACAGGAATGTGTACACAGCTCCACCCTTATTAAGAAGGGTTATGGGCTGGAGAGATGGCTCAGTACTTAAGACGCTTGCCTGCAAAGCCTAAGGACCTAGGTTCAGTTCCCCAGTACCCATATAATGCCAGATGCAGAAGTGGTACACACATCTGGAGTTGGTCTGCAGTGACTGGAGGCACTGGCACACCCATATTCATACACTCTCGCCCTCCACCTCTCTCTGCTTGAAAATAAGTAAATAAAAAAAAATTTTTTTTTGGTTTATTGAGGTAGGGTCTCACTCTAGCCCAGGCTGACCTGGAATTCACTATGGAGTCTCAGGGTGGCCTCGAGCTCATGGCGATCCTCCTACCTCTGCCTCCCGAGTGCTGGGATTAAAGGCGTGCGCCACCACGCCCGGCAAAAATATTTTTTAAAATAAATATAAAGAAGAGTTACTTTAGGTCCCCCACTTCCCTAGCGCCTGTCTCAGCCTTGCTCATGAGGGTAGCTGAGAAAAAGACACAAATACTTCACGCTGCCCCTGGCACACTTACTAGGCATCACTGTTAAGTTGGACCACATGCAAGAGTCCATGTTCAACCTCCTGGCCTACAAAACTGGCAAGCTCACAGCCAACCTTCTATGTCATTCCTGTTAACAAGACCAGGGGTCCCTCAGCTTGGAAGCCTGGAATTTGAGGCTCACTTCCCCCCCCCCCACAGTCACAGAGCCCGACTTAAGTAGCTACGTGGCCTTGGCTAACAGACTCAAAGTCTCTGCACTACTGAGCTTCTCCTACAAGATAAGGCTGATAAAAAACAGCTTCCCAGGCTGCAGAGATGATGGCTCAGCGGTTAAAGACAGCTTCCCCCTCACAGGGCAGCAACAAGAACCAATGAGTCAGTGTCTCTCAAGCATTTAGTGCAGTGCCTGCCATTTAATAATGCACAGTAATGACAAGCATTTTTTTTTTTTTTGCTTATTTTTATTTATTTGAGAGCGACAGGACAGAGAGAGAAAGAGGCAGATAGATAGAAAGAGAATGGGCGCGCCAGGCCTCCAGCCACTGCAAACGAACTCCAGACGCGAGCGCCTCTTTGTGCATCTGGCTAACATGGGTCCTGGGGAGTCGAGCTTCGAACCGGGGTCCTTACGCTTCACAGGCAAGGGCTTAACCACGAAGCCAACTCTCCAGCCCAACAAGCAGCTCTTAAAGTATGGTGCAAAGCTGGGCATGGGTGCTCATGCTATAACCCAAGTGCTTAGGAAATTGAGGTGGGACAATTATCCTGAGTATAAGACTAGTCTAAGCTATAGAGTGAGACCTAGCTCAAATGAAAAGTGGGGGAGCTGGAGGGATGCCTTAGTGGTTAAGGCATTTTCCTACAAAGCCAAAGGACCCAGGTTTGATTCCCCAGGACCCACGTTAGCCAGATGCACAAGGGGGTGCATGCGTCTAAAGTTCATTTGCAGTGGCTGGAGGCCCTGGTGTGCCCATTCTCTCTCTCTCTCTCTCTCTCTCCCTCCTTCCCTACCTCTTTCTCTGTCAAATAAATAAAAATAAAATATTTTTTAAAAAAGAAAGAAAGGACCTGGGCATGGTGGCACACACCTTTAATCCCAGCACTCAGGAGGCAGAGGTAGGAGGATTACTGTGAGTTTGAGGCCACCTTGAGACTACATAGTGAATTCCAGGTCAGCCTGAACTATAGTGAGACCCTACCTTGAAAAACCAAAAAGAAAAAAAAAAAAAAAAGAAAGAAAGAAAGAAAAGGGGGTGACTCTGGGACCACAAAAGGTCCTAAGACTGTTTTGGGAGACTGTAAGGGACTCCAGATTCATGTTCTACTTTGGGCATCTGGCTTTACATGAGTACTGGGGAACTGAACCCAGGTCATTAGGCTTTGCAGGAAAAGGCCTTAACTACTGAACCATCTCTCCAACCCTTTTTCTATATTTGATGAAAGAAGCTTTTCTGATTGTGTATAAATTAAACCAACGCTTGTCAGGCAGTGTTGCAGTGCCTCCGGCAAAGCCTGCAGACCACCAGATACCAGCTGTCTCTCCTTCTAACCCTTGAGTTGCCCCTAACAGGTCATAGCCAGGACGGTCTCAGCAAACCACTGAGCCATCTCCCAGCCCAAAGCAGAACCCCTAAGAGTTTAAAAGAGCTGGGCATGGTGGTGCGTACTTAAAAAAAAAAAAAGGATTTTATTTTTATTTATTTATTGGAGATAGGAGAGAGAGAATGGGTGTGCCAGGTCCTCTAGCCACTGCAAATGAACTCCAGGTGCATGCGCCACCATGTACATCTGGCTTACATGGGACCTGGAGAATCGAACCGGGGTCCGTAGGCTTCACAGGCATGCGCCTTAACTGCTAAGCCATCTCTCCAGCCCAGTGGTGCATACTTTTAACCCCAGCACTTGGGAGGTAGAGGTAGGAAGAGCGCGGCAAGTTCGAGGCCACCCTGAGACGACATAGTGTACACTTACTCTCCTGCCGTGCTCATGCAAGTAACTCAGTGGGTCACAAAGAGACTGAGACATAGGACTGGCTGGTGCGGTAGTTTGAATGTATATCCCCTATTGGCTCAGGTGTTAAAATTACACTTGTAACTTGGCTCTCCTGCTGCCTGGCTGCAGGAAGTATTTGGGGGGCGGATGTGAATTCTAGCCCAGAAGATGCAGAGGGGTCTGAGCTGGGGGGGGGGGGGTTCCTGCTTGTTTCCAGTCTGTGCTTGCTGCTCTCTGGAGCCTGATGGCTGCTGGTGGTCTCTCTCTCTCTCTCTCTCTCTCTCTCTCTCTCTCTCAATCTCTGCTTGGATTTATGAATGAGAGGCAGCTTCTTCCCCCACTGATGGCACGGCCCCGGGACGTGTTAGCTGTAACACACCCCCTCCTCCCATAAACTGTGCCTGGTTTGGATGTTCAGCCCAGCATCATGGAACTGTCCACAACAGCTGGAAAGAAGGGGTTCAAGGGGGAGTGGGAGGAGGATAAGAGAGGGTAATAGGGTAGATATGATCAATATATATATATATATATATATATATATATATATATATGAAATATATATACATGTATGAAATATATATATATATGCATGTATGAAATTCTCAATAAATAAAGCAATGAAAAAGGGGAGGGGGGACAGTGTGGCTGGCACACCAGCAGGAAATTGCTAAAGAGGCAGAGACAGGGGGATCAGGAGTTCGAGGTCGGCCTGGACTACATATTTTTTTTTATATTTATATTTATTTATTTATCTATAAGAAGAGAGAGAGAGAGAGAGAGAGAATGGGTATGCCAGGATATCCAGCTGCTGCAGACAAATTCCAGATGCATGTGCCACCTTGTGCATATCTGGCTTACATGGGTCCTGGGGAATCGAACCTGCTAAGTCTTCTCCCCAGCGCTATTTTTTTTTTGAGGTAGGGTCTCATTCTAACCAAGGATAACCTGGAATTCACTATGTAGTCTCAGGATGGCTGCGATCTACCTATCTCTGCCTTCCAAGTGCTAGGATTAAAGGTATGCACCACCACATCCAGGACCTGACTATGTATTTCTTGTGTATATATGTTTAAAGTATTAATGAACTAAAAATATGAAATTTCACAGGTTGTGGTGGAACACGCTAGTAGGATGTTGCCAAAAAGGCAGAGGCAGGAGGATCAGGAGTTCAAGGCCAGCCTGGGCTATACATTTAGCTGGGTGCGGTGGCGCATGCCTTTAATCCCAGCACTCGGGAGGTAGAGGTAGGAGGATGGCTGTGAGTTCAAGGCCACCCTGAGACTCCATAGTGAATTCCAGGTCAGCCTGGGCTAGTGTAAGACCCTACCTCGAAAAACCATTTAAAAAATTGCAAAAAAAAAAAAAAAAGAGAAGAGGAGGAGGGGAAGGAGAAGAGAAGAGGAGGAGGGGGAAGAGAAGAGAACAAACGGGTGCCAGCCAAAACTTTGAGAACTTCAGAGCCAACTCTCCAAAGAAATGGAATCAGCAGTTCCTCACGTGGCCACTAGAGGACAGCCGAATACTGTTCTGGAAAGCCATGCCATCCACAGCACACAGGCGGAGGCCCAGTTGCTCTGACCTCCCAGACAAGCCAACTAAGTATGTTTTGGAAGCTCACAGACTCTGACTTGCTCCACCAGCTCTCTCTCTGCAGCTCCAGACCAAGAGTAGGGAGGCCATCTTAACCCAGGTACCTGTGGGCAATAGAAGGCTTGTGGCCCTCGCCACGGCACCAGGGCACATCCTCATGCAGGTACGAGAGGCCTCGTGACATGGTCTCTGCCACATGACACAGTTCGTTCCAGGTGATGATGTTCCCCTTGAGGTAATCCGTGAGGGAGCCCTGAGGAAGGCAAAGAAGACTATGGGCACGGGCTCTGGGGTGCAGGACAGGACCAACCCCTCCCACGCCTGGGAGTATCCTGAGTGCAGAAGTACAAAGAGGTCGGGCTGGAGAAGATGGCTTAGTGGTTAAGGCATTTGCCTGCAAAGCCAAAGGACTCTGGTTTGTTCCCCAGGACCCACGTAAGCCAGACACAGAAGGTGGCACATGCGTCTGGAGTTCGTTTGCAGTGGCTGGAGGCCCTGGCGTGCCCATTCTCTCTCTCTCACTCTCTCTCTCTCTCTCTCAAATAAATAAATAAATAAATAAATAAATAAATATTTTTTAAAGTACAAAGATGTCATTATCCCACCGTAAGAAGTGATCCCAGGCCAGGCATGGTGGTATACACCTTTAATCCCAGCACTCAAGAGGCAGAGTTAGGATTGCTGTGAGTTCGAGGCCACCCTGAGCCTATATAGTGAATTCCAGGTCAGCCTGGGCTACAGTGAGACCCTACCTCGAATAACCAAAAAAAGGGGGGGCTGGAAGGATGGCTTAGCAGTTAAGGTATTTGCCTGCAAAGCCAAAGGACCCTGGTTCGATTCCCCAGGAACCACATTAGCCAGATGCACGAGGGGGCTCATGCATCTGGAGTTCGTTTGCAGTGGCTGAAGGCCCTGGCGCGCCCATTCTCTCTCTCTGTCTCTCTCTCTCTCCCTTTCTCTGTCAAATAAATAAAATATTTTTTAAAAAACTAGTGATCCCTGGGTGAGAGGTTCTTTGGGTAGGGACACCTAGGTGCATCCATTATGGGGAGTGGGGGGGAGTCACTTCATCCTATCCTGGAGTGGATTTGAGGGGTGGGGCTCACCTTGTCGTGGAAGGCCGTGATGAGCCACAGCTCCACCTCGAGGTTGGAGCCTCGCTTCTCGGCGGCAATGAACTGCAAGAGGTTCTCGTGCTTCATGCCGGGCGTGCTGAAGATCTCCCTCTCGCTCTGCCACGACTGCTTGTCCTGAGGGGGCAGGCAGCTCAGCCCCGCTGCAGCCACAGCGGGCCGAGGCCGGTGCCACCCTCACCGCACCCCACCCCCGCCACTCCCTGGTCTCCCAGCCTCAGCATCTGTGAAGGGCCCAGGAGAAGATGGACTGGGCCAGCAGCAATCACTGAGGCCACCAAGGCCAGCACCACAGTTTACAGATGCAACCAGAGATGGGAGTGAGGTGCCCAGTGCGGCGGTTTGAATGTGAAACGTCCCCATGGCGTCATGTGTTTGGATTGAGCCTCGGGCTTGACCTCTAACCAGTGGAGCCTTTGGGAGGTGGAGCCTTGCTGGGGGGACTGTGTCATCAGGGGCAGGCCTTGAGGTTCATTAGTCCGCTCGCTGGGTGTTAGTGAACTGACACTTACTGCTCTCTTCCTTCCAGCTGACGTGACAAGATGTGACAACCTAGCTGCGCCATGCTTCCCCACCGTGAGGAGACTTTCCCTCAAAAATGTACGACAAGGGCTGGAGGGATGGTTTAGCGGTTAAGCGCTTGCCTGTGAAGCTTGAGGACCCCGGTTCAAGGCTCGATTCCCCAGGACCCACGTTAGCCAGATGCACAAGGGGGCGCACGCGTCTCGAGTTTGTTTGCAGTGGCTGGAGGCCCTGGCGCGCCCATTCTCTCTATCTGCCTCTTTCTCTCTCTGTCACTCTCAAATAAATAAATAAAAATTTTTTTTAAAAAAAAGTAAGACAAGCTGTGCGCGGTGGCGCATGCCTTTAATCCCAGCACTCGGGAGGCAGAGGTAGCAGGATTGCCACGAGTTTGAGGCCACCCTGAGACTACATAGTGAATTCAAGGTCAGCCTGGGCTACAGTGAGACCCTACCACGAAAAAAAAAAAAAAGTAAGACAAAACAAAACATTTCCTGGCATAAGCTGCTTCTGGTCAGTTTTATCCCAGCAACAAGAAGGTACCTGCTACACCACGTACCAGCAGCAATGAACGCAAAGCTAAGGACCCTGGGCGAGGGCTAAGGGCGGCTCCACAGGACGCGGAGCCTCCACCCCCGTCCCCTCTGATGGGCCTGAAGTCCAAGGTGTCTTAACAGATCACCACTTCAGAAACAAAACCCAGGGGCCGGAGAGACGGTTCAGTAGTTACAGTGCTTGCCCTGAAAGCACCCATGTCAATGCCAGGTGGGCGTGGCAACTCCCCTATAATCCTAGTGCACTAGAGATACAGACAGGGCACCGTGAGCTGGACGGCGAGACAAGACAAGCCAGCGAGGTGTGGGTTCAAGTGCAAGATCCTGTTCTCAGTGAATGAGTGGAGAACAATTACAGAACACAACCAGTATCAGCGTCAAGGGCCCTACATGCCTGTGTGCACATCACACATACACACACGTGAGTACACACACACACGCAAAAAAAAACCCACACAAAATTAATAACTAAACTGTAAAACAGAAACCATCGTGGACCAAGGTTTGGCCCAGCTTGACCCTAATCCTTTGATGGACTCTCACTGCTGCATGAGGGGCAACTCCTGGTGGGACACCCCCCCCCCATCCCACTGGGCATAGGTGGCAGGGTCTGGACTGCCCTGCGGTGGGAGAAGCTGCAGCTTGGGCTCCAGACAGAAGGCGACCCGCAGCCATACAAATGCTCACCTGGAGTGGAAAGATCTTTACAGCCACAAAGTCATTCATGAGCTGGGCCTTCCAGACGCAGCCAAAGCGCCCCCGAGCCTTGATCTCCAACAGCTGCAGCGGCTTCAGGCCCACCAGAGGGGATGGGGGTGGAGGCCCCGGGTCCTGCGGAGCAAGGGCTTGAGGCAACCCGCCGGCCCTCCCCTCCTCCCCGGCTCTGCCCTGAGCCCGCGCCGCTCCGTCTCACCTCGTGGATGTCCACGTGGCCGTAGGGGGGCTTGCGATGCCGATACATCCAGAAGGCCAGCAGGACGATGAGGGAGAGCCCCCCGATGGGCAGCAGTGAGTAGGCCAGCACCGTGAGCAGGGTGGGGGCTGTCGGGGGTGGCTCGTACGTGACTGGGGGACACATGGAGCCCTGCGTCACACGGCTCGCCCGCTCCCGCGCTCTACAGCCGCTCTCCCCGCGGGGGGCCCAAGCCTCGGGACCCCCGTTCCCCTGGCCCCTCACCTTCTGGTCCCCCCGCCTCCGGCAAGTGGGTGAAGCGCTCGTTGCAGAAGTTGCCTTCGCAGCAGCAGAAGTACACCTGGGGGTTCTCCTCGGTGGCCACACACTCTTGCCTGAGGGTACAGAGAGCCCCTTCCGAGCCCAGGCAGGGGACAGAAGGCCCGCCCCACGGACAAAGCTTCTCCAGGGAGCGTGCGCAGAGCAGGGTGCGCCCTCCCCCAAAGGGTGACCCAAAGCTTGGGGAGCCGGGAGCGCGAATGTCAGCCGGGCGTGGACGCGCGCTGAAATGCCTCCTCTAGGGCAGGGCAAGCACAGTGACCCAGGGGCTTGGGGTCCTGCGCATGCCCGAGACCTGCACGTGGCCAACAGCGCTCGCTCGGCTGTACCTGTCGTAGCAGTTGAAGTCGTCCAGCCAGCAGCCCTTCTTGACCAGCTCGATGGTGCCCGAGCTGTTGCGCCAGGAGGCGTAGCAGTGCAGCCGCTTGTCCTGCTCGCCCTCGCAGCGCTCCAGGCCGCTCTGGTTGGTGCGCTCCAGCTCCCAGTTGGCGTTGTAGTAGATACACTCTCGAGTCTCGGCCTCCCCACGTCCGGAACCTGCGTCCAGGAGAGAACAGACACTGAGCATGGCCCAGGGGCTACTGTCAGAACCCCTGGGACCGGCCCTGGGAACCGGGCCACGCTGCAGGAGCCTGGTGGGAGGAGCACTCCTCCTTCCCGGAGACCCTGCCACCGAGTCCTCTTAGCTTACTGTGCGCTGGCCTCCAGCTACCCATAACTCACTTTCCCCACGACAGCTGCCCTGGGCACAACAAGCAAGATGGGAGAGGAAGGAATTCTGATGTCCCAGAAGGACGGATGACCAGCAGACGCAAAAACAAAGAATGGGGCTGGAGAGATGGCTTAGCAGTTAAGGCGCTGGCCTGTGAAGCTTAAGGACCCATGTTTGACTCTCCAGGTCCCACGTAAGCCAGACGCACAAAGGTGACACAAGCACGCAAGGTCACACACACGCACACAAGGTGGCGCAAGCGTCCGGAGTTAAACTGCAGTGGCTGGAGGCCCTGGTGTGCGAATTCTCTCTCTCTCTCTCCTCTCTCATTAAAAAAACAAAAAGCAGCAGCACCCACAGGGCCTGATGCAGTAGCAACAATTGCCAAAGGAACCCCAGAGAAGAGCGGTGCACCCCAGAATCACCTGTCAACGAAGGGGAAAAGTATAGATTCCCAAGGCCAGCCAGACCTGTCCAGAGGGAATGGGGAGGGGGGCACTGTCTGTCTGTCTCAAGAGGTTCAGGTGCAGAATTGGGGATCACCACCTGGAGAGTCAGTGAGAAAGGCAGCTCCTGTCCTCGCCTGCCCTCTGCTCCCCACAGCCACACCACAGTACCCCTGAGCCAGCGTGCCCTCCACAGCTCCTTGCCCACACCGCACGGAAGGCGACAGCCTCCAGTGTTCTTTCTCTCCTGGTGCTTCAGAAGGAAAGCCTGCCACGGTGGGGAAGCTCCCAGAACCACCAGGAAGGCTGACCTGAAATCACAGATCAACCTCCCAGCCTGGCTCCAGCCCACACCCCAGGGACACCCCGCTCTATCCTTTGCAGAGGTCGCTGAACGCCTCAACCTTCAAGCTCTCAAACAGTTTACGGTTGTGTGTGTCTGCCTGTACTTGTGCATGTGGGTGGCTGGCGTGTGCGTGTTCGCGTGCAAGGGTTGCAGGCATGTGTGTGGAGATCAGAGAGCTGCCTTCAGGTCAGTCCTCGCCTGCCCACCTGGGCTGAGGCACGGCCTCTCTGTGGATCCTCGCTCGGCTGCTCTTTCTGTGTGGGCCACATCCTGCCCGGGGAAATTCTCCTGCTTCCCACCTCCCGGACCTGAGCAGCATCAGGGCGCCGGCCTTACAGAAACGCACCGTGGCTTCTGGCTTTTGACCTGGGTTCTGGGGATTGAACTCGAGCACTCAGGCTTGTGCGGCGAGCGCTTGATCCACTGAGCCATCTCGCCAAGCTCCTCAAACACTTTCCTTTAAATACGGTCTCATTCACCAAACCCATCTTCCTCACGGGCCCTACGAAACGAGCCGCAGTTCCAGCGCAGGGCTGCCCCCGCTGCACCCACGAACCAGTGGCCCTGGGATGGGAAGCGTTATGCAGATGCCAAAGGCAGCCCTGTCCTGGAGCGCTCTGCCATGCTCCCTGCACGGAAGAGCCACGTGCAAGGGCAGCGGCATTTACCACCTCACTGCCAGGACACCGTGCAGACACCTGAGAGCCAACAGGCACTCACTCAGCCGCTCTCCACTGCCTGCGCCAGCCATGGGCTGGTGTGCTGACTTGGCACCGTACCTACCCTGGGGTTGGCAGAGTCGGAGTTCTAATTTCCCAGAGCCAACCACAGAGAAGAGACTAGTGACGGCTATGCAGGGGAAACGTCACCACGGCAGCCAGCAGCCATTCTCTGCTCAGTCCCACCCTTTTTTTAACAAAAATATTTTATTTTTATTTATTTGAGAGCGAGATACAGAAATAGGCAGGTAGAGAGAGAGAGAGAGAGAGAGAATGGGTGCGCCAGGGCCTCCAGCCACTGAAAACAAACTCCAGACACATGCACCCCCTTGTGCATCTGGCTTACGTGGGTCCTTGGGAGTCAAACCTAGGTCCTTTGGCTTTGCAGGCAAGCGCTTAACCGCTAAGCCATCCCTCCAGCCCCTCAGTCCCACCCCTGAACGTCTCCCTTCCAGGGCGACCTGGCCAGGGATAAGCAGCAAGTCTCCAGGTAGGACCCACAGGTTCAAAATGCCACCCATTCTGAAGAGCAGTACCCAGCCTCAGCTCTGGTCATCCGAAGCTGGGTGACCCTGACCCTCAGAGAAGGCAAGGCTGGGCCTAACAACTAACCAGGCAGCTGGCGCTCAGCGTGGCCTGCAGGAAGGGCCTTGGGGTCCACGGAGGAGCGCACACAGGGGCTTCCTCCAGCCAGGCACTTCCGCAAGCATAGGGCTTCAAGTTTTAGGGGCGATCCTCAGGGAACAGAGTGCAGGACTGACCAAGAACCAGACTGGTATCTGTGATGACCACAGGCCCCTGGCCACCGGCAGCGGTTATGAATGCTGTGAACAAGCAAGTGCCCAGCCCGGCAGGCACACAGATGCCTCTCCGCAGCCCAGCGCATCAACAGCAGCCGTGGAGACATGGGTATCCTCGCCTCCCCTCCCTGCGACCACACCACATGACCACCTCAGCTTCTCTCCCAAGGATGTCAGCCCTGGGCTCTCCCCACAAACCACGCAAACCCTCTAGTTCCATGAGCCTGGGGCTGCCTGTCACCTGACATGCCACCCTTGGCTAGTCACCTGTTACTGCCACTCCAAAGGAGTATGTCGGGCATCTAAAAAGTATATGAGAAACAATCCCCAGGAGGCAGTAATATTTAACATGAACGCCTGAGAAATACAGCATGGCGCTGGAGAGATGGTTTAGGGGTTAACGAGCTTGTCTGGGAAGCCTAGGGACCCAGGTTTGATTCCCCAGAACCCACATAAGCCAGATGCACATGGTGGCATATGCATCTGGAGTTTGTCTGCAGTGGCTAGAGGCCCTGGTGTGCCCGTTCTCATTCTCTCTCTCTCTTAATAAATAAATAAAAATTAGAAAAAGAAATAAAGCATCACAAATGTGCTCAGCTACTGTGTTCTGAATTCCCAGCTACTCCCATGGGGCTGTCGCTGAGAGCAGCGTGTGCACCCGAGGGCAGGAGGAAGGTGTTCACAGGCCGGGATGGGCTGGCACACAGGCAGAGGGGGTGAGTATGCAGCTTAGTGCAGGTGGTGGAAAGAAGACAACAAAGAGGATGGCTTCAGTCTGCAGGGCATGCATCCACTGTACAGTGCTAAGCACGGACCTGCAGGGCGCGCGCACACCCCTTACAGTGCCGAGGATGGACCTGCAGGGCCCGCGCACACCCCTTACAGTGCGGAGGATGGACCTGCAGTGCACGCGCGCGCACACACACACACACACCCATCTCACAGTACTGAGGATGGAATCCGAGCTTCACACGAGCTCCGGAGCTCTACTCCCAGCTCAGGGGCACTTTCTCCTCCGCTCTGACACTACGCAAGCTCCCTGTGCACGGTTAGTAGTCCTAACAACTGAGAGGAGAGCCAGCGAGTGCTCCAAGTTTGTCCCAGCACCTCCGTCCAGTCCAGTGTCCGGCAGGAACCACACTGGACGGTCCCACGAGCAGGGCCTGAGTAGAGAGGGCTGGAATGTGCACATCTCAAGGCTCCAGATAGGATCCGATGGTTCAGGATGTCACCTGAGCTCAAGTGACCAGATCTGCCCACAGGCAGGCCTGCAACACCAGCCTTACTGGCCAGACTCCAAGCCCTGCTTCAGTGCTTCAAGCTGTGTTCCCCTGGGGAAGCCACCTAATCACTCTGTGAAGGGGTGACTGCCCTTCTACTCCTAGGTTGTTGGTAATCCTCTCCATCCAGGCCCCCGGATGGCCCCAGTTCATCAAGTTATACCATGCCAGCAAGTGCCTTGCATTCAGAGCCCACGTGACATTCCGCACCCCTCCCATACCACACCCAGGCACTGCTGGCAGCTGGAGACCTGGGGGCCTCCCGGCTTCCTCTCCCATCCCTGGCCCTGTTTCTTCACACGCTTAGCTATTTATAGCCTTTGGCAAAACTCCAATACAAGGCCACCTCTGCTGCCTTTTAATAGATGAAGGCCTCCCGCCCACTCGGGCCCAGGAGCCTCCCCAGCCCCCTCCTGGCAGGAGAGGAAGTCAGGGAAGTGCTCAGGTGCCTGGCTCACACCTGCTGCCTCACAGTGCTGAGGGGAGACACCAGGACTCAGGGCTTGCTCCCTGAGCCACAGCCTGCTCATCAGCTGCCTTCCAAAGGCATCAGGTAACCTGGCGTGGTGGGGCACGCCTTCAATCCCAGCACTCAGGAGGCTGAGGTAGGGGGGGGTCGCTGTGAGTTCCAGGCCAGCCTAAGGCTACAGAGTGAGTTCCAGGCTTGAGACCCTGCTTCAAAAGGGAGGGAGAGAGGGAGAGAAGGGGAGAGGAGAGAAGAAAAAAAAAAGGAATCAGGGGCTGGAGCAATGGCTTAGCATTTGCCTGTGAAGCCAAAGGACCCCAGTTCGATTCTCTAGGACCTACGTAAGCCAGATGCACAAGGGGGCGCATTAGTCTAGAGTTCTTTTGCAGTGGCTGAAGGCCCTGGCGCATCCATTCTCTCTCTATTTCTCTGTCTGCCTTTCTCTCTCTCATGTAAATAAATAAAAAGAAAAGAAAAGAAAAAAGAGCCGGTCATGGTGGTGCATGCCTTTAATCCCAGCACTCAGGAGGCAGAGGTAGGAGGATCACGGTGAGTTCAAGGCCACCCTGAGACTCCATAGTGAATCCCAGGTCAGCCTGGACTAGACTGAGACCCTACCTCGAAAAACCAAAATTAATAATAATAATAATAATAATAATAAAGAAAGAAATCAAAGAAAAAGGAACCAGGCATACCAGGATAAGAGTATCCAAAGACTGTTCCTAAGATCAAGGGGCCTAAGGATCCTGATGTGAAGAAACCCCTACAGGCTCCTCAACCCTCCATCCAGGCAGGGCAGAGAAAGTCTCGCGAATCGGACAGACACAGGCATGTTGCATATACACGTGTGCGCACACACACACACACAGCCGCACACATTCAGATGTCGCTCTGAACTGATAGTACAGGTAGTGGGACCTGAACGGACTGTGTTCCAGGACAGGCCCTGGGAGCTGGCTTTCCCACTGAAGCTGCTGGGCCCAGCAGTCTTGGACACATCCCATTACACAGAGGACAGGGAAAACCTCACCCTGGCTCGGTCCATGAGCCACTCAAGGGACAAGCGGGAGGGGGAGGAGATTGTTCCGAGGCGGCCTGACCATGCCTGTCAGGAACTCTGGACCCCTGCACCCAACAGGACCCCTGCCCCTCCCTCAAGAGCAGACATCCAGCCAATCCGTGTGGACACCACAGGTGGTGAAAAGATGCCCCCCACCTCGGGTTCTCTCACATATACCACAACAGGAAGACATTCCATCCTAGAAACCTCCACACACAGGCCACGTGAGGCTGAGCGGGGTGGTCAGTGCTCACTCTATTGTCTCGCCTCCACAGCCACCCAGGGAGAAGGGGACAGCCTCTCCCATAATCCGTGCCCCTTAGAAGCAGCCCTGGATTGGCTGGCCCTCTGCTGCCTTGAACAGATGTTCTAGAACTGGAGAAGTCAAGAGATCCGGAGGTCAGGGCTTCGTGTCTGTACACACCCAGCTCCACAAAAACCTTTCCACGGGTCCCCAGGACCAGAGCCAGGGAAGAGAAGGTGGGACCAAGGAATGGAAAGGAAGGAAGGGACAGACGGCTGGAGTATGAGAAAGACAGTCTTGTGCAATGGCAGAGACACGGTGGGGGAGGGGGCACCCCACAATATACCTACCATCCTTCGTGCCAGAGAGCCAACACAATCATGGCAAGTTTGGGGGTTTTGGCCCTCATCATTTTTTTTTTTTTTTAATTTGAGAGAGAGGCAGTTAGAATGAGAGAGAATGGGTATGGTCTCCAGCCATTGCAAATGGACTCCAGATGTATGCACCACCTTGTGCATCTGGCTTATGTGGATCCTGGGGAATTGAACTTGGGTCCTTTGGCTTTGCCGGCAAGAGCCTTAACTGACAAGCCATCTCTCCAGCCCTCATCATTTCTAAGTCATACAGCTATCCAGCTCAATACTCATTGAACACTTACAGTTTGTGCCACATTCCAAGCACTACTCAAAGTTTATCTCAAAAAATATTTAGGGCCAGGCATGGTGGCGCACACCTTTAAGCCCTGCCCTTGGTAGGCAGAGGTAGGAGGATAGCCGTGAGTTCGAGGCCACCCTGAGACTACATAGTGAATTCCAGGTCAGCCTGAGCTAGAGTGAGACCCCACCTCAAAAAATAAAAATAAAAATTTAGGGCTGGTGAGATGGCTTGGTGCGTAAGGTGCTTGCCTGCAAACTCTAATGACCCGGGTTCATTCAATTCCCTAGTACCCACATGAAGTCAGAAGCACAAAGTGGCACATGTACCTGGAGTTTGTTTGAAGCGGCTGGATGCCCTGGCGTGCCCATTCTCATTCATTCTCTCTCCCCCCACTCTCTCTTCTTGCAAATAAATAAAATATTTAATCTGCACAACCACCCTGCATGGCCCATTTCACAGATGAAAAGCCGAGGCATGAACTACCCAGTCTCTGGACAGCACGGTTCTTGAAGGCTGCTCGCGCACGTGACCTTGCCCTAGCTTCATGCACTCTGTGGCTGGAGGGACTCTTAGATTATATGTGTCTGTTGACGGAAGCAAAGCCATCATAAACTTTTACAAGTTTTCGCAGGCGTGCGTGGGGGCAGGGCCCCACAGGATGGCAATGCTAGGTAACAGGGCATAAGTACCTTGGGCTTACCAGGGACTGCCCAACTCTTCCCAAAATCAACATACCAATTTATGTTCCCAACAGCCCCACAACCTCATCCACCGAATTCTGCTGACCAGTTCAGCATGAAGTAGTGTGGGGTCCTGACCCACGATCCCCTGTAACAGATTGTGTCTTTCCATGACTATTAACCTCTCCTGACAGCGATCTCCCATTTTGCTAAGGGGTTACTTTTCCTTCAAGTTGTATAAAGTTTACAGATTCTTTATTTATTGACTTATTTAAGACAAAGACAAGCCGGGCATAGTGGCGCACACCTTTGATCCTAGTACTCGGGAGGCAGAGGTAGGAGGATCACTGTGAGTTCGAGACCATCCCGAGACTGACTACATGTTGAATTCCAAGTCAGCCTGAGCTAGAGCAAGACCCTGCCTCAAAAAAAAAATAAAATAAAATAACAACAAAAAGTCTATCTGATGCTAACATGCCTATGACATTTCTTGGGACATATGCCCTTTGAGGCTCGACTCCCCAGGACCCACGTTAGCCAGATGCACAAGGGGCACATGCGTCTGGAGTTTGTTTGCAGTGGCTGGAGGCCCTGGTGCGCCCATTCTCTCTCTCTCTCTCTAACTGCCTCTTTCTCTCTCTTGTCTGTCACTCTCAAATAAAAAAATAAACAAAAAAATTTAAAAAAAAACAACTTCAAGCTCATGAGTATGGTTATTAATTCTTGGAGGAAGGCTGGAGAGATGGCTCAGCAGTTAAGGTGCTTACATGAAAAGCCTACTGACCCTGGTTAGACTCCCCAATACTCACGTAAGCAAGATGCAGAAAGTGGCGCATGCATTTGGAGTTCGTTTGTGGTGGCTAGAGGCCCTGGGACACCCATTCTCTCTATTCTCTCTTCTCTCCCTTTCTCTACTTGCAAATAAACAAAATACTAGAAAAATAGATTAAAATAAATTCTTGGGGGAAACTGCACCTACCTCCAACCTCCTCCTCTTCCAACTTATCACCAAAGAACATTTCGCCGGGCGTGGTGGCGCACACCTTTAATCCCAGCACTCGGGAGGCAGAAGCAGGAGGATCGCCATGAGTTCGAGGCTACCCTGAGAATACAGAGTGAATTTCAAGTCAGCCTGGGCTGGGACCCTACCTCACAAAACAAAAAACAAAGCAAAAAAAAAAAAAAAGAGCATTTCTTCCAGTTCACATGTTCATGAAATGCATTTTGCCGTAGGAGTCTGAGGGTGTGAAGGGCTCAGTCTCTGCTCCAGTCTTATCTCCTGACCCTTGCTCAGGTACTAAACCCGTGCCTCTAAATTATGGAGCTGAGCTGGGCGTGGTGGCGCGCGCCTTTAATTCCAGCATTCAGGAGGCAGGGGTAGGAGGATCATCGTGAGTTGGAGGCTACCCTGAGACGGCATAGTGAATTCCATCCTGGTCAGCCTGAGCTAGAGTGAAACCCTACCTCAAAAAACCAAAAGAAAAATAAAATAAAATAATTATGGAGCTGGACTCCAGCAACAAGCAACTTCTAGCTGTAATTTTTCTTCCCAACTTTATGCTTTCTCCTTACGTTCCTACACATGTAGCTACCTGGATGCACTGTCAAAAGACATTTGTGGGGCTGGAGAGATGGTTTAGCGGTTAAGGCGCTTGCCTGCAAAACTGAAAGACCCAGGTTCGATTCCCCAGTACCCACATAAAGCCAGGTGCACAAGGTGGCACCTGTGTCTGGAGTTCATTTACAATAGCCAGAGGCCCTGGCATGCCCATTCTTTCCCTCTTCCTCTCTCTCTGCTTCTCTCTCTCTCTCAAATTAATGAAATAAAACGTTTAAAAAATGTTAAACATATATGTGTACTCTATTTAAAAAAAGATATTTGTTATACTTTTCTTAGCAATTCTGTATTCTGCAGTGTTTGCTACAAATGCCAGAAACGTGAGTCCAGCAGCGTAGGTATCCCAAGGTGACAGGAGGGGCTCCACCTGCCTGCAGCCCAGCCTAGGAAATGAGGAACGAAGCCAGGGAGTTCGTGTCATTTCTAGGCTGGACTTCATAAGTAAGTCCTTGGCACTGCAGCCCCACAAAACAAGGTGTGGCCCAGGGCCACTCTCAGGAAAGCCTGCCTTTCTCAAGGCCCTTTGCTCCTGAGGAACACTGGAGAGTACTGCCAGGTAAAGGTCAAGGGTCAGGCGCAACCTCACCTCTGGCTCTAATTCCACCACCTGTACAGCAGGGAAACGCTTGGGAGGCATAAAGCCGTAAGGACAAAGAGAATGTGAAGGAGATCTGGAAGCTGGAGAGCAGATCTGTGTGCACGTGGTAACTACCGCATGGAGGACAACTGGCTATGGACAAGGCCAAGTAACATGACTCCTACCAGGAACCCTCCAAGACTCAGGAATTTGTGGCACCAAAAGTCACAGCAAGAACAGGGTAAAGGGGCTGAGAAGATGGCTCAGCAGTTAAGGCACTTGCTTGCAAAGCCTAACGGCCGGGTTCAATCCCTAAGCCACCCAGGTAAGCTGGGTTGCACGAACACCTGGTGTTCTCTTGCAGCAGCAAGAGGTCCTGGAGCACCCATACACACCCCATACTTGCACACACACAAGTAAATGATTTTAAACAGAAGAATGGGGCAAAAGCGAGTCCAGCTGGAGAGATGGATTAGTGGTTAAGGAGCTTGTCTGCAAAGCCCAAGGACCTAGGACTGATTCCCTAGGACCCACATAAGAAATGCACAAGGTGGCACACGCATCTGGAGTTTGTTCAAAGTGGCCGGTGGCCCTGGCACGCTCATTCACATTCTCTTTCTCTCTGCCTCTTTCTCTCTTTCAAATAAATAAATGAATAAATAAATAAATAATTTTTTTAAAAAATGAATCTAGGGCTGGAGTGATGGCTTAGCAGTTAAACGCTTGCCTGTGAAGCCTAAGAACCCCAGTTCGAGGCTCAATTCCCCAGGACCCACGTTAGCCAGATGCACAAGGGGGCGCACGCATCTGAAGTTCGTTTTCACTGGCTGGAGGCCCTGGTGCGCCCATTCTCTCTCTCTCTCTCTCTCTCATTCTCTCTCTCTCTCTCTCTCTCTCTCTGTCTCTGCCTGTTGCTCTCAAATAAACAAATAAAAAGAAAAAGGAAAAAAAAAATGAGTCCAGGGTTGGAGAGCTTGCCTAGTGACTAAAGTGCTCGCCTAAAAGTCAAAGGACCTCGGTTCAATTCCCCAGGACCCACGTAAGCCAGATGCACAAAGTGGCACATGCGTCTGGAGTTCGTTTGCAGTTGGCTGGATGCCCTGGCACACCCATTCTCTCTCTCTCTCTGCCTCTTCCCCTCTCTCAAATAAACAAATAAAAATAAAATATTTTTTTTTTAAATGAGCCCAAAGGATCAACTGGTGAGGAGCAGTCAGACCCTCAAACCCTGTCACCACGCCTGGCTGGAGGCCGCCCCATCCCAAACCAGCAGATGCAAGTTCATTTCCTGCAGGTGTAAAAAGAGCCCCTCTGGAGAGAGGAGCAGGCGATCTCAGGCCACTGAGTCACACTGACACAGGAGGCATAGGGTGCGTGTGACATACAGGTACTCCCAGCTCTCTTCTGCCTGTGGCTTCCAGGACACTGGGAACCTGACCTATACCCGCCGGACAGAACTCACAAGGCACTCTCAGGGAGCTCCGGCCAGCTCCAGACTGCGAATCAGACCCCCAGGCCTGGTCAGCTCCACCTGGAGGCTCAGAGCTTTCAATCAGGATTCAGGTCCAGCAGGGCACGAGGGCACTCACTTTTCCTAATCCCAGCATTCGGGAGGCAGAGGTAGGAGGATCACTGTGAGTAAGTAAGAGGCCAGCCTGAGACTACATAGCAAATTCCAGGTCAGACTGGGCTAGCGTGAGACCCTACCTCAAAAACCCCCAAAAACCAAAAACTGGATTCAGGTCTCTCCTTGAATAGGAGAGCTACTAACCAACAGAGGTAACAACGCGTAGAAAAAAAAAAAAAAAGTATTTGGAAAGCCAGGCATGGTGGCACACACCTTTAATCCCAGCAATCGGGAGGCAGAGGTAGGGGAATTACTGAGTTTGAGGCCACCCTGAGACTACACAGTGAATTCCAGGTCAGCTTGGGCTACAGCAAGACCCTACCTTGAAAAACCAAAAAAAAAAAGTACTTAGAGAAAACAGAGACTCTGCAAGGAGAAGAAAATTCTAAACATTGTATTATCCTCAGAGAGAGAATGAAAAATAGAACAGATGGCAGTGTTAAAGAACCAGAAGACAAAAGTCCTCGGGAATTACACGGGTGTATATGTGTATACGTGTATGTATATGTGTGTGTACAGATATGGCAGTGTTAAAGAACTAGATGACAAAAGTCCTCGGGAATTACGTGGTGTGTGTGTGTATACGTGTATGTATATGTGTGTGTACAGATACGGCAGTGTTAAAGAACTAGAAGAGAAGTCCTCGGGAATTACACAGGTGTGTATTTGTATATGTATATGTATATGTGCGTGTGCAGATACGGCATTGTTAAAGAACTAGAAAACAAAAGTCCTCGGGAATTACGCAGTGTGTATGTGTATACGTATATGTATATGTGTGTGTACAGATATGGCAGTGTGAAAGAACTAGAAGACAAAAGTCCTCAGGAATTATGCAGGTGTGTATGTGTATATGTGTATGTATATGTGTGTGTACAGATATGATGGTAGATTAGAAAATCAGAAGGGGTAAAAAATAAAGTTCAAAAAACTCTGCCAGGCACGGTAATCCCAGCACTTGAGAGGCAGAGGTAGCAGAACTGCCATGAGTTCAAGATCACCCTGAGACTACCTAGTGAATTCCAGGTCAACCTGGGGCCAGAGTGAGACCCTACCTCAAAAAAACAAAAAAATAAAAATAAACTCTTTCAGAGCTAGAGAGATGGCTCAGCGGTTAAGGTACTTGCCTGCACAGCCTAACAACCCAGGTTCAATTGCCCAGTGCCCACATAAAGCCAGATGCACAAAATGTTGCATGCAGCTGGAGTTCATTTGCAGCAGCTGGAGGCTCTGCTGTGCTCATTATCCATCTGTTGCTTCTCTTTCTCTCATTTATTTATTTGTACGCAAACAAAATAAAATAAGAATCTTACAAAAGAGTAAACATACAAAGTTTTGGTAAATAAGAGAAAAGGTAAGGAATTTAGAGGCTAAAACCTAACTAATGAAAAAAATCCAAGAAAGAGGGTGGGGGAGATGGCTCAGCAGTTAATGGCCCTTGTTTGCAAAGCCTGCAGATCAGAGTTCAATTCACCCAGTAGTTAGGTAAAGCCAGATGCACAAAGGTGTGCATGCATCTGGAATACATTTGCAGTGGCAAGAGGCTCTGGCATGCCCATCCTTCCCCCACCTGCATATAAACAAATACATATATATTTTTTTTTCTTTTTGGTTTTTTGAGGTAGGGTTTCACTCTAGCCCAAGCTGATGGAATTCACAGTCTCAGAGTGGCCTTGAACTCACGGTGATTCTCCTTAAATATATATATATATTTGTATGTATATATATATATATTTTTTTTTTTAAATTCAAGAAAGCTGGAGAGATGCCTCAGTGGTCAAAGACACTTACTTGAAATGCCTAACGACCTTGGTTCAATTCTCCAGTACCTACATAAAGCCAGATGCCCAAAGTGATGCATGAGTCTTGAGTCTGTTTGCAGTGGCATGCCAATTCTCTCTCCCTCCTACCTCTCACTCTCTCCATCTTCACTCTCTATTTATTTATTTATTTATTTTTATTTTTTGGTTTTCTGAGGTATGAGGAATGGTTTCACTCTAGCTCAGACTAACTTGGAACTCACTATGTAGTCTCAGGGTGGCCTTGAACTCACGATGATCCTCCTACCTCTGCTTCCTGAGTGCTGGGATTAAAGGCATGCACCACCACACCCTGTTTCATATCTATAGCTACAACTATCTATCTATCTATCTATCTATCTATCTATCTATATATTTTAATCCAAGAAAGAGAACGGAAGGGGAGAAACCACACACCAGCACAGTGGATGCAAACAGGTCCCTGTCAATTTCACAACAGTGGGGACAAGAAAAGACCCTGCTACAAATGTCTAGTAAGAGAGAAATTGCACTTATAATGGACTAAATGGCTTTAAACTTTCAACAGCCAGCGCTTGGACGCCAGAACGATGGGACGATGCTATACAACTTACAGGTCTCTAATCCAACAGAGGCGGTGTCTTTATAAGAGAAAGAAGCTCTGAACTGTGGACACAGGGAAGAGTCCACAGTAAGAAGACAAGGGTCTGCACGGCAAGCCAGGAGGCCCCATCAGGAACCAACCCTCACTGTGTGTGTGTGAGGGGGGGGGGGGCGGGCAGGGAGATGGTTAAAGGCGATGGCCAGAAAAGCCTGCTGGCCCAGGCTGATTCCCTAGTACCCACGTAAAGCCAAACCCAAAGTGGAGACATCAACCCAGTCAGAACCTTAACGTCGGATTTCCACCCTGTCCTGTGATAGTGTACAGAGCAGACCAGGGCCAGGGTCCAACAGTATGTTTCACCCGTACAGTGTGGAAAAGCTGAGCGAGACGTTACTGGTACTGGAGACATCTCCAGGAATCCAGTCAGTGTCATCTGTTCTAAAATCCACGAGCAGGGTCTGGCAAGTGGGCTCATGCTGGCTGGGAAGGCAGGTGTAATTGCAGGGGAAGAGAATACAGCACGCTCAATCAAGACACTGGGAACAGGGGGCATCCCAAACTAGCTTCCCTGCTTCTTCAGCCAATCACGGCAGAGGGCCGGACACAGGACAAGGCGTACACAGACAGACATCCACCTGAGGCCCGCTGTCATGAGAAATCACGCCTACTGCCATTCTCACCACGCGTGTAATCAAGAGTCTTGCCACGCCTGCCACGTGCTTCACAGGCAGTGCCCTGCACTGGCTTGGATGCAAAATGTCTCCCAGAGCGTCATGTGTTTGGGAGACTTGGTCCCCAGCTGGTGGCAATTTGAGAAGGTTGTGGGACCTCTGGGAGGTGGAGCCTTGCTGGAGGAGGTGTGTCCCTGGGGGCGGGCCTTGAGGTCTATTAGCCCAGCCCTCTGGGTGTTCAGAGTTCAGCTCACTCTACTTGCTTCCCGCTGCTTTGACCAGATGTGAGGTCTTGGCTGCCTGCTCTGCCATGCTTTCCCGGCCATAATGAAATCTGCCCCTTGAAACTGTAAGCCAAAATAAACCCTCCCCCCTTCCATTAGCTACTTCTGATTGATTGGGTGCCTTTTCCCTTAACTGCTTCTGATTGGGTGACTTCTCCCTTAGCTGCTTCTGATTGGGTGGTCTCACGGCAATGAAAAAGCAGCTGCTACACACCCCATTACCTACACCTCTTCAGACACCCTCAGCTAGCACCGCAGTGCCAGAGCACGGAGCAAACTTAGTGAGCAAGCACAGACGTACGCACGCATGCCCATCCTAAATCCAAATCCAACGTCATGTCCCTTTGTCACCACAGTAAGCAGGACACCCTGAACAGGGGTCAATCTCTGGAGCCCTCAACCACTGAGCCACGGACATAGACTTGACCCTGTGATGATGGCCCCCCACACAACTGCTACCTCACCCAACGTCTGCACCTACTGCCATCACCTGCATGAAAAAGTAGTAATAACGTGGCCATATTTAGGACCTATTAAAATGTATAACACGCAAGCTTATGATAATGTATAACAAGCTTATGATCCAGAAATTACTCTTGTCATCTACCCTTGAGAAACCATCTGCATAAATGATACATCATCAGAATAGGAGACAAGATAGAATTTGTCAATATGTAAACTTTGCACAGCTGGGAGATGATCCAATCAGGAAAGCGCTTGCTGCACAAGCATGAGGACCAGGGTTCGGATCAGCATTGTCCACGTAAAAAGCCAGGTGCGGGTTGGGGAGATGGCTCAGCGGTTAAGGCACTTGCCAGCAAAGCCAAGGGACCCACATTCAACTCCCCAGGACCCACATAAGCCAGATGCACAAGGCGACACACGCATCTGGACCAGGGTGGCAGACGGGCTTGTCCACACACAGCTGGTTTCAAGGGTGCTGGGGCATGAAACTCAGGCAGTCCTAGGTTCTCATACACAGCTGGCCATCTCCACAGGCCAACTTCTGACTCTTTTTTTTATTTTTTTTGTTTTGTTTTTTTTTATCTTTATTTATTTGAGAGTGAGAGCGAGAGAGAGCAAGAGAGAGAAAATGGGCGCGCCAGGGCCTCCAGCCACTGCAAACGAACTCCAGAAGCGTGCGCCCCCTTGTGCATCTGGCTTACGTGGGTCCTGGGGAATCGAGCCTCGAACCGGGGTCCTTAGGCTTCACAGGCAAGTGCTTAACCGCTAAGCCATCTCTCCAGCCCCCAACTTCTGACTCTTCATTGACACTAACTACACAGGGTGTATTCATTTTGTGAAAATGTGCCAAGTAGTCACTCATGATAACCACAATTTTTATTTCCTTTCTTTACTTTTTTTAGTTTTTTTTTAATTTTAATTTATTTATTTGAGAGAGAGAAAAAGAGGCAGATAGAGAGCTGCAAATGAACTCCAGACACACGTGCCACCCTGTGCAGCTGGCTTACATGGGTCCAGGGGAATTGAACTTGGGTCCTTAGGCTTCTCAGGCAAGGCACCTTAACCACTAAGTCATCTCTCCAGGCCCACTTTCTTTCTTTTCTTTTTTTTAATTTTTGATGCTGAGATCAAATCTATACACTTCCACATGCTAAGTGCAAGCTTTACCATGGGGTTACTCCGTATTCACAATTACACTCTTCTGTGTATATTTTATACGTTAATTAAATTCCTGAAAGGGCTTCCAGCCACCTACATAAAGCCAGACAGGCGGCAACAAGGGATTCTAATGAGCCCATACACACATAGATAAGTCAATAAATACATAAAAATGCCTGATTCAGCCAGGCGTGGTGGCGCACACCTTTAATCCCAGCACTCGGGAGGCAGAGGTAGGAGGATCGCCATGAGTTCGAGGCCACCCTGAAACTACATAGTGAATTCCAGGTCAGCCCGGGCTAGAGCAAGACCCTACCTCGAAAAAAAAAAAAAAAACAGTCTGATTTAAGGTATTGGTGGCTCCATGGAGAAAGCCCTTGTTCACAAGTGTGAGAACTGGAGTTAAGAGTAAGATTCCCAGAACTTGCTGGGTGCGTGTGGCAGCCTGTGTCTAAGTTCAGTGTTGAGGAGGCCAAGACAGAATCCCCAGGGCAAGATGGCTAGCTATACAGGCTGAACTGGTGAGCTGTGGGTTCAGTGAGAAACCCTGCTTCAGTAAAGTGGACAGCAATGAGGAAGACACCCAGTGTCAACCTCTGGGCTCCACACACATGCACATGCGTACACACAGACAGGGCACACACCAAGAGAGGCCTGAAACAGTCATAGTACTATCTCTAGCTTAAAAAGAAAAACAAAGCCGGGCGTGGTGGCATAATACGCCTTTAATCCCAGCCCTCGGGAGGCAGAGGTAGGAGGATCGCCGTGAGTTCGAGGCCACCCTGAGACTACATAGTGAATTCCAGGTCAGCCTGGGCTAAAGCAAGACCCTACCTTGATAAACAAAAAACAAAAAAAACACCAGGGTCCCAAACTGGTTGTGATGATGCATACTTATAAATCCTAGCATTGGAAGGTAAAAGCAGGAGGATCACAAGTTCAAGGCCAACCTGGGCTACATGAGACCCTGTTTCATGCCTGGCTTGGACCTTGGTTTTATCTGTTAACAACTAAGTTTCTCCAACTGCATGAATATAGATGCATTGCTTATATGGCTAAAAATAAAATTTTAAATGGGAACTGGAGAGAGATGGCTCAGTGGTTAAAGGCACTTGCTTCCAAAGCTGGACAGCCTGGGTTCAATTCCCTTGTAAAGCCAGATGCACAAAGTGTAGCATATGCCTGGAGTTCATTTGCAGTGGAAAGAAATTCTCGCCTGCCCATTTTCTTTTTCACTCTCGCAAATAAATAAAATATATTTCTTAAAAAATTTTAAATGGCAAAAGAACAAAGGACTCCTATGGCCTCCACTCCCACAACCTCCCCAAGGTGGTTAACCAAGAGACCACTGGGTGAGGGGCGGTCAAGGCACAGGGGTTTGCAGAGTCGAGAAGACAGGCCTGTATTCCCAAGCTCGCCTCTTTCCCACAGGGCCCACCCTCGGGCAGGAGTCACAGAGGGTACTCTCAGGCAGGAAGGGAAATGAACTCACCTTTCTAAGCCTAACCCTCCATCCCCAGAGCAAATGAACCTTGATCCTTATGTGCTCTGTACACAGAGGAGCTGAATCTCCCATGAGGCCACAGGGCTCCTCTGGGCCCTTCAACATTTTAAGAATCTAAAGGAAATCCCCCCACCAAAAAAAATATACACAAAATAAGTATCTCCTAATCTCTGCCTACCAACCTAGGGCTCGGAGAACTTGTGCGTGCTTTCTGAATCAAGACAGGCCAAGTTGGAGGTGGAGGGCGAAAAGGGTTGTTGGTGACACTGGACATGGAAAGACATTGTCCTCATACCTGGAAACACACCACCACCGAACAGCCAGAGGCAAGACATGTTGGCATCAACACCCCAGAAAGCGTCCAGGTCGGCCTCCTGCTTTCATTGGCTCGGGTCGGGGAGGCAAACAGGGACCCCCCCCCTTCCTCAGATGGACAGACAACAGCTGGTCTGCTGCTCACAAAACACCAGGACGCAGCCTCCTCCACATTACAGCCAAGGGCTTGGGTTTCCAACAGCCTTCCTTTTCCTGCCCCAGAACTAATTTTAGCATCCTCAGTTGTCAGAGGTAAGGAACACATTTGCAAACAAGGGTATGGGTTTGCCTCACAAAACACCTCAACTCCAGCCTAGAAACTGGCCAGGCCCCTCCAGAGAACATTCCCCAGGGAGGAGGGCCACAGATCTGCCCAGTGGGACAAGTTTCCTTCCCAATGCCAGCTTGCAGCGGTCACGTGGCCGCCGAATGAGCACCCGGGGCTGGAGCTGCCAGTGCCCGGGAGGCCTGAAGAAAGCACAAGTCCGGGCGGGCGAGATGGCCCTGCGGTTAAGCGCTTGTCTGTAGAAGGCACACGCGTGTGCACAGCGCGACGTGAATAACCAGGGCAACGCAAAGGGCTGTCCCGGGCGGGAAGCCGCGTAGGCCTGGGCCAGGCAGAGGCAGCACTGGCCTTAGAACAAGCCCAGCCTGCTTGATCGGCTATGTCCAGCTCCTACCATTGTCCCGGGCAGGGATCTCACTGTCTACCTTAACGAACTACTGGAAAGATGGCGGCATCTCCCCAATTCAACAACCCCAGCGCCCGGGAGCAGTCCTACCAGGACCACAGAGGGCAGGCCCCTCGGACTGGGACTGACCTGTGAGTCCCTTGAAGACTGAGATCAAAAAAGAAGCCCATAGAGGTTAAGGCACTTGCCTGCAAAGCCAAAGGACCCAGGTTCAATTCCCCAGGACCCACATAAGCCAGATGCACAAGGGGGCGCATGCATCTGGAGTTTGTTTGCAGTGGCTGGAGGCCCTGGCATGCCCATTCTCCCTCCCTATCTCTCTCTCTCTCTCTCTGTCTCTCTCTGTCTCTCTCTCAAATAAATAAGTAAAAATTAAAAAATGAAAGAAGCCCAGAACAAGAGTGTCTGTTCTGGAACAACAACAAAGAGCTGGAGAGATAGGTCAGTGGTTAAAGGCGCACACTTACAAAGTATGACAGCCTGGGTTTGATTCCCCCAGGTAAAGCCAGATGCACAAAGTGGTACGTGCATCTGGAGTTCATATGCAATGGCAAGAAGGCCCGGCACACCCATTTTCCCTCTCTCCTTGCAAATAAATAAATAGTAAATAAATGCCTGGCGAAGGAATGGGAGGGAAGGAAAAGAAGACACAGGAATCCTGGGAAGGCAACAGTGAGAAAGAGACGGAACTAGCATTCTCGACCGCAGGCATGCACCTCGCAAGGTGCCAAGGAGCACGCAGAAACTGAGGTGTGGGGCACGGATTCCTCCCACCTTAAAGCCCCACGTGTAACCAGCTCCCAAGGCAGCACAGGTTATGTCTCACTGAGTCAGGGCAGAGAGAAGGACTGTGCCCAGCACAGCTCTGGGAGGCCAGAGAAGGAATATAAAAGATGGGGCAGCCCCCCTGTGGCTGCCAGTCTGCCAGGCCCAACAAGCAGGCCACCGTGGAGCCCAACCACGCCTGTCCCAGCCTCCAGCAAGGGCCACCTCTCTCAAGTGCACCCCTCCCCAAATCCAGAGGGAAGCCCTGACCCTGCCACCGCACCCAGGAGAGCCAGAGAGACTGAGGCCCATACCTTTGGGGAGAGGCTGCCCCCCAGCCCTGGCGTCCCCAGCCTGGGTGGTCCACAGCCGCAGGGGCTCCTCAGGGTGCCACAGGGCAGGCCCGCTGGGGGGGTGGGGCATGCCCGGGTCCTGCTACGATGCCCGCGCTCTTCCTGGCGGGCAGGGGCAGCCTGGACGGCCAGGGCTCCCAGGTGAGCCGGCGGAGAGGCCCCAGCAACAGTCCCTTCCTACCATTCTGTGCGTGCAGAAGCGAAGCGGCCAGCCTCCCAGGCAAAGGCCAAGGCAGGTGGGCGGGTGCAGGCGGGCAGGCTGCCCGGCCACCCACAAAGGGCCGCCTCCCTGAAACCCGAACCACTTCTGGGAAAACTCAAGGACGCCAGCATTCTCTTCTCCTCCGTGGCAGGCAGGCGGGACACTGGAACCGCTCATTTTCAACCAAACTCTCACACTCTAAGGCACGTTTAGCAGAGCAAGGATCTCCTAAGGCCGGGTGTGGTGGCACACGCCTTTAATCCCATCACCTGGGAGGCAGAGGTTCAAGGCCACCCTGAGACTACATAGTGAATTCCAGGTCAGCCTGGGCTAGAGTGAGACCCTACCTCAAAAAACCAAAAGAAAAGAAAAAAAAAATACTCTCGTAAGGTTTGGGGAGAGCTCCTGACTCTGAGGTGGAAGATGGAGCTACACTGTGAAGCCCTTACCCCCAGCCTCCAACAACTAATCTACCTCAATAAAAGCTGGGGAACATTCTAGAACAACAGTTCTCAACCTGAGAATAGTTTTGCCCCTATCACTGCCAGGGACATTCAGCATTGCCGGCAATCATTTTCAATTTGTCATGATTAAAGATGAGACACTGGAATTGGTGGGTAAGAAGTTGGTATAGGGGGCTGGAAAGATGGCTCGGCAATAAAGGTACTTGCCTGCAAAGCCAAAGGACCCACGTTCAATTCCCCAGGACCCACGTAAGCCAGATGCACAAGGTGGCACATGCATTTGCAGCGGCTGGAGGCCCTAACGCACTCATTCTTTCTCTCTCTCTCTCTCTCTGTCTCTCTCTCTCTCTCTCTCCCTATAAAAATAATAAATAAGCGGGCATGGTAACACACGCCTTTAATCCCAGCACTTGAGAGGCAGAGGTAGGAGGATCGCCGAGAGTTCGAGGGCCCCCTGAGACTACATAGTTAATTCCAGGTCAGCCTGAGCCAGAGTGAGACCCTACCTCAAAAAACCAAAAACAAAAATAAATAAAATTAAAAAATAGGAAGTTGGCATGGTACTAAATGCATGCAGTATGCAAACCAACTTGCCACCACTTTCCCCATGGCACATCACGGGGTCCAAAATGTCAAGTGTCAAAGGTTGAGAAATCCTGTTCTACAGATCTCCACACAGTCAGGACCCTAACTCAGGGCTATCTATACAGAGTCACCTTCAGACCCGCACCTTAACTCCTGAGTCATCTCTCCAGCCCAGGAGTCACCTGCCAGGTGTGGTGGTGCACGCCTTTGATCTCAGCACTCAGGAGGCAGAGGTAGGAGGATAGCAGTGAGTCTGAGGCCACCCTGAGACTACATAGTGAATTCCAGGTCAGTCTGGGTACAGCAAGACTCTACCTCCAAAAGCCAAAAAAGAAAAAAAAAAGTGTGGTCCTGGGGATGAGGGAAATGGCTACCAGTAAAGTGCTCACTATGCAAACATGAGGGCCTGAGTTCAGATCCCCAGCACCCACGTAAAAGCCAGGCAAGGCAGAGAGCACATGGAGTCCCACACTGGGGAGGCCGCCTAGTTCAACTTTATCTAGTGAGCATCAAATTTGGTGACCTTGTCTCAAAAAGTAAGGTGGAGGCCAGGCACTGTGGTGCACGCCTTTAATCCCAGGACTCAGGGGGCAGAGGCAGGAGAATTGCTATGAGTTCAAGGCCACCCTGAGACTACAGAGTAAATCCGATGTTAGCCTGGGCTGCAGTGAAATCTTACCTCGAAAAACCAAAATAAATAAATAAGGTAATAATAATAAATAATAAGAGGGTTGGAGAGATGGCTTAGTGGTCAAGGCACTTGCCTGCAGAGCCAAAGGACCCAGGTTCAATTTCCCAGGCCCCACGTAAGACAGATGCACAAGGTGGTACATGCGTTCTTGAGTTCATTTGGAGCAGCAAGAGACCCTGGCGCACCCATTCTCTCTCCCTCTCTCTATCTGCTTCTTTCCCTCTCTCACACACACAAAAAAATAAAAATTTAAAAAACATACGGTGGAGGAGCATGCTTTTAATCCTCCCTTTAATCCCAGCACTCGGGAGGCAGAGAGAGGTAGGATGATTGCTATGAGTTTGAAGCCACCCTGAGACTACATAGGTCAGCCTGGGATAGAGTGAGACCCTACCTTGAAAAATAAAAATAGGGCTGGAGACATGGCTTAGCGGTTAAGCGCTTGCCTGTGAAGCCTAAGGACCCCGGTTCGAGGCTCGATTCCCCAGGACCCATGTTAGCTAGATGCACAAGGGGGCGCATGCATCTGGAGTTCGTTTGCAGTGGCTGGAGGCCCTGGCGCACCCATTCTCTCTCTCTCTGTCCCTCTTTCTGTCTCTGTCACTCTCAAATAAATAAATAAATAAAAATTAAAAAAATATTTAAAATAAATAAATAACAATAACAATAACAATAATAATATTGAGGGGATGGTGAGATGGTTCAGCAGTTAAAGGCACTTTCTTGTAAAGCCTGATGCCTTGGGTTTGATTCTCCAGCACCCACATAAAAGCAGGTACACAAAGAAGCAGGAGTCCCAGGTACACCCATATTCTCCATCTCAAATAAATAAAAATACGAAAAAAAAAAAACAAGGCGGAGGGCTAGACTAGGAAGATGGCTCAGTGGTTAAAGGGGCTTGCTTGTAAAGCTTGCAGTTGGGGTTTGATTGTCCAGGATCCACGTGAAGCAAGGTGCACAAAGTGGCACTTGCATCTGGAGTTTGTTTGCAGTAGCATGAGGCCCTGGCAAGCCCATACTGTCTCTGTCTCTCTGCTTGCAAGTAAATTAAATATTTTTTCAAAAAAAAGGGTGGAAGCCGGGTGTGGTGGCACACACCTTTAATCCCAGCACTGGGGAGGCAGAGGTGGGAGGATCACTGTGAGTTCTAGGCAACTCTGAGACTACATAGTCAACCTAGACTAGAAAGCAAGACTTTAACTCAAAAAACCAAAAAACTAAAATAAAAAAAAGAAGTGGAAAATGATTGAGGAAGACACCCAGTGTTAACTTCTGGCCTCCGCATGCACATGCGCGTACACACATTTGCCTACGCACAGAGACGTATATGCACACCACACTAATACAAGCACATACAGAAACTATGGCCCAGACTTGCCCCTAACCCCTCAACCTACCAGATCTCAGTCCATGGTGCAAGTGGCTCTGAACTCCTACCCTGATGGCCCTTGGTTCCCACCTGAATTACTCCAACCTCCTACCCAGGATGCAGGGGCAGTGGCTTCCTGGAAGAGGAAGAGGAGACCAGAGCTGCAAACCAAACACCGGCAGAATCGCTGGAGGCAGAAGTGAAGGTTGAGGGCATGTCCAGGGGCCAGAACAGGACACCTTCCAAGAACAGGTTGCTTCTTGAGAGGGGTGGCCGCAGCTAGGATTTTAGGGAGCCCAGCAGGGTGCAAGACAGTGCGCACACAGAAGGTCCACACTGTGATACTGGTTTATTATCTTCTGGGAAGCTAGCAGCTTCCAGTAGAGTCCAGAGTGACTGGCGTAAAGGACAGCGGTGTGTAGGAGAGTGCTGTGGACTGCAATGCGTGCAAAGGGAGATCTCTGCGTGGACGTCAGGAGGTCCAGAGCTTTGGGGGGACTCTCGGTGTCCCAAAAGACCGGCGGAGGAGTACACTACGGAAGCCGGCACAGAAATGTCTTCAACAGTCTTGCCCAGCAGGGCACCCTTTGAGCTACACAACCAGCCAGCCAGGCAAATGTCCACTGCTGCAACAGTGACATGACCATTAAGGGGGTAACCGACCACTAGCTGATTCCACTTGAGGTCCATTCTACAGGAGGGAATCCATGTTAGGTACTGAAGACCTAGTCAAAGGCTGATGGTCATAGGCCCTGGGAGGTAAGATACTACTGTTGCTTGACTAAATGGATTATGTTGTGCTCAACAAACTGACCTCTAAATATCTGTGTTTATGCCCACAGATTAGTGCTGCTCCCACCTCTGGTCACAGTTTTTTATAGATGACGACTGGACTGAAGTGCTGACAAGCGACAGGTAAGTGCTCAACATCAATGACCGTGTTTCTCACACTCACTAAGGCTCAGGGAATACTGCAGAAGAGGTGGTGGAAAGAACGCAAGAGCCTGAGGATGGTGAGGAAAGCTTTGGAATGCTGCCTTCTGGACATAAAACGGCCACTGCGTTCGTGACCTCACAGCAGCTGTTGATGCCTCCCCAATATTGGGTCCATCAATATGTCATAGAGGATGAAGGGAGGCCAAAAAAAAAAAAAAATCATCAAATCAGAAAAAGAACAAGTTGGAAAAGGGTTATGTGGAAGAGGAATGGGGAGGGGACAAAAGAAAACAATGGGAGCAGATTACGATCAAAATACATTATTATGTACACTTACAAAAACTGTCAATAAAAATTATACAAGCTGGGCATAATACCAGCACTTGGGAGGCACAGGTAGGAGGATCGCAGTGAGTTTGAGGCCAGCCTGGGACTGCAGAGTGAGCTCCAGGTTAGCCTGAGCTAGAATGAGACCCTACCTTGAAAATAAATAAATAAATAAATAAATAAATTTATTTCAAAGCCAGGTGAAGTGGTACACGCCTTTAACCCCAGCACTTGGAAGACACGTTGATGACATGAAAATTCATTAATTAATTTTCAAAAATGAGAACAAGAGCCCCCTCCCTCCTCAAGGCAGCTGGTCTTGCTAGCCTACGCTTACACTCTTAGCACTGGGAAGACAAGCCAGGCAGACTCCTGGGGCTCACTGGCCATGCAGTCTAGCTTAAATGGAGAGTTCCAAGCCAGTGAGAGACCTTGTCTCAAAAAACAAACAAAAAAAAAAAAAAATCGGGAACAGGAGCTGAGCAATGACACCCAAGGTTGCCCTCTGACCTCCACACACCTGTATGCTCGCTTTCAACCTATGTTTCTGGTAGACAATACGATTCTAGATCCTTCCACCAGGGCACGGTCTGATGCAGGACAGGGGTGGAGAAGTTCTAAACAAGAACCAGAAACTTGAAGGAAAGGACACTTTGAAGCCAGAGGAACAAGAGACCAGATCTGCCCTATATTTGAACTTTGAAACATTCTCCCATCGTTCCTCCCAGGGTCACCTCAGACCACAAGAAACATCCAGGTGGCTCTACCAACCTCTCTGGGCAGGAACATGGGTTCCGGGCATCAGAGTCCAGCTGCCCTGGGCTGCTGTGTACTGCCCTGCGCTGCAATGCACTCCCCAGTCGGTGGGAAGGAGGTACAGCCCTAGAGATCCCATCCCACTTTGCCCAGTCTAGGGTGGGGAGAGACACTGGCAGGGCTAAAATGAGACAAGCTGGGGAGTAGTCAGTGGGCTCCGGACTTGAAAAAGCCCAGGTGGTCGCAGGGACCGGGGAAGCCTGGAGGCAGGTGAGCTGCTGGGTGCCCTGGGACCGGTCCCCCTTGGCGGACCGACGCACTCATTCCCTTCGCTTCCGAGTCCGCGTTCTCGGAGGAAAGCGTGGGAAGGGCCGGCACAGTGACACAACGGAGCGGCGTGTGAAACTCGAGCACACCACTTTGCCTCCACCACGCGGGACATGGTCTCAGGACGGCCGCGAAGCCCCTTCCCAACGAGGTGCCCAGTTCACCGGAGAAGAGGTCCTGGCGCTCGGGGCTCCGCGGAGAGCTCTCGCCGTGGGCGTTAAGTGCTCAGCCTCACTACCTCGCCAAGGATGGGAGCAGAGCCGGGGGGGGGGGGATGGAGGGGGGGGACGGAAAAGGCCACCCGGGATCCCCACCCCCCGCAGCAGCGCGGGGGATCCCAGCCCCTCCCCCGCGCGCCCGGCCCCGCCCCTCGCGGGTTTCCCAGACTCCGCGCGGCGGCCACCTCGGGCGGCAGGGGACCCGCGCTGCATGTGTAATGGGGGCTGGGAACAAAGACGCGCAGGACCACAGCGCCCGGGACGCCGGGCTCCGGCCGCCCCTCCCTCCGCCAGCACCCCTGGCTTTTTCACCGGAGCGCCAAGACTCCACGGTCCACGTTTCCCACGACTGGCCCCCAAGCCGGTCCCCAAGATCCTCCCTTCGGGTTGGGCACGCCCCAACACCACCGGGAAGAGAGGGAAATCTCTGCTTCGGCTTTGGAGAGTGGGGAGGGGAGAAAGCGCTTTCCCAGCGGAGTATACACCCCCAAGTCACACACACACACACCCCTAAGTAGACGCACACGAGCTTCCGAACATCCCCAATGCACACGCCCGCGGCCTCCGGCGGACCGAGTGCCGGTCACTCACGTCCGCCACGTGCCTCCCAGAGGCCGGAGCGGACCAGGACCTGTTGGTTTTCCTTCCTAAACCCCACGCCCCGACCCTCTCCGCTCCCAGTGACCCCAAAACAAAGCGGTCCCGTAGGGCACATCGGCGGCCCGCGGCACGGAAAGCGGGGCGCAGGTAAGTCAGCGCCAAAAGCGAGGCGCGCAAGGACCGCGGCGGGATGGGGGCGGCGGGGACTCCGATAGGGGCTGGGTGAAGCGGTCACCTCCGTTTCGCTACCCCGAGCGACTCAATAGCACGCACAGCCATCCCGGGACCACCACCAGCACCCCCATTCCATGCGCACCACTCCCCCACCGCACGCTCAGGTTTTAGCTCCACTCGATCCCCGCGTTCCACGAGCGCCCTGAACCCCGGAGCCTGATGCGCTCCAGGTCCCCGTCCCCCAGAGCGCCTCCACGAACCAGAATCCAGTAACAGACGACCAAACATCATGAGACAAGATCAGCCCTTCCTCCCCAAAAATCAACGAAACAGGGACACCCCTGCGGAGCTGCCCTAGCCCGGCGGGACGCGAGCCCGGGGAGAATGGGGGGACAGGTGGCGCGGCGACGAGGCCGCGGGTCCGCCCTTTGTTGGTAAACACGGTGCGGCGCCCTCCACGCGCGCCCATCGCCAACCCACGCCGCGCCTGGTCCTCACCCGCGCACAGCGATCCCCAGAGGAGGGCGAGGGCCGCCCAGGGCGCCGTCATGTTCCGCGGCGCCGCCCCGCGGACACCCGGAGCCCCCCGGAGGGGCCGGCGCAGGGCCCGGCGGCCGGGGCTGCGCGCTCTCTCTGTCCTCTCTCTCTTTCCTTCCCGCTCCTTCTTGATCAGTCTTCGGTGGCCCGCCGCCGCCGCGCGCGCTCGCCTTTTCGTGCGCCCGGGGTGTCCGTGCAGCGTGCGGGCTGATGGTGGGAGATATGGTGGTGGGTTTCAGGGCCGCTGCGGGAGGTGCAGACTGCGGCCCGGGCTACGGGAAGATGCTGGGGCCCGGGGGCGGCAGCGGGGCATGGGTCCTGGCGTACCCGATGCAGGCATTGCGTAGCGGGGTTGGGCCCGGGCCCCGGGCGCAGGGGCCGTGTCCGGAGAGGCCATGTACGGGGAGGGGAGGGTTGGGGGAGGGGACCTGAACCGAGTCCAAAATGGCTCCTGAGCGGTGGCCACGGAGCCCGAGCCAGCGGGGAAACCCGGATGTTGGATACAAAGAGGCGGGCGAGCTGGGCGGGGAGGGGAAGGCGGGCGCTCGGGCCGCGTGGTCCGCGCCCCCCTCGGAGGCGGAGCCCTGGAGAAACAACAACACGGAGGCCACGCCCCCTCCCCAGCCCGCATCCCAGCGCACTGGAAGGCAGGGCGGAGCGCACAAGCAGACACCCCCCGCCCCGACCGCGGGTGACCCTGAGGACCCCTGGGTCCAGCCATGACCACCCTACCTGAGATTCCTGCTCTAAGCTCTCCAGCCCACGCTGTCCAATGCATGATACCCTGAAACCCCGGGAGAAAGTGGATCAGCCCCCGACCCCTGGCCTCTGTCCTAGAGTCCCCCCAAGAATCAAGCGAGAATCGTATCTGTTTTGACAGGTGAATTGATTGGCAGGAAATAGACCAGATGGACAGTGGTTCCCCTCATCCGCAAGCGCACGCCGTAGCCAAGTGAGGGAGGGCAGAGCGCACACCCCACAAGCGCGCACCCCACATGCACGCACCCCACGGAGCAGCTGCAGGTGGGAGAGCGCCTCTGGCAACCTGCTTCCCCCAAAGTCCTCAGCATCCTCCGCCCCTCCCCCGCCTTACTTCTCTCTCAGCCTTCACCGCTCTTCTCCGTTTCCTGCACCACCATTCCCACCCATGTAAAGATCTTGTCTAGCGAACGGCCCTGCATGCCCCACTCCAGGATATCGCCTTGGGAGCCCTGGCTCCCCATCTCAGATTCCACACTCCTGATTACACAACCAGAGCTTGTGAGAGTCGTGACAAGGCTCCCAGCTCGAGAGGGAAGCCCTATCACCGGGGAGGAAAGAATCATCCTCGGATAGTGAGTGTCCTTCTGCCGCTCTTGGCTGGCCACTGCCTTGGCAAGAGCACCGAGAAGCCTGAGCTTCCGCTTCCCCACTTGGAAAGTGAAGAGGTTAGACTCCTCCAGGGCCGCTTGTTGTTGCTGCTGCTTTTGGTTTTGCACCGGGATTCTCTCTGCATTGCCTAAGTTGGACTCAGTGTATAGATTTAATGGATCCTCCTGCCTCAGCCTCCCTGGGAGCTGGGACTATAAGCCATGCCTGGGGAACTTTACATTCTCTCGCTTTTAATTTTTTTAGCCCTCCTCCCACCTTTCCTTTACTCAACCTCTTCCCCTGACCTCACTTAGGCCTTTTCACCCCCTTTAATCTGTTCTTCTACTTACATATACACAATACCATCCTCCCTCCCTTTCTATTCCCTTTATATCCCCTTTCTAGCTTACTGGCCTCTGCTACAGAGTTTTATTCCTACTCACATACAAATCCAATCATCTGTGGCTAGGATCCACATATGAGAGAGAGTATGGGACATTTGGCTTTCTGGGCCTGGGTTACCTCACTAAGTATAATCCTTTCCAGATCCATCCATTTTCCTACAAATTTCATAACTTCATTTTTCTTTACCGCTGAGTAGAACTCCATTGTGTAAATGTGCCACATCTTCATTATCCACTCATCAGTTGAGGGACATCTAGGCTGGTTCCATTTGCCAGCTATTGTGAATAGAATGGCAATAAACATGGTTGAGCAAGTATCTCTAAGGTAGTGAGGCGAGTCCTTAGGATATATGCCTTGTGGTGCTATAGCTGTGTCATATGGTAGATCTATTTTTAGCTGTCTCAGGAACCTCCACACTGATTTCCACAATGGCTGGGCCAGATTGCATTCCCACCAACAGTGTAGAAGGGTTCCTCTTTCTCCGCATCCTCACCAGCATTTATTGTATGTTTTTATGATGGTAGCCATTCTGACAGGAGTGAGATGGAATCTCAAAGTAGTTTTAATTTGCATTTCCCTGAGGGTACATTCTCTCTCTCTCCCTCCCTCCCTTTCTTCATCTCTCTTCCTACTTCTCTCTCCCACTCTCTCTTCCTTCCCCTCCCCTCCCCCTCTCCTCCCCATATAACCTCCTGCTGACCTCCACTCCTTCATCCTTCGGCCTCCCTCCCCGGAGTACTGAGATTATAAACATGAACCACCATATATCTGGCTTTAACTTTGCTTTTCCTACATTTTATTTACTTATTTATTTTTATCTATTGGGGGGGGCGGGGCAGGGAGAGGGAGAGTGGACGCTCCAGGGCCTTCAGCCCCTGCAAACAAACTCCAGACACATGTGCCACCTCGTTCATCTGGCTTACATGGGTCCTGGGGAACCAAAGCTTGGTCCTTTGGCTTTGCAGGCAAGGGCCTTAACCACTAAGCCATCTCTCCAGTCCCACAACTTTGCACTTTTAAATATATATAAATATATATATTTCTTTTTTCCAGAGAAAGAGAGGGCACATGGTCCTCTTGCCGCTACAAACGAATTCCAGACACATGTGCCACTTTGTGCATCTGGCTTTATGTGGGAATTGAACTCAGGACAACTGCTGAGTCATTACCCCAGCCCCCCACTTTGCTCTTTTTGTTTGTTTGTTTTACTTTTTTGTTTTGTTTTGTTGTTGTTGTTTTTCAAGGTGGGATTTCAGTCTAGTCCAGGCTCACCTGGAATTCACTATGTAGTTTCAGGGTGGCCTGCAACTCATAGCAATCCTCCTACCTCAGCCTCCCACTACTGGGATTAAAAGCATGCACTACCACTCCTGGCAAAGAGGGAGAGAGAATGGGCATGGCAGGGCCTCTAGCTGTTGCACTCGAACTCCAGACACTTGTGCCACTTTGTGCAGCTGGCTTTATGTCAGTACTGGGGAATCGAACCTGGGTCATTAGGCTTTGCAGGCAAAAGCCTTAACCACTAAGCAATCTCTCCAGCCCTATGTGTCATTTTTTAACAGTTCCCATATCCAGTCTATTATCAAGTTAGTCTGAAAGACATATGCAATATCCAGCCACATTTTTAAAACATATTGTACACTACCATCACCCAACATCCCATGTCTGGACTGTTTCAATAGCAGTGAACTGGGAAGGGATCATAAACAATCCTTTGCTTCTATTCTTTTAAAAAACATTTTATTTATTTATTTGAGAGAGAGAGAAAGAGGAAGATAGAATGGGCACACCAGGGCCACTTGGCACTGCAATCCAATTCCAGACACATGTGCCACCTTGTGCATCTAGCTTACGTGTGTACTGGGGAATTGAACCTAGGTCCTTAGGCTTCACACACAAGTGCCTTAACCACTAAGCCATCTCTCCAGCCCCCTGCTTCTATTCTATTCTTACCAACTATGAATATTTCATTGACAAATTCTACATATGCAGATAATGTATTTTGATCATAGTCCCTTCCTATAACACACGCTCTCGTCCCCCTTTCCCAATCCCTTTCAGGGAACTCCTTCCTCACTCCAGTAAGTACCACTACCATTTTGTCTCTCTCTTGTCTTCTTTCATCATCTATGACAGCGTGTTGATGGGCCCAGCATTGTACGGGTAAGAACAGCCACCATGAAGTCATGAATGCAATGGCCACATGTCCGCAATACAATGTTCCAAAGCACTTAGTCCCATCCTTTGGATCCTACATTCTTTTTTTTCTAATGATAGAGAAAGAGGGTGAGAATTAGTACGCCAGGGCTTCTAGCCACTGCAATTGAACTCCAAACGTGTGCACCACCTTGTGCACATGCGTGACCTTGTGTGCATGCATGACCTTGTGCATCTGGCTTACTGGGATTCTGGGGAGTCAAACCTGGGTCCTTAGGCTTTTCAGGCAAGCGTCTAAACCACTAAGGCATCTCTCCAGCCCTCCTACATTCTTTCTACCACCTTTCCTGCAAAGTGCCTTGGCAAGTGTGATAGATAGACATGTCCTAATTAGAACTGGAAAGATGGCTCATCAGTCAAAGTCTCTTGCTGGCAAAGCCTGATGGCCTGGGTTCAATTCCCCAGCACTCATGTAAAGCCAGATGCTGCATGTGTCTGTAGTTGATTTGCAGTGGCAGAAGGCCCTGATGCACCCATTCATCCTCCCCCCATAAATAAATACTAAAAAAGAAATGTCTCATTTATTTTTCTTAGTTTTTAAGTTTTTGTCTGAAATGTCCCATTTGATGCTGAGCATTTCACTGTCACTTCTTCTCCACACTTTACTGAGTTTGAGTCTTCCCAGTTGTCAACGCCATCTGTGACAAGAAGCTCCTCTTAACAAAAGTGAGAGCTGCACTACTATATGAGAATAACATAAGCATTTTGAGGGCATTTTGATTGGCGCAACATATCCACTTAGCAAAACAACAGTATCAGCTTCCGCCTCGAGCCCCAGCAGCCTTGACCTTCCACACCATAGGCTTTTTTTTTGTCTATTTTGTTTTTCGAGGTAGGGTCTCCCTCTAGCCCAAGCTGACCTAGAATTCACTATGTAGTCTCAGGCTGGCCTCGAACTCACAGTGATCCTTATATCTCTGCCTCCCAAGTGCTAGGATTAAAGGCATGTGCCACCACAACCAGCACTTTTTTTTTTCGAGGTAGGGTCTCACTCTAGCCCAGGCTGACCTGGAATTCACTATGTAGTCTCAGTCTGGCCTCAAACTCACGGTGATCCACCTGCCTCTGCTTGCCAAGTGCTGGGATTAAAGGGATGTGCCACCACGCCTGGTTATTTAGGGTTTTTTTTTTGGGGGGGGGGAGGAGTTCAGACAGGGTCTCACTGTAGCCCAGGCTAACCTGGAACTCACTCTGTAGCCTAGGCCGGACTCAAACTCACAATGATCCTCCTAACCTCTACCTCTTTATTTTAAATACTTTTATTTATTTGAGAGAGAGAGAGGAAGGCAGATATTGAGAACAGGCATGCCAGGGCCTGTAGCCACTGCAAACGAACTCCAGACATATGTGCCACCTTGTGCATCTGGCTTAGGTAGGTCCTAGGAAATTGAACCTGGGTCCTTAGACTTGGCAGGCAAATGCCCTAACCCCTAAGCCATCACTTCAGCCCTACCTCTACCTCTTGAGTGCTGTGATTAAAGGCATGCATATACCACCATAGCCTGCATTCCCTCTCTGTCTTTGCTTGCAAATAAATAAATAATATTAAAGAATATATTAAGGGCTAGAGAGATGGCTTAGTGGTTAAGGTGCTTGCCTGCGAAGGCTAAGGACCAGGGTTTGATTCCCAAGGACCCACATAAGCCAGATGCACAAGGTGGCGCATGCATCTGGAGTTCATTTGCAGTGGCTGGAGGCTTGGTGTGCTCATTCTCCCTTTATCTGACTCTCTCCCTCTAGTAAATAAATAAAGTACTTTTTAAAGATATGTTAAAGTAAAGCAAGACAAAATTCTCCCATGGCATCTTGTTCCATTGGTTAACAAATTTCTTACAAGTCCATTTTCCTCTCCCACCTCACTGTGATCAGCCATATGCACTGGTTGGCTTTCTATAGTTCAGACACTTTAAGGTAGTTTTGGTGTCAGGACCCTCTATCCCCTACACTCTCCATTTTCACTGCTATAATATCCCCTCCCCAGGTTCTCTAGGAGACCTGAAGTCCACATTGCTGAGCTCATAGGATTGGCCTGTGTCTCTGCCACCACTGTGTTTACGAGCCTGACAAGAAAGTGTGAACCCTGGCTTGGCATGGTGGCACATGCCTTTAATCCTAGCACTTGGGAGGCAGAGGTAGGAGGATCCCTGTGAGTTCAAGACCAGGCTGAGACTACATAGTAAATTCCAGGTCAGCCTGGGCTAGAGGGAGATCCTACCTAGAAAAACCAGAAAGTTTAGAGAGAGAGAGAGAGAGAAAGAGAGAGAGAGAGAGAGAAAGAAAGAAGAAAGAAAGAGAGAAAGAAAGAAAGAAAGAGAGGAGGGAGAAAAAGTGTGGGGCTGGAGAGATGGCTTAGCCATTAAGACATTTGCCTGCAAAGCCAAAGGATCCAGGTTCAGGACCCACGCAATGCATAAAATGGTGCATGCATCTGGAGTTCATTTGCAGCGGCTGGAGGTCCTGGTGCACCCATTCTCTCTCTCTCTCACTTGCTCTCTACCTGCCTCTTTCTCTAATAAATAAATAAAATAAATGAAAGGGAAAAAGTAAAACTGAAAAAGAGAAAAGACAGGACATGTTTCCTCTTAAAAAAAAAGAAAGAAAGAAAGAAAGAAAGAAAGAGTGAGACTTGTGAACCTTGGGCTAGGGCGGCCGACTATTCTGCTCTCTTCATTCCTAAACCATTGTTGCAGTTACCTTCCTGTTGCTGGCAGAAAGCACCGGACCCAGAGCGGTCTGTGGGAGAAAAGGGGTTATTTTGGCTTACAGGCTGGAGGGGAAGCTCCATGAGGACAGGAAAACGTAGCATGAGCAGAGGTTAGACATCACCTCCTGGCCAACATCAATTGGACAATAGCAGCAGCAGAGTGTGCCAAACACTGGTGAGGGGAAGCTGCCTGTAACACCCATGAGTCCACCTCCAACAACACACCTCCAACAAGGTTTCAGTTTCCAAAATGCCATCAGCTAGTGTAGCAGACAGCTTCAGGTTCGCTGAGATGAACTTCCAGACCAGGCACAGTTATGGAGGAAGGGATTTATTGAAGCTTACAGATCCAGGGGAAGTTTCATCAAAGCAGAAGAAGCTGGCCTGCCTTCACAGGACCAAGCAGAGAGAGAGAGAGAGAAGCACAAGCCAAAAAGCCACACAGCACACTTCAGGAACTCTAGCTAGGCACACTTTGCATATCTTTAGATTGAAATCTGAAACCCACCACCACACCTTAAGATCCACACAATGGCACTGACTCCAGCCAGGTGGCTGCAGATGCAAACTACAAACAAACAACTGAATATGTTGGGGGCCATCTATTCTATTCAAACCACCACAACTAGGGATCAAACATTCAGAACATGTAAGTATATGGGGGACACCTGAATCAAACCACCACCACATCCTAAAAAGAAATTTGTATTTATTTATTTCCTTGCAAGCAGGTGGGGGGAGAGAATGGGTCCGCCAGGGCCTCTGGCCCCTGCAAATGCACTCCGCATATGCGCACCACTTTGTGCATCTGGCTTTCCGTGGGTACTAAGGAATCAAACCTGGGTCCTTAGGCTTCACAGGCGAGAGTCTTAACCTCTAAGCCACCTATCTAGCCCTCATTATATATATATATATATTTTTTTTTTTTTTGAGGTAGGGTCTCACTGTAGTCCAGGTTGACTTGGAATTCACTATGTAGTCTCAGGGTGGCCCTGAACTCACAGTGATCCTCCTACCTCGGCCTCCCAAGTGTTGGGGTTAAAGGCGTGCACCCCCATGCCTAGCTCATCATATTTTTATTGTGTGTGTATAGTGTATGACCATGCGTGTGGAGACTAGAGTAGAACATCTGGTGTCCTCCTCTATAACTCATCTTCATGTTTCCCTGCACACACACACACACACACACACACACACACACACACACACACACATATATATATATATATATATATATATATATATATATATATATTACTGTGTTTTTATAAAGCCAGGCATGGTGACACAGGACTTTTTTCTTAAATATTTTATTTATTTATTTATTTTATTTGACAGAGAAAGAGGGAGAGAGAGAATAGGCATGCCAGGGCCTCCAGCCACTGAAGATGAACTCCAGACACATGTGCCCCCTTGTGCATCTGGCTAACATGGGTCCTGGGGAATCAAAACTGGGTCCTTTGGCTTTGCAGGCAAATGCCTTAACCACTAAGCCATCCCTCCGGCCCTTTATATATTTTATTTTTATTTATTTATTTGAGAGAAAGAGGGAGGGAGAGCGAGAGACAGGAAGAAACACAGAACGGGCCTGCCAGGGCCTTCAGCCACTGCAAACAAACTCCAGATGGATGTGCCACCTTGCCATCTGGCCTATGTGGGTACTGGGGAATCAAACCTAGGTCCTTAGGCTTCAAAGGCAAGCGCCTTAACTGCTAAGCCATCTCTTCGGCCTCCCACCCTCCAAGTATTTTTAAACAGAAGCTCTATGTTTCATTTTCTAATAGGGAACCCTCACTGAGATCCTTTTCTAATTGTTCTGCTTACCTCCAGTTCTGCGTTTTCCCAAATGAGCTTTAGGATCTTTGTGGCCAGAACCAGGCACACCTCCCCCACTCATGGAAGTTGGTATTTTTATTTGGAGCACACTAAACCTTCGTGAGTCTGAGTAATCCTTTTTGCTCAAGTCTATTTTTATACCTTTCAGGATTTCAGGAATATCTGAAGATATTCTTCCAACTTGAGCTCAGTTTCTAAGCGTTTTCTATTCTTCTTTTTGCAATGGAGCTCACTACATCTCACTGGCTCCTGGCCAACAGGAGGTGAGGTGAGGCCGCTTCCTCCACCGCATGCTCCAGCTACAACAGGAAGCCCATAGCCCTAAAGCAATGAGGCCAAACTACCATATACTGAAATCTGAACTGTGAGCCTAAATTCTCTTCTTAAATTTTCTTACCTCAGTGGGTTTTTTGTGTGTGTTGGGGTGGGTGGGGGCTAAATATGGTCCTAAGAATCGAATCCAGAACTCCATTTTTGTCAGGTCGTCTATCACTGAGCTGCACCCCCTAGGCCGTTTTATCTCAGGTATTTTGTTACAGTGATGAGAAACTGCCTAACACAGACAGAAGTCTTTAGGATCATCATTGCAAAATGTCTCAGTTTTCCCTTGTGGTCACAATTGCTCACAGCATCATCACATGAAAATTTTGAGCATTCCTGTCCCAAAGATGTGTAAAATCCCACACATGGCTATGCTCAGAATTCAAGATTTCATGATCCAGGGTTGAGGAGATGGCTCAGCAGTTAAAGGCGCTTGCTTGCAAAGCTTGATGGCCAGGGGTCAATTCCACAGTACCCACGGAAAGCCAGGTGGACAAAGTGGCGCACGCGTCTGGAGTTCATTTATATTGGCAGTAGGCCTTGGTACATCCATACTCACTCTCTCTGTCTGCCTCTTTCTGTCTCTCCCTTTCTCAAATAAATAAATTAATTAAATTAATATTTTTGTCTGGCTAAGTGGATATATTATACCCATCAGACTGCCATCTAAATACTTATGTTTATGCATGTATTTGTTTTGGCTTTTCAAGGTAGGGTCTCACTCTAGCTCAGACTGACCTGAAATTCACTATGTAGTCTCAGGGTGGCCTCGAACTCATGGCAACCCTCCCACCTCTGCCTCCCGAGTGCTGGGATTAAAAGCATGTGCCACCATGCCTGGCTTATGTCTCACTTTTGGTTAGAGAAGCCTCTCTTTTCAGACGCTGGTAACCACTGGGGTGACTCAGAATTCACCAGATGTATCGAGGTAGGGTCTCACTCTAGCCCAGGCTGACCTAGAATTCACTATGTAGTCCCAGGCTGGCCTCAAACTCCCAACAATCCTCCCACCTCAGCCTCCTGAGTGCTGGGATTAAAGGTGTGCGACACCACGCCCAGCCTACAGATTGTTATTAGAAAAAAAACAAAAAGAAAACTTTCAAGGCCAGGTGTGGGACACCTTCCAGTGAGCTGTTCACCAGGGAGGCCTCTGGTGCTCCCAAAACAATTCAGGCCATTGTCAAGGCTCTTGGTTGCCCACGAGAACTAGATGGTGAGACCCTCTGGCTGAAGACTCCACATGCCTGGGCAGCAGGTCACTGAGAAATGAAGCTGGAGCTGAGCTGGAAGCCACCTCCCTGTTGACCAGCTGTCAGGACGCTCGAGAGAGCCTTGTAGTGCTCAGCCTGTGGGAGGGAGAAGTCATCAACAGTGTTCACCAGCAGAGGACCATGCGAGGCTTACAGCTGACCAGCCAGGTGGGATGTGCCAACTGGTACAATAGTGGCAGGTCTGTTACGGGGGAAAACAACAGTTCTCTGATTAGACTAGAGGCCGGCTCCATGGGAGGGAACACATGCCTGCTACTGAAAACCTAGTCACGCTGGTATGGTGGCACACACCTTTACTCCCAGCACTCAGGAGGCAGAGGAAAGAGGCTCATCAAGAGTTTGAGGCCAGCCTGGAGCTACAGAGTGAGTTCCAGGTCAGCCTGGCCTAGAGTGAGACCCTACCTTGAAAACAGTTACAACAACAACAACAAAAAACCTAGTCAAAAGCCTATGGCTGGGGAGGTCATGAGCCCCAGGGGAGTAACAACTGTTGTCTGGCTAAATGCATCTATTATGCCCACCAACCTGCCCTCTGAGCACTTGTGTTTATGCCCATATATTAATGCTACTCTCATTTTTGGTTGGAGAAGCTTGTCTTTTCAGATGGCAGAGACCACTAGGGTGACACAAAGTCCACCATACTGCTGAGAAGTGACGGTGGAATGCTCAGCACTGAGACGCTTCTGTCACACCCTCCACGGCTCAGGGCCTATTGTGGAAGGTGACTGAAAGAATGTAAGAGCCAAAGGAAGGAGAGGAGTGCTTACAATGCCGTCATCCAGACACAAAGTGGCCTAGATAGTCATGACCTCACAGGGCTAACGCCACCTACACAAGACCTTCATAATGACAGGAAAAAATGATGACATCAAAATAGACGATGGGGCTGGAGGGAGGCTTAGCGGTTAAGGCATTTGCCTGCAAAGCCTAAGGACCCAGGTTCGATTCCCCAGTACCCACATAAGAAAGATGCACAAGGTGGCACATGTGTCTGAATTTCATTTTCAGTAGCTGGAGGCCCTGGTGCGCCCATTTTCTGTCTTTCTATCTGCCTCTTTCTCTCTCTCTCTCTGAAATAAATTTTTAAAAAAATAGATGAGACACTAGTTGGAAAGAAAGGATTCAGTGGAGAGAGGATGGGAAGGGGGTAAGGGAGGGGGAAAGGAGGATAGCAAGAGGGGATTATAATCATGGTATTAAAAAATATTTTAATTTATTTATTTGACAGAGAAAGGGGAGAGAATGAGTGGGTGTGTCAGGGCCTCCAGCCACTGCAAACGAACTCCAGATACATGTGCCCCCTTGTGCATCTGGCTAACATGGGTCCTGGGGAATCGAACCTAGGTCCTTTGGCTTTGCAGGCAAACGCCTTAACTGCTAAGCCATCCCTCCAGCCCTTGGAATATTTTTCTATATTTATGGAAGTTGTCAATAAAAAAGTTGAAAATGGTGGGCTGGAGAGATGGCTTAGTGGTTAAGCACTTGCCTGTGAAGCCTGAGGACCCCAGTTTGAGGCTCTATTCCCCAGGACCCACATTAGCCAGATGTACAAGGGGGCGCACGTGTCTGGAGTTCGTTTGCAGTGGCTAGAGGCCCTGGCTCGCCCATTCTCTCTCCCTCTCCTTCTCTCTCTCTGTCTGCCTCTTTCTCTCTCTGTCGCTCTCAAATAAATAAATTAAAATAAACAAAAAAAATTTTTTTAAAAGTTGAAAATGGGGCTGGGCATGGTGACACATGCCTTTAATCCCAGCACTTGGGAGGCAGAGGTAGGAGGATTCCTTCCTTCTTTTTTAGTTTTTTTTTTTTTTAATTATTTATTTGCAAGCATGGAGAGATAGAGAGATGACAGATAGACAGAGAGAATGGCCACACCAGGGCCTCCAGTCACTGCAAATGAACTTCGGATGCACGTGCCACTGTGTGCATCTGGCTTTACGTGGATACTGGCGAATCGAACCCCAGGTCGTTAGACTTTGTAGGCAAGTGTCTTAACTGCTGAGCCATCTCTGCAGCCCCTGTTCCTTCTTTCTTGATGCCTTTCTCTACTTCTGGCCCTATCTATTCCCACTGGGATATGTTGTAAATGTTGATCTTGGTATCTGCCATGATGTTATCTCCTTTCAAAGACTTTTTCTAGCCTGTTTGCAAATGCTGGCTGATTTTTTACTTTGATTCTGTTGGACTTTGTCAACTATGGTTTTCTTCATAGATCCACAATTATTCAACTTATTGGAAAATGCATGTTGGACTGTTGCGTTACAGTTTACCCTGCAACGTGGTTCAAGACAGCCCTTTTCTTTGGTCAGTGATGTAAATTTTCTTTACAAGCAATGTCCAGGAGGTCATGAGAGATAACTGTCTGATGAGCTGCAAACTTTTACTACCCACTTCCTCCAAGGGACACCACTCCCTTGCAGCGAGCCTTGGCCTCCAGCAGAAGCGATGCCTTCACCAAGCACCTGGTTCCTTTTGACTTCCCGTCAGCCACTGCTCTCACCCACCAGAATGTTCTTGGGTGGGGAGTGGTGAGTTACACCAGGTGGGTGTGGGGAAGGAAGGCTGAGGGGGGAGTGAGGGAGGAGGGCAGGAGCTGTGAGGAGAGAAAGCAAAGAGCATGAAGGCGAGGGGAGAGTGGGCAGGCAGGAGAGAACTCGGGGAGGTACCCCTCACCGGAGGGCACACACAGCAGGAGAGTCGGGGTGTGGACCGAAGTAGCTGTGGTTTGTGGAAGAGGATGGAGGGTGGGGTCAAGATATAACGTGGGGTGGCTGCGGGTCAGGGCTTAAGGAGAGGTAGTCTGAAAAGGGAGGGTAGAGGAGGCCTTTATCTCCCTCATTCTGCTGACTTTGGTCCTGAGATGTCTTTTTATTTTATTTTATTTTTTTTTATTTATTAGAGACAAGGACAGGGAGAGGGAGAGAGAATGGGCACACCAGGGCCTCTAGCCACTGGAAATGAACTCCAGACGTATGCATCACCTTGTGCATCTGGCTTACATGGAGCCTGGAGAATTGAACGTGGGTCCTTAGGCTTTGCAGGCAAGTGCCTTAGCCACTAAGCCATCTCTCCAGCCCCTGAGATGCCTTTCTTTCTGCCTTTGAAAGGGGAAATGACTCTATTTAGTGGCCACATCCCAGTCTTGTTTTCCTGCTTCCTGGGATAAAGGGCAGGAAAGGACAGATGCTCTTGAACACTGGCGCAGGCAGCCCACGTCTCTTCGGGGAACCATGGTGACACTGGCTTCAGGATGGTCCTGGACAGGACGGGAACACTCAGGAGAATTCAGGATAGCAGGTGACACTGCTCAGAACACACAATCAGACCCCTGCTATCCATTGGCCATGTCTCCTAGGCAGGCAGGGGCAACTGGGATGTCTGAGCCTGCAGAATTCATTCCAAAGTCCCCAGGGCCTGAGACAAGATTCTCTGTTCAAGTTCCGCGTACCGGGGAAGGAGGGCCTCATAGACCTGGAGGGGCAGAAAGAATTAATTTATAATGGGGTGCATGGAGCAGGGGTGTGTGTGCCTCTTACATCTGCTTAACTTGCTATTAATTTTTTTTTTGTTTTGATTTTTCGAGGTAGTCTTGCTCTAGTTGAGGCTGATCTAGAATTCACTATGTAGTCTCAGGGTGGCCTCAAACTCATAGCAATCCTTCTACCTCTGCCTCCCCAATGCTGGGATTAAAGGCGTGCGCCATCGTGGCTGGCTGCTAAGGCTATTTTTAACACAGATAGTTTTCTAAGTTGGTTTCATTTGAATCTTTTTTTTTTTTTTTTTTTGGTTTTTCAAGGTGGGGTCTCACTCTAGCCCAGGCTGACCTGGAATTCACTATGGAGTCTCAGGGTGGCCTCGAACTCACGGCAATCCTCCTACATCTGCCTCCCATATGCTGGGATTAAAGGCGTGCGACACCACGCCTGGTTCATTTAAATCTTTAAAAAAAATTATTTTTAGCTCCCTGGGCTAGAGGGAGACCCTACCTGGAAAATATATATATTTATGTTGTGATGATGGGAAAAATGTTCAACTGCTCTGAGTTGGCTGAATGAAACTGGCCTTTCTGAACATCCACATTACACACATGCTCTGACTACAGGGCTCTCTGGGGTCACAGGCATGTGCCATCACATCCGGCTGGCCTTAACCAGTAGTTAAGGCACTTGCTTGCATGCCAGGGCCAAACAAAAAATAATAATAATAGTTTAGGAGGGCGTGGTGGCATATGTCTTTAATCCCAGCACTCTGGAGACAGAGGTAGGAGGATCGCTGTGAGTCTGAAGCCAGCCTGAGACTACAGAGTGAATTCCAGGTCAGCCTGGGCTAGAGTGAGACCCTACCTCGAAAAACCAAAGGGGGGACAGGGGAGGCAAAGAAAAACCCTAGTGAATTTTCACAAAAATTCCAAGACAAAATCTGATGCTTTCTTACCTGAGAAGCTCCAGGGCTTGGGGTGGCAGCCAGTCTGGGATTTGGAGCTTTCTTCACAATGTCCGAAAAAGCTATGCCTGCCCCACCAGCAAGGCCTGGAAGGAAAAGGTGATTTCATATCTACACACACTGCAAGCGAAGAGGTTAGCTGAACAGCAGGTCACGCTGCAGAGACAAAATACTCTAAAACCAGGGGCCACACGTGCAGCTCAGGGCCAGGGAGCCTGCTTGGCATAAATGCGATTCAGGGTTCATATTTGAGAAGGGGATCAGGGTTCAATCCTAGACAAAAGTAAGAACAAAAGCAAAATGTGGGGCTGGAGAGATGGCTAAACGGTTAAGGCGCTTGCCTGTGAAGCCAAAGGACCCAGCTTCAATTCCCCAGGACCCACATAAGCCAGATGCACAAGGGGCACATGCATCTGGAGTTCTTTGCAGTGGCTGGAGACCCTGGAGTGCCTATTCTCTCTCTGTCTCTCTTTTCTCTATCTCTCTCTCTCTCTGCTTGTAAGCAAATAAATATTAAAAAAAAATTTTTTTAAACCACAAAAATGTGGGGCCTGGAAAGATGGCTTAATAGGTAAGGCACTTGCCTGCAAAGCCTAAGATGCGTAAGATGGCACATGTGTCTGGACTTTGTTTGCAATGGCTGGAGGCCCTTCTTGCTTACATGGGTACTGGGGAATCAAACCTGATTCCTTAGGTTTTGCAGGCAAGCAACTTAACCGCTAAGCCATCTCTCCAGCCACCATTCTTTTTTTATGTTTAATTTACTCATCTACAAGGAGAGAGAGAGGGGAGAGAAAAAACAATGGGGTTGCCAGGGCCTCCGGCCACTACAAATGGAACACCAGATACATGAACCATTTTGTGCATCTGGCTTTACATGGGAACTGTGTAATTGAACCAGGGTCATCAGGGTTTGCAGGCAAGCGCCTTAACCACTAAGCCATTTCTCCAGTTCTACTGCCCATTCTTTTTAAAAAAATTTTTTTTGTTTATTTTTATTACTTATTTGAGAGTGACAGAGAAAGAGGCAGATATAGAGAGAGAATGGGTGCGCCAGGGCCTCCAGCCACTGCAAACAAACTCCAGACACATGCACCCCCTTGTGCATCAGGCTAACATGGGTCCTGAGGAATTGAGCCTTGAACCAGGGTCCTCAGGCTTCACAGGCAAGGGCTTAACTGCTAAGCCATCTTTCCAGCCCCCCCCTTTTTTGTTTTTTTGAGGTAGGGTCTCACTCTGCTGGAATTCACTATGTGGTCTCAGGGTAGCCTCAAACTCATGGCGATCCTCCTACCTCTGCCTCCCGAGTGCTGGGATTAAAGGTGTGCGCCACCACACCCTGCTTCTGCTGCCCATTCTTATTTGAACCAATGTATCTTACTGTTCCCAGAGCTTACAGGGTTTTGTTTTGTTTTTTATATTTTTGTGTTTTTGCTAGGTCTAGAGTTCCCAGGTTTCTACTTCCCTACAATACTAGAGTTATAGGGCTGGAGCGATGGCTTAGCAGTTAAGGCGCTTGCCTGCAAAGCCTAAGGACCCACATTTGATCTCACTCCAGATCCCATGTAAGCCAGACACACAAAGATGAGGCAAGGGCAAGGTCGCACATGCGCACTCGGTGGTGCAAGCGTCTGGGGTTTGATTGCAGTGGCTGAGGCTCTGGCATGCCAATTCTCTCTCTCACTCTCTCTAAAAAAACTCTCTCTCTCTAAAAAAAAAAAAAGATTAGAGCTACAGATACGCTTGACCATGCAGCTGTTTATGTGCGTCCTGGGGATTGAACTCCAGTGACCTCGCAGGCCTCCTCAGGCCTCATGCTTACACAGGAAGTGCTCTTAACTATAAGCCATATCCTAAGCCCAATTTATTTATTTTTATTTAGTTTTTTATTTTTTATATTTTGGTTTTTCAAGGTAGAGTCTCATTCTAGCTCAGGCTGTCCTGGAATTCACCATGTAGTCTCAGGCTGGCCTCCAACTCACAGAGATCCTCCTACTTCTGCCTCCTGAGTGCTGGGATTAAAGGTGTGTGTTACCATGCTGGGCTTATTTATTTATTTTTGTTTGTTTCTTGTTTCTTAAATCTATTTTATTTATTTATTTATTTGAGATAGAGAGACAAAGAGGCAGATAGAGAAAACGGGTACAACAGGGCCTCTAGCCACTGCAAATGGACTCCAGATGCATGCACCACCTTGTGAGTGAGACCCTACCTGAACAAGCAAAATACATAGATAAAGAAATAAAAATAAAAGAAGTTATAAGTGGTGGTTGTGGTGTCGCATGCTGGTAGGAAACTGCCGAAGAGGCAGAGGCAGAAGGATCAGGAGTTCGAAGCCAGCCTGGGCTCACATTTTCCTACCCACTTTTTCACCCCCACAGACAACACACCTCACCACAGTACACCACCCAAACACTACCACACACACACACACACAAAGAAGTTAAAAGTAGGGCTGGAGAGATGGCTTAGTGGTTTAGATGCTTGTCTGCAAAGTAAGGACCCAGGTTCGAGTACTAGGTACCCACATAAAGCCAGATACACAAGGTGGCGTATGTGTCTGGAGTAAGTTTACAGTGGCTAGAGGCCCTGGAATGCCCATTCTCTCCTGCTTCCTCTCTCTTCCTCTTTCTCTTGCTCGCTCTCTCTCAAATAAAGAAAAAGAAAATATTTTTTAAAAAGGAATTTAGGGGAGCCAGTTGGAGGGGTTAGGAGAAAGAAAAAGAAGTTAAGCCAGGCATGGTGGTGCACACCATTAATCCCAGCACTCAGGAGGCAGAGGTAGGAGGATCGCCATGAGTTCAAGGCCACTCTGAGACTACATAGTGAATTCCAGGTCAGCCTGAACTAGAGCGAACCCCTACCTTGAAAAAAAAAAATAGCAACAACAACAAAGAAGTGAAAAGTAAACAGGAAAAAAATGGGACCTTGGGAGGGAAGGACAGACGTCCTGAGGTGCACAGCAGCCAGCATCTCCCAGGCAGAGACGGGGTGGTTCACCTGAGGAGGTTGGGGGCTGCTTGTAATGTGAGACTTTTCTGGGTGCCATTCATCAGAGCCACGGGCCTCGGGGAGCTGTCCAGGGTGCTGGACTCCTTGCCATGGTCCCCATGTCTTGCTCTGCTCGTTTGAAAAGATGGCTCTGGGTTTCATCCGTGGGCACTGCCCTCACCTCCCACCCACCAGCTGTCCAGACCCACGTCCACAGCCCTTAAGCATAACGTGGGCATTTCCAGTTTCCCTCTTCAGTGCTGGAGAGCTGGCTTAGCAGTTAAGGTTCAATTCCCCAGATCCCACATAAGCCAGCTGCACATGGTTGTACACGCATCTGGAGTTCGTTTGCAGTGGCTAGAGGCCCTGGTGCACCTGTTCTCTCTCTCTCTCTTCCTCTCATAAAGAATTTTTTATTTTTTATTTTTTGTTTTTTCAAGGTAAGGTTTCACTCTAGCCCAGACTAACCTAGAATTCACTATGTAGTCTCAGGCTGGCCTTGAACTCACAGTGATCCTCCTACCTCTGCCTTCCCAAGCACTGAGATTAAAGGCATGTGTCACCATGTCCAGCATAAATAATTTTTTAAAAAAAAAGTCTGAAAACTCAGTTTCCCTCTGCAGACCCTGTGCCCCTTTTCCCACTCTAAGTGGAGAATAAAGGACAGCCAGGCGTGGTGGTGCACACCTTTAATCCCAGCACTCCGCCACCCTGAGACTACATAGTGAATTCCAGGTCAGCCTGGGCTAGAGTGAGACCCTACCTTGAAAAGAAAAAAAAGATATATAGAGAGAACAAAGGACGAAAGGTGGGGCTGGAGAGATGTCTCAGTGTTTAAAGCATTTGCTTGCGAAGCTTGATGGCCTAGGTTAGATTCCTTCATACCCATGTAAAGCCAGATGCACAAAGTGGCACACGCTCCTAGAGTCGTTTGCAGTGGCAAGAGGCCCAGATATTCTGGTTCCTTCTCTCTTTCTCTCCCTTTCCCTGTTTCTCCTAAATATATACTTTTAAAAAATTATTTATTTATTTTAGAGAGATAGAGGCAGATAGAAAGAGAGAGAATGGGCACGCCAGACAGATGTGCTACCTTGTGCATCTGGTTTTACATGGGCCCTGGGCAATCGAACCTGGGTCCTTTGGCTTTGCAGACAAGCACCTTAACCGCTAAGCCATCTCTCCCACCCCTAAATATAATATATACTTTTTTTTTTAAGTACAAAGGATAAAGATTGCTTCTTGCCTGCTGGGAGGGAGAAAAATGAGGCAAGCATTCCCAAGACGCCACTGTTTCCGAACCCAGCTCCAGAGCAGCTGTTTATGGAGACAGCTGCGCCCCAGCCCCCGACCTACCGTGGAAAGCTCGGTACGCCGAACCCACGCACGCCGAGTTGGCAGTGTCTATGACATACACGGGAGCACCAAACACATCTGCGAGCACCTGGGAAGGAAGAACACAGAGGTTGTACCGGGCGAGTTACCCGTCCGAGAGAGCAGACAGCACTTTCCAGACTCTGCTCTCCTTCCTGGTGTCTTCCGACCCCTTCCAATCAACCGCTGTTGCCTTAAAAGAAACGCACTTGGTCTTGAGCTTCTAGTCCAGCAGCAGGGGAAGGCAGGCCAGTAGAGGAAGAGGGTCATTGTGCAGGGCTGGCACCAGTACCTACCTGTAAGATGTCTCTATTGTGAGATGCCCCCCCTGTGGCCAAAATCTTGGTCTTGGGCACTGCAACAGAAAAGATAAAAACAAAAATCAGGGCTGGAGAGGTGGCTTAGAGGTTAAGGCACTTGCCCGCAAAGCCTAAAAATGCTTGTTCGAATCTCCAGGTCCCACATAGCCAGATGCAAAAGAGACACAAGCGTGCAACGTCGCACATGTGCACAGGGGGCGCTTGTGTCTGGAGTTCGTTCACAGCGGCTGAAAGGCCCTGGTGCGCCCATTTTCTCTCCCTCCCTCAAAAATAACATAATAATAAAAACAAAACGGAACTGGACGTGGCAATTGCCCCCAGGCAGAATGGGCTGTGTTCTAGTCCTCCCCCATACATGGCTTGTGAAGGGGACCACCTCTGACATCACTCAGGACACCCCAAGCTGGCCCTCTCCAAGCAGGCCTGCCACATGTGAGTTCTTTATGACGCTCCTGTTCATCCATCTTTTTGGTTTTTTTTTTTTCAAGGCAGAGTTTCACTCTAGCCCAGGCTGACCTGGAATTTACTATGTAGTCTCAGGGTGGCCTCGAACTCACGGCCATCCTACCTCTGCCTATCGAGTGCTGGGATTAAAGGCATGTGCCAACATGCCAGGCTATCTTTTTATTTATTTATTTTTAAAAATATTTTGTTTTTATTTATTTGTTAGAGAGACAAAATGGCCACACCAGAGCCCCTGGCCACTGCAAACAAACTCCAGGTGCATGTGCCACCTTGTGCATCTGCCTTACATGGGTACTGGGAAATTGAACCTGGGTCCTTAAGCTTCTTAGGCAATCGCCGTAACCACTAAGCCATCTCTCCAGCCCCACTTTTTTTGAGGCAAGGCCTCACTTTAGCACACACTGACCCTGATCTCATGGTAATGCTCCTACTTTAGCCTTCAGGCATATGCTACCACACTTGGGTTTATCCACGTTTTAAAAACAATTTTAGGACATGTGTTTATTGCCAAATGTCCACATAAGGACTCCTTTTGATTAGCTGAGGTAAAAAAAAACAAAGTAACACGTCCAGTCATGTCTTTATATTCACCCCTTTATATGAACGCATCAATGAGTTATGATCTAGAGTTCTGCAGAAAAAAACTTTATTTACTTACATACACATATGCACACACACATATATACATACATACATATATGCATATATATAATTTTTTTTGATTTTTCAATTTTTCAAGGTAGAATCTCACTCTAGCCCAGGACCTGGAATTCCCTCTGTAGTCTCAGGGTGGCTTTGAAGTCAGGGTGACTGTCTCCCAAGTGCTGGGATTAAAGGCATGTGCCACCACGCCCAGCTATATATTTTTTTATTTTAGAGAAAGCAAGTGAGAGAGAGAGAGAGAGAATTGGTGCGCCAGACGACCAGACAGATGTGCTACCTTGTGCATCTGGTTTTACATGGGCCCCTGGGCAATCGAACCTGGGTCCTTTGGCTTTGCAGACAAGCACCTTAACCGCTAAAGCCATCTCTCCCACCCCTAAATATAATATATACTTTTTTTTTTAAGTACAAAGGATAAAGATTGCTTCTTGCCTGTGGGAGGGAGAAAAATGAGGCAAGCATTCCCAAGACGCCACTGTTTCCCGAACCCCAGCTCCAGAGCAGCTGTTTATGGAGACAGCTGCGCCCCAGCCCCCCGACCTACCGTGGAAAGCTCGGTACGCCGAACCCACGCACGCCGAGTTGGCAGTGTCTATGACATACACGGGAGCACCAAACACATCTGCGAGCACCTGGGAAGGAAGAGAACACAGAGGTTTGTACCGGGCGAGTTACCCGTCCGAGAGAGCAGACAGCACTTTCCAGACTCTGCTCTCCTTCCTGGTGTCTTCCGACCCCTTCCAATCAACCGCTGTTGCCTTAAAAGAAACGCACTTGGTCTTGAGCTTCTAGTCCAGCAGCAGGGGAAGGCAGGCCAGTAGAGGAAGAGGGTCATTGTGCAGGGCTGGCACCAGTACCTACCTGTAAGATGTCTCTATTGTGAGATGCCCCCCCTGTGGCCAAAATCTTGGTCTTGGGCACTGCAACAGAAAAGATAAAAACAAAAATCAGGGCTGGAGAGGTGGCTTAGAGGTTAAGGCACTTGCCCGCAAAGCCTAAAAATGCTTGTTCGAATCTCCAGGTCCCACATAGCCAGATGCAAAAGAGACACAAGCGTGCAACGTCGCACATGTGCACAGGGGGCGCTTGTGTCTGGAGTTCGTTCACAGCGGCTGAAAGGCCCTGGTGCGCCCATTTTCTCTCCCTCCCTCAAAAATAACATAATAATAAAAACAAAACGGAACTGGACGTGGCAATTGCCCCCAGGCAGAATGGGCTGTGTTCTAGTCCTCCCCCATACATGGCTTGTGAAGGGGACCACCTCTGACATCACTCAGGACACCCCAAGCTGGCCCTCTCCAAGCAGGCCTGCCACATGTGAGTTCTTTATGACGCTCCTGTTCATCCATCTTTTTGGTTTTTTTTTTTTCAAGGCAGAGTTTCACTCTAGCCCAGGCTGACCTGGAATTTACTATGTAGTCTCAGGGTGGCCTCGAACTCACGGCCATCCTCCTGCCTCTGCCTATCGAGTGCTGGGATTAAAGGCATGTGCCAACATGCCAGGCTATCTTTTTATTTATTTATTTTTAAAAATATTTTGTTTTTATTTATTTGTTAGAGAGACAAAATGGCCACACCAGAGCCCCTGGCCACTGCAAACAAACTCCAGGTGCATGTGCCACCTTGTGCATCTGCCTTACATGGGTACTGGGAAATTGAACCTGGGTCCTTAAGCTTCTTAGGCAATCGCCGTAACCACTAAGCCATCTCTCCAGCCCCACTTTTTTTTGAGGCAAGGCCTCACTTTAGCACACACTGACCCTGATCTCATGGTAATGCTCCTACTTTAGCCTTCAGGCATATGCTACCACACTTGGGTTTATCCACGTTTTAAAAACAATTTTAGGACATGTGTTTATTGCCAAATGTCCACATAAGGACTCCTTTTGATTAGCTGAGGTAAAAAAAAACAAAGTAACACGTCCAGTCATGTCTTTATATTCACCCCTTTATATGAACGCATCAATGAGTTATGATCTAGAGTTCTGCAGAAAAAAACTTTATTTACTTACATACACATATGCACACACACATATATACATACATACATATATGCATATATATAATTTTTTTTGATTTTTCAATTTTTCAAGGTAGAATCTCACTCTAGCCCAGGACCTGGAATTCCCTCTGTAGTCTCAGGGTGGCTTTGAAGTCAGGGTGACTGTCTCCCAAGTGCTGGGATTAAAGGCATGTGCCACCACGCCCAGCTATATATTTTTTTATTTTAGAGAAAGCAAGTGAGAGAGAGAGAGAGAGAATTGGTGCGCCAGGGCCTCAGCCACTGAAGCCAAACTCCAGACACTTGAGCCACCTAGTGGGCATGTGTAATCTTGCACTTGTGTTTGGGTAATGTGGGATCTGGAGAGTCAAACATGGATCCTTAGGCTTTGCAAACAAGCACCTTAACCGCTAAGCCATCTCTCCAGCCCAGAAAAAAAAATTATTTTATTTTTATTTTTTGTAAAAACCTTAAAAATTGTTTATTTGAAGCTGAACAGATGGCTCAGCAGTTAAGGCACTTGCCTGCAAAGCCAAAGGACCCATGTTCAATTCCCCAGGATCCACATAAGCCAGATGCACAAGGTGGCACATGTGTCTGGAGTTCATTTACAGTGGCTGTAGCTAGTGCACCCATTCTCTTTATCTCTCTTTTAAATAAACAGATAAAAAATTTTAAAAATTCAAGTTATTTAGTTGAAGCCAGGCATAGTGGCACTTTCAACCCAGCACTTGGGAGACAGGTAAGAGGCTCACTGTGAGTTCGAGGCTATCCTGACACTACATAGTGAATTCCAGGTCCGCCTGGACTAGAGTGAAACCCTACCTTGAAAAGCCAAAAAAAAAAAAAAAAAAAATTATTTGAGGTTGGAGAGATGGATCAGCAGTTAAGGTACTTGCCTGCAAAGCCCAAGGACCTGAACTCAATTCTCCAGTACCCGTGTAAGCCAGATGCACAACGTGGCACATGTGTCTGGAGTTCATTTGCAGCAGCTGGAGGCCCTGATGCACCTCTTTCCCTCTCTCAATCTCTCAACTAACTAACTAAATAAATAAATAAATAAAAATTTTAAAAAATATTTATTTGAAAGAGAGAGAGAATGTGTGCACCAGGGCCTCCAGCCACTGTAAACGAACCCAAGACACATGTGCCACTTTGTGCATCTGGTTTACATGGGTACTGGGGAATCAAACCTGGGTCCTTAGGCTTTGTAGGAAAACATTTTAACCGCTAAGCCATCCCTCCAAGCCCCATAAAATTTTTAGTTTTTTTTTTTTTTTTGAGATAGGGTCTTACTCTAGCCCAGGCTGACCTGGAACTCACTCTGTAGTCCCAGGCTGGCCTTGAGCTCACAGCCATCCTCCTACATCAGCCTCTCAAGTGCTGGGATTAAAGGCATGCATTGCTATGCCTGGCAGTTGCAAAAAAAAAAAAAATCTTTAATTACTTTATTTATGTGCACATATGTGTGTAAATGCACACACTAGGGTCTCTTGCCACTGCAAATGAGTGCCAGTCTAGCTTTACATAAGTACTGGGCAATTGAACTTGGGCAAGCAAGTATCTTTAACCACTGATCCATCTTCCCAGCCCCATGCAGAAGAATCTTTAATTGACAAATTGCTAGGCCATTCAAAAGAGCAAGCCAGGTGTGGTGGCGCTCACTTTTAATCCCAGCACTTTGGAGACAGAGGTAGAAGGAACACTGTGAGCTCAAGGCCACCCTGGGACTACACAGTGAGTTCCAGGTCAGCCTGGGCTACAGTGAGACCCTACCTTGGGGGAAAAAAAAAAAAAAAAAACACATTGGCACATGCATCTGGAGTTCATTTGCAGTGGCTGGAGGGCCAGGCGCATCTGTTCTCTCTCTCCCTCCTTCCCTCCCTCTTTCTGTCAAATAAATATATAAAAATAAAATATTTTAAAAAATTTTTTAAAAAACACCATAGATGGTGGTGGGAGGAGAGTATGATCATGGCATGGCATATAGTCTATATGTATGAAAGTTGTTGGGCTGGAGAGGTGGCTTAGCAATTAAGGCACTTGCCTGTGAAGCCTAAGGATGCAGGTTCAATTCTCCAGTACCTACATAAGCCCGATGCACAAGGCGACACATGCACCTAGAGTTTGTTTGCAGTTGCTAGAAGCCCTGGCACATTCCATTCTCTCTCTATCTGCCTCTTTCTCTCTCTCTCTCTCTTTCTCAAGTAAGTAAACAAAATATTGAAAAATAGAAAGTTGTCAATAAAGTTAAAAAATACACATGCTTAGCTTAAGCTCCCCCCTCCTCTGCCTCATCTCCCTTACCCCCTAGTACTTCTTACATTTTTTTTCCCCACATAGGCTCTTGCTCTAGCCCAGCCTCGCCTGGAATTGGGCCTCCCTCCTGAGAGCTGGGATTAAAGGTGTGCACCACCACGCCCAGGTATTTTTCCCTTTTGGCTTCAGTCATTCAAGGTCGGCTACCTTCCCCGCCCTTCTCCCTTGAAGCCTCCCCCTCCCTCTCATGGGCTCCTTTCTAGTTTTCTGGCATCTATGCACACGTTCTCCCACAATACATACCCACATATATAAAGGTTTTAAGATAGGATCCGCCTGAGAGAGAACATATGGTGTTTGTCTTTCTACACCTGGGTTACCTCACAAAGCAAGAATAGAAAGAAATTTTCTTAAGTTTGTAAGTGCCATAGAACCTATCTTTACAACATTTTTTTTGGGGGGGGGGTCTTCCATCTCTTCCTTCCAAGTTCTGGGAGTATAGGCATGTGCTCATTTATTATATTATTATTATTATATTATATATTATATGTCTGGCTCATTTGATAATTCAGAAAATAGGGGTCAGGTGTGATGTGGCACATCTTTAGTCACAGCACTCATAAGGCAGAGGCAGGAGGATTGCTGTGAGTTTGAGGCCAGTCTGGAAGTACAGAGTGAGTGCCAGGTCAGTCTGGGCTAGAGAGATCTTATCTTGAAAAAAAAAAAAAAGTGAAGCCGGGCGTGGTGGTGCACGCCTTTAATGCCAGCACTTGGGAGGCAGAGGCAAGAGGATCACCATGGGTTCGAGGCCATCCTGAGACTACATAGTGAATTCCAGGTCAGCCTGGGCTACAGTGAGACCCTACCTCGAAAAACAAAAAACAAAAAAAGTGAGAAAATAGGAGTCTGGGGAAATTGCTCAGTGGTTAGTGGCGGTGCCTTACAAAGCCTGCCAGACTGAGTTCGATTCTCCAGTAGCCATGTACAGCCAGATGCACAGGGTAGTGCATGCATCTGGAGTTTGTTTGCAGTAGCAAGAGGCCCTAGTGCACCCATTCTCTCTCTTCTCTCTCCTCTCTCTCTCTCTCTCTCTCTCTGCTTGCAAGTAAATAAATAGAAATATTTTAAAAAATATTTTATTTACTTTTTATGAGAGAGAGAACATGCGAGAGAACTGGGACGACGGGGTCTCTAGCCACTGCAATTCAACTCCAGACGCATGCGCTACTTTGTACACATGGGTGACCTTGTGTGAATGCATCACGTGGGTTCTGGACAGCTGAACCCAGGTCCTTGGGCTTCACAGGCAAGCACCCGAACTGCTAAACCATCTCTTCAGCCCCTACTTATTTTATTTTACTTTTTGAGAGAGAAAGAGAGCAAGAGGCAGAGAGAGAGAATGGGTGTACCAGGGCCTCTAGCCACTGCAAGCGAACTCCAGATGCATGTGCCACCTTGTGCATCTGGCTTACATGGGTACTGGGGAATAAAATCTGGGTTCTTAGGCTTCACAGGTGAGTACCTTACCACTAAGCCATCTCTCCAGCCCCAAGAATATTCTTTAAAACATATTTTATTTTAGTCAGTGACGCATACTTTTAATCCCAGCACTCAGGAGGCAGAGGTAGGAGGAACACCATGAGTTAGAGCCCACCCTGAAACTACATAGTGAACTCCAGGTCAGCCTGGGTAGAGTGAGACCAAACCTCCAAAAACCAATAATTAAATTAAATTAAATTAAAGTGCCAGGGCTGGAGAGATTGCTGAGTGGTTAAGATGCTTGCCCGTAAAGTCTAATGACCTGGGTTTGATTCTCCAGTACCCACAAAAACCCAGATGCACAAAGTGGTGTATGCATCTAGAGTTCATTTGCAGCAGAAAGAAGCCCTGGTATACCCATTCTCTCCCCCTCTCTATGCTTGAAAATAAATAAATAAATATATTTTTAAAATAGAGGCTGGAGAGATGGCTTAAAAGTTCCTGCGAAGCCTAAGGACCCATGTTTGACTCTCCAGATCACACATAAGTCAGATGCACAAAAATGAGGCAAGCACAAGGTCACAAATGCCCACTAGGTGGCGCAAGTGTCTGGAGTTTGATATTAGTAGCTGAGGTCCTGGTGCACCAATTCTCTCTCTCTCTCTCTCTCTCTCTCTCTCTCATAAAAAAATAAAATAAGGGGCTGGAAATAAGGCTTAGTGGTTAAAGCACTTGCCTGTGAAGCCTAAAGACCCTGGATCGACAGAGGCTCGATTCCCTAGGACCCACGTGTGGTGGTTTGAATAGAATAGATGGCCCCCAATATATTCAGTTGTTTATTTGTTTGTAGTTTGCATCTGCAGCCACCTGGCTGGAGGCAGTGTCACTGGGTGTATCTTAAAGTGTGGTGGTGGGTTTCAGATTTCAATCTAAAGATATACAAAGTGTGCCTAGCTGGAGCTCCTGAAGTGTGCCATGGCTTATGGCTTTTAGGCTTGTAATTCTCTCTCTGCTTGGTCCTGTGAAGGCAGGCCAGCTTCTTCTGCCATTATGGAACTTCCCCTGGATCTGTAGGCTTCAATAAACCCCTTCCTCCATAACTGTGTCTGGTCTGGAAGTTCATCTCAGTGAACCTGAATCTGTCTGCTACACCATGTAAGCCATATGCACAAAGTGGCACATTAGTATGGAGTTCGCTTGCAGTGGCTGGAGGCCCTGGTGCACCCATTCTCTATCTTTCTGCTTCTTTCTCTGTCTGTTCCTCTCAAATAAATAAATAAAAATAAAAACAAATAAAATAATCCGAGTGTGGTGGCACACACCTTTAATCCCAGCACTTGGGAGGCAGAAGTAGGAGGATCACCGTGAGCTGGGGGCCACGCTATGAGTTCAAGGCAACTCTGAGACTACATAGTGAACTGCAGGTCAGCCTGGGCCAGAGAGAGACCCTACCTCAAAAAACTAACTAACTAACTAACTAACTAACTAAATAAATAAATAAATAAACAAAAATTCTTTAAAAAATATTTTAAAAATAAGCCAGACATGGTGGCACACGCCTTTAATCCCAGCACTCGGGAGGCAGAGGTAGAAGGATCACCATGAGTTCAAGGCCACCCTGAAACTACATAGTGAATTCCACGTCAGCCTGGGCTAGAGTGAAACCCTACCTTGAAAACACCAGGGCTGGAGAGATGGCTCAGTGGTTAAGATGTTTGCCTGCAAAGCCTGGGTTTGATTCCCCAGTACTCATGTAAAGCCAGATGCACAAGGTGGCACATACATATGGAGTTTATTTACAGTGGCTACAGGCCCTGGCTCACCCATTCTTTCTGCTTGTAAATAAGTAAATAAATAAATAAAATTTTTAAAAAAGAGATTCTTTAAAATACACAAATAAAGCCGGGCATGGTGGCGCACACCTTTAATCCCAGCACTCGGGAGGCAGAAGTAGGAGGATCACTGTGAGCTGGGGGCCACGCTGGTACTGCATAGTGAATTCCAGGTCAGCCTGGGCTAGAGTGAGACCCTACCTCAAATAAAAACTGCAGAAAAAGAGAGACAGAGAGAGAGAGAGCACTGAGACAATGGCTCAGTGGCTAAAGGTGCTTGTTTAAAAAGCCTACCAGCTTCAGGCGGCCTGGAACTCACAGTGATCCTCATACTCAGCTTCCTGAGAGTTGGAGTGTGTTTGAATACTTAATCTCCAGCTGGTAGTGCTGTTTGGGAGGGTTGTGGAACCTTTGGGAGGGGCGTGGAGCTTTGCTGGAGGAATGTGTCACTGGGGAAAGCCTTAACAGTGTTATAGCCCAGCCCTGCTTAAGACAGCCAGCTCTTGCTACCTCCTCCCCACTGGTGTGAGGATGTGATGCAGTGTCACCTGGCCCTTCCACGCTTTCTCGGCATGATGAAACGTTCCCTCAAAACCGTAAGCTGGGGTTGGAGAGAATGGCTTAGTGGTTAAGCACTTGCCTATGAAGCCTAAGGACCCTGTTTCGAGGCTCGATTCCCCAGGACCCACGTTAGCCAGATGCACAAGGGGGCGCACGTGTCTGGAGTTCATTTACAGTGGCTGGAGGCCCTGGCGTGCTCATTTTCTCTCTCTCTCTCTCTCTCTATCTGCCGCTTTCTCTCTCTGTCTGTTGCTCTCAAATAAATAAAATAAATAAATGAAAAAACAAACAAACAACAACAACAAAAAACTGTAAGCTGGAAATAAACACTTTCATTTCACAAGCTGCTTCCGATCACACAAGTTGCTTCCGGTTGAGTGTCTTGTCCCAGAGAAGACAAGAAAGCAGCTGCTGTACCCGGACCGAGGACACAGCGTGAGCTGGCCGGTGCACGTGGCAGCCTGGAGAGTGGTGCCTCACGTGGGTGCAGCCCTTTGTGGCTCCAAGAACATTTACTTAACAGAGCTTGTTTCAGAAGAACACGGCAGTAGAGCTGGCAAGACAGGTTTAATTCTGCTCTTAAAGCTTGCTAAGAGGATAAGAATCTTCGTGCTGTAGAAGAAATGCTTTTTAAAAATAATCTCATAAGCCCTTCGTAGCTCTCTGCCCTGCCTCTTCCTGCGCCCTCACCCTGGGCTGTTGGCAATGGTCCCTCAGCTCCCAAATGTAACCTTCCGGTAGCTCAAGGACCCCTGCCAGGTACTCAGAGCCAGCTTCCCCACCCTGCTTACCCAGCCTCAATTCTCAGAGAACTCTGAAGGCGTTGGCTACCTGTGTGAGATTTCTTCTTAGGCTTTTAGGGTGGTGAGATGAAGAGGGTGGGAATGTAGATAGTGATCATTGTATATTAATATTCAAATCTGCATTGAGGCCTAGGGAGATGGCTCAAACTGGAGTACCCAAATTTAATCCCCAGACCGTACATAAAAAGTCAGGATGTCGGCTGGAGAGATGGCTTAGCGGTTAAGAGCTTGCCTGTGGACCCTAAGGACCCCAGTTCGAGGCTCAATTCCCCAGGACCCACATAAGCTAGATGCACAGGGTGGCACATGCATCTGAAGTTCATTTACAGTGGCTGGAGGCCGTGGTGCACCCATTCTCTCTCTTTCTCTCTCTGTTGCTTTCAAATAAATAAAATAAAATAAATCTTTAAAAAAAAATAAAAAAGAAGGTGATGGGACAGGCCTACAATCCTGGCACCTGGGAGTTGGAGGAAAGAGGATCAGTTCAAGGCCAGCTGGTGTGACATGAAACCCCGTCTCAAAAACAACAAAGAAAGCTGGGCGTGGTGGCGCGTGCCTTTAATCCCAGTACTCGGGAGGCCAAGGTAGAAGGATCAGTGTGAGTTCAAGGCCAGCCTGAGACTACATAGTGAATTCCAGTTCAGCCTGAGCTAGAAGGATACCTGACCTCAAAAAAATAAAAAAGAAAACAAAACAAACAAACAAACAAACAAACAAAAACCAAAGAGTTATATTGACCTAAAACATGCATCCTGAAACATGTACACATTTCAAACCTGTCACTTAATAAATTTTTTATGGGCTGGAGAGACGGCTCAGAGGTCAAAGGCACTTGCTTGCAAAGCCTGATGGCCTGGGTTCTGTCCCCCGGCACTCATGTAAAGCCAGATGTACAAAGTGGTACATGTGTCTGGAGTTCATTTGCAGTGGCAGGAGGCCCTGGCATACCCATACTCTCTCAATGCTTCTTTTTTTCCCCTTTCTCTCTCTCAAATAATATTTTTTAAAAATGTATAAACTAAGCCGGGAGTGGTGGTGCACACCTTTAATCCCAGCACTCGGGAGGCAGAGGTAGGAGGATCGCCGTGAGTTCGAGGCCACCCTGAGACTCCATAGTGAATTCCAGATCAGCCTGGGCTAGAGTGAGACCCTACCTTGAAAGCCCAAAAAACATTTAACAAACTAAACACATCCATGTAACTCAATATAGAATATGGGTAGCAACTAAGAGTTGCTCTCGTCCGTCTCCTATGACAGGTAACCGCCTTGTAACAACGCAAGTCGTATCCGCCTGGAGTTTGTGTACCCAGAATCCTGCCACGTGGACTCGTGTGCTTGGCTTCCCTTGCTCAGCGTGTTAAATTGTGGCAGTCACCCATGTTGTTAATTAAAGGTGGCTCACTTCCGGTTCTCCTCATGCTAGCTTATCCTGTCCAGTGTTCAGACACTGGCTTGCTTCCATCACGGGACTGTCAGGCATAGCGTCCCAAAGAATGTTCTGGAAGACGTCTTTATGTGGTATCTCTGTTCTGTAGAAGGAAGACTGCTGGGAAAGTGTATGCTCAGCTTCGATAGATGCCACCTAACAGGTTTTCTGAGAGGCTAACCCAGTGCTTATTTTTATAGTATCCTTTGACTTGGCTGGTTCAAAGGCATAATAAAACTTCCTACACAAAACGCAAGCTGTCCCTGAAAGGCTCCCACGGGGCCCTGAAGCAGAAAGGCTTTACAGGCCTCTACCTTCTCTGGTGTCAACACTGCTGTCAGAACAACCAATACATCTCAGAAACCCAAGCACTGGCTGCGGGGTCCAGCCTCCTCAAAGACCCCCAGAGGAGCCTGACTCCATCAATAGGGCGGAGTCACTGACCTCCCGAACCTGTTTGCTCCATAGCTTAAGATCTTAGGAATCCCTTCCTCTCTCCTGCTGGCCTTCCCCGCACGCCTCGGGTCTGCCCTCTCCAAGCCAACCCTGAGCTTGCTGGGTTTTTTTGTTTTGATTTGTTTTTCCGAGGCTGACCTGGAATTCACTATTTAGTCTCAGGGTGGCCTCGAGCCATGGTGATCCTCCTACCTCTGCCTCCTGAGTGCCGGGATCAAAGGCATGTGCCACCAATGCCAGGCCTCACTTGCTTTTTTGTTTTGTTTTGTTCTGTTTTGTTTTTTTGAGGTGGGGGTCTCACTCTTTCCAGGCTGACCTGGAATTCACTTTGTAGTCTCAGGGTGGCCTTGAACTCATAGCAATTCTCCTACCTCTGCCTCCCAAGTGCTGGGATGGCCCGGCTCCTTACTTGTTTTTGCCTGTGTAATGTTGTGTGTGTGTGTGTGTGTGTGTTTGTTTGTGTATAGGGGCCAGAGGTTGATGTCACATGTCTTCCTCCATTCCTCTCTATTATCTTTACTGACCAGGGTCTCTCTCACTTGCACCCAGAGTTCACTCATTTCCTTGGCCTAAGTATCCAGCTTGTCCCAGAGATCCCGGCTCCACTTCCCACGCTGGGATTACAGGTGGCTGCCAAACTCACCTGGCAGTTACGTACGTGGGTGCTTGGGATCTAAACTCTGGTCCTCAACTCTGGTCCTCACGCTTGCATAGCAAGCGCCTTACCCACTGAGGCAGCTCCCCAGCCCTTCCTCTGACTGGTGATAGTGGTAGTGGTGTCTCCCCTAGCCCCCCCCCCCCGGGCTTTCTGGTCCAAGCTGAGAGGCCCAGTGGTGGTCCCAAACCAGTGTCCTCCCACGTGCACTGCCCAGGTCGTCAGGGTCCAGGGCTCTGCCGCTGGAAACTGCGACCTCTCTCAAGTCCTAGAGTTCATGACCAAGACCAGGTGATGAGGAATGGAGCCGAGAAGCTAGCCACCCTTCCTCCTGTTCTGCCCTTACCCACAGACTCCTACCAACTCACTTTCTCACTCCATCAGGCCCAGCTCCTCCTGCTTCCTGCCCGAGGCACCCTGGAACGGGAGACTTAGCAGACACCACCCTCCAGGGCCTGGGGACCCCCGTCCCAGAATGCATCCTGCTGGCCGCTCACTTACTGACTCGATAGCCCAGGCCTTCTGCATGAATCCTCTTGGCCATGAATTGTCCTTCGATCAGTGCTCGAATCTCCACGTCCCCAGGGAATGCCGAGACCTGTCTCCAGAAGGTAGGCAGAGTGAGAAACTCTCACTGTCCCCTCGTATGTGTGATCTTTTAAAATAGTAGCCCAGACTTAGAATCCACAGCCAGTTACACACCCACACAGATGCAGCTTCCAGTCTCACATGGGTGTCACTATGGGGACTCACAGACCTGCACGGCTCGGGTTCAGGCACCCAACTGTTGAAGTTCTGACTCTGCCATTCAGCACTATGACCTTGAATATGTTATGTAAACCTTGCCTTATTCTCTTTATTTAAAAAACAGGGCTGTACTGAGACTGCATAGTGAATTCCAGGTTAGCCTGAACTAGAGACCCTACCTTACCTTGAAAAACCAAAAAAAAAAAAAAAAAAACAGGGCTGGAGAGATGGTTGAGCCATTAAGGCGCTTGCCTGCGAAGCCTAAGGACCCATACTGGATTCTCCAGTTGCACAAAGGTGAGGCAAGTGCAAGATCATACATGACCACTAGGTGGCACAAGCATCTGGAGTTCAACTTCAGTAGCTGAGGCCCTGGCACACCAATTCTTTCTGTGTCTGTCTGTCTGTCTCTCTCTCTCACACTCTTTCTTAAAAAAAAAAAAAAAAAAAAAAGTTAATACCCAGGCATGGTGCATGCCTTTAATCCCAGCACTTGGAAGGCAGAGGTAGAAGGATCACCTTGAGTTCAAGGCCACCCTGAGACAGGTCAGCCTGGGCTAGAGTGAGACCCTACTTGGAAATACCAAAAATTAAAATTAAAAAATTTAAAAATTAAAAAAAAACAAAAACAGAGGTGAAGCCGGGTGTGATGGCACACACTTTAGTCCCAGCACTCAGAAGGCTGAGGTAGGAGGATTGCTGTGAGTTCAAGGGCACCCTGAGACTACATAATGAATTCCAGGTCAGCCTGTGAAGATTGAGAACCTATCTTGAAAAAAAAAAAAAAAAAAAGGTGATGCAGGCACCCACCCATTTTATAAGATGATCAAAACCAAATTGGACAAAGCCTAGTTTATGCAACTGACACTTGAAAAGCAAGAGCCCAGGAGCTTATGCAGAGAACTCACAACTATGGCTAAGTGACGGGATGATGCTGAGAACCCACTGCTACGGCTACAGAGCATCCTCTGTGCTGACACTTATGAGAGTCACCCTCAGGCTGAGCCCTGCTTTTACAGCCCCCGAGGCCAAGAACTACAACTGCCGCTCTCCCCCTCACAAGCTATGATCGTCCAACACCCAGCTTATCAAACTGTAGACTGGAGGCTGGGGATATAGTTCCATGGGAGAGTGCTTACCTGGCAAATACAAAACCCTGGGTTCAAACCCCAGTGTGGAAAAAATAAATAAATAAATAAGTAAATCTTTGTGAGTTTTTCTAAGCTATAAATTGCAATCCCATATGGGGTTATGTGATTGAATGTGGGCGTCGTGAAAGGTTTAGCAACAGTAGGGCCAGAGAGACGGCTCAGCAGTTAAAGGCGTTTGTTCGCAAAGCCTAATGGCCCGGGTTTGATTTACCCAGTACCCATGTAAGCCAGATGCACAAAGAGGCACATGCATCTGGAGTTCAGTTGCAGCAGCTGGAGGCCCTGGCATGCCTATTCATATTCTCTCTTTCTCTGCTTGCAAATAAGCAAGTATAATATGTAAAAATAAATAACTAAAATAAAAAAAAAATTGGGCCAGAGAGATGGCTTAGCAGTTAAGGCACTTCCCTGTGAAGCCTAAGGACCCATGTCCAACTCTCTAGGTCCCTTGTAAGCCAGATGCACAAGGTGATGCAAGCACACAAGGTCCCACATGCACACAAGGTTGCACATGCATCTAGAGTTTGATTTCAGTGGCTGGAGGCCCTGGTATCCTAATTCTTTCTCTCTCTCTCACACATTAGAAAAAAAAAAAAAGGCCAGTTCAGCAACAGCAAAAGGTTTCTAAATGTGCAACAACCAAAAACTATTTCAAAATCAAGTGTGTTGCCGGGCGTGGTGGTGCACGCCTTTAATCCCAGCACTCGGGAGGCAGAGGTAGGAGAATCGCCATGAGTTCAAGGCCACCCTGAGACTTCATAGTGAATTCCAGGTCAGCCTGGGCTACAGCAAGACCCTACCTCGAAAAACCAAAAATAAAAATAAAAAATCAGTGTGTCATTAATCAGAAGTATTTCCAGCAGCACTTGCCCTTAATGCACCACGTGACCTCAGTGCATCCTTGGCTCAGCAGTTAAAGGAACTTGCTTGTGAAACCTGATGGACTGGGTTCAATTCCCCAGTATCCAGGTAAAGACAGACACACAGTGATGCATATGTCTGAGCTTCGTTTGCAGAAGCACAAGGCTCTGGTATGTTCAGTCTCATTCTCTCTCTCTATTTATAAATATATGTACATATATATATATATACACACATATTTATATTAATATATTTTTTAAGGAAAAAATATGTGTGTGCTGGTGCATGCCTTTAATCCCAGCACTTGGGAGGCAGAGGTAGGAGGATGACTGCGAGTTTGAGGCCACCCTGAAACTTCCTACTGAATTCAGGTCAGTCTGGACTAGAGTGAAACCCTACCTCAAAAAAAAAAATTTGTTAAAAAAAAAATCTGGCTGTGGTAAGGCACTCTTTTAATCGAAGCACTTGGTAGGCAGAGGTAGGAGGATCACTGTGTGTTCAAGGTCAGCCTGAGACTAAATAGTGAATTCTAGGTCAGCCTGGGCTAGAGTGAGACTCTATCTTGAAAAACAAAAAAATAAATAAATAAATAGGGCTGGAGAAATGGTTCAGTTAAAGGTGCTTGCTTGCAAAGTCTGATGGCCCCAGGCTCAATTCCCCAGTACCCACATAAAGCCAGATGCACAAAGTGGCGCAGGCATCTGTAGTCTGCTTGCAGTGGCAGGAGGCCCAGGCATGCCCATACTCATTCTCTCTCTGTGTGTCTTCCTCTTTCTCTCTGTCTCTCTCTCTCTCTCAAACAAATAAATAAAAATATTTAATAAATAAACAAACAGAAGCTCTGTGCAGTGGCACACATCTTTGATCCCAGCACTCAGGGGGCTGAGGTAGGAGGATTGTCACAGTGAGACCGAGGCAAGCCTGGCTGCAGAATGGGTTCCAGGTTGGCTCAGGACAGTCACACACACCTACTGAGGGAAGGAAAGAAGACTAGCATTGCCTCCTCCTTGATGAGCATACGGCTTATCTCGGCTGCATCTTTCATACTGTGGGACATACAGTGTCTCAATGTGTGAACAGAAACCCAACTGATCACACCCAAAGACCAAGATGAACTTCCCTATACCTTATCCAAAGCATTCCACTGAACCTCAACATGCAAGACTGTTTTCAGGCACCAACTGATGCCTGTTGACCGTTACAGCGACTAGAGAAGCTCCCTAACACCCACTGGAGTCACAAGCATCCCTCAGCTCCAACCCAATTCATGGCAATCACTCTTTATTACTATCAGGAAGTTGTTTACAAGTCTAATAACTGACGGAATCTCGGGAGGAGCCACATGGTGAAGAAGAAAGAAAACACTGGCGTCTAAGCCAGGCAGAAGTAGGGGGCTGGAGAGATGGCTTAGCAGCTAAGGCGCTTGCCTGCAAAGCCTAATGACCCAGGTTCACTTCCCCAGCACCCATGTAAAGCCAGATGCACAAAGCGGCCCATGCATCTAGAGTTCATTTGCAGTGGCTGGAGGCCCTGGTGCGCCCATTCTCCCCCCTGCCCTCTGTCAATATAAATAAAAAATTTTTAAGAACTGGAAGCTTGGCATGGTGTCACACACCTACAATGCCAGCACTCGGGAGGCTGAGGCCGGGCAACTGCTGCGAGCTCAAAGCCAGCCTGAGACTGCATAGTGAATTCCAGGTCAGCCTGGGCTAGAGCGAGACCCTACCTTGAAAAACAAAACAAAAGTGGCACAATTTGATAGGAAGTTGTGAAACAGAGTGCACAACCCGGAATACATGTAGTTCCAAAGTCCAATACCAGCCACCAAAACGTACCTCAGCATTTTCTGCATTAAACCTGTGACGCCCGCTAATTTCTGGAGTGATCTCCATTACATCGAAATAAAAACCTGAAACAAAACAGGAAGCGATTATCTGTCAGGGACAGAAACCAAGAATAGCCTCTCGACTAGGGAGACAGCTCACCCGGGCAAGTGCTTGCCTTGCAAGCAGGAGGGCCTGAGTTCAGTCCCTGAAACTCACTTGAAAGGGCTGGGCATGGTGGCATGATGACCCCAACACTGGGGAGGCAGAGATAGGCACATCCCTAGGGCTCACAGACTAGCCAGCTCAGCTAATTAGGTGAGCTCTAGACAATGTCTCAAAAAAAAAAAAAGTGAATGAAGCTGGGAATGGTGGCGCACACCGTTAATCCCAGCGCCCGGGAGGCAGAGGTAGGAGGATCACCATCAGTTCTAGGCCACCCTGAGACTACAGAGTGAATTCCAGGTCAGCCTGGGCTACAGCGAGACCCTACCTCTAAAAAAGAAGGGGAATGGGGACAAGGAACATTTGCTTGCAAAGCCTGCCAGCCCAGGTTCAAGTACCCAGTATCCATGTAAAGCCAGACGCACAAAGTGGCATATGCATCTAGAGTTCATTTGCAGTGGCAAGAGGCCCTGGTGTGCCCACTCATTCTCTCTCTTCTCTATTGGCAAGTAAAAAAATAAAAATACTGGCCAAGCATGGTGGCACACGCCTTTAATCCCAGCACTAGGGAGGCAGAGGTAGGAGGATCGCTGTGAGTTCAAGGCCACCCTGAGACTACATAGTGCATTACAAGTTGGCCTGGGCTACAGTGAAACCCTACCTTGAAAAACAAACAAACAAAAAACCTAAATTTTTAAATTAAAAAATATATATTTTTATTTTTATTTATTTATTTGAGAGTGACAGACAGACAGAGAGAGAGGCAGATAGATACGGAGAGAATGGGCACGCCAGGGCCTCCAGCCACTACAAACGAACTCCAGATGCATGACTCCTCTTGTGCATCTGGCTTACGTGGGTTCTGGGGAATCGAGCCTCGAACCGAGGTCCTTAGGCTTCACAGGCAAATGTTTGACCGCTAAGCCATATCTCCAGCCCTTTATTATTATTTTTATTTATTTATTTGAGAGGGAGAGATACAGATAGAAAGAGAATGGGTGTGCCAGTGCCTCTAGCCACTGCCAATGAACTCCAAGATACATGCGCCACCTTGTGCATCTGGCTTACATGGGTCCTGGGGAATGAACCTGGGTCCTTAGGCTTTGCAGGCAAGCACCTTAACTGCTAAGCCATCCCTTCAGCCATATATATGTATATGTATATATATATATGTGTGTGTGTGTGTGTGTGTGTGTGTGTGTATACATATATATTTATTTGTTTTGAGGCAAGCCCAACAGACTGGCCTTTTTTTTTTTTAATGTGAGAGAGCGAGAGCAAGAAGGGAGAGAGAATTGGCATGCCAGAGTCTCCAACTACTACAATTGAACTCCATACGTGTGTGCCACCTTGTACGCATATGTGACCTTGGGTGCTTGTCACCTCATGCATCTGGCTTACATGGTATCTGGAGAGTCGAATATGGGTCCTTAGGCTTTGCAGCCAAGTGTCTTAACCACTAAGCCATCTCTCCAGCCCTAAAGAAAAAAAAAATTAAAAAGTAGTTGGCACCTGAGGAATGACACCAGAGATTGTCATCTTGTTTCCCCACACGTGCACACATGTGTATGCACATGCACACACACACACACACACACACACACACAGAAGCACATACACGCACAAAAATGTGAACAAGTCAGGTGTGGTGCCACACACCTTTAATATTAGCACTCAGGAGACAGAAGTAGAAGGATGGCTGTGAGTTTGAGGCCAGTCTGGGCTAAAGCAAGACCCCATCTCAAAAAACAACAACAACAAAAAAAACCTTCATGCCGGGCATGGTGGCATGCCTTTAATCCCAGAACTTGGGAGGCTGAAGTAGGAGGGTCACTGTGAGTTCAAGGTCAGCCTGGTGCTACAGAGTTGAGTTCTAGGTCAGCCTGGGCTAAAGTGACACCCTGCCTCAAAGAAAAAATATGGGGCTGAGCTGGAGAGATGGCTTAGCAGTTAAGGTGCTTGCCTGCAATGCCTAAGGACCAAGGTTCAATTCCCCAGAGCCCACGTAGGCCAGATGCACAGGGTGATGCAGGTGTCTGGAGTTTGTTTGCAGTGGCTAGAGGCCCTGACACATCCATTCACTCTCTCTAACTGCTTCTCTCTCTCAAAATAAATAAAAAATAAAATGTATGAGCAGACAGGAAACCCCGCGTCTGGACTCTCCATGGCCCACTCAAGTCACGGCACCGTAGGCCTCGCCGTCCCAACACGGGCCCAGGCGTCGCCAAGCAGCTCACCCACGCTCCCGCCGCTTCCCATCTTCGTGGACTGCAGGGCCTTGGAGAAGTCGTGCCAGGAGCCCGAAGCACACTCATCTCGGATCTTCTCTCTCATGAGGGAGCCATTTTTAAAGCTGTAGAAGGACACATCTGTGAGCACTGGGCCCAGCGCTCTGGTGGTGCTGACGAGGGAGCCCAGGGTCCTTCTCATGCTACGTTTAAGTGTTCTACCACTGCACTGCACCCAGAGTCCTAGGGGCTGCGGGCCAGGTTGAGCCACAGCGTGTAGCAAGTGGCCCGAACGTCAGGTATCTGGGGCCGTCCCTGGGGTTCCAGGCCCCAGGAACATCCTGGATAGTGGAAGGCGCTGGATTCAACTTGTCTCGGGCTCTGGATATGGTGGAGGCTGCCACAGAGGATCCCGGGTACAGGTAACAACTAGGACTTCTGCCCACCGTGGACCACCGACTCAACCTGCCGCATTCGCCAATAATTTTCAGGGTTTTAGAGGCTCAAAGGCCTTTATTTTCAAATTTTTACTTATTTTTTATTTATTTATTTATTTGAGAGAAAGAGGGAGAGAGAGAGAATGGGTGGACCAAGGCCTCCAGCCACTGCAAATGAACTCCAGATGCATGCGCCACCTTGTGCATCTGGCTTACGTAGGTCCCTAAGATTTGAACCAGGATCCTTTGGCTTTGCAGGCAAATGCCTTAACCGCTAAGTCATCTCTCTAGCCCTATTTTTTTTTCTTTTGTTTTTTTTTTTTTTGAGGTAAGGTCTCTCTCTAGCCCAGGCTGACCTGGAATTCACTATGTAGTCTAAGGCTGGCCTTGAACTCACAGCGATCCTATCTCAGCCTCCCAAGTGCTGGGATTAAAGGTGTGCACCACCACACCCAGCCCTCAAAAACCTTCTTCCAGGGCTGGATGGATGGCTTGCTTAGTGGTTAAGGCGTTTGCCTGCAAATCTAAAGAACCCAGGTTTGATTCCCCAGGACCCATGTTAGCCAGATGCACAAGGGGGTGCACACGTCTGGAGTTTGTTTGCAGTGGCTGGATGCCCCGGTGCGCCCATTCTCTCTCTCTCTCTCTCCCTCTTTCTCTGTCAAATAAATAAATAAAATATTTTAAAATCAAAACAAAACAAAACAAAACTTCTTCCCAAGGTAGCTTCCAACAGGCCTCCAAAGGCCGGTGGTCAGGACGTACAGCACATGCTGCCAGTAGGAACTTTCCAGAAAGCAAGATGTCCTCCAGGCCATTTGTCACCACAAGCTAGATGTGTCACAGCACCATGAAGCAAACACCTTTCTCTGGGAAGGTATGGCTCAGATACGTCATGGGGTCTGCGCAGAGCCACGCAGAATACCCACAGTGGGCGGGGGGGGGGTTGAGTTTGAACTGGGCTGGAGGAACTCCGGGTTCTTCTCCACCCTGGTCAGCTGCCAGCAAGAACTTAGGGAATCTCAGGTCCCGGCAAGGTGGTTCAGTGGAATGACTGGCATAGAGCTGTCTGCAGCTCCTTCCCTCCATTCAGGAACCAGGCCAACCCTGGCCCAGGCTTACCACAGGAGTGCCATGTAGTGCTGGAGGTCAACCGGGTTGCAGAAGACGTGGCCTTCCAAGGCAGGTGTGGGCTCCTGGAGCCAGAGGAACAGGGTGTCGCTGGTGCCCAGGCTGACCTGGGGCGAGAGAGCAGAGGTGAGGTACATTGGGCCTGCCTACAAACCCTTTCTCTCTGTCACATTTCTGGCTCCTTCATCCCATCACTTCATTCCTCCTCGTACTGAAGGCCTCAGCTCAGAGCGAACACCACTTCTTCACGGAAACCTCTTCTGACCCTCCTAGACTACACGAGTCAAAAGTCAGCTCCCCAAATTCAGGCTGTCATCACAGAGTGGTAGTTTGAATGTATGTCCTCCACAGACTCAGGTGTTTTATTAAAATTGAATTTACACGGGCTAGAGAGATGGCTTAGTGGTTAAGGCATTTGCCTGCAAAGCCAAAGGATCCCCGGTTTGATTCTCCAGGACCCACGTAACCAAGATGCACAAGGGGGTGCATGCGTCTGGAGTTTGTTTGCAGTGGACTGAGGCCCTGGCGCACCCATTCTCTCCCCCCATCTTAAATAAATAAATAAACAATTCGTTCTTTTAAAAAAAATGAGGGCTGGAGAGATGGCTTAGTGGTTAAGCGCTTGCCTGTGAAGCCTAAGGACCCCGGTTCGAGGCTCGATTCCCCAGGGACCACATTAGCCAGGCGCACATGTCTGGAGTTCGTTTGCAGTGGCTGGAGGCCCTGGCGCACCCATTCTCTCTCTCAATCTATCTGCCTCTTTCTCTCTCTGTTGCTCTCAGATAAATAAATAAAAATAAACAAAAAAAATTTTAAAAACATGAGTTTACAGCTTCAGCCTCTAGCAGGCCAACTACTGCCACGGGAGGCGTGTGTCACGGAGGCAGATCCGAATTCCAGCCCAAAGGTGTGCAAGGAGCTTGGAACTGGGGGTTGGGGGGGGCATGCTGCTGCTTTTTGGTGTTTGCTGGCCGGTTGTGGATCCTCTCTCTGTGTGGATTTAGGAATGGGGGCCGCTTCTTCCACCACTGATGGAACTTCCCCCGGATCTACAAGCCTGAGATAAATCCCTTCCTTCCATAAAGTGTGTCTGGTTCGGCTGTTCATCCCAGCAACGTGACGCTGTCTACAACACACGGGCGCCCTTAACCATAAAGGCATCAATAATGGCTTCCCTACTCTAAGTAGGATGGCACCAGCTAAGTCTCCCTTGTTCACCTGGGGAGCTCACGGCACTGTGGCACTTATCTAACCCTCTGTGACTGTGCCCACCACACTGGTCACCATGAAGCAGAGGTCCCGCCCAGTCCACAGAGACTGATGACCTTCTGTGGAAGAGGACATGTGGGCTGTCTTCCCCCTTTGGAGCCAGCAGACCTTCTGCTAAGTAGCTAACGCACTGCTGAGTCCTAGCCCCTAGTCACCAAGGCAGAAAGAGTGCGGGTGTAAGACGTCACCTTACCGCAATGTCACCTTCCTCCAGCCTCATGGCCGCCAGGGATGCTGAAAATGGGAGGGGAGCCTCTGGTTAGCAAGAGCCACATGGGGACCACACAGCAAACCATGCACCCACCCCCTCCCGCCCCACCAGGCAGCAACAAGGCCATCACCTGCCACCTCAGCCCACAGGAAAAGCTCAGGACTGCCAGGTGTGGTGGCGCACGCCTTTAATCCCAACACTGGGGCGGCAGAGGTGGCAGGATTGCCGCGAATTTGAGGCCAACCTGAGACTCTATAGTGAATTCCAGGTCAATCTAGGCTAGAGTGAGACCCTACCTCGAAAAACCAAACCAAATAAATAAATAAATAAAGAGAACACAGGGGGTCACAGGGTAGGGTCACACTGGTCACTAGATCTGGCCTTTTATTTTGTTTTGTTTGAGGTAGGGTCTCTCTCTAGTCCAGGCTATCCTGGAATTCACTATGGAGTCTCAGGTGGCCTTGAACTCACAGCGATCCTCCTACCTCTGCCTCCCGAGTGCTGGGATTAAAGGCGTGCACCACCATGCCTGGCTAAATAAAATATTTTTTAAAAAGAAAAAACAAACAAACAAGAGATGGTCAAGAAATGATGGAGCTGGACACCCAACACTCCACTCCAGCCACTGCAGGGGGGCGCAGCACTCTGCGGGGAAGCACAGAGGTATGCAAGGGGGACTCGGCATTCAGACACACACATCAGCAAAGAAAAAACTGAGCTAACGGGGGCTGGGGAGATGGCCCAGTGGTTAAGGCACTTGCCTGAAAAGCCTGACAACCTGGTAACGACCTGGGTTTGATTCCCCAGTACACCCACGTAACGCCAGATGCATGAAGTGAAGTTCAAGGCCGGCCTGAAGCGGCCTGGGAGCTGGGGAGATGGCTCGGTGGTTGAAGGTGCTTGAAAAGCCTACGGGCTCCCCAGCCAACCACATAAAGCTGAATGCAAAAAGCGGCACAAGCATCTGGTATTTCGTTGGCAGTGGCAAGAGACCCTGGCACGTGCGCATGCACACACACACACACACACACACACACAAGTAAAAGAAATTTTAAGAGCCAGGTGTGGTGGCACACGCCTTTAATTCCAACACTCGGGAGGCAAAGGTAGGAGTATCGCCGTGAGTTTGAGGCCACCCTGAGATTACATAGTGAATTCCAGGTCAGCCTGGGCTAGAGTGAGACCCTACCTCAAAAAACAAAACAAAACAAAAACAAAAACAAAATTTAATAATAATAACAAAAGAACAGCATAAACAAGATGCAGTGGCTCATGCTTGTAATCCCGGTGCCTGGGAGACTGAGGAAAGAGGACTGAGGCCAGTCGAGGGTACAAGGTAAGTTCCAGGCCAGCCCGGAATACATTAAGACCCTGGCTCCACAAATAAATAAATGTCTAGAATGGACCCAGCCGACCCCCTGAGGAACTCACCTGGGTTGTCCCCGGTGAAGGCCACCACTTTGCATCCCTCGGGAAATCCATAGCGCTGGACGTAGTAGGAGGAAACAGCTCCCTGAGGAGAACAAGCAGGAGTGCTCAGCTGCGGTAAGCGGGCCTGCTCGGGCCGGTCACGCTGGCCTCGGCACGCGGAGACCCGGCTCCCCGCGCCAGGAGCTGCGGGATCCCTGCTGCTCAGCCGGCAGAGCCTGGAGGTCCCTCACTCCCAGATGCGGACTAGGCACGCCCACACTAGTCACAAACCAGGAGCCAGCTGCAGGTTTGCAACCACATACCTTGAAGATCATTTGATTTTAAAATTCAGGGTCCCGGGCTGGGGAGATGGCTCAGGGGTTAAGGTGCTTGCTTGTAAAGCCTAATGACCTGGGTTTGATTCCCCAGTACCCACACAAAGCCTGATATACAAAGTGGGGATACACCCGGAGTTTGACTGTAGTGGCTAGTGACCATGGTGCACCCATTCTCTCTCTCTCCATTTTATTTTTTTTTCAAGGTAGTTTCGCTCTAGTCCAGGCTGACCTGGAATTCACTATAAAGTCTCAGGGTGGCCTCAAACTCATGATAATCCTCCTACCTCTGCCTCCCAAGTGCTGCAATTAAAGGCATATGCCAACAGGCCCAGCTGTTAAGGCGTTTGCCTACAAAGCCAAAGGACCTTGGTTTGATTCCCCAGGACCCATATAAGCCAGATGCACAAGGTGGTGCATGCGTTTGGAGTTCGTTTGCAGCAGCTAGAGGCCCTGGAGCACCCATTCTCTCTCTCTTTCTCCCTCTTTCTCTCTCTCAAATAAAAAAATAAATAAAAATTTAAAATTTCAATATATGTATATATATATATATGTATGTATGTATATATTGTTTTTTTTAAAACAGGCTGGGCTTGGTGGCACGTGTCACAAACCAGGATCCCAGCATTTGGGAGGCAGAGGTAAGAGGACCGCCATGAGTTCAAGGCTACCCTGAGACTCCATAGCGAATTCCAGGTCAGCCTGTGCTAGAGTGAGACCCTACCTCGAAAAACCAAATACACACACACACATATTTTTTGCCGAGCATGGTGGTGCACGCCTTTAATCCCAGCACTCGGGAGGCAGAGGTAGGTGGACTGCTGTGAGTTTGAGGTCACTCTGAGACTACATAATGAATTCCAGGTCAGACTGGGCTAGAGAGCGAGACCCTACCTCAAAAAACCAAAATATATATATGGCTAAAGAGATGGCTCAATGGTTAAGGCGCTTGCCTGAGAAACAAAACAACCAAAGTTCAACTCCCTGGTACCACGTAAAGCCAGGTGCACAAAGTGGAGCATGCACCTGGAGCTTGTTTGCAGTGCCTAGAGGCCTGGCACACCCATTCCCTCTCTGCTTGCAAATACATACATGAAGATATTTTAAAATATTTTTTTATTTACTTATTATTTTGCATGTAGACAGAGAAAAGGAGAGACAGACAGAGAGATAGAGAGAGAGAACGGGCATGCCAGGCCTCTTGCCACTACAAAGAACTCTTGATACATGTGCCATTTTGTGCTTCTGACTTTATGTGGGCTCTGGGGAATCGCGCCCAGGAAGTCAGACTTTGCGAGCAAGTCTTTAACCACTGAGCCATCCCTCTGGCCCACCTGCTGCATGTTTCGGTAAGTTTCCTCGGTCTGCCTGTATCACCCTCTTCCGCACATCCGTTCACACGGCGGTTGGCGGTTTTCCGTTTGCCTTTCCTTGTCTTTCTGACCCGGAGCTTCCGCTACTTGGGTCAGTTTCCCCGGACAGTGGCCCTCCCCATTCCTCTCAGCACACGGGCCTCATGGCTCACTTTGGATGGTGGGAGTCTGACCTTGACATTTGCCTTCATGGTGGCAAAGGCAGTTTTCAGCGTGTGAATGAGACTCTTACAAGAAGAGCACCGCTGTGGCTGAGCCTCCCAGGGTGGAAGCTGACTCATCTCTCCGAGCCCCGTCAGGCCCCCTCTCTTTCCTTCCCACCCAGCCATCATCTGTCCCATACAGGGTTCCTTCTAGTTACTCTTGCTTCACATGTGCGCCCTACCAAAGGACCCCACAAGCAGGGTTCTGCTCCAGTCACTGTCTTTTTATTTTAGACAGAGACAGAAAGATTGGCATGCCAGGGCCTCAGCCACTGCAATCAAACTCCAAGATGCTTGCGCCACCTAGTGGGCATGTGCAACCTTGTGCTTGCCTCACCTTTGTGTGTCTGGCTTACATGGGATCTAGAGAGTCGAACATGAGTCCTTAGGCTTTGCAGACAAACACCTTAACTGCTAAGACATCTCTCCAGCTCCAATGTCTTCTTAATATAACCAAAAGCAGGGGCTGAGGCACAGCAGTTAAGGGGACTTGCTTGTAAGACCTGCTGACTCAAGTCCAATTCCCCATCATCCAAATAAAGCCAGATGCAACATGCCTATGACAATAGGAGAGTCTACATGATAGCTAGACTGGCTGGCAGTCCTTTGCAGTGGCAAGAGACCCTGTCTCACAGAAGGCGGAAGAAGAGCCGGGCGTGAATTTCAGGTCAGCCTGGGCTAGAGTGAACCCCTACCTCAAAAAAAAAAAAAAAAAAAAAAACCACAAATAAGTGGAGCTATATTCATGGCCAAGAGCTTGTATTTTACCTGTGTCACCAAGTTACCATTTTAAGTACTTCCACATCTGTGCAAGAGGCCTTTAAGGGAGAATCATTGACACTGCTCCCAGTGAGGAAACTGAGGCGCAGCTGAAAGACAGGCAGTCAGTAGTAGAGCCAGGCCTCCACCTCAGGGTCTGCGCATTCTACTTTCCCAAGCCTGTCAGCTTCAAGTTTCCACACTGATGCCTAAGAGCTCAACATCCTATGTGCCTTTCCCTGAGGCGTATACAAACCCCCTAAAAGCCCCCAGCCACGCCGGGCATCTGTCCACGCACCTGAGCGGTGCTGTGTGCAGTAAGACACTTTGCTCTGACTAATGTCAAATGCTGGGCTGAGGCTCAACCGGTACCCACGGACCTACCTGTAAACTAATGTGCATGTACGCACACGCATGCAACCCTATGGCAGCCATCCCGGACAGGGGACTTACCACGACTGAGCATGATGGGACTGGGGGGCCAAGCTTCTCCTCTAAATGGGGGGCACAGGCACGGAGGCAAGCCTGAGACCAGACTTTGTCCTGGATCTGCAACAAATTCATTCCAGAACCTAAGGAAGGAAGGAAAATTTTAAAAAAAGTAACAACAGGGATGGGCCGGGAGCGGCGGCACACGTGGAGCTGGAGGTAGGAGGGTCGCTGTGAGGTTTCTGAAGTAGGGTCTCGACTAGCCCAGGCTGACCTGGAACTCACCGCGATCCTCCCACCTCTGCGCCCGAGTGCCTGGATTAGAGGCGTGCTCCTCGGCGCCCAGTGGGTAGATGCTTTCATGCAAGTACGAGGACCTGAGTTCAATCCTCATTGCCAGTGTAAAAATGACAGTCATGAGCCGGGCGTGGTGGCGCGCGCCTTTAATCCCCGCACTCGGGAGGCAGAGGTAGGAGGATCACCGTAAGTTTGAGGCCACCCTGAGACTCCATAGAGAATTCCAGGTCAGCCTGAGCTAAAGTGAGACCCTACCTCGAAAAACCAAAAAAAAAATAAAAATAAAAAAATAAAAGCCAGTCATGGGCTGGAGAGACGGCTTAGCAGTTACACACACTTGCCTACAAAGCCAAAGGACCCAGGTTCGATTCTCCAGGACCCACGTTAGCCAGATGCCCAAGAGGGCGCACGTGTCTGGAGTTCATTTGCAGTGGCTGGAGGCCCTAGAGCGCCCATTCTCTCTCTCCCCTTCTTCCTCTCTCTCAGATAAATAAATAAAAATGAAATATAAAAAAAATGCCAATCATAACAGTGTGCACCTGCAAGCCCAGCACTGGGAGAGTAGATACAGGAGAATCCCTGTAGCTCACTGACTGGCCAGTTTAGCCAAGTTGGTGAGTTCCGGGCCAATGAGAGTTGAGTCCAGCATGGCTACGTGAGATGGTCTCCAAAGTAAATAAATGTAGTTGGGCATGGTGGCACATGCCTTTAATCCCAGCAGTCAGGAGGCAGTGGTATAAAGACTGCTATGCATTAGAGGCCACCCTGAGACTACACAGTGAATTCCAGATTGACCTGGGCTAGAGTAGACCTACCTTGAAAAACCAAAATAAAAATAAATAAATAAATAAATGACAGCCATCATTTGAAATGACAGCCAAAAATATTCATTGGAGAAAAGACAGCCTCTCTAACAAATGGTGCTGGGAAAATTGGATAGCTATATGTAAAAGGATGAAAATAGATCCTTATCTCTTTCCATGCATAACAATCAAGTCTAACTGGATCAATTACCTGAAAGTCTGAAATACAAATAAATGAGTGCCAGGTGTGGTGGCACCTTTAATCCCAGCACTCAAAAGGTAGGAGGATGGCTGTGAGTTCGAGGCCAGCCTGATACTACATAGTGAGTTCCAGGCTAGCCTGGACTACAGTGAGACCCTACCTTGGAAAACAAACAAGTAAATAACAGTTTAGAGTAAAAGGTGGCTTAGAGTAAAAGATGACTAATATGTCTTGGCAAATGGCAGTCAGATGAGGAATGAGCTCCCACCCAGGCCACGTGGGGCTCCAGCTGTCCCCACGGCCACGCTGCGTGAGTCCCCGCCCTGCGCTCTGAAGTCTTACCGTCACTGTAGTCGATGGGGGAGTAAGAGCCCAGGAACAGAGAGGCGGCAAAGCTGCTGACCAAGGACACTCTCTGCGAAGAAGGAAGCGTGAGGGGAGGGAGGACTCGCCCTACATACCCCAGCCTACTAAAGGCTCCTCTTTCTCTCTCTCTCTCTCTAAAGAAAAGAAGTATGGCATGAGAGAGAACTCACTTCCACATACCTCAGGCTATTGAACGCTACACACACACACACACACACACACACACACACACACACGTGTACAAACACCATAAAGTGCAGGAAGACACCACTTCCCACCACTTCCACCCTGAAGCTGAGCACTCTGACCCCTTCTGTCATGAGAGTCCTGACTTCTTCCCAGCAATTCCATTCCCGAGTGTGGTGGTGCACACCTTTAATTCCAGAACTCTTGAAAGGCAGAGGTAGGAGGATTGCTGTGAGTTCGAGGCCAGCCTGGGACTACACAGTGAGTTCCAGGTCAGCCTGGGCTAGAGTGAGGCCCTACCTTGAAAAAAATAAATAAATAAATAAAATTTAAAAAAAGAAAAGGAAGAAAAAGGACATTGCCGTTCCTTCACTCTTTTCTGGGAACAGCCTAACAATCAGAAAAGCTGCCGGACGTAGTAGCACACACCTTTAATCCCATCACTTAGGAGGCCGAATTAAAAGGATCACTGTGAGTTGGAGGCCACCGTGAGACTACAGAGTGAATTCCAGGTCAGCCTGGGCTACAGCGAGACCCTACCTCAAAGAAAAAAAAAAAGAAAGAAAGAAAGAAAGAAAGAAAGAAAGAAAAGAAAAAGCAAAGCAGGGCTGGAGAGATGGCTCAGCCGTTAAGGCACTTGCTGCAAAGCTTAAGGACTCAGGTTCAGTTCTCCAATATCCACATAAAGTCAGATGCACAAGGTGGCACATGCATCTGTAGTTCATTTGCAGTGGCTAGAGGCCCTGGTGTGCCCATTCTCTCTCTCTAGCTCTCTGCCTCTTGCTTGCTCTCTCAAATAAAAAAAAAAAAAAAAACAGATGAAATATCAATTAAAAAAGAAAGAAAAGGGCCGGGCATGGTGGTGCACGCCTTTAATCCTAGCACTTCAGGCAGAGGTAGGAGGATCACCGTGAGTTCGAGGCCACCTCGAGAGTACAGAGTGAATTCCAGGTCAGCCTAGGCTAAAGTGAAACCATACATCAAAAAACCAAAAAAAGAAAGAAACAAAGAAACAAAGGAAGAGAAAGAAAGAAATACATTATTGTGGGCTGGAAAGATGGCTTAGTGGTTAAGTTGCCTGCCTGTAAAGCCACAGGACCCAGGTTCGATTTCCCAGGACCCACATAAGCCAGATGCACAAGGTGGCGCATGTGTCTGGAGTTCATTTGCAGCAGCTGAAGGCCCTGGCATGCCCATCCTCTCTATCAGCCTCTTTCTTTCTCTCTCTCACAAAAAAACATAAATAATAAAATAAAATAAATTTTAAGGAATACATCATTGGGCTGGAGAAATGGCTTAGCAATTAAGGCGCTTGCCTGGGAAGCCTATGAACCTGGGTTAGATAACCCAGGACCCATGTAAGCCCAGATAAACAAGGTAGCACATGGGTCTGGAATTCACCTGCAGTGGCTAGACGCCCTGGTATACCCATTCTACTTGCCTTTCTCTCTCTCTCTCTCTAAATAATAAAGTAAAATAAAAAAATACATCATAGCTGGTAGGGGTGGCATGCCCCTTTAATCCCAGCACTCGAGAGGCAGAGGTAGGAGGACTACCATGAGTTCAAGGCCAGCCTGAGACTACAGAGTGAGCTTGGGTCAGATCAGTCTCCTCTAAACAGAAAAGATACAGACTTTTCTTTCCCTTTATCTTCTTGTATAATAAGCACAGGGCTGGTAGTTTCAGAAAAACCAACACTGCTAACAATGAAAAGAACCACTGTTGTTTTTTGTTTTCTTTTCTAAGAGAATTCTTTTTTTTTTCCAAATTTTTATTAACAACTTCCATGATTATAAAAAATACCCCATGGTGATACCCTCCCCCCCCACTTTCCCCTTTGAAACTCCATTCTCCATCATAGCCCCTCCCCATCTCAATCAGTCTCTCTTTCAATTTTGATGTCATGATCTTTTCCTCCTCTTCTAAGAGAATTCTTATATTCTCTTTATTTATATTTTATTTATTTATTTGGCAGAGAGAGAGGGAGAGAATGAGCATGCCAGGGCTTCCAGTCACTGCAAATGAACTCCAGATGCATGCGCCTCACTGTGCATCTGGCTTATGTGGGTCCTGGGGAATTGAACCCGAGTCCTGTGGCTTTGCAAGCAAACGCTTTAACTGCTAAGCCATCTCTCCAGCTCCACTTTTTTGTTTTGTTTTTTTAATTTTATTTACTTATTTATTTTCAAGCATAGAGAGATAGAGGTGGAAGAAAGACAGAGAGAGAATGGGCATGCCAGGGCCTCTAGCCACTGTAAACAAACTCCAGATGCATGTGCCCCTTGTGTATCTGGCTTACATGTATCCTGGGGAATCAAACCGAGGTCCTTTGGCTTTGCAGGCAAGTGCCTTAACTGCTAAGCCATTTTCCTAGCCCTGTTTTGTTGTTTTTTTTTGAGGTAGGGTCTCACTCAACCATAGGCTGACCTGGAACTCACTCTGTAGTCCCAGGCTGGCCTCAAACTCATAGGGATCCTCCTACCTCTACCTCCTGAGTGCTGGGACTAAAGGTGTGCACCACCATTTCTGGCCAAGAGCCACCTTTGTTATGACCGGGAGCACAGCAGGTTTACTTACGCCAGCATCAACGTAAACACATGAGCAAGGCCCTGGCTTCAGGACAGCTATGATGTCACCAGACAATAGGAATTTTTCAGCCTCACTAGAAGGTCTTTACTTTCTTTGCAGTGCTGGGGACAGAACCCAGGACCTTGCATGTGTTAGGAAAGTGATCTACCACTGAGCCACACCTCAACCGCTGCATACACTGAGTCATCTCCCTGGCCTGTACTATTTCTTAATAAATATATTAATTCGCTTATTAGCATGCAGAGAGAGAGAGAGAATGGGTGTGCCAGGGCCTCCTGCCACTGCAAACAATCTCTGGATGCATGCACCACATCGTGCATCTGGCTTTATGAGGGTCCTATGGGATCAAAGCCAGGCACAAAGACTGTGCGAGCAGCACTCTTAACCACTGAGCCATCTTCCTCACCCCTGTGTCTTTTTTTTTTTTTTTTTTTTGAGGTAGGGTCTCTCTCTAGTGCAGGCTGATCTGGAATTCACTCTGTAGTTCCAGGCTGGCCTCAAACTCACAGCATCCTCCTACTTCTGCCTCCCAAGTGCTGGGATTAAAGGTGTGTGCCCCCATGCCTGGCCAGTATCATTATTTATTTATTTACTTATGAAAGAGAGAGAGAGAGAGACAGAGAAGGAGAATGGGCACTCTAGCTCAGGCTGACCTGGAATTCACTGTGTAGTCTCAGGGTGGCCTCAAACTGGCGGCAATTTTCCTACCTCTGCCTCCTGAGTGCTGGGATTAAAGGCGTGCGCCACCATGCCTGGCATCATTTTTTAATGTCTGCCTACTGGAGATTTTATCTAATGCACATGTGCCTATGCTGAGCATTATAAAAAAGAATTCATCTGTGACTTTCAGTCAAACATGAATGTTGAACCAACCTCTGTGTGCAAGTAGGCCTCAGGGTTCTGCTGGTAAATCTTTGCAATCTGGTTTCCTGTGAAACGCTGGGAAAAAAGAGTGCAAATTCTTAGAAACCAAAACAGTACCCAGAATTCATAAGTTCATAAAGGGAGCTCAGCAGGCATGCTCTGGACAGGAGATGGAGTAATAACAGCTTTAAAAAGGCCCCAAGCTGGGTGTAGTGGAGCATCTCAAAAGAAAATGGGCATGCCAGGGCCTCTTGCCACTGCAAACAAACTGCAGACACATGTGCCACTTTGTGCGTCTGGCTTTACATGGGCACTAGGGAATTGAACCTGGGTCATCAGGCTTCACAAGCAAGCTGAGCCATCTCTCCAGTCCCCAAATCCCTTGGAACTAATTCTACTTGTTCATTTATTAGCGAGAGAGAGAATGAGCACAGCAGGGCTTCTTGCCTCTGCAAATGAACTCCACACGCATGCGCCACCTTGTGCATCTGGCTTTACTTGGGTACTGGGGAATGAAATGCAGGCTGTCAGGCTTTGCGAGCAAGTTCCTTTAGCTGCTGAGCCATCTCTCCAGCCCTTGGCACTAACTCTATGACCCCAAACTGCCCTGGAACTCCCAGAGATCCTCTTCCCAAGTGCTGGAATTAAAGGCATGCATCGCCACGCCTAATTTTCCCAAGTTCTTATTTCTAGTGATCTCTGCTCCAGTGATGGTCATGTGACCCAAGTTGGCCAATCCTAGCAGCCACTGGGACAGTGGCGTCCCTGCATGTATTAAGGGTCTTCCTGACTCTGCTTCCATCTACCCCAGATGGAGGTTCTGTTGGTGACCCCAGGTGGCCCAGCATGGGACCGAGGTGGCACCATCATGACCATACACACAGCAGCTCAGGTGAGGAATCTGGCCACGTTCATACCCCAGCCCTGGCCTAGGAGCACACTGAAGAAACCTGTCATTGCCTGACAAGCAAAGAGGGAGGCAGGCTGGCCTGGATCAGGACTCAGGGGCCGACTCCATCCTGGATCCGGGGGCGTGCACCGTGGCCACCTCACATGACCCTCACTGAGGCCACCATGTCCCCACAGGCGCACTCAGGGACCTGAGTCCCCAGCGTGGCATGGGTGTTACCTACCTCATAGGCCCGAGACCCTGTAAGACGGCTGAGAGCCAGGGCCCCACCCACGGCAGCCTCCAGCTGGCGACACTGGGTTGTGGTACTGGAGTCCATCCACACCGGGCAGTCGCTGATGGAGAAACAGTCCTGGAAAGAGGGCCAGGCTTCAGCTCTACCGCTGACTTCGGGCAACCCCTGGGACGAGCCTTCACACTGCCCACCACAGCAGGCAGACTCCATGGGCAAGCCCTAGTTTGGGTCCAGCAGGGTTTATCCCAAAAGCCTGAAATTGGAGTGAGTGAGTGTGTGTGTGTGTGTGTGTGTGCACTTGTGTATTTGTGCACATGAGAGTGGAGGTCAGGGTAGGTGTGGTAGTGCATGCCTTTAATCCCAGCACTTGGGAGGCAGCGGTAGGAGGATCACCACGAGTTTGAGGCCACCCTGAGACCACATAGTGAATTCTAGGTCAGCCTGGGCTAGATTGAAACTCTACCATGAAACCCACCCCCCCAAAAAAATTATTTTCAAGTAGAGCAAGAGAGAGAGAATGGGGAATGTCAGGGCCTCCTGCCACTGCAAATGAACTCCAGATGCATGCACCACATTCTGAATCTGGCTTTATGTGGGTACTGGGGAGTTGAATCCAGGCTTTAAAGAAGGCACCAGGTTTTGCAAGCAAGTGCTTTTAAGCACTGAACCATTTTTCCAGTCCCCCACCATTTTTTTTTTGTTTGTTTGTTTGTTTTTTTGAGGTAGGGTCTCATGCTAGCCTAGGCTGACCTGGAATTCACTATGTAGTCTCAGGGTGGCCTGGAACTCACGACAATCCTCCTACCTCTGCCTCCCAAGTGCTGGGATTAAAGGCGTGCGCCACCACGCCTGGCAAGGGATCTGGAGATTTCAACTCAGTCCTCTCAGACCGCCTCAGTCCCTCGTGTTTGTGTAGAAAGCAAAATTAATAGGGAAACCATCTCTCCAGCCCCACAAGTTTTTGTTTTTTTTCCATGGGTTCTGGAGATCAAACTCAGGTCTTCATGCTTGCAAGGGAAGCTCTTTACTGACTGAGCCGTCTCCTCAGCTTTGCAGGGCTCTTCAGACAGCATAAGGGACAGGCAGGGGAGGGCAAAGTATAGGCCTGGCCGAGGCTCTGACCACCCAGAAAATCTGGGAAGGAAGGGACTTATATGATAAGGGTCATGGGTTGATTCAGACACCAGGGAGACTCCAGCCTAGGAGGCAGGATAGACCATGCTCACAGAACTTTAAAAGCCACCTTCTCACACTCAAGGCAAGGCATAAAAACCTCTGGTTAGAGTTGGAGAGACAGCTCAGCGGTTAAGGCACTTGCCTGCAAAGCCAAAGGACCTCAGTTTGATTCCCCAGAACCCATGTAAGCCAGATGCATATGGTGGTACATGCATTTGGAGTTCATTTGCAGTGGCAAAAGGCTCTGGTGTGCCCATTTTCTCCCTCTCTCTCTTTCTAATAAATAAAAATTAAAAATATAGCCGCCTTTAATCCCAGCACTCAGGAGGCAGAGGTAGGAGGATTGTCGTGAGTTCGAGGCCACCTTGAGACTACATAATGAATTCCAGGTCAGCCTCAGTTAGAGTGAGAACCCTACCTTGAAAAACCAAAATAAATAAATAAATACATAAATAAAAAACAAGCCTCCAATTACAGGATGTGGAGCCTCCTGCCCCAGTGCAGAAGGAACTTCTCAGATTCCCAAATCATGCTGTTACCTTCAGCTGCTGATGTAACGGGAGATCCGGTGCCAGGCTTGTGAGCACCTGGCTGGCTCCAGCCCTCCAGTACACACTCCCATGTTGCTGTTGAGGGAAACGCAAGTATTTATTTACAAGCCACCTCCTGGTGTCCCAACCTCCTGGAGACAGAACCGGAGCACCAGCCAGAGAACTGGGCTCCCAAGTATATCCCTGCCATCAATTCGTCACATAAATCACTCCCTCTATGAAGCTTGGTTTCCATTTCTAGAAAATGAGAAAGGGGGACTAGAGAGATGGCTTAGCAGTGAAGGCACTCGTAGGCAAAACCAAAGCACCCAGATTTGATTCCCCAGTACCCACATAAAGCCAGATACACAAGGCGGCACATGCATCTGGAGTTCATTTGCAGTGGCTAGAGGCCCTGGCGTACCTATTCTCTCTATTTGCCTCTTTCTCAAGTAAATACAGAAAGAAAGAGAGAGAGAGAGAGAGAGAGGGAGGGAGGGAAGAAAGAAGATCCAGGCGTGGTGGTGCATGCTTTTAATCCCAGCACTCGGGAGGCAGGTGTAGGAGGATCACTGTGAATCCAAGGCCACCCTGAGAATACAGAGTGAAGTCCAGGTCAGCCTAACTAACCAGAGTGAGACCCTACCTCGAAAAAAAAGAAAAAAAAAGAAAGAAAGAAAGAAAGAAAGAAAGAAAGAAAGAAAGAAAGAAAGAAATGAAGGAAGGAAGGAAGGAAGGAAGGAAGAAAGAAAATGGCAATGGTTCTACAATTATTGGTCTTTCTTTTGAGATTTTTTTGGTTGGTTGTTTTTTATTTTATTATTTATTAGAGAGAGTGAGAGAGAATAGACGCACCAGGGCCTCTGGCCACTGAAAACGAACTCCAGATGCATGTACCACCATATGCATCTGGCTTACGTGGGACCTGGAGAATCAAACTTGGGTCCTTGGGCTTCGCAGGTAAGCGCCTTAGCCACTAAGCCATCTCTCCAGCCTGGATGGTTGGTTTTTTAAGGTAGGGTCTCACTCTAGCCCAGGCTGACCTGGAATTCACTCCGTAGTCTCAGGGTGGCCTCAAACTCATGGCGATCCTCCAACCTCAGCAGCCTCCCAAGTGTTAGAATTAAAGGTGTGTGCCACCACACCTGGCCTTTTTGTTTTGGTGCCTTTTGTAAAATTGTATCTTAAATATATATATATTTTATTTATTTATTTATCTGATTCAGAGAACTAGAAAAAAGCAGACAGAAAGAGTGAGAAAGTACGGGTGCACCAGGGCTTCTAGCCATGGCAAATGAACTCCAGATGCACGCGCCACTTTGTGTATCTGGCTTTACGTGGGTACTGAGAAATGAAACTCGGGTTGTTAGGCTTTATAGACAAGCACCTTGGCAGCTGAGCCATCTCTCCAGCCCTGTAAAATTGTATTTATTTGTTTCTCTGCACGTGTGTTGCGTGCACGTGTGTTGTGTGCACGTGTGTTGTGTGCACGTGTGTTGCGTGCACGTGTGTGCATTGGTATTCGCATATCACAGTACACTTGTGGCCATCAGAAGACAATCAAGGCTTCTGTGCTCCGCTGTCTGTCAGTCAGGGTCTCCAAGCTGCTGGAGTCTGGCCACGGAACCCCTGAGGTGAAAGAGCTGCAGACACTGTGACTACCAAGGAAAAATGTGCGCTCCAAGAAGAGCTGTCACCTTAGCACCCGACCCACTGCCAAGATAGCTGGGCTCACAGAACCCAAAGGGCTACTGCTAACAAACCTGGCCCGCCCCAGACAAGGCTAGGACTTGAGAGAAGTCAAAGCCTGAAGCCTTCATCTTCTCCAGGATCAGGTCCAGAGCCTGAGTAAAAGAACAGAATCCATAGTGAGTGAGCAGAACCATAGAGTCCCCTAAGCCACGAGGCTCGCATGGAAATGCCAAGCATGGCTGGGAGTGGTGGCGCACGCCTTTAATCCCAGCACTCAGAGGGCAGAGTAGGAGGATCGCTGTGAGTTCAAGACCAGCCTGAGACTACATAGTGAATTCCAGGTCAGCCTGGGCTAGAGTGAGACCCTACCTCGAAAAACCAAAAACAAAAACCAACAACAACAACAAAAAGAGGGCTAGAGAGATGACTCAACAGTTAAGGTGCCTGTCTGCAAAGCCAAGGACCCAGGTTCGATTACCCAGTATCCATATAAGCCAAATGCACAAGGTGGGGCATGCTTCCAGAGTTCATTTGCAGTGGCTGGAGGCCCTGGTGTGTCCATTCTCCTCCTGCCTCTTTCTCTCTCAAATAAATAAATAAAAACAAGCTGGGAATGGTGACACACATCTTTAATCCCAGCACTCGGAAAGCAGAGGTAGGAGGACTGCCATGAGTTCGAGGCCACTCTGAGACTACATAGCGAATTCCAGGTCAGCCTGGGCTAGACTGAGATACCTACCTCAAAAAAGGAAAAACTGAAAAAAAAAATCAAAAAGAAAAAGCAAAACAAAACAGATGAACGAACAGACTTGAGAGCCACAGAGAAGGGAAGAGCAAGGCAGGGGCTATCACGTGAGAAGGGTTCCAGACCCAGACAGACTCCTTGAATTCAGAAGCCCAGGATTGAAGGAGTCATTAGAGATGGTGGCTGTGGGTGCCAGTCCCCATTCCACCCTCACCATCGGATTGGCATCTTCTTTTTAGCAAGACTCCATAGGAGATGGCTAAACAGGCATTGAAGAACTGAGAAAAGACTTCTGGTAGGTAGACACACTAAATGCTACCTTTGGCTGTTCAGGGACTCTGGTCCCCTTTGGCATATGAGGGCAGTTTTAGCCCTATCATGCTGCCTATGCTGAATACATCCCTGGTCCTGTGATCTCATTGGTCACAAGATCTGACTTTTTTTTTTTTTTTTTTTTTTTTGAGGTTGGGTCTTTCTCTAGCCCAGCTCATAGTGATCCTTCTACCTCTGCTTCCTGAGTGTGGGGATGAAAAGCATGCGCCATCAAGCCCAGCTGGCTCTGTGGCTTTTCAAAGGTATACTGGCAGGGCTCACCGACCGTTGTGGCTCTGGAATCTGGAACTTCTTTGCAAGTTCTCTTGGCCAAAAACTGATACCAGCTGAGGCTGCCTTACCCCAACAACTACCAGGGCACCCCTTAACCTCAAGGTTAAATATCTCAAGAGCTGCACTTGTGAGCTGCCACCTTGGGGGCTTCCTCGCAAATTTCTACCATGTCTGCCAGTGACACAGACTAGAGAAGAAGAGGAAAGAGACCCCTATACCTACCTGTACCCACATCAGGACCGGAGAGGTGACCGTCAGCCTGTCCTTGTGTACATGGACACCGCCCTGAGTCCTGCAGGGAGAACAGAGTTATGGGTTGGAGCCGCAGGGCAGATTGAGTCCTGTAAAGCTGCCCCATGGCGGCAGAGGCTGGAGCCCTTCCAGCTGAAGAACAACCTTCCTCCATGTTCCACAGAGGGCTGTGGATTGACCATGGAGAGCTGGAAAGAGAAAGCACAGAAACACCCAGAAGAGCCCAGAGAAGGTGACTCTTAGGGTCTTCTCACCAGAACAGTCCAGAGAGGGTGACTCTTAGGGTCTTCTCCCCAGAACAGCCCAGAGTGGGCGATTCTTAGGGTCTTCTCCCCAGAAGAGCCCAGAGAGGGTGATTCTTAGGATCCCTTAGGATCTTCTCACCAAAACAGCCCAGAAAGGGCAATTCTTAGCATCTTTTCACCAGGCCTTCATGAAGAAAAGACCTCATCTGGAAGGTAGAGTGCATCCCCCATGAGTGAAAAGTAGTAACTTTAAAAAGCCAGGAGTGGGCTGGAGAGATGGCTTAGCAGTTAAGGTGCTTGCCCGGGAAGCCTAAGGACCCAGGTTCAATTCCTCAGGACCCACGTAAGCCAGATAGATGCACAAGGTGGTGCATGTGTCTGGAGTTTGTTTGCAGTGGATGGAGGCCCTAGTGTACCTGTTTTCTCTGTCTGCCCCTCCCTCCCTCTCTCTCTCAAATAAATAAATATTTTTTTTTAAAAGCCAGGTATTCTGGCGCATGCCTTTAATCCCAGCACTTGGGAGGCAGAGGTAGGAGGATTGCTATGATTTCAAGGCCACCTTGAGACTACATAGTGAATTCCAGGTCAGCCTGGGCTAGAACCAGACCCTACCTTGAAAAACAAAAATAAAAATAGTACCTTAAGCCTGGCATGGTGGTGCATGCCTTTATTTCCAGCACTCTGGAAGCAGAAGTATGAGGATCACTGTGAGTTCAAGGCCAGTTTGAGACTACAGAGTGAATACCAGGTCAGCCTGGGACAGAGTGAAAAAAAAAAAAAAAAAAAAAAAAAAGGAGTAGCTTTTTGGGTGAGCCAGAGTCTTGCTATGTAGCCCAGGTTGACCTTGAACTCACAACCCTCCTGATTCAGCCTCCTGACTGCTGCGATTGTAGGCATGTGCCAGCATGCCCCAGCTAAGCAGGTAGCTCTATAAGAGGGAGAGGCTACAGCAATAGTTCCACAGTACTGAAAGTGCTTAGCAGATATAGCAGCATGGCGGTGCACACCTTTAATCCCAGCACTCAGGAGGCAGAGGTAGGAGAATCACCATGAGTTCGAGGCCAGCCTGAAACTACATAGTGAATTCCAGGTCAGCCTGAGTTAGCGTGACACCCTACCTTGAAACCCCCCCCCCAATAAAAGCAAAATAAATAAAAATAAAGAGAGAGAAAGCCAAGAGTGGCGGGCATACTTTTGTAATTCCTGCACTCAGGAGGATAAGGCAGGAGGATAGTGAGTTCAAGGCCAGCCTGGGCTAAATAACAAGATTTTGTCTCAAAACAACAAAGGCAGCTAGGTGTGGTGGTGCACACCTTTAATCCCAGCACTCTGGTGGCAGTGGTAGGAGGATTGCTATAAATTCAAGGACTACAGTGAGTTCCAGGTTAGCCTGGGCTACAGTGAGACCCTTAACTCAAAAAAAAAAGGAAGTTCAGAGAAGACACACACATATTTACAGTTCTTGCCTCTTGCCAGCTGATAACCTGAACCAAGAGCACTCCAGAAGACAGCTGACAACAGACATAACTCCAAGATCTTTGACCAGAAGCATGACCCAAAATGCACGTTTTACTTTATAACTTATCCATCAAAAGGGCTGGAGAGATGGCCCAGTGCTTAAAGATCCTTGCTTGCAAAGCTTATAAAGCGACATGCACAAAGTGGTGCATGCACCTGGAGTTTGTTTACAGTGGCAGGAGGCCTGGTGTACCCACACTTTCCCCCTCTCTAACTACCTATCTCTCAATAAATAAATAAATAATTTAAAATTTCTACTAACTGACCCATCCAATCATCTGGTGGGTTTTTTTGGGGGGGAGGAGAGTTCGAGGTAGGGTCCCACTCTAGCCTAGGCTGACCTGGAACTCACTCTGTACTCCCAGGCTGTCCTCAAACCCACAGTGGTCCTCCTACCTCTGTCTCCTGAGTGTTGGGATTGAAGGTGCATGCCACGGCCGGCTCCTGACCTGGCAAATCTAATTTTAGCACCCAGCTCAGTGCTTGGTACAAAGCAGATCTCAAACGTATGAATGAATGGGTGAATGAATAAATGAATGGAATTGGGCCTAGAAAATAAATAAATGAATAAATAATTGGAATTTGGTCTAGAAAACACTATGCACTGAGGTCTATCTAGACCACCCCTCTTGCAGTTCGGCTAAGTCAGAATAGTGTAGTTGACAGATGTAAAAGGTTTTGGGGAGGATCTCAAAATGAACCAGCCACCCACAGAAGACATTACGTGCACCTCAGGAACATACCCAAACGCAGGAAGGTCTCTGTCAAAATGCACACTGTCCTCATAGAAGACGTTCAGCCCAGCATCCACTGCGACCACTTTCACCTGAAAGGCATTGGTTTGCTTTTGTTTTTAGAGGTAGTATCTCACTCTAGCTCAGGCTGACCTGGAATTCACTATGCAATCTCAGAGTGACCTCCAACTCACAGTGATCCTCCTACCTCTGCCTCCTGAGGGCTGGCATTAAAGCCATGTGCCAAAACACCTGGCTCTGAAAGGCATTTTAAAAAAAAAAATGGTGCATAGGGGTTGGAGAGACGGCTTAGCAGTTAAGGCGCATGCCTGAGGAGCCTAAGGACCCAGGTTCGATTCTCCAGGTCCCACGTAAGCCAGATGCACATGTATCTGGAGTTCATTTGCAGTGGCTAGAGGCCCTGGTATGTCCATTCTCTCTCTCTCTCTCTCTTTCTCTCTCTCTCTGATAAATGAATAAATAAAATAAAATCTTTTCAAAAAATGGTGTATAGCCAGACATGGTGGCACACGCCTTTAATCCCAGCACTTGAGAGACAGAGGTAGGAGGATCACTGAGTTCGAGGCCACCCTGAGACTACATAGTGAATTCCAGGTCAGGTCAATCTGGGCCAGAGTGAGACCCTACCTCAAAAAAGAAAGAAAGAAAGAAAGAAAGAAAGAAAGAAAGAAAGAAAGAAAGAAAGAAAGAAAGAAAGAAAGAAAGAAGGAAAAGGAGTATGTGGGTGGGGAGATGATGTCTCATAAACAGCTGGACACAGCCATGCATTCTGGTAGCCCCAGTCCTATGGGGAGGACACATACCCAAAACTAATGCATAGGGCTGGAAAAAAAGTGCGTCAGCGGTTAAGGCACTTGTGTACAAAGCCAACAGACCTGGGTTCAATTCCCCAGTACCCACGTAAAGCCAGAGGCACAGTGGCACATACAACTGGAGGTCGTTTGCAACGGCTAGAAGCCCTGGCATGCCCATTCTCTCTGTCTCCTTCTGGTAGCAAATGATTAAATAAGTAAAATCACGATGCACAGAAGTTCCCTTCGCCTCTACACCAGGCCCAGGAGTTACTAACACCCGCTACGTGCGGTTCCGTTCGCAATGTGGCCAACCTTCCGACACTAGGACATAAAGTAGTGACCTAAGCCGGGGAGTGGCTGGAGCAAGACCGTTTACCACAAAGCATAAGGGCCGGAGAGGGCCTAAGTTCGACCTCCAGAACCCACATAAGATGCCAGGCACGCCCATTCATGCCTATAACCCCAGTCCTGGGGTGGGGAGGGGGCGGGGAGGATGGTCAACTAGATGGACAAACAACCAACCAAACAAAACAGCAGCTCCAGGTCAAGTGAGAGACTTCACCTCAAGGAAACAGCTCAGGCCGGCATTGTACATGCCTTTGAGCCCAGCACTCAGGAGGCAGAGGTAAGAGGATGGTGGTGAGTTTGAGGACAACATAGTAAATTCCAGGTCAAACTGGGCTAGAGTGAGATCCTACCTCAAACAAACAAGCAAAGGCTTGCCTGCAAAGCCAAAGGACCCAGGTTCAATTCCCCAGGACCCACATAAGCTAGATGCATTAAGTGGCACATGCATGTGGAGTTTGTTTGCAGTGGCTGGATGCCCTGGTGCACCCATTCTCTCTCTCTCTCTCTCTCAAATAAATAAATAAATAAATAAGTAAATAAATAAAAACAAAAACAGAAGATAGAGACCAACCAAAATGATCCTGTGGCCTTTGAACATGTGCACACAGGGTCACAGGGTACACACATCTGCACACGCACACTCTGCACACACCACACATATTAAAGTCATCATCTACAAATATGTTGGCCTGCACTCATAGCCATTCTTGGAAGCATGCAGCCACTGGGCCACAGGTTGGGCACACCAGGTAGAGCCAACCTTGAAGACTTAGGGGACATCACTGTGACCATAGCAACAGAGCCCTCATGTGGGGTCCTACTCAAAGATTTAGTAAAGTGAAAACATCCATTTTCTCCAGGAATCTGTACTCCCCAGTCAAGGCCCAGGGCCTCTAGAAGTATCCACAGAGGAGCTGGTCCTGTCTGCAGGGGCTGAGGAGTCAGGCAAGGCGCATGGGCAGCTTTCCCAGAGCCACGGCCACATCAAACCGCACATGATACGCCGATGAAGCCAGTTTCCAAGCTAGGTGTGGCTCTCCTTTTCCTGGACAGGGGGAGAAGCGGGTCCCATCAGAACACCCAGACTCCCCTGAGTCCCGCTACAAGTTCTCCTCCGTGCCTGGTGACTTCAGCGCCCTGGACCCCTTTGAGGAGAGGTTTCCCTGCCACCGTGCTACTTCTCCCCTAAGCCTGCTCAAAGGAGAAAAGCCTCCAGGGTGTCCCACACCCACTTCAAATGCAAATTTTGATTCTGCTCGCCCGTCCCCAAGGGTCCTGGGAGCAGGACAGACCTAGGGCCAACAGTCCTGGAGCAGCAGACCCTGGCACGCAGGTGCCAGGCAAGGGAAGTCACGGGGTAGGGCAAAGTCCATTTGTAGAAGGTGCTCATTTCACTTAAAAAAAAAATGCCTATTATGGTGGCACACGCCTTTAATCCCAGCATTTGGGAGGTAGAGGTAAGAGGGTCACCATGAGTTCAAGGCTACACTGAGACTACAGAGTAAATTCCAGGTAAGCCTGGACTACAGTGAAACTCTACCTCAAAAAAAAAAAAAAAAAAAAAAAAAAAAGGTTCAGGTCTGCGTGGTGACGCACTTCTTTAATACCAGCATTGGGGAGGCTGAGGCAGGAGAATGGCCATGAGTTCGAGGCTAGGCTGGAGCTAGAGTCAGTTCCATGTGAGACCTTGTCTCAAAATCAAACAGAAGCCGGGTATGGTGGTGCACGCCTTTAATCCCAGCACTCGGGAGGCAGAGGTGGGAGGATGGCCGTGAGTTCGAGGCCACCCTGAGATTGCGTAGTGAATTCCAGGTCAGCCTGGGCTGGAGAGGGACCCTACCTCGAAACACCGAAAACAAGCAAAAAGGTTTCAAGCAGTGACCGGGGTCCATCGAGTCCCGGGCAAGCATGCCCGCTGGTGTGCCCGTCCGCGGGCCTCCGTGCCCTCCTGAGCTGAGTGGCTCCCGGGACGGCGCGCAGACCACCATGCCTGTGGTCACTTCCCCGCTACGTGTCCGCCAGGTCCCGGGCGGGGGGAAGGGGAGGGCGCCCGCCGCGTTCCCGGAAGGGCATCGCGGGGGCTCGAACCCCTCCACGCGCGGGGAGCCCGGGATCCGGGAGGTCACGGAGGCCCGGGGCCCGTACCTGCTGCGTGCTGAAGTCCCAGCCCAGGCAGCAGCGGCGAGCGGCGCGCTCCGCCATGGCCCCGCGGTGGGGGGAGGTCCCGCTGCGCGCCTGCCCGTCCGTCCGTCCGTCCGTCGGTCGGTCTGTCCCGCCGCGCTCCGCCGGGGACCGCCCCTCGCCCCGCCCGGCCGGACTCCGGACTCGAGTCACGAGGTGAGGGTGCGCTCTGGCGCCGCCTGCGGGGGGACCCGAGCGGGAGAGCGCGGCTGGTCCAGGCCCCAGAGGACAGTCCCCTCTCCATCACCCCCGCAGCCCCTTCCCTCCAGATGGTCCTGCGGGGGCCTGGCTTTCCCTAGGGACTCCCGGACCAAAGCTTGCAACATTAAGCCAAATCTTTCCTGGCTTTCCCTCTGGGTTTGGGAATCCAAGTTGTCCCTTAGGTACTGAGGCAGCTGTCCACCCATCGTGCTGACTCAGGGGTCCTAAAGAAATGTGTCCTGGGCATCAAAATAAAGACAGACTGATTGAGATGGGATACGATGGAGAGTGGAGTGTCAAAGGGGAAAGTGGGGGAGGGAGGGAATTACCATGGGACTTTGTTTACAATTATGGAAGTTGTCAATTTAAAAATATTTAAATAAAAAAAAGACCCACAGCTCAGAAAAAATAATACTGGGCTTAAAATCATACAGCACCTGGCGGGCGTGGTGACGTGCACCTTTAATCCCACCACTGGGGAGAGGTAGGAGAATTGCTGTGAGTTTGAGGCCAGCCTGAGTCTACATGAATTGCAGGTCAGCCTGGGCCAGAGTGAGACCCTACCTTGAAAAACCAAATATATATATATATCACCTTAGCTCAGTTATGTTCAGTATTGGGGGATTGAACCAGGACTCAGCAATGCTAAGGCAAGCAATCTATGCTGAGCAATACTCCCAGCCCAGAGCTCGTTTTGCGTTTTTTTTGTTTTGTTTTTTTTTGTTTTGTTTTTTTTTTGGAGGGTTGGTTTGGTTGGTTCATTTTATTATTTATTTGTTTATTTAGAGGTAGGGTCTTGCTCTAGCCTAGGCTGGCCTGGAATTCATCTTTAGTTCGAAAAGAAAGAAAGAAAGACAGAAGGAAAGGTGTCCTGAGGTTGGAGGTCCCTGATCTCTGACAGGCCCTATCCAGATCCAGAAAATCTGAGTAGTCCCCTAGTATGTCATATTCACCTCTAGATTTAAAATCAGAGCTGGGGCTGGAGAGATGCTTCAGTGGTTAAAGTCAATTGATTTCTTTATTTTTTTTATTTTTTATTTTTTATTTTTTATTTTGGTTTTTCGAGGTAGGGTTTCACTGTAGCCCAGGCTGACCTGGAATTCACTATGTAATCTCAGGGTGACCTCGAACTCATGGCGATCCTCCTACCTCTGCCTCCTGAGTGCTGGGATTAAAGGCGTGCGCCACCACACCCGGCTGGCAATTGATTTCTTTTTTAAAAAAAATCCCCTCAGGGCTGGAGAAATGGTTATTTGATTTGAAGCCTAAGGACCCAGGTTCAATTCCCCAGCACCCATGTAACCCATGAAGGCACATGTGTCTGGGCCTCGTGCCACTGCAAATGAACTCCATCCAGATGCATGCTCAACTTTGTGCATCTGGCTTGATGTGGGTGCCAGGGAAATCGAACTTGTAGGTAAGTGCCTTAACCGCTAAGCCACCTCTCCAGCCCTTCAGCTGGTTTTTGATGGTCTGATGTCTTGGGCAAGAAAAGCCATCCAAGAAACAAAATCCCACCTACTTCCTTTCTTCATAGAGCCCCAGGCACTTTCTCTTCCCCTGGACTAACTTTTTTCTAGAAATCTCCACATCACCAACCTATACGAAGCGCTGTCCAGCCCACCACAGCCCCTGTCACCCTTGCTGTGGTCTAATCGCCTGAGTTCGGATGGATTCCTTCCCATAGACAAAGTCCCTGTCCTCCCAGATACTCACTACCTGCTGGGGACACAGGCACTTAGCAGTTGCCACTCAATACGACAGGAGCCAAATATTGGTACAGGTCAGAGCAATTAACTGAACTGCTAAGCACATTTAACCCTTGAAATTAGGTTGGGAGGATTGATACAGTTCAATCCATTCTACTTTTTATTTGTTTTCTTTTCGTATTTGTACTAACTCTTTTCCTACCTCAGGAAAAAAAAAAAAAAAAAAAAAAAAAGTTCAAGGCTGCACTGAGCCATTCTGAGCAATTCAGTGAGTCCAGTCTCAGTGGTCCAGCCCTTGCCTGGCAGACACAAGCCAGTATGTTCAATGCCCAGCACCCCCACCAACAAAAAAAAAAAAAAAAAAAAAAAAAAAAAAAGCTTCCAGGAATGAAATAGACAAATCAGTTATAATTCAGAATCACTCATTTATTTTTTTAAATTAATTTATTTTTTATTAACAACTTCCATGATTGTAAACAATATCCCATGGTAATACCCTCCCACCCCCTACTTGAAACTCCATTCTCCATCATATCCCCTCCCCCTCTCAATCAGTCTCTCTTTTATTTTGATGTCATGATCTTTTCTTCCTATTATGACGGTCTTGTGTAGGTAGTGTCAGGCACTGTGAGGTCATGGATATCCAGGCCATTTTGTGTCTGGAGGAGCATGTTGTAAGGAGTCCTACCCTTCCTTTGGCTCTTACATTTTTCTGCCACCTCTTCTGCAATGGACCCTGAGCCTTAGAAGGTGTGAGAATCACTCATTTATTATATGCATCTGAAATTCAGTAACATATTTACCTACAGAAGCCACCTTCATTTTCTCTGTTTATTCTGCCTCAGAGGTGATAAAGTTCTTTGTTAGTGAAACAAATTTTCTTTTTCGAGGTAAGGTCTTACTCTAGCCCAGGCTGACCTAGAATTCACTATGTAGTTGTAGGGTGGCCTTGAAATCAAGGTGATCCTCCTACCTCTGCCTCCCAAATGCTGGCAATTAGAGGCATGCACCACCAGGCCTGGCATGAAACAAAATTTTTTTAAAATATTTTATTTAAAAATTTTTTAATTATTTAAAATTTTTATTTATTTAAGACAGTGAGAGAGGGAAAGAGACAGAGAGAGAGAGAGAGAGAGGGAGGAGAGAGGGAGAGAGAATAGGGACACCAGGGCCTCCAGTCACTGCAAATGAACTCCAGACACATGTGCCACCTTGTGCATCTGGCTTACATGGATGGGCCCTGGGGAATCGAACTGAGGCCCTTTGGCTTTGCAGGCAAGCGCCTTCACTGCTAAGCCATCTCTCCAGGCAAAATATTTTTATTTCTGAGGGTGGGGGACATGCCAGGGCCTTCAGCCACTGCAAACAAACTCCAAATGCATGTGCCACCTTGTGCATCTGACTTACGTGGGCCCTGAGGAATTGAACCTGGGTCCTTTGGCTTCGCAGGCAGGTGCCTTAACTGCTAAGCCATCTCTCCAGCCTGAAACAAAATATTTTGATATACCTCAAGTGTGGTGGTGCCCACCTTTTAATCCCAGCACTTGGGAGGCTGAGGTAGGAGGATCACTGTGAGTTCCAGGCCAGCCTGAGATACATAGTGAATTCCAGGTCAGCCTCGGATAGAGTGAGACCCCCAACCCCCAAAAACCTATATAAACCTATATAAAACCTGTGTGTGTGTGTGTGTGTGTGTGTGTGTGTGTGTGTGTGCGTTTGATTCACAGCCCCACCAGGGAAGCATCACACAGCTTTGTGGTCCAAGTCTGACAGTGTCACTGGTCTTCCTCCAGTTAAATCAGTAACTCATGCAGTGAAGGTTACAACTTTGAAAAAAGCTGATGTTGTGTTTTCATCTAGAGAAAAGCTTAATGGACTTTGATGTTTAAGCAAACGGAGCTCTGAAGGGAGAAATGCTTCTTTTTCCCCTGAGTGGGAATGTGCTTACTGTTGATGTGTTTGTGTTCTATTTAGAAGCAAATTTGGTTTAAGAAAATTAAATGTTGTGAATACACTTCATGTTTTTCTGATTTTAGTGCATTCATCCCCTGAGGCCTGTCTTTTTCCCACTCCATGAACATTCAAGACTTCTGCACATAAGAAAGATCCAGAAAGATACTTAAATTTAGTAATAACGTTTATCTGTTGGAGTGAGATTTACAAATTGGTGGTTAGGGAGTGACTCGTACATTTTAATTTATTTTAATTTACTTTTTTTGTTTGTTAACTACTAGTAGCATTTTAATTTTCTCAGTATAGTTTAATTTCTACTCTGTGCACAGAGAAGGAAAACAAAATAATAATAAATTGATATAGTCCCAAGTTGCTTAGAACTTTTAAAAAATATATTTGATTCATTTATTAGAGAGAGAGAAGAGAGAATGGGTGTGCCAGGGCTTCCTGCCACTGCAAACGAGCTCCAGATGCATGTGCCACTTTGTGCATCCAGGGTCCTTAGACTTTGCAGGTAAGCTGTTTGTTTTTTTGTTTTTTTCAAGGTAGGGTCTCACTGTAGCCCAGGCTGACCTGGAATTCTCTCTGTAGTCTCAGGGTGGCCTCGAACTCATGGCGATCCTCCCACCTCTGCCTCCCAAGCTCTGGAATTAAAGGCATGCGCCACCATGCCCAACTTTGAAGGTAAGCTCTTTGACCACGGAGCCACCTCTCCAGTCCTATAAAGTTAACTTTAACACCTGAATCAATGGGGGACATACATTCAAACTACCACAAGGTGCATTCTTGCAAAGCCTAATGGTCTGTATTCAATTCCCCTTCTCTCTCTCTCTCCCCGTCTCTGCTTGCAAATAGTTATTATTACTTTTTTTTCTGGTTTTTGGAGGTAGGGTCTCACTCTAGCTCAGGCTGACCTGGAATTCACTATGTAGTGTCAGGGTGACCTTGAACTCACGGTGATCCTCCTACCTCTGCCTCCCATGTTCTGGGATTAAAGCTGTGCGCCACCATGCCCGATTTATACTCTCTCCTGGCCTCTGACTCCTGAAGGCACTCCCATGCACCATACGGGGCACGGTTGAGCTATGTGCTGGGGCGCTGGGCTAGTCTGGGCCCTGCAGGCTGCCTGGTGTGGGGGGCAGGGCTAAGCACGTCCTGGCTGGGTCTATAGGGACCACAAGAGGGAAGCAGGTGGGACAGCGCTTCAGGTAGGAGCTGGGCACTGCACCGTGGCACAAACCTTTGATCCAAGCACTTGAGAGGCAGACGTAGGAGGATCGCTGTGAGTTTGAGGCTAGCTTGGGACTACAGAGTGAATTGCAGGTCAGCCTGGGCTAGAGCGAGACCCTACCTCAAAAAACAAGAAAAAAGTTTCAGGTAGGGCAGAGTTCACATCTGCTCAGGGAGACATTCATTCCTCACCTTTTCTGGAGCTGCTGTCCTGCCAGAGGTTCCTGGCCAGCCACATGCTGCCTAGAGTGTAGTGTCAGGAGCTCCGAGCTGGGTGAGGGGCTGGCTGGAGGATGGGAAATCAGGGAGGCTCCCTGGAGGAGGGAGACGTCTGTGCACTGTTTAATCCAGGGAGGGGGTTTGGGCATTTAGTTCAGTGGTTGAGCACTTGCCTTGGGTTTGGTCCCCAAAATAAAGGAGGAGAGAAATCACAGCGACAGACCCAGAGATGGCCTGATGGGTGGGGATCGCGAACACCAGACACAGCTGTAAGGGCTCCCGCTCAGCTCCTGTGGGGCCTCGAGCTCCACAGGTCAGAAGGTCACAGGCCAGTGTACAGCTCGGAAGCTACTTTGGTGGGGAGAGGCCAGAGAGGCTTGGATCAGAGAGAGGGCAGTGCCACCAGGGCAGCGGCTGGGACCAAGGGGAGCAGGTTGACCAGGATAGTGCCCGGGGGTGATTCAGACTGCTGGACAGCTAAGGCCGGGGAAAGGCCACACGGATCGCAGCCTAAGAAGCCAAGGGCTGGGCCTTGAGCCCGGAGTGTGGAATGCTGTCCTCTGGACACTGCTTCTTGAACTCCCACCAGACGTGACTGATTACCCACAGGAGACCTCCCCCCCTACATACACACACACACAAGATTTGGCACATTGGGGCTGAGGAGATGGCTCAGCAGCTTGGGCTCAATTCCCCAGCACCCATATAAAGCCAGATGTGCAAAGTGGTGCGTGCATCTTGAGTCTGTTTGCGGAGGCAAGAGGCCCTGGCACAACCATTCTCTCTCAAATAAATATAAAAGTTGGGGCTGGGAGATGACTCAGCAGTTAAAGTGCTTGCTTGTCAGGTCTAGTGACCCAGGTTCGATTCCCCAGTACCCATGCTAAACCAGATGCACAAAGGTCATGGGCCTGGAGTTCATGTGTGGTGGCTAGAGGCTCTGGTGTGGCCATTCTCTCTCTCCCTCACTCATTATCTCCCTTCTTGCAAATAACTATTACAAAAAAGAAAAAAAAGGTGTGGTGGCGCATGACTTTAATCCCAGCACTCGGGAGGCAGAGGTAGGAGGACCACCAAGAGTTGAAGGCCACCCTAGACTAGAGTGAAACCCTACCTCAAAAATAAATAAATAAATAAATAAATAAATAAAAAGGAAAAGATTAGGCCCACGAACCTGTCATGGAGAAAGCTCACAAGGCCATGGCCCTCCCTGAGGACCTGAGTGTCCAACGGTTTCTGGGGAGGCGTCTCTTCAGTGGCACAGTCTGTTATCCATGCTTCTGTGGGTAACCTCCCACCCACTAATTAAACCCACTGGTTTGCCAAGCTAGACCTAGACGGAAGAATTTTTTTTTTTTTTTTTTTTTTGGTCTGTTGGTGCCTTCTCTGGAGTGGAAGTCTCTTCACGTCCCCCCCAGGAAAAGTCGCAGGACAGTTTAGGAGGGAGAAGGGGAGAAAAAGAGGTCCCACAAGTGACCTGTGGGAGTAAGACTGTCAGGGAGGCACAGGGAGTCCTTCTGGCCTGTGCGGTGTCCCACCTGCTCTACTCAGCAGCATCAATATGTGGCAGTGCCAGGGTTCGTGTCCCGTGTCCCCGGGATCCCAGCTCAGAGCTCCACCTCAGTGGGCAAGGATGTTTCATCCCTCACTGAGCCACAGGCTAAGGTTCTCCGGAGCTGTCCCTGTGGGCTGCCGTGGCCGTGTGGGAACTGAGCTCTCCTCCAGCTGGGTGGACTTCTGGACATGCTTTGTGAACGGGCCACGGCTAGGCCGTGTTGATGGGGAGGTCATACCCTCCCACTGCCTGCGGCTCCTGGGTGAGACTGGGGAAGGCTCTGGGGAAGGGTGCCCTGCCCTGTGTTGTTGCCGGTGTAAGCCTGACAGGCGGGACCGGCCAGCCTGGGGTACAGCGCATGGAGGAGCCTGGTCCCATGTGTCCTTCCTTTCTTTCCAGCACAGCAGGAGCCAGCCAAGGAGCCTGAGACCTCCAGGGTCTCCCTAAGCTGTTGGAGGCATGACACACCAGTGTACCCCCAACCTCTAACCCCTGCAGGTGTCTTCACTTCCAGGTGAGAGGTGCTGCTGGCATCCCGGGTACTGCCCTCAAGACCTGGTCACTGGCCACGGCCACCTGACCTCGATGTCTCCTTCCCTAGAATCCATGTGTTGCAGCAGCCCATGCCGGTGGTGGAAAGCATGCACCCTGTGACTGCAGGGCCAAGGGTCTTATGATGGGACACGTGGTGCCTCGCCAGCTTCGAGGCCGCAGTCACAGCTGAGAGACTCAATACAGTCCAGGACTGAGGTGCAAGGCTGCTGGACAGGGATATGGACGTGGGGAGCTGGACCAACTCCTGGGATAGGGGAACCCCTTCCAGAGAAATGGTGTCTGATGTGGCCAGGCATCTAGGTGCCCAGAGCTAACACACAGCATAGGGCATGCCACCATGGAGATCGTGACACTTAAGAATCACTGCAGGGCTGAAGAGATGGCTTAATGGTTAAGGTGCTTGCTTACCAAGCCTAAGGACCCACGTTCGATTCCCCAGAATCCACATAATCCAGATGCACAAGGTGGCGCGTGTGTTAGGAGTTCATTTGCAGTGGCTAGAGGCCCTGGTATGCCCATTCATTCTCTCTCTCTCCCTAATAACTAAATAAAAATATTTAAAAACGTATTTTATATATTTTATTGACAGAGAAAGAGGAAGAGAGAGAATGGGCGCGCCAGGGCCTCCAGCCACTGCAAACGAACTCCAGACACGTGTGACACCTTGTGCATCTGGCTAACATGGGTCCTGGGGAATCGAACCTGGGTCCTTTGGCTTTGTAGGCAAAAGTCTTAACTGCTAAGCCATCCCTCCAGCCCTTTTTAAAAAATATTTTATTTATTTATTTTATTGACAGAGAAAGAGGGAGAGAGAAAAAATATTTTTTTAAAAAAGAATCACTGTGCACATGGTACACAGTCCAGCAAAGCAAAATTAGCCCCTGAAGGAAATGACAGCCACCAGGTGAGACAGCACACATTTACTACACTCACTGTGCCCTTCATCCACGAGGCCACCGTCCCTGGAAGTACACGACAGCCTTGTGGCCTGAGTGACACAGGCGTCCTTCGGACCAGCTCAAGGGACCTGGCAGGGTACACCAGCCCCCCACCTGTTCCTGTGCTGTGTCATCAGTGATCACATTTTCCACATTAAAGTGCCAGGGTGTGTCCACTTGCTCCCCCAGTGCCGAGTGCCCCACGTGGATGGCTTCTGCGTGTCCCTCCTGCCCGTCACAGCAGCACTGGCTGGGTGGCGACTCCAGCCCGGGGCCTCAGTTCCCAGGGTATTCAAAGACAGCTGCGGCTCCCATCCCGGTCCCGATGCACATGGACACCACGCCATAGGCCCTGGGGAAAGCAGCCTGTGTTGGCCACGAAGATGCCAGGTCCCCAACCCTCGTCCCCTCCAGGCTGAGCTCACGGCCAAGGCCTGGTGGACAGAGGTGCAACCCCAGCAGGGCAGATGTGTGGGAACCCGGGGCCCTGACTGCCCACAGTCCCTTCAGTCCTAGGAAGACGGGTCTCCCCCATCCCCAGTTCAGAGTGCCTGGTGTGAGCTCACCTCCCCCAGCCCTGGCCCTCAGACGCCCCACATGGACATCCGCCATGACACCCCACAAGGAAGGGAGCAGCCTCACCTCTTCCCGCGGCGCTTCAGCTCGTTGAGCAACGTGATGACCTGCCGGGCCCCGGTGCAGCCCAGGGGGTGGCCCAGGGCGATCGCGCCCCCCAGGGGGTTCACCTTCTCGGCGGGGATGCCCAGCTTCTCTACACAGTAGAGGGCCTGGAAGGGCCAGGGCCACAGCTGAGCTCTCAGCTCCCGCAGCGCCGGCCGCTCGCTCGCGCCCACCGCACCGCCCAGGGCCCAGGCTGCACCGACGCGCGGCCTCACCTGGCTTGCAAAGGCCTCGTTGATCTCGAAGATGTCTATGTCGCTCACAGTCAGCCCTGCGGGCAAGGCCAGACCAGAGCTGACAGGGGCCCTGGGCAGGACTCGGGGTCTCCCTGGGCCCTCACCCCAAGCATGGGCCCCACAAGTATCAGGAGTTTGTCTCTTAGGGAGTGGATCCCAACAGTGGGGTCAAGAAGGCCTTGCGTGTGGGGTGCTAAGCTGCCCCACCTTCACTGGACAGTACCCACGGGGCCACTCCTGGCCCATGCCAGCCCCAGGGCAGGAGTGAGGTGAGCCACCTTACCTGCTTTCTCCAAGGCTGCGGGGATGGCATAGGCAGGTCCGATGCCCATGACGTCAGGAGGGACTCCAACCACGGCATAGGACCTCAAAACCCCAAGGATGGGGAGGCCCAGCTGTTCAGCCTTGGACCTCCGGGCCAGCAGGATGGCAGCTGCCCCGTCACTCACCTGGCTGGCGTTCCCTAGGGGAACGGGGGAGGTGGCATCAGGGAGACACGGTTCCAAGTCTCTCAGCCAAACAGCCCGCCTGGCCTTGCCCCGCCCTGGCCCAGCCTGTGCTCACCGGCCGTGGTAGAGCCCCCATCCTTGAAGGCAGGCTTCAGCTTGGCCAGACCCTCCATGGTGGTGTTCGGACGAATGCCCTCGTCCTGGGACACGGTCACGGTCTTCTTGTTGCCCTTGTCATCCAGGACGGTGGTGGTCACGGGCACGACCTCGGCGCGGAAACTGCCCCTGCTCTGAGCTCTTGCTGCCCTGTCAGCACCGTGGATGTGAGGCTTAGGCGGCCCCGGGGTCCCATTCTGCCTGACCCCAACTTCTGCCAACTCAGGAAGGCGTGCAACTTTAACTTCAGCCCTTGAATCTGGGGATCCAACTGACTCTTGGGGAGCCCTCGGTGACGGCTAGGAATTCCCCAGGACCCTCAGCTACCTTTGGGTGGGGGGGAGGCGTGCCCCACACCACCAAAGGCCTTTGCATCATCAGCCCCACTTCTCCAGATCACGGCCGATTCCAGCCTGAAGGGGAGGTGGGATGGCGGCCCTTTTTGTAGTCCTTTGTCTACGGGTGACAAGCATGCTTGCTGTCTGCCCTGAGGTTGGAGCCCCGCGAATATATGTACTGAGTTCTGTTAGCTATCCCTTGACCCCAACGTTCACATTCTACCCATTCCCTAGGTTCTGCAGGATGTGTGGTGGTCTCCTCAATGTATTGTCCTGCACAGCGTCGAAGCACAAGCCCTACTAGGATGACCTGCGCACAACAGAAGCGCACAGGGCCATCTCCCTTGGGCAGGACTGCCAAGGATCCAACAGCCGTGTACGCTATGGCCTGACCCCAAGAGACCAAGCATCCTTCTTGAAGAGGCACCTGGCTCAACTCTGTCCCTTCCTTGGCTGTGCGTGGCTGGGCTGGCCGGCCTAACCTGCCGCTGCCAGCAGCCTGGTCTGGGTTTCTCCAGTGGCAGCCTGACCCGGGCCTGCTCCACAAGCTGGGACAGCAGGGCTATGATACAGCCAACTCCACGACCCAGGCCTGAAAGAGCCACCAACCCGCCATGACGCTGGCCCATGACACCTTCCAGCTGGAGGCGTGAGGCCGATCAAGCCCTCTGTGTCCAGCAGTGTGCTCCGGTCAGCCCTGGCCCAGAGGACAGGCATTATGGTGGCCTCACGACTCCCACTCCAGTTCCTACCAACATCCCACCCGAGCGACACTCACTTCTGCTGGGAGGCTAGCGCGAAGGCATCCTGCCTCTGCCGCGAGATACCAAAGCGCTCGGCCACGTTCTCTGAGGTTATCCTAGGACACAAAGAGTGAGGGAGGCAGGAAGCTGCGGGGCTGGGAGCCTGCAGGGAGGCCAGGTCCAAGCTGCAGGGCTCTGCTTGCCCTTCTGGATGTCCAAATCATCCAGCCCATGCCCCGGGGACAAAGCGAGGACTCAGGAGGTGGCACTCTGTACCATACAGGTGCAGAGCACCCACGCTGGTCTGGACTTTAGAGGCTCAAATTCTAAAGATCTCCTCTGTATGGGAGGCAGCCTGCACATGGGGCCCACGGAAGAGACTGTTCCCTGGAAGAGCTGTCTTAACACAGGGAAGAGGGGCAGGAGGTATGCCAGGGGCATGAGGTGGTCATACTAAGCCTGTTTCTCATGGCTTCCACACAAGCCCCTGGAGACACAGAGGAGGACAAAGATGAGGCACTGCCCACTGCAAGCCTTTCTCCTCCCACGTTCACGCGCCCTGGCTCAGATGTGTGCGGTGATGGCTCACATACATCGGTGCCAACAAAAGTCCTGGCTCGATTCTGAGTGTGGTGGTGCACGCCTTTAATCCCAGCACTCAGGGAAGCAGAGGTGGGAGGATCCCCGTGAGTTAGAGGCCACCCTGAGACTACATAGTGAATTACAGGTCAGCATGGGCTACAGTGAGATCCTACCTCACAAAAACCAAAAAAACAAAAAAAGTTCTGGCAAAGTGGATTGGCATGTGTGCACACACTCCACCATGCAAGCACACATGTGCACACACATTAAAAAATAGAACAGGGCTGGAGAGATGACTTAGCAGTTAAGGCACTTGCCTGCAAAGCCTAAGAACCCACGTTTGACTCTAGATCCAATGTAAGCCAGACGCACAAAGGTGACACAAGCGCACAAGGTTGGACATATGTCTGGAGTTTGAATGCAATGACTTGAGGCCCTAGTGTGCCAATTCTCTCTCTCTCTCTCTCTCTCTCTCTCTCTCTCACACACACACACACACACACACATTAAAAACAAAAAACAAAAAAGCCAGTCTGCTGGGCTGGCCTCAAAAAATAAATAAATAAATAAATAAATGTTGGGCGTGCATCCCAGCACTCGGGAGGCCACCTGAGACTACACAGTGAATTCCAGGTCAGCTTAGCCTAGAGTGAGACCCTACCTCAAAACAAAACAAAGAGCACAGCTTTCCCCTGCTGCATCCCACAGACCCCGAGTCTCTCCTCTGCATATTTAGGGGTCATCAACATCTACATCCTTCTCAACTCTCCAGGACTCCAAAGCTTTGGGGACATCCTTGTCCCCAGGACACAGCACCTCAGAAGACAGGGCAGGGTAAGCTTTGCCAGGAATGAATTGGGGGACCCCAGCAACAGGGTGCCAAGGGAAGCAAAACTCATGCTCCATCCCTGCAAAGCACATGGCATCTAAAGGACGGAGGACGAGGCTTGGCACTGCCAGCTACAGAGAGAAGGAAGCTCCTTGGCGTCTGGTCCAGGAGAGCGAATGTTGAGCGGGCACAGACACTTGGAGTTTTTCACGGGCACTCACCCCATGGGAATCAAGCAGTCCCTGGCCTTCTCGTTCTCCACGAGGCGTGAAGTAATGTTCCCAGGGTTCCCTCTTTCAGACAGAGACATGGACTCCACCCTGAGGAGGACAAAGGAGCTAAGCCCTAGAGGTAGGAACCCACCCCCCAAAGGGATGGTCAGACGCAGGGCAGTTGCTGGGAAGCACCCAGGGAGCCCTTGGGATACAGTGGGCTGTCTGTGAGGCCTAGGAAGGGCAGGTGGCCGGGTGGCCGGTGAGGCGGAGAGAGGGGTCGGCAGGGTGGCTGCGCCCCGTTTCTCCCTCCAGCCCCAGACACAACACAGCATCATACACACACACACACTCCCGGGGTCAGGATCCCCCTGCTGAAGCAAGTAACTGGCAGCTTCTGGGGACAGTCCCCACAGCGCAGGGCGCACCCCCAGTCAGCGAGGCTGGGACCTCAGCATCCCTCAGAGTCAGGCAGAGAAGAGACAAGTTCCTTTAAAGGAAGCACAAAGCTGCCACCAGTCAAAGGGACCTGACCCAGGCCGGGTGTGGTGGCGCACAACTTTAATTACAGCGTTCGGGTGGCGGAGGTTAGTTAGGAGGATTGCTATGAGTTCGAGGCCACCCTCAGACTACATAGTGAACTCCAGCTCAGCCTGGGCTATATTGAGACCCTCCCTTGAAAAACCAAAAGAAAGGGCTGGAGAGATGGCTTAGTGGTTAAGCGCTTGCCAGTGAAGCCTAAGGACCCCAGTTCAAGGCTCAATTCCCCAGGACCCACATTAGCCAGATGCACAAGGAGGTGCATGCATCTGGAGTTTGTTTGCAGTGGCTGGAGGCCCTGGCGTACCCATTCTCTCTCTCTCTCTGCCTCTTTCTCTCTCTGTCGCTCGCAAATAAATAAATAAACAAGAAAAGAAAAAAGAAAAAAAAAAGAAAACAAAAGAAAAAGAGGACCTGACCCAAGTAGACAAGGAAGAGGGATGGATCAGAAGGCCATGTGGCCAGTGTACAGCCCTGTGAGGGAGCACAGGACCTTCACAGGACCTTGACTGAGAACTTCCCTGCTTTTAGGACTAGCTTGGGCTCTTCCAAGGCCATGGTGTCAGCAATGGCCATGACTCCATTTAACCCTCCCATTTACATCCGGGGTTGAGATAGGCATCCCTGTATCCTCTTTCACGGGTGAGGAGCCCGAGGTCTGAGCTATCCAGCCTGGACCCCAACTAGGCGCATTCAACTAGAAGTCCCCAGGGGAGCTGCACTGTCAAAGGCAAGGGGACAGTCAGGTTGAAACGTGGACATCAGCAAGACCTAGGTCCTTGTAGCCGCCACCAAGGTGTTAACCCTGCTTGGGAACTGAAGCTCCCCACTACTCCCCCCTCAAGAACTCATGAAGCCCTTCTTCTCAAGTCTCCACACCTGCTGCACCCCCCCAACACAAAAACACAAGAAACAGCAAAGCGCAGGCTGGGCCGAGGCCCTTGCCTCCCACAGTCCCTGTGTGTGGATTTTGGCTGTCTGTCTTCCAAGTGAGACCCAGCTCACATAACCCACTGCAGGGTGGCTGGGACCTGGTCAGAGGCCAGTAACACTTCCGGCCAAGAAGTAGTCTACAGAGGATCCAAGAGGCAGTGGGAGCTTGTGAAAGACCAGCTGACCCAAGAGCTTGCCAATGCCTCCTTCAAGTGCCCTCCAGCATCAGGTACTTCCTAGCCTGGGCCCCAACATCCGGCCACTTCCTGGAGAGATGGCTTGGTGGTTAAGGTGCTTGCCTGCAAAGGCTAGTGACCTGAGTTCGATTCCCCAGTACCCACATAAATCTGGGTGCATAAAGTGGCATACGCATCTGGAGTTCGTTTGCAGTAGCTAGAGGGCCTGGTATGCACACTGTATTTCTCTTTTACTCTTTTTTTGTCACTCTCTGCTTGCAAATAAATATAATTAATTTTTTTTTTTGTTAAAAAAAAGAATGAGCAAGAGGGACAAAGTAGTTCCAAGTGTTACATTTTCTCAATGTATTTGTCCATAGATTCCATCCCCATGGATTTCCAGGAAAGTTTAGAGGGCAGCTGCCCCACCCTACTGGTGCTGGGACTGAGTTACCACTGAGCAAGTCAGAGCTCTGGCCATTCCCAGGCCACATCTGTGGAAGTCCATCTCAGCCCACTGCCTCAGGGGCGCCCCCGAGAGAATCCTAAAATCATGGCCCCTCAGAATCAAGAAGAGGAAAATTAGTTTGATTGTCGCAGTATGTTAATAAGGTCCGGCTGAAAGAAATTCTTACCCACAGGCCATGCCAATGTCATAAGACCCATTTCTGATGCCACCTGCAACAAAAGCATGTCATGACCATCCTGGGCCAGAGCGGGCCTGTTCTCCCCGCCCTGCTCTCCTGTGCGGCTCGGCGCAGGCTCAGAGATGGAAGAGCCGGGAGCGCCCCTGAGGCCCGGGCTGTGTCGGGGGTTCTCCTCCACGCCTCCGTGCTGCGTCTTCTGCTGGCCCGGTGCACAGCAGCTCTGCTGACCCGATCCCCCTGGGCCAGGACCAAGGCCAGGCCATGGTCCCGGGCACCCAGAAGGCACACTCACCAGCTATGTTGGCCACCGCCTGCAGCCCCGAGGAGCACTGTCTGTTGACCGTGGACAAAGGCACCGTCTCCGGGATGCCACTGAAACAGAGGAGGAACAGCGGTCACGCCTGGCCCACCGGGCCGTCGTGGAGAACGGCTCGATGAGGTTCTTGGGCTGTGTGACGGCCCCACGGAGGGTGTGCAGAGCAGGGAAATGACAGAAGTCCTGCCCCGACCACGGCAGACCCACGGGAAGGAGGGGGAGCTACTGGGCAGACCCCATCTCCGCAGTCGCCTGCTACCCAGGACCCCCAAGCACAAGCCCTTCCACCTCATGATTCTCCTCAACCCAGGCAAGGGAAGCCCTGCTTGGGCCACAGGTGTTCTTTCTCTTCTCGGGACTCAACAATGGAAGTCAAACATCTCTGTTGCCTACAAGGAATGGGGTAGTGGGCTGCTTTCTGAGAGTAAAAGCCCCATTTCATGAGTGAAGTCCCCAATTGTCCTAACCACTCAGCCTTACCAGACCCACATATCTGGGTTTCATGTTAGCATTCTCTCTCTCCCTCCCTCTCTCTCTGAGGATCTGTTCCCATCTGGGCAAAGCTCTGCTGTGCATGTTTTTTATTTATTATTATTATTATTGTTTTGTTTTGTTTTTCGAGGTAGGGTCTTTCCAGCCCAGGCTGACCTGGAATTCACTACGTCGTTCAGGGTGGCCTCAAACTCACAGCGATCCTCCTACTTCTGCCTCCCGGAGTGCTAGGATTAAAGACGTGTGCCACCACACCCGGCTTTATATGAGTTCTTGTAGCATTTTAAGAATTACACATATATTTGAAATACTGAAACTAAGTGGCACTACCTAATCTAAACTAGATTTAGAATCTTGTTTTTTAGGCTGAATTTAAACCGACATTTATTGACTTTTTGTATCTTGGAAATTAGATATTTTCTATAGATTTACCCATATTTGTTAAGATCATGGTTGACTTTAAAAACCCACAACAGGGGTAGTCATGAGCCCTAGAGGTGTCATGTCTGCTGCTGTCTGGCTAAATGTATATACTATGGTCACCAAACTGCCCAGTAAGCACTTCTCAATGTTCATACACATATATTAATGCTACTCTCACTTTTGGTTAGAGAAGCTTCTCTTTTCAGATGGCAGTGACCTTGGGATGACTCAGAAGGCACTATGGCGCTGAGAAGAAGTGACAGAGGAGTGCGCAGCACTAAAATATCTCTATCACACCTTCCATGGCTCAGAGTCCATTGCGGAAGAGGTGGTAGAAAGGATGTAAGAGCCAAAGGAAGGGTAGGACTCCTTACAATGTGCTCCTCCAGACACAAAATGGCCTGCATATCTATGACCTCGCAGTGCCTGACACTACCTACAGAAGACTGTCATAACAGGAGGAAAAGATGATAGCATTAAAACAAAAGAGAGACTGATTGAGAGGGGGAGGGGATATGATGGAGAGTGGAGTTTCAAAGGGGAAAAGTGGGGGGAGGGAGGGAATTTCCATGGGTTATTGTGTACAATTATTGAAGTTGTCGATTAAAAAAGAACTGAAAAAAAAAAAACCAATTGTAGATGGGTGTGGTGGTACTCCTTTTTAAACTCTGCACATGGGAGGCAAGAGGTAGAAGGATCACCGTGAGTTTGAGGCCACCCTCAGACTACACAGTAAATTCCAGGTGAGACTGGGCTACAGTAAGACCCCACCTCCGAAAACCAAAACACAACAAAACAAACAAAAACAATTGTATTAAAATTCAACTTTATGACACTAAAAGGATGGGGTGCTGGAGAGACGTCTAGCAGTTAAGGTGCTTGCCTGCGAAACCTAAGGACTCAGCTTCGCTTCCCCAGGACCCATGTAAGCGAGACGCACAGGGTGGCGCATGTGTCCAGAGTTCGTTTGCTGAGGCTAGAGGCCCTGGGGCACCCATTCTATCTCTATAAGCCTCTTTTTCATTCTCACAAATTAATTAATTAGTTAATTAATTAAACTGAGTTTGCAGCTTTAGTTACTACCAGGCAGACTCCTGCTATGGGGGGGGGCATGTGCCTGAGGGAGGGGCCTTCAGTCCAGCCCCAACGTATACAGAGAGCAGTTTGAGATCCGGTAGGGCTCGTGCGGTCTGCTAGTGTCGGTGTTTTGCTTTTTGAAGTTTTTCTGTCTGCTTAGATCTGTGAAAGGGGGCCAGCTTCTTCCACCACTGATGGAACTTCCCCTGATCCGTAAGGTGGAAATGAATCCCTTCTTCCCATAGACCATCTGGTTGGATGGTCAGCCCAACAGCATGGAACAGACTGCAACAGTCAGTGAGGAAGCCAGGCTCCTATTCAGTGGTTTTCCAGGCCTGTTAATACCCTTTCAGGTACCCAACTTCCAGAACACCCAGGCACCAGCCCTTTACCGAAACCAGCAAGCTTTCCCCAAATACCTACTGAGCACGAGGTGCCACCCTATGGAAGCCGAGATGCTGACAATACTGGGCCCCAGTGTCTGCCCAACAGCACAGAAAGTCACTCTGCTGGCACACAGAAAGAGCGGGGCCTTGTGTGCTTGTTCACACCTTTAATCCCAGCCCTCGGGAGGCTGAGGTAGAACGCTGGTGCAAGTTTGAGGTCAGTCTGGGTTATAGAATGAGCTCCAGCTCAGCCTGAGCTAGAATGGGACCCTGTCTCCAAGGAAAGGAAACCAGAAGGGAAGGGAAGGGAAGGGAAGGGAAGGGAAGGGAAGGGAAGGGAAGGGAAGGGAAGGGAAGGGAAGGGAAGGGAAGAAATAGCAGGGCCACAGGGCAAAGTCACAACACAGGAAGTACACGATCCCCTAAGGACGTGAAGCTCTTCTCATTTGAAGGCTGGCAGCTTGGGGGAGCTGAGCCCAAAGGGCGAGTGTTGGGCAGTGTTTAGCTAAGGCAGGGAAAGCCTTCCAATCAAATAGAATGGGCAGAGTGGGGAGGACAGGCAGACAACAGACAGGTTGGTTAAAGAAGAAAGTCAGGAGCCAGGCGTGGTGGCTGAAGCCTTTAATCCCAGCACTCGGGAGGCGGAGGTAGGAGGATCGCCGTGAGTTCGAGGCCACCCTGAGACTACGTAGTTAGTTCCAGGTCAGCCTGGGCCAGTGAGACCCTACCTCGAAAACTCAAAAAAAAAAAAAAAAAAAAAAAGAAGAAAAAGAAGAAAGTCATGGCTGGAGGTATGGCTCAGCAGTTAAGGCGCTTGGCTGCAAAGCCAAAGGACCCAGGTTCTATTCCCCAGGACCCACGTAAGGCAGATGCACAAGGTGGCGCATACGTCTGGAGTTCATTTGCTGGAGTTGGCACACCCATTCTCTCTCTCTCTCAAATAAATAAATAAAAATTATATATATATATATATATATATATACACACACACACACACACACACACACGAAGAAAGTTAGCTGGGTGTAATGGCCTTGCCTTTAATCCCAGCACTAGAGAAGCAGAGGTAGGAGGATCACTGTGAGTTCAAGGCCAGCCTGGGACTACAGAGTGAGTTCCGGGTCAGCTGAGCTACAGAGAGACCCTACCTCAAAAAAAAAAAAAAAAAAAAAAAAGTTAAGAAAGAAAGAGGAAAGTCAAGGTGAGGAAGCAGATAAGGCTGGGGAGATGGTCTGGAGAGAGACAGAGACCTTGAACCATTGAACCCGATGGCTAAGTCTAATGTCTCCCCATTCTTAGAGGTTTTGCTTTGCTCCCTGTTCCGTCACTGCCCAATGTGGATATCATTTCTGATCCATGCAGCGGGACGTGGAAATGACTGAACCACTGCTTCCCCACCTTGGGGGTGGGGCCAAGATTACCCCAGTCCTCCTGGTCCCCCACCTTGCCTGGATGCAGCCCATTCCCAAGCCTCTGCTGATGGGACAGGCATGGAGTTCCCGGGTTGCTCAGTCAGGCACAGAAATCACTGTTCAGCATGGTGAATGGTGATTTATCTGACATGTGAGGACAGAGTCCACACTTTCAAAGTGGAAGTAACAAGTTGGCCTTGGGTTAAAAATCAGGCCACAGAGAACCTTTGCTCCAATCCTAATACCTCAGGTGTCTTGGCTGTGGACTGGGTAACACACCCCCTCCAAAGTAGGAGAAAGGTTAGGTCCACAAGAAGGTTTCTGAAAACTCTGGCTGCTTTGATAGCTGGTTCAACCTGATCATCTACCACCCACTGGCTGGTCCCCAGAGTCAGTGTCCCCACCAAGAATCACAATGGCTGATCTAGAACTAGAAGTAAGAAAGATTACCTCAGAAACTGGGCAATCCGAGCCATGACAGCCCCAGCTCCAGGTTGAAGCACATTGCCTGTGGACATAAAAGAAAAGAAAAAAAAAAAAAACTTACTCAGTGCTAGGTGGTGCTCTGGACCGCTAAGCTAGACATTCACCATCTTCCCAGGCCCCTCTGAGGATGTGGATGTTCAGGGTCTGAAGCATGGGGAGCCAGTCACACATCAAGTGTGTCTTGTCATCCACCAACCCGAGGCTGGAGGGTCCCCAGCTCGCTTGCCCAGACACCCTGCTCCTCCCTCCCAATCAGCACAGAGTGGACAAGTGGCCTGCTTGTTAACACGGGAGACTCTGGGGTAAGAGGGACACAAGGCAACGCTTGAAAGCAGACAGAACCCAGCCTAAGGGTGTGAGATTCTGAAAGGGCCCTCTTCACTGGAGTGTCCTCCTAGCCTGCTGTCTTCACTGGAGGCAGAAGGAACGCTGGGTTCTCGGCCAGGCTGACACCCACGGGATGAGACTTCACCCTGTGTTATTTTGTTGTATTTCCAGGGGAGACATGTGGGGTTGAGAAAACACATTTGGAGTGAAAAACCCAGTCTCAGGCACCGATCTGGCATCCATCCACAAAAGCCAGTCTCTCTGCCTGTCACCGAGGGTCACACTAGACAGTTTCTGGCACAGATGGGATGTTAGTGCAGGCACGGAACCCGGGTCTCCTGCTCCCTGGAGTCTTTTGGCCTCCAGAATCTCTTAACCCTGGGCACGCCACCTCACTCGATAGGCACAGATGTGCCTGGGGGAGGCGCCCGAGGTCCTGGGTTTGAGACCCCGCTGTGGGCGGGAGGAGGTGATGATGCCACTGAGGTCAGCGGGGTCCATCGTCCCCGTCGGTGCACCCCGGGGGCCGCGGCGCGGCGGGAAGGCTCGGGGCCCGGGGATGCGCGCTCACCCACGGAGATGTCTCCCAGCTGCTCAGGCCTGAGGTTCACGTCCCGGAGAACGGCGGTCAGCACGGCCGACAGCAGCTCGTCGGGGGTGGTGTCCTGCCGGGGGCGGGGAGCACGCACGGCTGCCGTGAACCCCGCTCCCTCGTCCCCACCGCGGGGGCGCAGGACGCCGCCCTCCCCCGGCTCGGGTGCCGCCGGGCTCCGGGCACGGGGCGCGGGGCCGAGGCGCCCTCCCCACGTCTCCCTCCCCTCCCCCTCACCCCCTCCCCGGGTCCCACCTTGAAGCCCCCGCGGCCCGCGCGGCCGATGGGGGTGCGCCGTCCGTGCACCACCACCACGTCGGCCGCCGAGGCGTGCGCCGAGCCCGCGGAGCACCGTGAGGCCTGCAGCGCGGGGTCCGGCCCGGCCGGGCGGGACAGGTGACCCAGCACCACCTGCAGCCGATGCATGGCCGAGCTGGATCCCGTGGACCGGCCTGGACTCGGTGCACAGAACCACAGGCAACAAAAACACGTGACCTGCGCAAGCGCAGAATGGCCGGGGCGCCGTCAGACGTCCCAACACTGCTCACAGCGTCGCCGGTATAGGCCGAAAGGACACGCCCACTCCTGGATCCAGCCAATCAGGAGTAAGGACACGGCCCCAGCCTCACACTGCGCCCTGCAAAGCCCTGCACCAAGCACCGCCTAGCGGATGATGATGAGGAGGAGGAGGATGATGGATGCTCTTAACACTCACAGCCCCACCCACCACGGCCTACCGCGACCAATGAGAACGCGGATCCCTAAGCCCCGCCCAGAGATAAAGAATGGAAACGCCCAGAGGCTTTTGCAATTTTGCGGGCAACTGCACCCCGAAGTTTTGATTTCCTGGAATGAATCAGGACTCCAAACCGGAGGCTCTCCTCCAAAGCTCTGCCCTCGGCCCACAGCCAAACGGAAGGAGGGACGGTCTGCAGCCTCACCCACGACTTCTCGGTTGGGTGAGGGCTCTCTTAATTCCTGCTCTCTCCTCCGAGTTGCCTAAGCGCTGCCCTGTGCCCCAGAACCCAAGCCGAAGGACCTCAATAATGATTGGATACGGAGTTCTGCCCCGATGATGTTGGGCTGTCATGGGAACTCTGTCCAGAAAACAAAGCTTGAGTTTCCCTGCTAGGGGTGAACCAATTTTACTAGATGTTCAACTATGACGACTTCTTATTTATTTAAGACAGAGAAAGAGAGGGAGGGAGAGAGAATGGGCATGTCAGGGACTCTAGCCACTGCGAACAAACTCCAGATGCATAAGCCACCTTGTGCATCTGGCTTACCTGAGTACGGGGGAATTGAACCCCGGTCCTTAGTCTTTGCAGGCCCTTAACAACTTAGCCATCTCTCCAGTCCCCTTCTCTCCTCTTCTCTTTTTTTTCTTTCCTTTCCTTTCCTTTTCTTTTCTTCTTTTTGGTTTTGTTGAGGCAGAGTTTCACTCTAGCTCAGGCTGACCTGGAACTTACTCTGTAATCTCGGGCTAGCCTCGAACTCCCAGCGGATCTTCCTACCTCAGCCTCCCTAGAGCTGAGATCAAAGGCGTGCGCCACCATGCCCCTCTAACAAGGCCTTTTAATAACTGTGAGGAGCGAGCGTCCTAGTCTTATGCCCATGTGGGATATCATTAGTGTTCACCTTCCCATAAGAGGGGTTTCCTCTAAGGCAGGGAGGACCATGTATTGGGGACCTGCAACATGCCTGACGCTTAGTAGGTGACCAATGAACACTTGAGTGATGGACAAGTTCAGGGCTCCCTGGATCTGGATGCTGTCCCAAACATTGAGTCGGATCAAGTGCATTTAACCCTCATGACAAGTGTACTGTCTCCCCCAGACCCCCGAAGTAGTACTGGGTTTGCCCCAGACACCAAAGGACTGGACTTTCTGTGAATGCCAACCTTGCGATCTCAGACTCTTAGAGGCAGATTTAATCCGAGGGCACCACTTGTCTCTCCCCATTCTGTAACTGGAAGGGCTATGCGCTCCCTAAGTGATGCTCAGGTTGCTACCTCCTCCCCCCCCCCACACCCCCCCACACCCCCACCCCCAGACACACATCCTGTGCCCTGCCGCGCCCTCTGGGGCAGGACCACAGATCCAAACAGCCAGGCCGATTTCCTAACCCCGGAAGTTCCCCTCACACCATGAACCATCACCGCCACCATCACATGCCCTAGAACAGATCGGTAAACCAACCCAGGTCTTAAAAAGCATTTTTCTAGGTGGTCACATCCTCAGCGCCCCCCCCCCCCCTTGCCATACTCCGAGGGCGCGCGGGGCTCCAGGTTCGAGGACGGGGCGGTGCTTCTCGGAAAGAGAAAGCAGGCGGGGCGGCCCTGAGCCCGAGCGGGAAGCAGGAAGCTGGGTAGACGACGCGACAGCCCCACGGTTCTCGGGTTAGCGCGCCATGGGTACCGAAGTCCCCCACTCCAGGTCTGCATCCCTGGACCCCTCCAAGTCCTCCCTGCCCCTGGCTGCGCTCAACGTGCGAGTCCGGCGCCGCCTGTCGCTGTTCTTGAACGTTCGCACGCCGGTGGCCGCCGACTGGACCGTGCTGGCCGAGGAGATGGACTTCGACTATCTGGAGATCCGGCATCTGGAGACGCGGCCAGACCCCACGGGCAGCCTGCTGGACGCCTGGCAGGGGCGCCCTGGAGCGTCGGTGGGCCGGTTGTTGGAGCTGCTCTCCAAGCTGGACCGCGAGGACATACTGCTGGAGCTGGGGCCCAGCATCGGTGAGGAAGCCCCTTCCAGGCCTTATACCCTAGGGGTGGAGGAAGCTGACTTTTCCCGGCCTCCAGAGCCCAGTCTTGCTTGGAGCAACCCTCCTGGAACGAGTTGGAGAGGGAGAGAGTGTCTGGTTCCCTGTCAAAATCCTGGATAGGGCTGAAAACCCTTACCATGGGGAGAAGATTGGGAAAGCGCTTAGAAAGACCTTTTAGCCCATCCAGGGGTCAGGACCTGCTTCTCTGGGATGTCCCAGTTTGTGTAAGTAGCAGGAGAGATTTCTGACCATCGCTGGCCCTCACATACTATCTCCCTACACAGGCTGTAGACATAGACACAGACGGGCTCATCTTGCTGAGTGGGGGTCACGGTCCTCAGTGCGCACTGACGCGCTGCTCCCGCTGCCCCGTATCCTGCAAGAAATTGACCTTGACTTCACTCTCAGGCGCCTTAGAGAGGGGAATCCAGAATGCTCACAGAGACGCCAGTCTGACCTTGATGGTTTCTCAGACCACCACTAACGTCCCTTTGGGAGGATGAGAGAGCGAAGTGAGCTTGTCAGAGCCTTGTACCTGCCCATGACATCAGTGACCAGAAAAGGCCCAGAGCCCCAAAGGACCAATGGAGGATGGGTGTGGGTGGAGGGCAAGGGCACCCGGGGGGGGGGGAGCCTGCCATGCCATCTCTTGCCCACAGAGGAGGATTGCCAAAAGTACATTTTGAAGCAGCAGCAGCAGGAGTCTGAGAAGCCCTTGCAGGTGCCCAGAGTGGACAGCAGCGTCCCGCGGACAGAGGAGTCAAAAGGCATCACTACGCTGGATGATCCCCTGGGTAAGGCCCAGAGCTGTGTCCCTGACACAGGTGGGGCGGGGGACAAAGCCCCTGGACAGTGTGAGGTGCAGAGCATGGATGTTGGAGGCAGATGGGACTGTGACCTTGGGCAAGTGGTTTATCCTATCTGAGCCTCAGTTTTCCCACCTAAGAAATGGGGATCACAGAAGCATGGTCGTCTTATTTCTGGGTTAGTCGGACTGTAATGAAATGGTGTGCTTCTGTTGTAGTTAACCCCGGGCCTTTTCACCTGGGGAGGAGGTTATGTCTTTCCTCTGGGGGGAACAGCACTTTGTATCAGGTAATTTTTTTTTTTTTTGAGGTAGGGTCTCGCTCCAGCCCAGGCTGACCTGGAATTCACTATGTAGTCTCAGGCTGGCCTTGAACTCATGGTGGGTGACCCTCCTACCTCTGCCTCTTGAGAGCTGGGATTAAAGGTGTATGTCACCATGCCCAGCTTTTTAAACTTTTGTTAACAATGTGTTTATTTATTTATTTATTTGAGAGAGAAAAAGAGGCAGAGAGAGAGAGAGACAGAGAGAGACCGAGAGATTGAGAGAATGATCATGCCAGGGCTTCCAGCCACTGCAAACGAACTCAAGATGCATGTGCCACCTTATACATCTGGCTTATGTAGGTACTGGGGAATCAAACTGAGGGCCTTTGGCTTTGCAGGCAAGCACCTTAACCACCAAACAATTTCCCCAGCCCTTTTTAATATATATTTTTAAATTTTATTTATTTGCAAGCAGAGAAAGAGCTAGAAGTGAGACACAGAGAGAATGGGAATGCCAGGGCTCCATCCACTGCAAATGAACTCTGGATGTATGTGCCCCTTGTGCATCTAGCTTACGTGGGTCCTGGGGAATTGAACCTGGGTCCTTTGGCTTCACAGGCAAGTGCCTTAACCGCTAAACCATTTCTCCAGCCCTTTAAAAATTTTTATGTTATTTATTTGCAAGCAAAAAGAAAGAGAGAGTGAGCGAGCATGGCCACATCAGGGTCTCCAGCCACTACAAATGAAGTACAGATGCATGCACCACTTTGTGCATCTGACTTAGGATACTGGGTCCTTAGGCTTTGCAGGCAAGCACGTTAACTGCTAGGCCATCCCTCTAGCCCCTTTTAAAACTTTTTATTGACAACTTCCATTCATATATTCAATGTACCCTGATCATGATACCCTCCCATCACCTTCCTGTGACCTCCTTTCTCCCTGCTCCACTGAACACCTTTCCAACTAGTCCCTCTGCTGTTTTGATGTAATCTTTTCATTTTTGCCTCATGTGATGCAGGTTTAGTGTAGGTAGCATCAGCCAGCATGAGGTCATGAATATAATGGCCACTGAATGCCTGGAAGACAGTATTTCCAAGCACTCTTCTCATCCTTTGGATCAATAGACTGGCCTTTAAAAAAAAATTTTTTTAATTTATTTGGGAGAGAGAGAGAGAGAGAGGCAGATAGAGAATAGAAGCCAGGCATAGTGATGCACGCCTTTAATCCCAGCACTCAGGAGGTAGAGTTAGGAGGACTGCCATGAGTTTGAGGCCAGCCTGAGACTACATAGTGAATTCCAGGTCAGCCTGGGCTAGAGTGAGACCCTACCTCGAAAAACCAAAAAAAAAAAAAAAAAAAAAAAAAAAAAAAAGAAAGAAAGAAAGAAAGAAAGAAAGAAAGAAAGAAGGAGAATGGGCACGATAGGGCCTTCAGCTGCTGTAAATGCACTCCAGATGTATGTGCCTCCTTGTACATTTGACTTACGTGGGTCCTGGGGATTTGAACCAGGGTCCTTTGGCTTTGCAGGCAAGTGCCTTAACCACTAAGCCATCTCTCCAGCCCTGGACTTTTTTTAATGCGAGAGTTGGGGGCGGGTAATTGGAGCACCGGGGCATCCAGCCACTGCAACTGACCTCCAGACACATGCGTCCCCCTTGTGTGCATATGCGACCTAGCACGCTTGCGTCATTGTGTGTCTGGCTTGCGTGGAACCAGAAGAGTCGAACATGAGTCCTTAGGCTTTACAGGCAAGCGCCTTAACTGCTGAGCCATCTCTCCAGCCCTCTGATATTCTTTCTACTACTTGCTCAACAGTGGTTCCAAAGCCTCCTTGGAGGATGTGATAGAGATGTCTCACTTAGTGCTGAACATACTACCGTCACTTCTCAGTACTTTAATGAGTTTTAAGTCTCTCTAGTGGTCACTGAGAAAAAAAAAGAGAAACTTTTCTACCCAAAAATGAAAGTAGGGCTGGAGTGATGGCTTAGTGGTTAAGGCACTTGCCTGCAAAGCCAAAGGACCCAGGTTTGTTCCCCAGGACCCAAATAAACCAGATGCACAAAATGGCACATGCATCTGGCGTTTGTTTGCAGTGGCTGGAGGCCAAGGCTCGCCCATTCTCTCTCTCTGATAGATAAATAAAAATGAAAAATAAAAATATTTTTAAAAGTGAGAGTAGCATTAATATATGGGTATAAACATAATTATTTAGAGGACAATTTGGTGGGCAAAATATATGCATTTAGCCAAACAACAGTTTTAGTCTTTCCCTTGTACTTATGACCTCCCAGCCATAGGTTTTCAGGAACCAGGCATGAATTCCCTCATGTGAAGTGGGCCACAAATCCAATCAGAGAGTATAACTAACGGACATTGTACCAGTTGGCGCATTTTGCCTGGCTGGCCAGCAGCGTAGCTTTCAAGGTCCACTGCTGTCAGGTTCTCTTGAGATGCAGGACTCAGGACCAGACTCTGCTGGCATTGGGTTCCTCCCAATCTTCCTGTAGGTTTTGTTTGTTTGTTTTGGAGGTAGGGTTTCACTCTAGCCCAGGCTGACCTGGAACTCACTTTGTAGTCCCAGGCTGGCCTTGAACTCATGTCCATCCTCCTACCTCTGGGATTAAAGGTGTGCACCACTATACCTGGTTTCCTGTGGAATTTCTTTTTTACTACTTTGAGAGAGAGAAAGAGGGAGAGAGGGAGGGAGGGTGGGGAGAGAGAGAGAGAGAGAGAATGGGCATGCCAGGGCCTCTAGTCACTACAAACAAACTCCAGATGCATGCGCCATCCTATGCATCTGGCTTTATGTGGGTACTGGGGAATTGAGCCTGGGTCCTTAGGCTTCTCAGGCAAGCGCCTTAATCGCTGAGCCATCTCTCCAGTCCTTTCCTGTGGAATTTTGACCGTCCCCCTTGTGCCCTTTTGCCCAGGTCAAGTACCGGAGCGTTTCGATGCCTTCATCTGCTACTGTCCCAGTGACATCGAGTTTGTACAGGAAATGATTCACAAACTGGAACAGACAGACTATCGGCTGAAACTGTGTGTGTCAGACCGGGATGTCTTACCAGGCACCTGTGTCTGGTCCATCGCCAGTGAGCTCATTGAAAAGAGGTTGGTTATGCATCCAAGGGGGTGAGTGCATGAAGCCCAGAGGGGCACATGCCGCCAGCTGGGCTCTGCCTAGCTGGGCACAGTGCCCCGTCCTGAGGCTGTCTCTGGAAGTCACCACAGTGCCTACAGCCTGTGCATCTTCCCTCAGGTGCCGCCGGATGGTGGTGGTTGTCTCTGATGATTACCTGCAGAGCAAGGAATGTGACTTCCAGACCAAGTTTGCACTCAGCCTCTCCCCAGGTAAGCTCAGGCCTGACCAGGCCAGAGACGGGTGGGTAGGGATGGCCTTCAAGATGCTTGCCTTTAATCCCTAAGGGTCAAGGATGCAAGACCAAGGAACTGCAGATTTCTGAGCACCTGAGCAGGTGTGCACCTGTGTGCTTTTTTGGGGGGGGATGTATGATGTGTTGTGTTTGTGTGTACACATGAGAGACAGAGAGACAGTATGAATGGAGGTCAAAGGACAACTGTGGGTGTCAGTCCTCACCTTCCACCTTCTTTCAGTTGTGGTCTGACAGCGTTTAAAAAATTTTTTGCTTATTTATTTATTGGAGGGAGAGAGAAAGAAAGATACAGGTAGAGCTGGGCATGGTGGTGCACGCCTTTAATCCCAGCACTCGGGAGGCAGAAGTAGGAGGATCGCCATGAGTTCGAGGCCACCCTGAGACTCCATAGTGAATTCCAGGCTACCTCGAAAAAAAGAAAAAAAAAAAAAAAAAAAGGAAAGAAAGATACAGATAGAGAGAGAGAATGGGCATGCCAGGGCCTCTAGCCACTACAAAAACAAACTCCAGATGCATGTGCCACCTTGTGCATCTGGCTTATGTGGGTCCTGGGGAATTGAACCTTAGCCTGTAGGTTTCATAGGCAAGTGCCTCAACCACTAAGCCATCTCTCCAGCCCCTTTCATTTAAAAAAAAATTTATTTATTTATTTGCAAGCACAGAGAGATGGAGAGAAGAAAGAGAATGGGCGCACCAGGGCCTCCAGCCACTGCAAAGGAACTCCAGATGCAGGAACCTCTTTGTGCATCTGGGTTTACATGGATACTGGGGAATCAAACCTAGGTCGACAGGCTTTGCAAGGAAACACCTTTAGCCACTGAGCCACCTCTCCAGCCCATGGTCTTTCATTTTGTTGTTCACTGCTGCATTGGCCAGGCTTGCTGGCCCATAGCTTCCAGGCAATTCTATCTCAGTCTCAGCTGGGATTATACATGCTAACATTATACCCTCAGGATTTTTTTTGTTTTTCTTTTGTTGTTTGTTTTTTTTGTTTGTTTGTTTGTTTGTTTGTTTTCAAGGTAGGGTCTCGTTCTAGCCCAGGCTGACCTGGAATTCACTATGTAGTCTCAGGGTGGCCTTGAACTCATGGCAATCCTCTTATCTCTGCCTCCTGACTGCTGGGATTAAAGTTGTGCACCACCACGCCCAGCTTGTTTTTGTTTTTTTGAGGTAGGGTCTCACTGTAGCCCAGGCTGACCTGGAATTCACTCTGTATTCTCTGGGTGGACTCGAACTCATGGCGATCCTCCTACCTCTGCCTTCCAAGTGTGGGGATTAAAGGTGTGTGCCAACACCACCGGCTATGCTTTTCTTGTTTTTTTTTTTTTTTTTAAGGTGTGCGCCACCACGCTTGTTTTTTTTTTTTCCTAAACATTATTTTTATTTTATTTATGTGAGAGAGGAAAAGAGGCAGAGAGAGAGAGAGAGAATGGGTGCGCCAGGGCTTCCAGCCACTGCAAATGAACTCCAGATGCATGTGCCACCTTGTGTATCTGTCTTACGTGGGTCCTGGGGAATCAAACCAAGGTCCTTTGGCTTTGCAGGCAAACATCTTAACCACTAAGCCATCTCTCCAGCCCCATTATTGTTTTTTTTAATGTGGCATCTGGAGAAACAAGCTCTAGTACTCATGCCTGTACAGTGAGCAGTTTAGCCGCTGTAGACTTCTTTCTGATGTGGATGTGTGCCATGGGTAACTAGCTGGTGGAGGGCTGGTGTTATCTCTTGGCTTGGGGATGGGGAGTACCCCACCATGGGCCAAGAACCTGGTACCCACACTATACCTCTTGGCCTGCAGGTGCCCATCAGAAGCGGCTGATCCCCATCAAGTACAAGTCGATGAAGAAAGAATTCCCCAGCATCCTGCGGTTCATCACCGTGTGTGACTATACCAACCCCTGCACCAAATCCTGGTTCTGGACCCGCCTCGCCAAAGCCTTGTCCCTGCCCTGAAGACGACTCAGGGCATCCGGGATTGGTCACTCTGTCCACGCTCTTGTGACCTGTCTCCTCCTGCGGTCATAGGAGGGATCTGTGTTCTACGTGTCTCTCTATTTCTAGAAGTACCACCTCGAACAGATGCATGGGTGGTAGTCAGACATCACCCGGACACCGTGTCTCATGTCCTGCGTGGAATCCATGGCTGAGAGTGACACTGTCACTTGCTGAGTTACTGGTGAGGAGCAGGGGACTAAGTACAGCAGTAGCTCAGCCACACCTGAGTCACCTTTGCCTTCAGTTTGCTGCCCGGGAGGCAGGACGTGGAGACAAGGCGGTAGCTGCGTTTGGATTCCCGCAGAACACGGCGAGGTGTTGCTGGCTGCACAGGACCACGTGCTCACGGGACCATGGACATGCTGGGACAGCTGATTCCATAGTTGTGACTAGATAGATGCCACCTCACATTCCCCTTCCTTCTCCCCATGGCACAGATGGGGAAGCAGGCTCACCCTTAAGCTTGATTCTCCAGTGCCACTCCTCCTGCACTTCTGACTCCTCCCAGCCTCTGCCCATGTTTGCTGGTGACAGGTCCCCAAGCAGCTAAGTGCTCTTTTTGTTAGTTTGGTTGTTTGTTTGCTTTTCTTCAAGGTCAGGTCTCTCTGTCTAGCCCAGGCTGACCTGGAACTCACCAGCCGGTCCTCAAACTCACAGCAGTCCTCCTACCACAGTCTCCCGAGTGCTGGGATTAAAGGCGTGTGCCACCACCCCCGGTTTAAGACTGCTTTTCGCTCCCACCTATCCATGCTTATGGGAACTTCTCAGTTCTGCTTGACTTGGGACCTTGATCTCTGGTATGTCCATCACCTCTGAGCTCTGGGGCTGGACTACCAGGGCAATGACATTGTGGAACCTTCCTCCCTAGCCACCCATGGAGCAAGATCTTTCCGCCAGCTTCCTATACCTTGGTGACTCCTATGTTGACAAGCAACAACCACACGGGAGCATCTTACCCACAATGCTTCGGGGCAAGTAGTCCCATATAGCCTTGCTCACATAGGCACATGTACACACATACGTGCACTCTCACATGCAGAGGCACCTGCCACGTGTGTCTCCCCAGGCAGCATCCAGGAATGGCTGGTGGCAAAGTCCAACCATCAAAACGGCCAACAATCTCCCTGAAGAAAGGTGGGTTACCCATGAGCCAGGCTTAATGATACACGCTTGTCATCCAAGCATCTGGGAGGCAAAGGCAGGCAAATCAGGCAGGGCTATCCTCAGGTATGCGCCAAGTTTGAGGCCAGCTTGGGCTACATGAAACTCTGTCCCAAAAATCCACCCTTCCAAGCCTGGCATGGTGGCACACGCCTTTAATCCCAGCACTCTGGAGGCAGAGGTAGAAGGATCGCTGTGAGCTCGAGGCCACCCCAAGACTACAGAGTGAATTCCAGGTCAGCCAGGGCTAGAGCGAGACCCTACCTCAAAAAATCAAAAAAAGAAAAAAAAAAATTCACCCTTCAAAAAAAGGGGGGCACTCTTCATTCTTTTTTTCTTTTTTAAATTTCCTTCTTTCTTTTTTTTTTTTTTGTGGTAGGGTCTTGGTGATCTGAAATTCACTATGTAGTTTCAGGCTGGCATTGAGCTCACAACAATCCTCCTACCTTGGCCTCCTGAGTGACGGGATTAAAAGCATTCACCATCAGCTGGGTCCGTTCTTTTTGCATTCCTTTTCTGTCTTTCCCCCAGTCACTGAAAACAAAGTCTAGAAAGGCCCCGGTGTGACAGCGCTTAGGCCTTGAATGAGGCGCAGATGGAAGCGGGAGCTGCTTGGTCTCACAACACCAGCCAGCTGCAGGCATCGCTGTCTTCCCCCTCCCAGTATGGTTTGCAGATCCCCCCAAACTTTCTACCAGGGAGACAATGTTGTAGCCCTGGGCCTCTGTATCTAGGGCAGACGTTGGGGGCTCTGAATGCAGTAGAAAATGGGCCTCTTCTCTGCTCCCCGCTAGCCAGGCAGGAGTCAAGTGCCTTCCCTCAGGGTCCGGGGCAGGAATGGAGGCCACCGTCCATGACCTCAAGAAGCACTTTGGTGCCGTGTGTCAGGCCCTCTTTAAAGTGACTGAGAAAGCATCCTCTTAGCCTGTTTCGTGAGCACTTACCCCGTACTTGTCATGTTCCCTGTTACCTAGGTTTGTAATAAAGAGAATTCTATTTTGGGAGTGTATTTGTGTGTATCTGTGTACGTGTGTGTTAAGGAGTTTGGGAGCAGTGAGCGAAGGTGTGGCTTTCTCCTGTAAGAAAAGCTCCTCTGTTAGGTGCTGTCCTGTGGGGCTTCCATAGCTGAGCCCCTCAGCACAGGCTCTGGCTTCAGTAGGGATCGGGCGGAGCCAACAATACTGTCCTAAGCTCTAGAAATCTGCTTCCTCCTACCAGTCTCTGTCTTTCCTGGGTGGTACCACGTTCTGGGTGGTCCTGGACCTGCCAATGGGCCTGGCTTCTTCTCTAGGTTCTGAGGACCGAGGAGAAGCCCATTACAGCCACACAGCTCCTGAGGACTCCCAGCTGGGTTCCCAATATCTTCCTTGACTATATCTCTGATGATCCAAAGCTATGGATCTGGATTTATTTATTCATGGTGGAAAAATAATGCTTTTGTTTTTGTTAGCTTTTTGAGGTAAGGACTTGCTCTAGCCCTGGCTGACCTGGAATTCACTATGTAGTCTCAGGGTGGCCTTGAACCCATGGTGATCCTCCTACCTCTGCCTCCTGAGTGCTGGGATTAAAGGCGTGCGCCACCCGTGCCCGGCCTTGTATTTATTTTTAAACTTTAAAAAATTTATTTATTTACTTATCTATTTGCAAGAAGAGAGAAAGGGTATACCAGGGTGTCTAGCTACTGCAAACAAACTCCAGATGCATGTGCCACTTTGTGCATCTGGTTTTATGTGGATACCAGAACATTGAACCTGAGTAGTTAGGCTTTACAGGGGAATGCCTTAACTGCTAAGCCACTTCTCTAGCCCTATTTTTAATTGTTAATTTATTTATTTACTTATTTGAGAGAGAGAGAAAGAGGCAGATATATAGATAGAATGGGCACGCCAGGACCTCTAGCAACTGCAAACTCCAGACCACCTTGTGCATCCAGCTTACATGGGTACTGGGGAACTGAACCTGGGTCCTTAGGCTTCACAGGCCAGTGCCTTAACAGCTAAACCACCTCTTCAGGGCCAGCCCTAATTTTTAAACTTTTCATTGACAATGTCCATACCTATATGTAATGTCGCCTCATCATAATCCTATCCCAAGATCTTGATTACAGTGTAACATACATCCACACCTGTGAGGAGACGGCCCAGAGCCACACACATATTATACTGATGTTACATTCCTGGTCTTTCTACAGCTCCATCCTATGGTGCACTGGGGGCAGTTTGTGTGAAGGGTACAAGAACTTCTGTAAGCTAGCTTTTCAACTTCCTGCAGATCTATAACTATCTCAAGACAAAAAGTTTTACAGGACCTGCAGAGTTGGTTCAGTGGTTAAAGGCACTTGTTTGCCAAACATGATGGCCTGGGGTTGACTCCCCAGCACCCATGTGAAGCCACATGCATAAAGTATCTAGAGTTTGTTTGCTGCAGTGGCAAAAAACCTGTTGTTCCCATTCCCTCTTCCCTTCACTCTCTTCCTTTGTCTCTCTCTGCTTGCAAATATATAAATAAAAAAAAATTTTTTTTAAAAAGTTTTAGGGCACTCCTTTAATCCCAGCTCTTGGGAAGCAGAGGTAGGAGGATCGCCAAGAGTTCGAGGCCACCCTGAGACTACATAGTGAATTCCAGGTCACTACATAGTGAATTCTAGCCTGGGCTAGAGCGAGACCCTACCTCGGGAAAGAAATAAAAAAGTTTTAGAGCTGAGTGAGGCAGTGTGTGTCCTAGCTACTTGGAAAGATGAGGCAAAAACATGGTTGGAATCCAAGAGTTCAGGCAACATAGCCAGATTATGTCTCAAATCTCTCTTTCTCTGCCCCCCCTCAAATAAATAAATAAACAATTTTTTTTGTTTTGTTTTTCAAGGTAGGGTCTCACTCTAGCTCAAGCTGAACTGGAATTCACTATGGAGTCTCAGGGCAGCCTTGAGCTCACAGAGATCCTCCTACCTCTGCCTCTCGAGTGCTGGGATTAAAGGAGTGAGCCAACATACTTGGTGGACAAGGGGGATGGGAGGAAAGACATATGGATGGACTTTTCACAATGTATGAAATTATTTATTTGTTTGCAAGAGAAGAGAGACAGAGAGAATGACTGTGCTAGTCACTGCAAATGAACTCCAGAAGCATGCATCATTTTATGCATCTGGCTTTACATGGGTACTGAGGAACTGAACTCAGGTCCTTGGGTTTTGCAGAGCTATTTCTCCAACCCCTATTTCTTCTGTTTTTAAATTTTATTTTTGTTTTCTTTATCATCATCATCATCATCATTATTATTGTTATTATTATTGTTTTATTATTTTATTATTATTATTGTTTTTGGTTTTCCGAGGTAGGATCTCACTCTAGCCCAGGCTGACCTGGAATTCACTGTGTAGTCTCAGGGTGGCCTCCACTCATGGCGATCCTCCTACCTCTGCCTCCCGAGTGCTGGGATTAAAGGCGTGCACCTCCACACCCGGCTATTATTTTGCTTAGTTATTTACTAGGGAGAGAGAAAGAGAGGGAGAGAGGGAGGGAGAGAGAGAAAGAAAACAGGGCCTCCAGCTACTGCAAATGAACCCTAGATGCATGTGCCACCATGTGCACCTGGCTTATGTGAAATCTGGGGAATTGAATCTGGGTCCTTAGGTTTCACAGGCAAGCACCTTAACCACTAAACCATCTCTCCAGCCATTTATTTACTTTTAAAATATTTATTTGTATATCTTTCTGATTCAAACAAATGCCTGTCTGACTTTACATGGGTGGCTGAGAATTGAACCTGAGCCAACATGCTTTGCAATCAAGTACCTTTAACTACTGAGCCATTTTTCTAGCCCATATATATATTTAAATATTTAATTTATTTATTTCAGAGAGAAGGGGGGGGCAGATAGACAGAATGGGAGCCAGGCATGGTGGTGCACACCTTTAATCCCAGCACTCGAGAGGCAGAGGTAGGAGGATCACCGTGAGTTCGAGGCCACCCTGAGACTACATAGTGAATTCCGGGTCAGCCTGGACTAAAGTGAAACCTTACCTTGAAAAAAAAAAAAATTGAGAGAGAGAGAGAGAATGGGATTTTGGCACTGGGAACGAACTCCAGATGCAAGCGCCCCCTAGCACATCTGGCTTAAGCAGGTCCTGGGTAACTGAACCAGGGTTCTCAGGCTTTGTATGAAAACACCTTACCTGTTTGTTTGTTTTTAAGGTAGGGTCTCAGTTTAGCCTAGACTGACTTGGAAGTTGCTTTGTGGTCCCAGGGTGGCCTTGAACTCACAGTGATCCTCCTATCTCTGCCTCCCAAGTGCTTCAATTAAAGACATGCACTACCATGCCTGGCTTGAAGTGGTTTAAGATATTAAGCCTTTAAAGGATACTCCTTGGATTTAAAAATAAAATATTTTAGGGCTGGAGAGATGGCTTAGTGGTTAAGGTGCTTGCCTACAAAGCCAGAGGATCCCGGTTCCACTCTCTAGGATCCACATAAGCCAGATGCACAAGGTGGCACATGCATCTGGAGTTTGTTTGCAGTGGCTGGAGGTCCTGGTGTGCCCACTCTTTCTCTCTGCCTCTTTCTCTCAAATAAATAAACAAATAAAAATAAAATATTTTATTTATTATTTATTTCCATTGTCAGTACTCATTTCCACCTTTTTTGAGGCAGGGCCTCTTGTTCAAAGCTTCCCGTCTCATTGTAGGCACATTGGCATGACACTCAGCTACTATGTCTGGCTTTACATGGATTCTAGGGATTCAAACAAGTCATTATGCCCGCATAGCTGGCACTTTTACACAAGAAGCCATCTCCCCAATCCAAAAGTGTAGTTTAAAAAAATTCAGAGAGCTGGGGAGATTGCTTAGTGGTTAAGGCACTTGCCTGCTAAGCCTAACAACTCTGTTGGAACTCTCCAGATCCCATGTAAGCCAGACACAACAGTGACGCAAAGTGCAATGCCACACATGCCCACAGGGGCTCATGAGTTTGTTCACAGCCGCTGAAAGGCTCTGGCATGACCATACTTTCCCTCTGTCTCTCTTAAAAAAAAAATTCAGAGAGTAAAGAGATGAGTTAGCGGTTAAGGCGCTTGCCTGTGAAGCCTAAGAACCCAGGTTCAATTCCCCAGGACCCACTTAAGCCAGATGCACAAGGTGGTGAATGTGTCTGGATTTTCTTTGCCGTGGCTGGAGGCCCTGGTGCACCTATTCTCTCTCTCTCTCTCTATATATATATATTCCTTTTTCTCTCTCAAACAAATAAAATATTTTTAAAAATTCAGGCTTTGCATATAGGGTACCCTTTAATTTCTAGACTTCCAAGTTTCCTTCACTAAAGGAGTCTATAAATCTTGAATTACATGTGCTACCTTGTGCATCTAGCTTACGTGGGGAATCAAACTTTGGTCCTTAGGCTTTGCGGGCAAGCAACTTAACTGCTAAGCCATCTCTCCAGCTCTTTTTTTTTTTTTTTTTTTGAAGTAGGGTCTCATTCTATCCCAGGCTGACCTCAGTCAGCCTCCTGAGTGCTGGGGTTAAAGGTGTGCACCACCACAACAGGCTCCACTTATATATTATATAATAATAATAATAATAATAATAATAATAATAATTTTTTTCCTGGTTTTTTGAGGTAGGCTGACCTGAAATTTACTATGTAGTCTCAGGGTGGCCTCAAACTCATGGTAATCCTCCTACTTCTGCCTCCCAAGTGCTGGGATTAAAGGTGTGTGCCACCACGCCTGGTTTAAAGAAATTTTAATTAGGACAAGAGAACTGTTGGGCAGTACGACATACTTAAGTGGGCATGGGCTCCTCAAGGGAGAGTTGCAATAACTTGTGTTAGCATTAGCCAGATAAGACTATTTTCATGGTTCTAAAGTTACATCTCAAAAGATTAAGAAGCCTTTTCCCCCTCTTTCTCTTTTTTAAATGTTTGAGAGAGAGAAAGAAGTAGATAGCGAGCAAATGGCTGCAGCAGGGTCTCGAATTTGACTTATGCATAACCTTGTGCATCTGGCTTTACGTGGGTACTGGGGAATTAAAGTTGGCTTGGGTTTTGCAGGCAAGCACCGTAACCACTGAGCCCTCTCTCCAGCCCCCTCCTTCTCTTTTGATCAGGGACATTATAGCACGGCTCTGGAGATGCATGGGATGGAATTGTCTAACCTGACGAGGTAAAACCAGAAGCCACTAGGTTACACAAATCTATTTCGTACCCATACTTTGCTCATAAGTGGGGTTTCTGGTGCAATTCCCAGAAAACTGCAGGTTTACAGCTGCGAAAGGGAGAGAAAACCCTTAAGCCGTTGTTAATTGTGCTGGAATTGGAATTGTTTTGTTGCTGACCCAAGGCTTTTAGACTCCTGGTAAGGGGCTCCTTTCCCTCGTGTCCGCATAATTTCTCCTTTCTTTCCTTCCTTCCTTCCTTCCTTTCTTGGTTTCTTTTGGTTTTTCAAGGTAGGGTCTAACTCTAACTCAAGCTGATCTGGAATTCACTCAGGGCTTCTGAGTGCCACCACCCCCGACTTAATTTCCCCTTTATATCCTGCTTCTGTCATGGCCCCAACTGATTTCTACAGCGAGGCCTGATCTATACATCCTGTGGTCTTGGCACCCTTCCTGTAACCCAAATAGTCTTTCATTTTTTATTTGTTGAAATCACATCATCTTTAAAAAAAAGTATTTTATTTTTATTTATTTGTTTGGGAGAAAGGGAGAGAGAATGGGTGCACCAGGGTCTCAAGCTGCTGCAAACGAACTCCAGATGCATATGCCACCTTGTGCATCAGGCTTATGTGGGTCCTGGGGAAGTGAACCTGGGTCCTTTGGCTTTGCAAGCAAACGCCGTAACAGCTAAATCACTTCTCCACCTCAACACATGATCTTAAAAAGGTATGCTTTTACTTATTTGCAGAGAGAAAGAGAGAGAGAGAGAGAGAGAGAGAGAGAGAGAAGAGGAGAGGAGAGAAGAGGAGAGAGAAGAGAGAGAGGAGAGAGAAGAGAAGAGAAGACAAAGAATGGGCGTGCTAGGCCCTGAGCCTCTACAAACGAACTCCAGATGCATGTGCCACTGTACAACTGGCTTTATATGGGTACTGAGGAATGAAAACTCGGGTCCTTTGGAGTTGCAAGCATCTTAATCACTGAGCCGGCTTCCCAGCCCCAAATCACACGATTTTTGCCAGGTCTTCCCCAGATGCCACCTCTTGCATGAGCCACGCTCCGGTCCTACGGCGGGTGGACGTGAGCTTGGCAGGGCCTCCAGAGAGGGCTCCCGCTCAGTCACTGCTCGGGGACTGAGAGGTTCAGTGGTGCCCTACCGACGTCGATGCTTTTTCTTTCTTTCTTCCCATTTTCTCCCTCCAAGTCTTGCAAAACTGAAACTACGTGCGATGCACACAAGTCAGGGCTGCGCGAGCCGGGTCTCATGTTTCGCCATCACCAAGCTGCAAAGCAGCTCACCCCAGAGGACAGCGCCTCCGTCCATGGGCCGCCGACCCGATGCGGATGGACAGAATCAGCTCCTTCCCGGACACGAGGGGCGGCGCTGCGGAGAACTTCCGCTCTGGGGGGAAACGTCATCACGGGACGTTTCTGCTTTCACTCCGTCCCGGAGCCCACGAGATCATTTATCCTAGTTGGCGGCTGTCCACGCTCCAAGGGGCCAACCCCACCCAGACGCTCCCTAGGGCTTCTTCCACACCCAAAGGAGCGGTTTGCACGTCTCCAGGGTGTGACGGTGACGTCGTGACGTCACCTCGGAGGAGGGGGTTAAGCAGGGTACGGTGCACCTCGAAGGACTTCCAGGGGGCGGGACTAACGTGTGACTGACGTCCACACCTACCTGTTGTATATCTTCCTTCCTTCCTCAAACCAACCAATGAGCGCGAGACGGAGCGCGGCAACGTACCGCGGGCTCTCGGCAGAGCGTCGCCCACCACGTCCACGTGACACTCTCTGGCCGCCATGCTTTGTGTGGGCTAGTCGTTTTGTGATCCTTTTTACTTCCTATCTGTGATTTTCCAGTCATCTCGGTGATGTCCTTCCTAACTATTTTTTCTTCCGTCTTCCCGTCCCACTTCCATCTCGGCCCGGGGATGAGGGCGGCTCCTTCCTCCCTCGCTCGCCGTTGTTAAGTCTGGGCCACACTCAAGATGGCGGCCGGAGGCGGGCTTTTTTCTCTCCCCCCTCCCCTCCGAGTCGAGGCGTGCCCAGCGCGGTGACGTCAGCGCGCGCGCAGCGTGCCGGCAGGTGGAGGCCGAGAAGGGAAAGTTTGGCCCGTGTGCGTGGGGCTGGGGGGTGGGGTGGCGGAGGGCGGGACGGAGGGGTTGGGTCCGGGGAGAAGCTTCCGTCGCCGCTCTGCGGGAGGAGGCTGAGGCTGGAGGAGCGTGTGCGACGCTACGGCGCCCGGAGCCGCGGTCGTCCGGAGCTGTGCGGCGCCGCTGTCCGATCGGCCCCGGACGAGTGTTGGTGAGGCGGGCGGCGGTGGGGGCGGGGAGCCTCGCGGCCGGCGAGCGCCCGGGAGAGAGGTCAGCGCGTCGGAGCCGGGGAGCGGCCGCCCGCCGCCGTCATGACCGAGGACGCGAGCGCCCTGCCCTGGTCCATCAACAGGGACGACTACGAGCTGCAGGAGGTGATCGGTGAGCGCGGGCGCTGCGGAGCGGGAGGCGCCGGGTGACACGCACGCGGGGACGCGCCGGGTCGTGCGTCGAGGCCGGGCCGGGCGGGCCGGGGTGCGGTGCGGTGCGCTGGGGGCCAGGGGTAGGGCCGGGGTGGGGCTCATCACGCAGAGATGGAGACCTACCTGAGTGACGGGCGTGTTTGATCTCCAGCGACACATGCATGTGTCCAGTGGGGAGAGGAACTGGACGTGGTGGGACGGACCTTTTTTAGTTTTTCTTCCCTCCCCCGAGGATCCTTGAGAAAGGGATATATATTACATATACTTATTTATATATATGTGTCTATGCGCATCTGTATTTGTATAGACATCTATATATTTTTACATGGTTGTCTATACGCGGCTATACGTAGTCTATATGTATGTAGACATCATACTTATACATACAAATACATATACTGTATGTAGACAATGTATATATGTGTATACAAACACACACACACACACACATACATGTGTGTGTTTGTGGGCAGAGCCTATTTCTAGGATTGTGGTATGGGACGCTTTTTAGTGCATTCTCGTATCCTTGCGACAAACCCGGGCAGTGTGGACCAAGTACCAGTTTACCAGTTTGCACGGCTGGATGTGAGGAAGCTGTAGGTGGCTGCACTCAGCAAGGCAGACCCAACTTCTTGGTTTTTCAAGGTAGGGTGTCACTCTAGCCCAGGCTGACCTGGAATTCACTATGTAGTCTCTCAGGCTGGCCTTGAACCCACAGTGATCCTCCTTCCTCTGTCTCCCGAGTGCTGGGATTAAAGGCGTGTACCACGACGTCTGGCTTTAGATCCAATTTTTGTCTCCTTCCGACTGACTTTTCTAGTCAGGGAGGTAAACATTAAAATAGTCAAGAAGAATAAAATAAAAAGGAACAGGTTTTGGCAGATGTTAGGAGGAAAATAAACAAGATGGTCAGATAGGCAATAACTTGGACCAGTTAAGGTGATTTGAGGGAAAATTGTATTTCGCCCCCCCCCTTTTTTCCAGATGATCACATTGAAGTTAAGCTCTAAAGGATAAGAAATGAGTCTTAAGGGCCCTGGAATTCCCCCTTCCCCGCCCCCTTATTCAGGGCTGAGAAAATGGGAAGACTCTGAGGAGAGAAAAAGCTTGCTAAGTTTTAGGACCTGAAGGAAGTCTCGCTTGGGTAGGATGGTTAGGGAATTTTAAATTTCCGTGGAGGATTTGGACCAGGGACGATGACATGATCTGATAGATCTGGTTGGTATGTATGGAGTGGAGACTTGAAGGGGGTCCAGGAATACCAGTTGGCAGACACCAAACTTGCACAACATGAATTGCAATTCTTAGAGAGACATAGTGATTGGGGGTGGGGGCTGGGCTGGGGACAAGGGGAGTATTTGTTGGACAGTAGTTCATTCCCCTAGAAATCAAAAGGGGATGGGTTTAAACACAGCCTTGTTCTAGCTGACGTAAGCAGACCTCTGTGTGTTGGAGGAAGAATTGTGTACTCTGCCAGCATCATGCCCTAAAATTAGTAGTAACAGACCAACTAAGGACTCCTTAGCTGAGCTGCCTTGAGGGTGTCACTGTTGAGGGCACTGTACCTGTGTTTTATTTATTATTTTTGTTTTTTAAATATTTACTTATTAAAGAGAAAGAGGCAGAGAGAGGGAGAGAGAGAGGCAGATAGAAAGAACAGGCATGCCAGGGCTTCTAGCCACTGCAAACCAACTCCAGACACATGTGCCACCTTGTGTATCTGGCTTATGTGGGTCTTGGGGAATTGGACCTGGGTCCTTAGGCTTTGCAGGCAAGTGCCTTAACTGCTAGGCCATCTCCTTAGCCCTGTACTTGTGTTTTAAAGAAACACCAAATTTCTTTTGTTTTTAAATTTCCTTTTTCTGGCTTGTGCATGTGTGTGTGTGGTGTGGTATGACCTGGTGTGGCACCCCATCAGCTTGCCTGTGGTGAGGGACGCTTGCCTAAGGTGGCTGGAAGGGAAGGTCAGATGTCCTGATCCATTGCCCTCTGTGGATTCTCACTCGATTGAGCTGGAGTCTCTTACTGATCACAGAGCTTACCGTTTTGTCACTGTCTCCGGTGGTGATTCTTAGGTGTCTGCTCCCTAGGGACTGGGTTTGTAGACACTCGTGCCCATGCCCAGCTGCTTATGTGGTCCCGGGGATTGAACACAGAGGTCTCCCAGGCCTTCATGCTTGCACAGGGCACAGGAAGTGCTCCTAACTGCTAAGCCATCTCTCCATCCCTGTGCTGTCTTTTTTTTTTTTTTTTTTAACATTTTATTTATTTATTTGAGAGAGAGAGAGAGAGAAAGAGGCAGAGAGTGAGAGTGTGCGTGCGTGCGTGCGTGCGTGCCAGGGCTTCTAGCCACTGCAGATGAACTCCAGATGCATGTACCACTTTGTACATCTGACTTTATGTGGGTATCCACATAAGCCAGGTACACAAGGCAGGAGACCCTGGTGTGCCCATACTCTCTGCTTGCATTGAAAAAAAAAAGTAACAAAAAAAATAAAATGTAAACCAGATGTGGTGGTGCACCCTTTTAATCCCAGCACTCCAGAGGCAGAGGTAGGAGGATCACCATGAGTTCGAGGCCACCCTGAGACAACATAGTGAATTCCAGATCAGCCTGGGCTACAGTGAGATAGGGTCTCGCTCTAGCCCAGGCTGACCTGGAGTTCACCTCAGTGATCCTCCTACCTCAGTCTCCTGAGTGCTGGGATTAAAGGCGTACACCATCATACCCAGGTTTTTTTTTTTTTCTTTCTTTTTTTTTTTTTTTAGTAGTGTTTTTCTTTTCTTTCTTTCGTTTTTTTTTTTTTTTTTTTTCTTTCTTGCCCCAGTTAGGTCATTGCTCTCCAGCCCAGGCTGACTTGGAATTCACTATGTAGTCTTAAGGTAGCTTCATAGGACTCACAGCGATCGACCTACCTCTCTCTGCCTCCAGAGTTCTGGGATTACAGGTGTGCACCACCATACCAGGCTAAATGAAAATTTTTATTTATTTGTTTGTTTTATATATTTTATTTTTGTTTTTGTTTTTCGAGGTAGGGTCTCACTGTAGTTCAGGCTGACCTGGTATTCACTATTAGTGTCAGGGTGGCCTCGAACTCACTGTGATTCTCCTTCCTCTGTCTCCCAAATGCTGGGATTAAAGGTGTATGTCACCATGCCTGGCTTTTTTTTTTTTTTTCTCCCATTACCAGAGAGAGAGAGAGAGAGAAAAGAGAGAGAATGGGAACACCAGGGCTTCTAGCCATTGCAAGTGACCTCTGGATGCATGTGCCACCATGTGCTTATGTGGGTACTGGGGAATTGAACCTGGGTCCTTAGGCTTTGCAGTCAAGCACCTTAACTGCAAAGCCATCTCTTCATCCCCGCCCTGTCCCCTCCCCCCTTTGAGGCAGGTTTTCATTCTAAACCAGGCTGACCTGAAACTCATTTTGTAGCCCAGGGTGGCCGCGAACTCATGGTGCTCCTTTACTTCAGTGTCCCCAGTGCTGGGGTGAAAGGTGAAGTCACCATGCCTGGCTCAAAATTCAGGTATCTTATTGTACTAGGTTTACTGTATAACCATCACCATAATCCAGTTTCCAGATAGTTTCTTCATCTTAGTGAGATTCCTTTGTGCCTGTTTACAGTTAATCTTCCTTCCTTCCTAGCCGTAGTTCCAGGCAACCACAAATCTATTTTTGTTTCTATAGGTTTGTGTTTTGTGGAAATTTTGCTGAAATAGGCTCATACAGCATGTGACCATTGGTCTTCAGCTTCTTTTACTTACATACTATTTTCACATTTTTTTCTCCAAAACAATTTTATGGCAGTGTAATTTACATCCCACAAAGCCTACCTGATTGAAATATGTACTTCAGTAACATCTTGGTGAACTTAAGAGTTGTTCAGTCATCACCACAGTCCAGTCTTAGAACATTTCCCTCATTCCAAAAGGATGCCTCATGTCCATTTTCAGTAACTCCCTGTTCCACCCCTAGCCCCAGGCAACCAAAAATCTACTTTCTGTCTCTTGACTTGTTTTGTTGTTGTTGTTTTTTGAGGTAGGGTTTCACTCTAGTCCAGGTTGACTTGGAATTCACTATGGAGTCTCAGGGTGGCCTCGAACTCACGGTGATCCTCCTACCTCTGCCTCTCGCGTGCTGGGCTTAAAGGCATGTGCCTCCATGCCCAGCCCTACTTTCTGTCTATAGATTTGCCCTTTCTGGACACTTTATGTAAATGTGATCTAATATGTGGTCCTTTGAGTTTGTCTTCTTTTACTTTGCATTGCTATGAAATTCACGGCGCAGCACACAGCATGTGGAGGGCAGTTGATGGACATTGCGTTGTCTGCGTCTTGGCTATTTGGAATGAGGCTGCTGCTGTCTGTAGTCACATTTTGCTTTCTTGGCGTAGAATTGCAGAGCCATGTGGTAAATTTAACTTCTTTTTATCTTTGGGTTTTTCAGGTCGGGTCTCTCTAGCCCAGGCTGGCCTGGAAGTCACTGTGTAGTCCAAACTCACAGCGATCTCCCACCTCTGCCTCCCCAGTGCTGGGATTAAAGGTGTGCACCACCACGCCTGGCTCCTAGACAACTTTTGTTGTCTGTCTGTATTTGTGTGAACATATGTGTGTGTGTTGTTAGGGGCAAACTCGGCCTCACACACATGCCTGTGCTGTGTCACTGAACTACATTCCCAAGCCTGTCTTTTGCTTACAGTCTTGCTAGTGGTTATGAAATGGTGTCCTGTAGCATTTCCTTAATGATCATGATGGTGAAGATTTTTCATGTGATTATGTACTAGACTTTCCATATAACGAGGTTACCCACTGGGATATGTATTTGTCTTTTTTTAAAATATTTTTATCTTTATTTATTTATTTGAGAAAGAGGCAGAAGGAGAGAGAGAGAAAATGAGTGTGCTAGGGCCTCCAGCCACTACAAATGAACTCCAGACGCATATGCCACTTTGTGGATTTGGCTTATGTGGGTACTGGGGAATTGAACCTGGGTCCTTAGGCTTCTGAGGCAAGGGCTTTAACTGCTGAGCCATCTCCAGCCCTCCTTCCTTTCTCTCTCTTTCTTTGTTTGTTTCTTTCTTTCCTTTCTGACAGGTAATATTCTGTAGCCCAGGCTTACCTTACACTCATAGCAATCATTCTTTTGTCTCAACCTATTTGGTTTGTTTCCCCTGATTTATAAGGGTGGCAGCAGGGAGGGTGGGGGAGAGAGAATATGAATGAATGTGTGTTAGTTTGTATAGACTATCATCGCCTGTGATTTTAGTACAACTATTTCTCCTAGTTTAGTTTTCCCCTCCTCTCCTTTTCCCCTTAAAGCACAAAAGTTTTTAATTTTCCCTTCCCTCCCTTCTCTCTGGGCTAGAGCCTGGGCTAGAGCGAGACCCTCCCACGAAAACCAAAAAAAATTTTTTTAATATATATATATAATTAAAAATATATTTATTTGAGCTGGGTGTGGTGGCCCATGCCTTTATTCCCAGCACTTGGAAGGCTGAGGTGGAGGATCACTATGAGCTTGAGACCACCCTGAGAGCACAGAGTGAATTCCAGGTCTGCCTGGGCTAGAGTGAGGCCCTATCTTGAAAAACACCCTATCTATCTATCTATCTATCTATTTATTTATTTTATTGAGAGTGAGTGAGCTATGGGTCAGGGACTCTTACTACTTCATACAAACTCCAGGTGCATGCCTCACTTTTTGTGTCTGGCTTTCCATGGGTACCAGGGAATTGAACTCTGGCTGGCTGGCTTTGCAAGCAAGTGCCTTTAACCACTGAACCATCTCCCCAGTCCCCCCCTTTTTGAGGCAGGGTCTCTTTCTAGCCCAGGCTGGCCTTGAAGTCACAGCAGTCCTGTACCTCAGCTTCCCAAATCCTGAGGTGAAAGCCTAAGCTACCACACCCTGGCATCATCCTTTTGGGAGGGCGCAGTCTTGTGTAACCCTGGCTGGCCTGGAACTTGATACCTAGATCACAGTGGCTTGAGTTTACAGAGCTCCTCCTGCCTCTGAGTGCTGGGATTGTAGGCCCAGCTGCCACCCCTGTTTAAAAGTTCTCAATTTTTAATGTTTTATTTGCAAAAAGGAGAGAGAAAGAATGAATATGACTGGGTGCACCAGGACCTACTGCCACTGCAAAGGAACTCCAGATGCATGCACCACTTTGTGCATCTGGATTTTCCTGGGTACTGGGGAATCAAATCTGGGTTGTTAGGCTTTGCAGTAAGCACCTTAACTGCCATGTCTCCCTCCCCTAAAAGTTTTGAATAGCAAAAAAAAAAAAAAAAAAGATTTATATGCTAACTGCATAAGTGCATGTGCCAGGTCCTCCACCAGATGCTTGTGCCACTTTTTGCATCCAGCTTAGGTGGGTGGCTTCCCAGGTCAGTAGGCTTTAGAAGCAAGCTTTGAACTGCTGAGCCGTCTCCCCAGCCCTAGCTATTACAGTTGAGAATCTGACACATTTTGAGTTAATTTTTTTTTCCCTCCAGGGATGGTCTCGCTCTAGCCCAGGCTGACTTGGAAGTCACTATGTAGTTTCAGGGTGGCCTCGAACTCACAGTGATTCTCCTACCTCTGCCTCCCAAGTGCTGGGATTAAAGGCATGAGCCACCATGCCTGGCTTCAAAAAAAATTTTTTTATGGTGTTAAATAATGTAAATTACCTTGTTTTATAGTTGAAGATGTTGAGACAAACAGGGTGAAGTTATAGAGCTAATCGGTGGCGAGCCAGTCCTGGCCCTCAACTCCTCTGTACTTAGTTTAGGATACTTATTTCTGCATTTGCTTTTTTTGTATATAAATTGGAAGGTGGGTGTCATAGTCACAGCAGATTAAGGAAAACATTCCTACAATGAAAATATTGGGTAGGTATTTCTCTCTTTCTTCTACTCTGTCCTACACACAATTTCACCCCATTCTCCTAACAGGGAGAAAACATTTTTTCTGTGAATTACGGCCTAGAGTAACTGACAAGGATCCAGGGCGCTGAGGATGGAACTTCCTGCCTTTTCATTCCGGGCAGGCCCTGACTACTGACCACTGAACCCCCCTCCCAAGCCTTGGAGCATAACACTTAGTAATAAGCTATAATTTACAAAGTGATGCTTTGTGATTTCTTCTGATTTCACTTGACTGTTTCAGGAAACAAATAGAGTCTAGAAGAGAGGATTTGGGAAATCATATAGCTTTTTGTTTTCAAAAGATTGTTTTCAGGGGACTCAGAACAGTACTGGTGTCTCCTTCCCCATCAAATATACACATTTATTTGATCTACTTAGCACTATGGTATTTGTGTAATTGCTTCTCCTAACTTGGTTTGTTCATGTTTTTTAAAAAATATTTATTTGTAAGCAGAAAGAGGTTTTGTTTTGTTTTGTTTTGTTTTCAAGGTAGGGTCTCACTCTACCTCAGGCTGACCTGGAATTCACTATGTGTAGTCTCAGTGTGGCCTTGAACTCATGGTGATCCTCCTATCTCTGCCTTCTGAGTGCTGGGATTAAAGGCGTGAGCCACCACACCCGGTTTCAGAAAGAGATTTTTAAAAGTATTTTTAAAATATTTTATTTTTATTTATTTATTTGAGAGAGAGAGAGAGAACGGGCGTGCCAGGACCTCCAGCCACTGCAAACAAACTCCAGACACGTGCGCCACCTAGTGCAGCTGGCTAATGTGCGTCCTGGGGAATCAAACCTGTGTCCTTTGGCTTGACAGGCAAGTGCCTTAGCCTCTAAGCAATCTCTCTAGCCCAGAGAGAGATTTTTTTTTTTAAATTATTTTATTTTATTATTTGAGAGAGAGAGAGAAAGAGAAGCACATAGAGAATGGGCACACCAGGGCCTCTAGCCACCGCAATTGAACTCCAGATGCACATGCACCTTGTGCATCTGGCTTACATGGGTACTGGAGAATTGAACCTGGGTCCTTAGGCTTTGCAGGCAAGCACCTTAACTGCTAAGCCATCTCTCCAGCCTGAAAGAGATTTTTTTTTTCTTTTTTGGTTTTTCAAGGTAGGGTCTCACTCTAGTTCACGCTGACCTGAAATTCACTATGTAGTCTCAGGGTGGCCTTGAACTCACAGTGATCCTCCTACCTCTGTCTCCCGAGTGCTGGGATTAAAGGTGTGTGCCACCATGCCTGGCTTCAAAAAAATATTTTTAAGCATGCTAAGCATGGTGGTATGTGCCTGTAATCTAAGAGCTGGGGACACAGACAGGAGGATCCTGGGAGCTCACTGGTGAGCTGCAGACCAATGAGAGACACTGTCTCAAAAAAGGTGGACAGTGTTCCTGAGGTTGCCACTTAAGGTCTTCTAGCCTCTACACATCCACAAACACACACACACACACACACACACACACACACACACGAAAAAAAAATCTCTCTTGGAAAACCAAAAAAAAAAATTTTTTTTTTTGAAGTAGTGGCTCAGTTGTAGCTCAGACTGACCTGGAACTCACTCTGTAGTATCAGGTTGGCCTTGAACTCATAGTGATCCTCCTACCTCTGCCTTCAGAGTGCTGCAATTAAAGGTGTGTGCCACTACACATGGCCATGCTTGGCATTTTTATGTGGGTATCTGATATCAACTGAGGTCTCTCAAGTCCCTAAAGTTTTTTTTTTTAATGTATTTTATTTATGTTACAGAGGGAAAGAGAGAGGGAGGGAGGGAGAGAGAAAGAGAAAGAATGGGTGTGCCAGGGCCTCCAGCCACTGCAGACGAACTCCAGATGTGTGTGGCCCCTTGTGCATCTACCTGGCTTATGTGGGGCCTGGAGAGTCAAACTGGGATCCTTTGGCTTTGCAGGCAAACACCTTAACCGCTAAGCCATCTCTCCAGCCCCTTAATAAGCATTTTTAATCTTTTTTTTAAAAAATAATAATTTTTCAGTAGCTATACATTTTGGTGTTTAAATCATGGTTTCTGAATAAGATTCCAAAGCTTCACTTCTAGCCTCTCCTCAATGTCAATGTCAACAGAGCTAAGCTACCATTTTCAGAGAGGCCAGCATGGGGCCAGCAACCTCATCCCATTTGTCCGCATGTAATGGAAAACAGAAATAGCCATGGCTTAATAATATACTCTCTCTGTGAAAGAAGAAGGCCCGAGGTGCCAGTCAGTCAGGACCTCAGGTCCTCAGGCTGGTTTCCATGCCATCAAAAAGCACGTGACTCATTCTCACAGTTAATTGTAAGATAGTTGCTTCACTCTGGATCCATGCTTGTAGTCCAGGAGACTGGCAGGACAAACTCATGCCAGACGCTCTTTAGCTCCCTGCAAAGCGCTTTCTCCCTGGATGTTGTACTAGTGACTTCCACTCTTATGTTACTGGCTTGAAATGTGTAATTTGGACATCTGCAAGAGAGGCTGGGAATGAAGTTTTTAACCTGGGCAGTTAGTACCTTTTTACTTCAAACAAAGTAAGGGAAAGTATAGAATGGAGCTAGCGTTACCTTTATCAAGAAGAAGAGTTTGGGCTGGGTGTGGTGGTGCACGCCTTTAATCCCAGCACATGGGAGGCAGAGGTAAGAGGATCACCATGAGTTTGAGGCCAGCCTGGGACTACAGAGTGAGTTCCAGATCAGCCTGGGCTGCTGTGAGACCTTACCTTGAAACCCCCCCCCCCCAAAAAAAAAAAATAAAGTTTGTATGTTGAGTATTGAATAAACAACTAATAATGTTGGACTTAGTTTTTTTTAAATTGGTTAACTAAAGCCTTGCAAGTAAATAATTTAACCTGACACATAGCAGTCAGTTAATAAATACTAGCTTTAATTTCAGAAGGTACTTGCCTACCAATTAAGACAGTAGAGTTCCGGTTTGTAGGTCAGCTTGGATCTTTGTGTCCCTAAGTATTGGGGTTAAGGCACGTACCATTAAGCTGGGTTTATGCCGTGCTGGAGATGGAACTCAGATCTTTGTGCATGCTAGCCAAGCACCCTGCCAACTTTACAACCCCAGCTTACATTGTTTTTTTTTTTTTAATATATTTTATTTCTTTATTTCTTTACTTATTTATTTGAGAGAGAGAGAGAGAGAATGGGTGTGCCAGGGCCTCCAGCCACTGCAAACGAACTCTAGATGCATGCGCCCCCTTGTGCATCTGGCTTAAGTGGGTCCTGGAAAATCGAACTGGGATCCTTTGGCTTTGCATGCAAACGCCTTAACCGCTAAGCCAACTCTCCAGCCTAGATTGTTTTATTTACATTGCTTTGTGAGACCAGTAACGGGATTATTGTAACAATTACTTTTAAAAAGCTATAAGTTAAGAGCCAGGTGTGGTGGTACACTCCTTTAATCCCAGCACTCAGGAGGCTGAGGTAGGAGGATCTCCATGAGTTTGAGGCTATCCTAAGACTACATAGTGAATTCTAGGTCAGCCTGGGCTACAGGTGAGACTACCTCAAAAAACCAAAATAATAATAATAATAATAAGAAGAAGAAGAAGAAGAAGAAGAAAAAGCTGTAAGTTATCAGAGGGTTCAGCATGGTACTTGGCATGCAGACTAAATGTTACTGCTCCTGATGGCAGTAATGAGGGAATGCTGAAAAGACTGGGTGGCTTTTCTGCTTGTTCTGTCCCAAGCAAGTCATTTTTTTCTTTGGAAATGTTCCACTACTACCAGGCATGGTGGCTCACTCCTTTTATCCCAGCACTCGGGAGGCAGAGGCAGGAGGATAGTGGGGAGTTCGAGGCCACCCTGAGACTACATAGTGAATTCCAGGTCAGCCTGGGCTAGAGCAAGACCCCACCTCAAAAACAAAAGAAAAGAAAACAACGACAGTAAAACACAAAAAAATTCCACTACTTGATTAATTCATTCATATGCTTTTCAAAGTCCTGGTCCACAGCAGGCACTGCGTGGAGGCTGGAGACAGCAGTGAAGCCCACAGAGCCCGTGCTACGCAGCTGCTCCCGGCGGCAGGGAAGGAGAAAAGTAGGGCGAGGAAAGGGCTTGGGAGTTGCTGGGATAGAAGTGGGGTGCAGTTTAAAATAGATTAGGGAAAGCATTACCTAGAAGGTGACGTTTGAAGAAAGACCTGAAGGAGGTGAAGAAGTGATGGGTGTGGTTATCTGCAGGAAGTCTGTTTCAGGCAGTGGGAGTAAGAGCCAGGCTGTGACGTGCAGGAATGGGATATGGGTAAGGACTAGTGAGGGGGTGAGGGGGCTAGAGGAGGTCTGAGACCAAGGGTGCAGAGGTTAGAAAGGGAAGGTGTGTGGTCTTGACTGTCACTTCTTTTTTTTTTTTTTTTTGGTTTTTTAAGTTAGGGTCTCACTCTAGCTCAGGCTGACCTGAAATTCACTATGGAGTCTCAGGGTGGCCTTGAACTCATTGTGATCCTCTTACCACTGCCTCCTGAGTCCTGGGATTAAAGGCGTGCACCACCACACCTGGCGTGACTGTCACTTCTAAGTCACTAGAGGAACTTGGCTACTGTTTTGTAGAAAACTAAAAATTATATCAGTGTTTTGAGTGGAGGTTTAACTTGACATGACTTAGTTTATTTATTTTTTCATTTATTTGAGAGAGAGAGAGAGAATGGGTGCACTAGGATCTTGAACTACTGCAAATGAACTCCAGATGCATGCGCCACTTTGTGCATCTGGCTTACGTGGGTCCTGGGAATTGAAACTGGATCCTTTGGCTTTGCAGGTAAACACCTTAACCACTAAGCCATCTCTATAGCCCCTGACTTAGGTTTTTATACAATTTTATTTGCTTGCAAGGACAGAGACAGAGAGAAAACATATGGGCATGCCGGGGTCTCTAGCCACTGCAAATGAACTCCAGATTAATACTCCACCTTGTGTGTCTGTCTTTACGTGGCTACTGGGGAATTGAGCCCAGGTCCTTAGGTTTTAAAGGCAAGTGCCTTAACCACTAAGCCATTTCTACAGCTCATGACTTAGTTTTTTAAACTTGGTCTGTCATGTGAAGAAGTTTTTGTAAGGATGGAAAGGAAGGTTATGTAAGGCAGAGAACTATTAGTGGAGGTGTGGAAAATCGGTCTGATTCTGGTTAGAAAGTATTGTGAAGCTAGAGGGTTCGCTGTGTGAGAAAAGGGAGATTAAAAACACTCCAAAGGGCTGGAGAGATCGTTTAGCAGTTAAGGCACTTGCCTGCAAAGCCAAAGGGCCCAGGTTCATTTCCCCAGGACCCACATAAGCCAGATGCACAAGGTGGTGCATGTGTCTGGAGGCCTTGGTGTGCTCATTCTGTCTCTTTCTCTCCCTCTCCTCTCTCCCTCTCTCTGCCTCTTTCTCTCAAATAAGTAAATAAAAAAGTTAAAAAAAAACAAAACACTCCCAGGAGTCTGTGTGGCATATCAGGCAGTATGAAGCTGCCCTCCCCCGACAGGAGATTACCGAGCTGGGAGAAGAGAACCACCGGCTCCTGGCGTGATCACTGAGCACATATGGCCCAGTGGCTTATTTATCTTGGTGTGCATGGAATAGCTTTAGTTTTCAACACAATTCTGACAAGCTCTTATTTTTAGAAAGGACTTACACAGTTGTGAATTCTTGCATTTTTTAATAGTTCAAGTGACAATGCCTTAGTCATCTTTTAGAATGAACAGTCTGGGCTACTTTTCATTTCTTCAGCAAATGCAAAGCCTTACAAAGAAATTGTTTATTATTTTTTTTCCCCCTGAGGTAAGGTTTCACTCTAGCACAGGCTGACCTGGAATTCGCTATGTAGTCTCAAGCTGGCCTCAAACTCATGGTGATCCTCCTTTCTCTGTCTCGTGAGTACTGGGATTAAAGGCATGTGCCACCACATCCAGTTCAAAGGCTATTCTGAATTAATGATGTGGAAACAATTGTTTTTTTTTTTTTTTTTTTCTGGTGGGTTATCTGTGTGTCACCTTTGTTGCTGTAGTTACCTTTGTTGCTGGGACAAAACACCTGACCATAATCAGTTTATGTGAAGAAAGGGTTTATTTTAGGTTTACAGTTTTGAGGAGGAGTTTCATTATGATGGAGAAAGTATGGCATGAGGAGGAAGCAACTGGATGGAAGCAGTCTAAGCATTGGGCTTGGAGTTGGGCTAATAAACCTTAAAAGTCTGCCCCTAGCTGGGCGTGGTGGCTCACACCTTTAATCCCAGCACTCAAGAGGCAGAGGTAGGAGCATTGCTGTGACTTCGAGGCCACCCTGAGACTACATAGTGAGTTCCAGGTCAACCTGAGTTGGAGTGAGACCCTACCTCAGAAAACCCCCCAAGAAAAGCCCCCCTTCAGTGACATACCTCCTCCAGCAAGGCTCAACCTTCCAAAGGCTCCACCAAGCTGGGGATTGAGTATGAGGTTAAATCACAAACACATGGGGCTACCTGAGACATTGTGCATTCAAACCACCCTAATGTGTGTGTGTGTGTGTGTGTGTGTGTGTGTGTGTGTACAACTTCGGGTGTTGGTCCTTGCTTTCCGCCTTGTTTGATGCAGGCTTTCTAACTTTCTTTCTTTTTTGTTTTTTTGGTTTTTGGTTTTTCGAGGTAGGGTCTCACTCTAGCTCAGGCTGACCTGGAATTCATTATGTAGTATCAGGGTGGCTTCGAACTAATGTTGATCCTCCTCCCAAGTGCTGAGATTAAAGGCGTGCGCCACCATGCTTGGCTTGATACAGTCTTTCTTTTTCTTTTTTTTTTTTTTTTAATATATATTTTTTAATTTTATTTAGAGTGAGAGAGTGAGAGAGGGAAAGAGGCAGATTGAGAGAGAGAGAGAGAGAGAGAGAGAGAGAGAGAATGGGTATTCCAGGGCCCCCAGGCGCATGTGCCACCTTGTGTATCTGGCTTACTTGGTTTCTGGGGAATCAAACTTAGGACAAATCACATCAGATGCTCATGCTCTTAGTAGTTCCTTGTATATCCTTTTACAAAACGTAACATGTTCTTTTACTTAGTGATTGCTCTTTGCTTTCCCTGCTTCAGAAATGCTTGCTTCTGCGTGTGTGTGTGTGCGCGCGCATGCCTGTGCGCGCCCATGTGGTGCCCCATGCACTCGCCTGCAATAGGGTGCACTTGTCTGCAGTGGCTGCAGCGGAGCAGAGCATCACTCTTCTGCCTCCTCTCACTTGAGCTGGACTCTTACTGATCCCAGAGCTCACCACTGAATCCCAGGCCTCTATTCCCTGATGGGACTGGGATTGGACGTGCACATGGCTACGCCCAGCTGTCTATGTGGGTCCTGGGGATTGAACCTGAGTGCTGTCTCAGGCCCCCTCATACCCTCATGCTTGCATAGGAAGTGCTCTTAAGCTCTGAGCCATCTCTTCACCCCTGCTTTTTTTTTTTTTTTTTTCCCCAAGATAGGGTCTCACTCTGGTCCAGGCTGACCTGGAATTAACTATGTAGTCTCAGGGTGGCCTTGAACTCATGGCGATCCTCCTACCTCTGCCTCCCGAGTGCTGGGATTAAAGGTGTGCGCCACCACGCCCGGCTCACCCCTGCTTTTTAAAAAAATATATTTTATTTTTATTTATGTTTTTGACAGAGAGAAAGAGAGGGGTTGAAAGAGAGAGCGAGTGCGCCAGGGCTCCAGCCACTGCAAAACAAACTCCAGACACATGTGCCTGCTTGTGCATCTGGCTTATGTAGGTCCTGGGGAATTGAACCTGGGTCCTTTGGCTTTGCAAACAAACACCTTAACTGCTAAGCCTTCCCTCCAGCCCACCCCTGCTTTTTTAAAGACAGGATCTCACTTTGTAGCCTAGGCTAACATTGAATGCTTGTATAGCTTAGGCAGTCCTCAAATTCATGATTCTCTTGCCTCAGCCTCCTGAGGCAATCCTGAATAATAGAATTACAAGTATGCTCTACTGTGCCCAACTCAGGAATTTTAAATTTAACTTGTCATCTACTTCTCTTAGAATCTGTCATTATTCTGTTTTCAAGCTCATACCGAATCTTACTGAAGTAAAACTCTTATTCCTAAACTGAATGCCTGCTATGAGGTGTCTAGCCTCCCTTTCTCAGACTAGTGGGAATGTTGTGAATTCTACATCAAGCCGTCTGCTGAGAACTGTTTTCTGTTAACACCGCTAGTGTGGAATACATACCACATCCTTTTTCATACTGGCCTACCCTCTTTGCCCACATTTCCTTAAATCGCTTTTCATTTGGGAAGAGAAAGAGAACGGAGAGGAGGAGAAACGACTGTACTGATGGCACATTGTTCCTGCTGTGCTTACAGCTCTGCGCTGGGCTGAGTGGACAAAAACACATTCCGTGTATGTCATACCTGTGAGTACAACGTAGGACAAGCCCTACAGTTGCAGCGGAATGTGTTGGGGGTGGAGAGCTCATAGTGATAATTGGCTCTCCTGTAATTTGGTTAAGATTCAAGGACTTAGATGTGTATGGTGGTGTATACCTTTAATCCCAGCACTCGGGAGGCAGAGGTAGGTGGATCACTGTGAGTTCAAGGCCACCCTGAGACTGCATAGTGAATTCAAGGTCAGCCTGGGCTAGAGTGAGACCCTACGTTGAAAAACCAAAAAACAAACAAACAAACAAAAAAACCCCTAAAAAACGATTTAAGGACTTGAAAGCATAATGAACCTACCCTGTGTTGGACACTTGAGGAGAGACAAGTGTTTACGTAGTATAAATGACTGAAAATCAGGTAATGAATAAATATGTGAGTGCTAGAAATCATTTATTGGGCTTTTTTCCTGCCCAGACACATGATCAGGAAATGGAAATTATTCTGTTAATAGTAATGGGACTGAAGTTGAATCTGAGTCTGTTTGGATGGAACTTCTGGAGAATGGGTGGGTTTGGAGTGAGGCTTGGAGAAGAGGGCAGTGTGTGGTTTGACGCACAGGCAGAGGGAAGGGCAGCACAGAGCTGTGCACTTGGGGATGGAGTGTGTCTGCGCAGGGAGAGAGGTTTCTGAGAGCTTGCCACGCCCACCGTGCACTGGTGGCTGCTGTGGCCGAGGGCTCTCCTTCCCCGCGTTCTGCGCCGCTGCTGACATCCCCACCAACAGTGTGTCTGTGCCAGTCGTTTCACTAGCACTTAGTGGTGCCACAGGTTTGCTGTGGTTTTTAACACGTTTTAAAAATATATTTATTTTTATTTCTTTATTTGAGAGAGAGAGAAAGAGGCAGAGAGAGAGAGCGCGAGCGTGTGCCAGGGCCTTCAGCCACTGCAAATGAACTCCAGACGCATGCGCCACCTTGTGCATCTGGCTTACATGGGTCTTGGGACATCAAACCTGGGTCCTTTGGCTTTGCAGACAAGCACCTTTTCACTAAGCCATCTCTCCAGCCCATTTAAAAAACTCTATTTACTTTATTTTTTGGTGTAGCCTAGGCAGGACTCGTGGCCTCCCTGCTTCTTCAAACCCTTCAGCAGTTGTCTACCAGTGTGTGCCGGTACAAGAGCCTGTGAGTTTTAAAATTGATTTATTTGAGAGAGCGGCACACACACACACACACACACACACACACAGAGAGAGAGAGAGAGAGAGAGAGAGAGAGAGAATGGGCGCACCAGGGCCTCCAGCCACTGCAAATGAACTCCAGACGCATGCACCACCTTGTGCATCTGGCTTATGTGGGTCCTGGGGAATTGAACCTGGGTCCTTTAGCTTTGCAGGCAAATGCCTTAACTGCTAAGCTATCCCTCCAGCCCCACTATTGAATTTTCTTAAAAAATATTTTCATTTATTTATTTGAAAGCAGCGAGAGAGAGAGAGAGAGAGAGAGAGAGAGAACGAGCGAGCCAGTGAGCGAGAGGGAGGAAGGGAGCAAGGGAGGGAGGGAGGGAGAATGGGCACACCAGGGCCTCTTTCCACAGCACACAAGCTCCAGATGCATGCTTTACTTTGTGCATATGGCTTTATGTGGGTATCAGGGGATTGGACCCAGGCCGTTAGGCTTTGCAAGCAAGCACCTTAACTGGAGCCATGTTTACAGCCCTGATGATTTTTTTTTTATTTTAAAATTTTATTTATTTATTTTTGTTTTTCAAGGTAGGGTGTTGCTGTAGCCCAGCTGATCTGGAATTCACTATGTAGTCTCAGGGAGGCCCTGAACTCACGGAGATCCTCCTACCACTGCCTCTCGAGTGGCTGGGATTAAAGGTGTGCGCCATGATGCCCGGCTCTGGTTTCTGCATACATATATGCAATGCATTTTGATTTCACTTCCCCAGTTAACTTCTCTCTTCACTTTTCCCACTGAAGTCCTTCTTCCCATCTGATTCCCATACCATTGTCACACCTTGTTTTTTTTTTTTTTTTGTTTTTGAGGTAGGGTTTCACTATGGCCCAGGCTGACCTGGAATTAACTATGTGGTCTCAGGGTGGCCTCAAACTAATGGTGATCCTTCTACCTTTGCCTCCTGAGTGCTGGGATTAAAGGCATGCACCACCATGCCCGGCACACCTTGTTTCTTTAATTTTTGACTCACTGGTTTAAATTAGGGTCACTTGAATAGTCATTGGTGAGAGGTTATTTACTGGAGAATGGTCAGCCCACTAGTGACTATACCACTAATGGACAAGACTACTCCCTCCCCGGTCACCAACCAGTTTCTGCTGTCCACTCTGGGGGTATGGCGTCTCATAGACCCATGCACCATCTATAATGAGGTATCGGGAGGCTCTTCCATGTGCAAAAGACTACATCTGCTGTGAGTTTGTGAGTGCAAACTTGCAGCCCCACTTTCCATCCCTTTCTGCTTTCCACCTCTCTTCCCTGATGTTCCTGAGCCTTGGAGGGTGTGGTTTCTCTGTCATGTTTAGGCTGAGCACATACTATTTGCTTATTGGTAACTCCCTCCCCCCCCCCCCCCCCCCCGCACATAGGGTCTCTCTCTAGTCCAGGCTGACCTGGAATTCTCTAGGTAGTCTCAGGGTGGCCTTAAACTCATGGCGATCCTCCTACCTCTGCCTCCCGAGTTTTGGGATTAAAGTGTACGCCACCCTGCCCAGCTCCTTATTGGTAACTTTACCATCTATGCATTTTGGGGAGCAAACAGAGATATTTAGAAGGCAGTTTGACATGCTGTCTAATTAGCAGAACCTCAGAATTGGGTTTTCCCTAGGTCTCAAGTTCCTAGCTCCCAACTTTTGGCCAGATTTACTGTACCAGATATGATTTCCCTCCTTTGGAGTGGGCCTCATTAATTTCTGCCCTCATCTTAATCCTTCCTTCCTTCCTTTCTTATTTATTTTTTCGAGGTAGGGTCTCACTCTAGTCCAGGCTGACCTGGAATTCACTATGTAGTTTTAGGCTGTCCTTGGACTCACAGAGATCCTCCTACCTCTGTCTCCCACGTGCTGGGATTAAAGGCGTGCACCACCATTTTCAAGTGGAATGTTCTGTACACATCTGTTGGGTCCATTTGATCTATGATACCATTTAGGTTTTTCTGCTTGTTTTTGTATTGGTTGACTGTGTATTGAATAGAGTGGTGAGCAGGGTTCCCTACTGTAACTTTGTTGAGGTCACTCTGTGCCTTCATGTCTAGTGATGCTTGTTTTATGGAGGTGCTGTCCCTCTATTCAGTGCATACATGTTTAGGGTTATAGTATCCTCCTGGTGGGTGTCCCCTTGATGTGCATGCATATGTATGTATGTATGTATGTATGTATGTATGTATGTATATGTATATTCTTTTTTTTTTTTCGAGATAGGGTGTCACTCTGGCCCAGGCTGACCTGGAATTCACTATGTAGTCTCAGGGTGGCCTTGAACTCATGGTGGTCCTCCTATCTCTGCCTCCCAAGTGCTGGGATTAAAGGCGTGCACCACCACGCCCAGCTGGTGGTGGTTCTTTTTGAGACAAAGTCTCACTTTGTAACCCAGGTAGGCCTTGAACTTGGTATGTATCCCAGGCTGCCTAGAACTAATAATCCTCCTGCCTCTGCTTCCTGAGTGCTGGGATAACAATCTGTGCCAGTACACCAGGTGATATGTCATTCTTAAAATTATATCCTAGACATTTAGATTATTATGTTGGGTGACTTTTGATCCTATTTCAATCTTCTATTTTAGTATTTAATAAAAACTATTTTGGCTTAGTATATAGCTCCTGTCCTACTTTAATGAGCTGTAATTCCCATGGTAATTTAGTTTTCAGAGCTTTTGCAGTATTATTCCCTTCTTTCATTTTCTGGTAACCCTGGAACTCCTATTCCATTTCTGTAGGTCCCATCCTGGTGACTGGTGAAGATGGGGCCTGGCTCTCCTGCCATGGGCAGATTGGCTGGCGTTGCCACAGATGTGGGGTGGGACTTGGGTGCTGTGGTGGTGAATCTGGCTGTCACCGCTCTAGTGTGAGGTAGAAGACCATGCCGGTCCTGGGGGGTTGAGCTAGTCTCTCCTGGCTGAGGACTGTGGAATCTTTTACCCCTCTAGGTCTCTCCTGAGCTGCTCTTTTCACAGACCTTTAGCCAGAGGGCAGGGTTTCCTCAGCTCCTTCGTTCTACCTATGCGTCTGTCCTTTCCTCTTTCTTATATCTCTGGCTTGTAGGCCTCTAGTGTCTAGTCTGGAACGTGTGGGGTAAAAGGAAAACCCAGGGGACTCAACATGGTGCTTTCCTAGTCCTGAAATTTCTTAAAAATTTTTTTAAATTAATATTTTATTTTTGTGTATGCTTTTGAAAGAAAGTGAGAAAGAATGGGCGTGCCAGGGGCTCTAGCTGCTGCAAATGAACTCCAGATGCATGAGCCACCTTGTGCATCTGGCTTTACATGGGTCCTCAGGAATTGAACCTGGGTCTTTTGGCTTTGTAGGCAAGTGTCTTAACTGCTAAACCATCCCTCCAGCCCAGCCCTGAGATTTCCAAGCTCTCTAGGTAGTTTGCCTCCTTTTTCCTTCCTGCCAAAGCCCCTTTGCAACTGTGGTTGAATTATTTTTTATTAGTTTGAATTATTATTTACTAGTTGTATGTAGAAGAGAAAAACAAAAAGTGTGGGCCTATGCTATCTTATTATAGCAGTTTTGAAATTATTGGCATTAAGTCTGAAGTAAATGGCTGAGGCTGTTATTTTATTCACTTGGGCTCTTTAGAGTGTTTCTGTTGCTCACTGTTGGAAGAACAGAGGTCTGTTTCTTGTTCAGAGTGTGTGGGGACTAGAAATGGCATGTTTTTGTATGTCTATCTTTCCATTCATTCATTGATGTATTTATTTCTAGGGAGTGGAGCAACTGCCGTGGTCCAAGCAGCTTATTGTGCCCCTAAAAAGGAGAAAGTGGCAATCAAACGGATAAACCTTGAGAAATGCCAAACTAGCATGGATGAACTTCTGGTATGCACAGCTCTTTCTTTCTTTCTTAAAAAATATTGTATTTATTTATTTATTTATATATTTATGTTTTTGAGGTAGGGTCTCACCCTGGCCCAGGCTGACTTGGAATTCACTATGTAGTCTCAGGGTGGCCTTGAACTCATGGCAATCCTCCTACCTCTGCCTTGTGAGTGCTGGGATTAAAGGTGTGCGCCACCATGCCTATCTATTTTATTCATTTTTTATGAGATTTATTTCTGAGTGAGACAAAGAGAAAGAGATTTATTTATGAGAGAGACAGAGAAAGAAGCACACAGAGAGAGAGAGAACAAGAGAATGGGTATGAGTATGGATGTGCCAGGGCTTCCAGCCATTGCAAACAAACTGCAAATGCATGTGTTACTTTGTGCATATGGTTTTACATGGGTACTAGGAAATTGAACCCGGGCCATTAGGCTTTACAAGTAAGTGCCTTTAACTGTTGAGCTATCTCTCCAGCCAGCTCTTTCTTTTTAAAAAATATTTAATGTGTTAAATATTTAAATATTTGAGAGATATTTCAAATATATAAAGTATTAGAGACACTGTGAATGGGCACACAAGAACCTCTGCCACTGCAAACAAACCAGACACATGTGCCACTTTGTGTGTCTGGCTTTATGTGTGCACTGGGGAATCAGACCCAGGCTGTCATGCTTTACAGGCAAGCACCTTTAACCATCGAGTCATCTCTCCAGCCCCACAGCTTGAATTTCTGTGTTTTTTTTTTTTTTTCTTTTCATTTTTGGATTTTCGAGGTAGGGTCTTGCTCTATCCCAGGCTGACCTGGAATTCACTAGGTAGTGGTGGCCTTGAACTCACAGCAGTCCTCCTACCTCTGTCTCTTGAGTCCTGGGATTAAAGGTGTGCACCACCATGCCTGCCTTTTTGCTTTGTTACATTTTGAATATCCTCAGTGTCTGCCTCATGACCCCAGTGATGCTTGACAGCTCGCTATTGAAGTACCACTGTTGCTCATCTCGTCAATTCTTCTAGTTTCACCTGGGCTCTGGCTGATGTGTGAGGGGTGCTTCATCTTCTCGGGTCTTGCTGCCTTGCCGCACGCGTGCAGTGACCCGTTTTCCATCCATCCATCCATTCTTCCTCCCTCCCTCCCTCCTTCTCTTTCTTTCTTTCTTTTGAGGTAGGGTCTCACTCTAGCCCAGGCTGATCTGGAATTCACTATGTAGTTTCTGGGTGGCCTCGAACTCACAGTAATCCTCCTACCTCTGCCTCTGGAGTGCTGGGATTAAAGGCGTGCACCACCACGCCTGGCTATATTTTTTTAAAAAGAATATTTTAAAAAATATTTTACTGTTTTTTAAAATTATTTTTTCCTTTTTATTGTTAGCTTCCATACTTACAGACAATAAACCGTTATAATTTCCTCCCCTTCCCTACTTTCTCCTTCAGAAATCCGCACTTCATCATGTCCCCTCCCTCTCTCAATCAGTCTCTCTTTTGTTTTGATGTCATCATCTTTTCTTCCTATTATGAAGGTCTTGTGAAGATAGTGCCAGGCACTGCGAGGTCATGGATATCAAGGCCAATTTCAGGATATTGTGAATAAGCCACATGATAACCTACTTTTTTGGCACACCCAGAAGCCACAGACTATTACTAGAAAAATTTCATTGCCAGGGATGGGATACCTTCCAGTGAGTTGTTGGTCAGGGAGGTCCCTGATGCCCCCAAAACATTACAGGCTATTGCCAAAGGCTCTTGGTTTCCCACCAGGAACAGATAATAAGACCCTGTTGCTGGAGATTGGCATGTCTGGTCATTTGCATTGTAAGCAGTCGTACCCTTCCTTCGGCTCTTACATTCTTTCCACCACCTCTTCTGCATTGGACCCTGAGCCTTGGAAGGTGTGATAAAGATGTTTCAGTGCTAGACACTCCTACATCACGTCTTCTCAGCATTATGTTTCCTTTTGGGTCATCCCAGTGGTCACCTCCATTTGAAAAGAGAAGCTTCTCTAGGGTAGCATTGCTATGTGGGAATGGACATTAAGTAAAGTGCTTACAGGGCAGTTTGGTGAGCATAATATATGCATTTAGCCAGGCAAGAGCAGGCATTACACTGCTAATGCTTGTGACCTCCCCCACCATAGGCTTTTGGTTAGGCTTTCAGTACCAGGCATGTATTCCTTCCCCATAGAGCAGGTCTCCAGTCCAATTAGAGAGCAATTGGTTTCCCCCATAACAGACATGCCACTGTTGTACCCATTGGCTCATTTGGCCTGGCTGGCCAAATTTGAGGCTTGCAGTGTCCACTATTTTCACCACGGATGGTTTCTGTCTCCCATAAGTGTACATGCAGTGCATCTTTTTCCAGCTTTCTGTCAGCTGGTCTACTGAGAGGTTTTCAGCTTATGTCCAGTTTGATTTCTTGGTGACCTTGCATCCCAGGCATGTGGAATCTCCAGCAACAGGGTCTTATTATCTGTTCCTGGTTGGAAACCAAGAGCTTTGGCAATAGCCTATGTTTTGGGGGCATCAGGGACCTCCCTGACCAACAACTCACTGGAAGGTATCCCATCCCTGGCAATGAAATTTTTCTAGTAATAGTCTGTGGCTTCTGGGTGTGCCAAAAAAGTAGGTTATCATGTGGCTTATTCACAATATCCTGAATTTTGATTAACCCTCTCCCCATGATATTTTATTCTTATTTATTTATTTATTAGAGAAAGAGAGAGAATGGGTGTGCCAGGGCCTCCAGCCACTGCAAATGAACTCCGGGTGCATGCGTCACCTTGTGCATCTGGCTTTACGTGGGTCCTAGGGAATCAAACCTGGGTCCTTTGGCTTTGCAGGCAAACGCCTTAACCACTAAGCCAACCCTCTAGCCCAATTATTGTGAAATTCTTAAAATCAAGATAAGTTAAAGAAATTTGTTGTAATCCTTTCACTCTGAGATCAACATTTGCTGTATCAGCTTTCATTTAAATATATTTGTATTTTACTTTGTTTTTAAGAGAGAGAGAGAGAGGCAGAGAGAGAAAAAATGAGAATGGGCACATCAGGGCCTTTCAGCTGCTGTGAATGAACTACAGACATGTGCTCCCTCTTGTGCACATGTGTGCCATTGCATGCTTGTGTCACAGCATCTGGCTATGTGGGGCCTGGAGATTCAAACATGCAGTCTCAGGCTTCCAGACAGTTGCTTAAGTGCTAAGCCATCTCTCCAGCCTTATATTTGTATTTTTTAATATGTTTTATTTTATTTTTACTTACTTATTTGACAGAGAGAGAGATAGAGAGAATGGATATGCCAGGGCCTCCAGCCACTGCAAACGAACACCAGACGTGCACCACCTTGTGCAGCTGGCTAATGTGGGTCCTGGGGAATAGAACATGTGTCCTTTGGCTTTGCAGGCAAATGCCTTAACTGCTAAGCCATCCTCCCAGCCCTATTTTGTAGTGTGTACAGCAGTCACTGAATAGATAGACTGCAGGTATTAATGTGCTCTCTGGTACTGGATGTCTGCTGTGCTGTGTGGTACTGGATGGATCGCTATGCTCTCTGGTACTAGATGACGGCTATGCTATCTGGTACTGGATGACCACTGCTCTCTGTTACTGGATGACTGCTGTCCCCTCTGGTACTAGATGACTGCTATGCTTTCCCTTTTCTTACTGACATAAGCAATGATTAATTCTCTATTACCTTAAGTAGTATTATGGAATTGGGATTCCTGGGTCAAGTGGAATGTACTTTTAAAGATACTTGACATATAGACACACGGTATCAATTTGTGTTATGAACATTGATGAGATGAGAGTGACCCCTCTTTGAATTCTCAAGAATCAGTAGATGGGAGAGATGTTCTGTGGCTTTAAAGTACAATCACACAGGGATTGCTTGTGCCCCAGAATACTTGGAATAGACTGCAGTGAGCACTCACAAGGACAGGTAGATCATTTTAAAAATTACTGAATAGTTTTTGGTGCTGATTATTAGGGACTGAACCCAGAGCCCTATGCATGCTAGAATATTTTACCACTGAGGCTACATTCCCCACCTTGTTTAATGTTTTAATGTTTCTCTGACATAAAATGGAAATAATAATAGCTCCCTTATGGGTGTATTAAAACTCACATGGTCCAGTATTTGGGAGTTATAGTCTACCATACAAGATGTACAAATACTGTTATTTTGTTAGGTGATTTTTCTCTAAGAGTGTATGTAGCTTGATAGAAAAGGTAGGGATTGGGACTGCCTGATCTGCCTGTCTAGTGTTTGCTTTGTCTCCCTCCCCACTTGTTTTGGCGCAGATGATGAAGCACAGGTCCTTTTGCCTGCTAGTCAGGGAGTCTCTGCCAGCCCTCCACTGTCCAAAATTGAATTGAATTTCTGGTGTTGCTCATACAGAGTATTAGAAAACAATTGAAAAGAAAGAAAAAGAGGTAGTGGGATTATGTATTGAAATTGAGGCCGGTGTGCAAGTGTATGTCAGCGGCAGTTGATAGCATCCGCGTAGAGTACATAGAGGCTGAAGGTGTGGGCTGCTACAGTGACCTGAAGTCATCTATGGTAAGAGAACACTGGCCTAGAAGGAGGTTTATTGTAATCTAGTTTGAAGATCTCAGATTAACAGTTGTCACAATACCTTAGAGCACCATCTGGATTTTGGGACACCAGTGATGGTAAAAGAAATCTGTAAATTGTAAATTCTGTTAAAATAACATGTATATTAAAACTGAGATTGGAGACTCCCAATGTGAATATTTACCATTTTTTATATGTTTGTGTATATGTATGTGTATATGTGTACATATACATATATATTATATATGTGTGTGTGTATATATATATATATGCATACATATATACACATACATACATAGAGAAAGCAAGCAAGCAGAAAGAAAGAGAGAGAGAGAGAGAGAATGACAATGGGCACGTCAGGGCCTCTAGCCACTGCAAATAAAACTCCAGAAACATGCGCCACCTTGTGCATCTGGCATACGTGGGTCCTGGGGAATTGAACTGAGGTTCTCTGGCTTTGCAGGCAAGCGCCTTAACCACTAAGTCATCTCTCCAGCCCCAGCTGTTTTTTTTTTTTTTTTTTTGGCAGGGACTCAACGACAGTCTAGGCTAACCTGGAACTCATGCTGATCCTCCTACCTCAGCTTCCATGGTGCTGGATTGTAGATGTGCGCACCACACCACACTTATGCTCCTAATTTTTGACTTGGACCTGGGTGGGAGCTCTTCTTTTCTCCTTGTGGAATTGGAGAACCAGTAGCAATGTCGTGTGCTGTGAGCAGACTTTATATAAGAATAGAGAAGTGGGAGATAGCTTTGCAGATTAGTTTCTGTACCTGTTGGGGGTGGGGAGGTTTTAGATGTAGAAAAAATGACAGATGGGGAAGGATAGAGATGGGGAACACGAAGAGTCTGGGTGGCTTTTCTGGGGTGGGAGGTTCTAGGAAGTGTGTTGTGTTCTCCATGCGCTCCTCCCGTGGTCGTCTTGACAGCTGTCTGCCGCCCTGGAGCTGGGGTGGGACTGTGTCGTGTAGTGCGCGGAGGGGTCGTAGTGAAGTCAGAAGTCAATCAGGTGGCCACTGGGCTCCAGCCAGCTTCAAGGTGTCCTGTCCTCAGAGATGAGCAGGAGTCCAGCAGCGTGGACACTCAGCCAGGCCACCGAGGTCACTGAGGGCAGGGTAGTAATTGTATAGAACACTTGCCTAGCATATGCAAGGCCTTAGGTTCAATTTCCTCATACTGAAAAAAAAATCACTACGCCTCTTACAATGTTTTGCTGTAATTTCCTTACATCCTGTACAGCCAAACCTAGTTCCTGCCTCTTCCATAAAGACTTCTTCATAACGTGTGCCTGTCTGAGCTGTTCTTTCCTTTGGTTCTTATAACAGCAAATGCCTTATTTATTTGCTGTGTGTATGCTGACCTTCCTGTCCCCTCATACATGTGCATACCTCTTCAAGTCCTGAAAGACCAGGGCAATAGGCAAGAAGTTACTTCAGCTCCTTCCTTTCTTTTCCTTTTATGTCACTTTTCGAGGTTCCAGAGAGTTGCAGAATACTGTACTGATGATGTCAAGACTTGCAATGTGCAACGGGATCTTGGGGTGTAAAAGGAATTTGTATGCAAGTCGGAAAGATGAGAAAGGAAGCGAGCATTTAGTGAGCGCTTCGTTCTTGATTTTGAGACAGGGTCTTGCTCTGCAGCTGAGCTGCTCTCAAACTCATGACCCTTTGCCTCAGTCTCCCCTGCTATTACAGGTCTGTACCACTAGCTCTGGCTTTGAGCATTTCTTACTAAGCAGAGATGATGTAAAATGTTCACACAGTTGAAGAGTTGTATACAGTGCTATGGGATTTTATTCAACAAATATTTATTGGGGTGTACTGTATGCTAGGCACAGTAAGTACAAAGAAGAGTTCTTTGTCTTTTTTCAAGGTAGAGTCTCACTGTAGCCCAGGCTGACCTGTAACTCACTCTGTGTGTTGTCCCAGGCTGGCTTCAAACTCACGGCGAACCTCCTACCTCTGCCTCCCGAGTGCTGGGATTAAAGGTGTGCGCCACCACGCCTGGCTCCAAAGAATAGTTTCATTTTTCACTGACTTTATGGTTGTGTGAAGATGCAGAAGATAAATGGGCAGCTAAATTATAGTGTGAATCCCATGATGATTGCTGCCCACTCCCCCACACCCCCCACCTATCCCATACTGGGGATTGAATTCAGGGCCTCACACATGCTGGGCAACTGCTGAACGTCTGACTTACATTCCCAGCTACACGATGATTATGAGTCTCATATAGCCCAGGTTGGCCTCAGAGTTGCTGTGTAGCCCAAGCTTTCCTTGAACTCCTGGTTGTATTGGCTTCACCTTCCAAGTGCTGAGATCCCAGGTTTGCTACCCCATTGGCAGGAATCAAATTCTAAGCCTCAGCTTTGTGTAGCTCTCTTAGACAGATAATCACTGTAAGAAGCAGTACATCACATGCTGTGGTGAGAAGAGGGACAAGTGTTTGGAAGCTAGGAAGGGGCTCCTGACTCAACTGTGGCGTGTATGGAAAAATAATGTAAAGACTGAAAACTGAAGAAATGGTGTTACATAATGTGGGAAATGTGTTTGATACAGAGGGAACTGTGGGGCCCAATGTTGGGAAATAGAAGCATGGCAAACTTGGACATTTTTTATGCTAGGTCGTAGTGTCAGAAAGGGTATGATGAAATCAGAGATGTAAACAGGGCTCCTACTCGTGCCCAGGACGTAATAGGCATTTTCTCATGCTGCATTAATTTAATGTCATAAACAGAGTAAGTGTAAGTTTTTGACACAGGTTTCTACTCTGGATTTGTTTCAGTGTAATTCTCTTAGGTGTGATCACTGATAATTGTGTTACAAAACAAGGTTTTTTGCCATTTACCAAACAAAACAAATGCCCTTAAAAAAACTACCCTCTGTTTATTACTAATTATTCATACACAAACTTCCTAATATGGTTCTCTTTTAAAAAATATTTTGTTTTATTATTATTATATTTTATTTTATTTTATTTGGTTTTTTGAGGTAGGGTCTTCCTCTGGCTCAGGCTGTAGTCTCAGGGTGGCCTTAAACTAGGCGATCCTCCTACCTCTGCCTCCCGAGTGCTGGGAGTAAAGGCGTGCGCCACCATGCCTGGCTAATTTTATTTTTATTTATTTATTTATTTATTTACTTATTTATTTATTTGAGAGTGAGAGAGATGCAAAAATAGGCAGGTATAGAGAAAAAATGAGAGAGAGAGACTGGGCACATCATGTTCTCCAGCCACTGCAAACAAACTCCAGATGCGTGTGCCCCCTTGAGCATCTGGTGTATGTGGATCCTGGGGAGTCGAACCCCGGGTCCTTTGACTTTGCAGGCAAACGCCTTAACTGCCAAGCGATCTCTCCAGCCCAGTTCTTTCTCTCTCTCTCTCTCTCTTTTTTTTTTTTTTTTTTTTGGTTTTTCGAGGTAAGGTCTCACTCTAGCTCAGGCTGACCTGGAATTCACTATGTAGTCTCAGGGTGGCCTCAAACTCACGGCGATCCTCCCGCCTCTGCCTCCCCAGTTCTGGGATTAAAGGCATGCGCCACCACACCGGCCTCTCTCTTTTTTTTTTAAACGTAGGTTCTCACTCTAGTCCAGACTGCCCCTGGAACTCAGTGTGTAGTCCTAGGCTGGCGTTAAACTCAGTGATCTTCCTACCTCTGCCTCCGAAGTGCTGGAATTAAAGGCACATGATGCCACACCCAGCTTGCTAAGGTGGTTCTTTTTTTTTTTTTTTTTTGGCTTTTCAAGATAGGGTCTCACTCTAGCTCAGGCTGACCTGGAATTCACTGTGTAGTCTCAGGGTGGCCTTGATGTCACTGAGATCCCCCTACCTTGGCCTCCTGAGTGCTGGGATTAATGGTGTGTGCCACCACGCCCTGCTGCTAAGATGGTTCTTGAAGGGCATCTTGAAGTAAAAATGTGTCCCACTTGGGAGGTTTATGATGGTACACTGCCAGGCTGTGATGAGTAGTGTGTGTGCCTAGTTTCAGAGATTACGGAGTGGAAGGGCCGAGCCAGAATGGGCTGTGGGAAACCAAGCCAAGTATTTTTTCTGGTTTAGTCTTTTAGCAATTTTTTAAATTTTTAAGATTTGAGAAAATGTTCAGCTATGTAGCTCAGGTTGGGCTAGCCTGGCACTCAGATATGTAGCTCTAGCTGCCCTTTAACTCCTTAAATATTTATTTATGAGAGGAAAAATGGGGAGAGAAAGAGACAGGATGGGAGTACCGTGGCCTCTTGCCACTGCAGATGAATTCCGGATGCATGTATTACTTTGTGCATCTGGCTTTACATGGGTACTAGGGAATTGAACCTAGGCTGTCAGGCTTGGCAATCAAGTGCCTTTAACCACTGAGCCATCTCCCAGTCCCTTGGCCTCAAACTATTTTATTTTATTTATTTACTTATTATTATTGTTGTTAGTACTTTTTTTTTTTTGGTTTTTTTGAGGTAGGGTTTCACTCTAGCCCAGGCTGACCTGGAATTCACTATGGAGTCTCAGGGTGGCCTTGAACTCACGGCAGTCCTCCTACCTCTGCCTCCCGAGTGCTGGGATTAAAGGCGTGCGCCACCACGCCTGGCTTATTTTATTTTATTTTATTTTGCGGTATGGTTTCATTCTAGCCCAGGCTGACCCGGAATTCACTATGTAGTCTCAGGGTGGCCCCAAACTTATGGTGATTCTCCTACATCTGCCTCCCAAGTGCTAGGATTAAAGGTGTGCACCACTATGCCCAGTAGCTGGTAACTCTTGATCCTCCTACCTCTGCTATTCAAGTGCTCCAATTACAGGTGTGTGTAACTTTGTTCTGCTTGTGGCTCTAGGTTAGCTATTCTTGAAGAGATCCCAGAAAGATCGTTACATAATCTTGGGGTCACTAAATCTGGATTTGTTAATTTGCAGGGCTTGTTTTAAGCTTGCTTATAATGAATTACTATTTACTTTCTTCTTTGTAGAAAGAAATTCAAGCCATGAGTCAATGCCATCATCCCAATATTGTGTCTTACTACACATCTTTTGTGGTGAAAGATGAGCTGTGGCTAGTCATGAAGCTACTGAGTGGAGGTGAGTACAGTATAATGAAATTCTACGTTTAATGGGTTGAAAAGTTAGGAAAAATTTCCTTTCCCCACTCTGATTTGGTTTCATGGACATTTTCCTTTGAGGAGACACTTAGAATGTAGTGTCGGCTAAAATGTTAGTGTGCAGGTTCTGTGCAGATGGTTTAGTGGTTAGAGTACTTGCATGCATGAGGACCTGAGTCTGATCCCTGGGGCCCACATAGACCTGCTGCCTTGGGCTGGGGAAATGGCTCAGCAGTCAGAGGTACTTGTGTGCAAAGCCTAAGGCCCATGTTCAAATCCCTAGTACCCATGTGTCCCCAGATGCAAAAAGTGGCACATCTGTCTGGCATGCAGCAACAAAGACATACCTGTAGACATAATTATGTGCACACACACACATGCATGCATGTAAATAAATAAGTAGAAATATTTTTTTAAATGTTGGCCTTGGTGGCAGATACTTGTAATCTTAGTGCTGTGGAAGGGAGACAGCCAGATCCCTGGGACTCACTGACCAGCCCATCTAGCCTTACTGGCCAGCTCCTGGACCAGTGGGATACCCTGTCTCTAAAAAGGTGGACAGCATTCCTGGGGAATGTCACCCAAGATTGTCAGCACGTTTATGTGCATTCAGTCTCCCACATGAAGATGTGTGCTCTTGCTCAGGCACACATAAATGCACACACTTGCATTAAGATATAAAAATGATATAAAAAATGCTGGTACGACCTGCAACAGGTTGTGTGTGTGTGTGTGTGTGTGTGTGTGTTTATGCTCTTTAGTCTTTAGGATGGTTCCTCTCTTCCTTCCATGACATGCACTTACTGAAGGTCTTGTCCACTTGGAGAAAGTCTCACATTCTTGGTATATTTGTTTTCTACTTGGTGATGTTTACCTTGATCTATATATGTCTATTTTATTTTTTTTGTTGTTGTTGTTTTGAGGTAGAGTCTCACTCTAGCCCAGGCTGACCTGGAGTTTACTGTAGTCTCAGGGTGGCCTTGAACTCACAGTGGTCTTCCTACCTCTGCCTCCCCAGTGCTGGATGAAAGGTGTGTGCCACCACACCTCTATATGTCTATTTCTTACATTATGAAAATGAGGTTGATAGGCCTGATTGGCCCAGAATTTGTAGCAGATGCTTTGTGGCACTGCTGTGTACTTCCTGTCTTATCATTCCAGGAGGGATTTCCCACTGGCTGTATCTTTCATACTGATGGTAGTTTTGTTTGCTTAAGATGATGACATCCAGGCCTCTCCATGGAAAAGTTCACGCTTTCCCTTTTTAGCTAGCAAGTATATTGTGAGGCGAGGTGAATGAAACTTTAGCACTGTGTCTAGTTTCCCATCAATTTTCATTTCATGACTTCAGCACAGCAGTCCTTCTTTCTGTCATTTAATTCATTAGTAGTTAGAGTATGGTCATCTTTCTTGTTGCATCATTTCTTTTACATTTGTGACTGGCACTCTTCCGTGAAGGGTAACTTTGTCTTTCTTAGCTGGGGCTCTTTAATGTGTCCTGTAGTTTCTGTCAAAAAGGCAGGATAAAAATTCACTATAATAGTGGGGGTCTGATCAAAATACAGTATATGTACGAAATTGTCAAGGAACAAATAAGAAGATCTGGTGAACTGGGCATGGTGGCTTAGGCCTGCATTGCTGGCACTCAGGAGGCTGAGGCAGGAGGATCTTGAGTTTGAGACCAGCTTGAGGTAGTTTTGCTTTTTGATTTAAGTTTTTGTAGGTTCACATTTCTATTCCTGTTTCCTTGCTCTAGAATTAGCCAACACTTCAGGAAGCTCTGACTTTTTCTGGGCATCACACAGCACAGCGCCTCCCTGCTGCTTGCTGCCTGCTGCCTCAGCGCTCTCGTAGCTTGGGACTGTGCGCTATGAGTGAGGCATCACCGGACGCTGACAGTCCCCACTCAAGCTTATTACAGACTTACAAGCTTCTTCACTGTTGTATTTGAATGCCTTCCTCTTGTACTAACACAGTGCATACTGTACACCCAAGGTGTTTCTGCTTCACTCTTAATAAAACACAGCTGTTGCTGTGGTAACCTGGACTTTTGGAATATACAGATTGGACGTTGTTTTATGGTTACCTAAAGGTCCATGCCATGTAATAAATTAGTCTTTTTTGCTAATGCCTGCTTTGAATTGTGGCAATATCTGTAGGATTTGTGAGTGATGGAGCCACTAGCCTTCCCTGTGTTGTTTGGTTTCTGTTTACATAGATGTTCTTTTTTTAAATTTTTATTTATTTATTTGAGATTGAGAGAAAGGAGAGAGAGAGAGAGAATGGGCACTTCAGGGTCTTCAGCCACTGCAAAGTCCAGACACATGCGCCACCTTGTGCATCTGGCTTATGTGGGTCCTGGAGAATCAAACTTGGGTCCTTTGGCTTTGCAGGCAAGCACCTTAACTGCTAAGCCATCTCTCCAGCCCAGATGTTCTTTTTTTCACGGTAGGGTCTTGCTCTAGTCTAGGATGACCTGGAATTCACTGTGTAGCCTCAGGGTGGCCTCAAACTCTGATCCTCTTAAGTCTGCCTCCCAAGTGCTGGGATAAAAGGCGTGCACCACCACACCTGGGTACATAGATCTTCTGTGAGGGCATCTGATTTTCCAGTTTATAGTGTGCTTTATCACAATTTTATTTATTTATTTATTTGCAAGCACAGAGAGAGAGAGAGAGACACACACACACACACACACACAGAGAATGGGTACTCCAGGACCTCCAGCCACTGCAAACGAACTCCAGATGCATGTGACACTTTGTGGGTCCTGGGGAATCAAACTCATGTCATTAGGCTTTGCAGGCAAGCACCTACTGAGCCATCTCCCCAGGTCTAGAGTGTACTTATATAGAAAAGGGAATTCATGTTCTTTCTTTTGTCACTTTAATACTGTGCCTCACTTCATACTTCCTCAGAGAAGTCATAAAAGGAAAAGCATAGGCTTTTAAAACAAAATCTACCTTTCTTTAGCAGTTATATGTCATTGGGAAAATGGTTGCAACTGTGAGTGAACCTGTTTGCTTGCTTGTTAAATCAGTTGCCTTCCCGCGTTCCAGAGTACTGATCAGGGTTAAATAAGAAGACGTGGGTGAAGCATCTACTGTGCTTGTCGTGGTAGGTGCACAAGAAGCTTTAGTCGCTCATCGTAATGTTCCCTTGCTATTTGCTGCTTTTCAGTGTAGCCAGAATCACCTTTTTGTTTCAATCCCATCAGTGACACACTGGAGAAACTGGATGGCTTTGTTAAAGGCCCTGTTCATATGATGGTTGGAAGCCTTGCTAACACCAGCCACCTTTCAAGATGGTGGCCAAGCATGGTTCTTTCAGTATGGACAGATATGGGAACATTAGGTAATATTGTATCTTTTGTTATTGATCACCTATAACATCATTTTATTTGTAACTTACAAAGATGTATAATACAGCATTGTTAATGTTTTGAAACAAAAATCCTGTGATGAATGGTAATAAGTTGTCTCCTTAGTGCTCTCGTGACTGTTTGCTAGCCCATCCTCGCTGCTCTGTCGCAGATGGACGCTTTCCTTTTCTGTTTCATCACTAGCGTCCCTTTCCCTTCCCTCCGAGTGTCCTGGCCTCAGGCAAGATGTCTTAAACATAGCTCTTCGTCCCTCCTGGTCTTAGGTTTCCTGGGACAGTGCTTTGTTTTTCTGGTCTGCTAGAATGCTTTTCAAACATGTTCTGATCATAGCCCTCTGTATAATTATGTGTGTATGTATTTATTTATTTGTTTATTATTATTTGGTTTTCCAAGGTAGGGTCTTGCTCTAGCTCAGGCTGACCTGGAATTCACTATGTAGTCTCAGGGTGGCCTTGAATTCATGGCGATCCTCCTACCTCTGCCTCCTGAGTGCTGGGATTAAAGGTGTGCACCATCATGCCCAGCTAATTATGTATATTTTTATGAGTTGACATAATCTTTATATATACTTTTTAAAAAATAGTTTTTGTTTAATTTTATTTATTTCAGAGCGACAGACAGAGAAAGAGGCAGAGAGAGAAAGAGAATGGGCATGCCAGGGCCATCAGCCACTGCAAATGAACTCCAGATGCGTGTGCCCCCTTGTGCATCTGGCTAACATGGGTCCTGGGGAAATGAGCCTCGAACTGGGGTCCTTAGGCTCCATAGGCAAGCGCTTAACCACCAAGCCACCTCTCCAGTCTCTTCATATATGCTTTTAAATATTAAAAAATTTACATTTTTGTTGTTGTGGCAGGGTCTTTCTATTAGTCCAGGCTGACAAAATTTTGCCTATGTTTTAAAGAGAATAAAATCTTGCTTTTATTATTATAGATAAACATTAAAACCAAAGAGATAAGCACCGCCCGGCGAAAATAATTTTTTTTTCAATGTAGAGTTTTACCCTAGCCCAGACTGACCTGGAATTCACTCTAGTCCCAGGCAGTCTGCCTCTAGAGTATTGAGATTAAAGACATGTGCCACTACGCTGTACAATTTTTTTTTTTTTTTTTTTTGAGTTAGGGCCTCACTCTAGCTCAGGCTGACCTGGAATTCACTGTGTAGTCTCTCAGGGTGGCCTCGAACTCATGGCAATGCTCCTACCTCTGCCTCCTGAGTGCTGGGATTAAAGGTGTGTGCCACCATGCCCGGCTTGGACAAAAAAATTGTTTAATTTATTTTTATTTATTTATTAGTGATAGGGGGAGAGAGAGAGAGAGAGAAAGAAACTATGAATGAATGGGTGTGCCAGGACCTCTAGCCACTGCATATGAACTCCAGATACATGTGCCACCTTGTGCATCTATCTGGCTTACATGGGACCTGGAGAATCAAACCTGGGTCCTTAGGCTTTGCAGGCAAGTGCCTTAACCACTAAGCCATCTCTCCAGCCACCAATTATTATTATTATTTTAGTTTTTCAAGGGTAGGGTCTGACTCTAGCCCAGGCTGACCTGGAATTCACTATGTAGCCTAAGGGTGGCCACTAGATCCTCCTACCTTTGCCTCCCAAGTGCTGGGATTAAAGGCATGCGCCATCATGCCCAGGCTCCCAATCTTTTTTTTTTTTTTTAAATAGGAAACTGTATTGGGCTTTTTAGTGTAACTAAGATGCCATTATGTAGTACTTACTAACCATCAGAACATTGTTAGTTCCTTGTTCTCATGAGCCTTATAACTAATAAGGAAAGTAATTATTAAAAGCTTGCAATTTGGGGCTGGAGAGATGGCTTAGCTTTTAAGGCGCTTGCCAGCAAAGCCAGAGGACCCAGATTTGATTCCCCACTACCCACATAAATAAAGCCAGATGCACAAGGTGGCACATACTCTGGAGTTTGTTTACAGTGGCTGGAGGTCCTGGCACACCCATTCTTTTTCTCTATCTGCCTCTCTCTTTGTCAGATAAATAAAATATTTTAAAAATCTGACAGCTATATTGAGGGACATTACGTTGCTTTCCTCATGGCTGTAAGACAGTCAAGTTAAGGGAGGAGCTGTTTATTTTGGCTCTAGGGGGTTCAGTCTGCTGTGGTGGGAACGGGTGGTAGAAAGAACAGAGCAGCCTTCATCATGGAGAGCCAGGAAGCAGAGGAAGAGGCGTGCTCTGCTGCTTCTCTTTCACTGTGACTCTGTCTGAACCCCCAGTCCATGGAGTGGTGTCACCTACATCCAGGATGTCCTTCCTCTCAGTAAGTCCTCTCTGGAAGTACCCTGAGGGGTGCCTCCTCAGACTGCTGGGTGATTGAAATGCAGTCAGGTCGACAGTGAGGTCAGACCATCATAGACACGAGGAAGGAAGCATCAGGTGCGTGGGAAGTTCAGGAGACCCACACCTTCTGAGGGTGGAGAATGCATGGTTGCCATGTGACTAGCAGAGAAGTCTCACAGAAGAGGTCGTCCTGCTGAAACCTGAGGAAAAAGTTGGGGGAAGTGGTAGTGGGGTCAAACAGCAGGAGGAATGATTCTTGGGGAGAGAACTTGTTAGGAAAGAACATGGAATCTGAGTGGACGGATGTGGTGAGTCTGGAGAAGTGACAGCCCAAGCATAATGTGCATGTCTGTAGTCAGCGCTGAGGAGACGGGAGGAGGACGAGTTCAAGGCCAGCCTGGACTGAATATGCATAGCAAAAAGCAAAAACTGCTCAGAAATTAGGATATTTTCTTTCATATGTACTTAATCAACCAGAATATTTAAAATAAAATCATATTTTTGATTGAATAATGATTTAGAATTTAATAAACTAAATCATAATATGAATAGAAACTGACATTCTTTTGTTGTTTTTGTTTTTGAAGCAGGGTTTCACTCTAGCCCAGGCTGACCTGGAACTCACTCTGTGGCTCAGACTGCCCTCAAAGTCACAGGGATCCTCCTGCCCTAGTCTCCCAAGTGCTGGGATTAGAAGTGTGAGCCACCTCACCTGCCTTGAAACTGGTAGTCTTAAGCCGGGTATGGTGGTGCACGCTGTTAATCCCAGCATTTAGGAGGCAGAGGTAGGAGGATTGCCATGAGTTCGAGGCCACCCTGACACTACATAGTGAATTCCAGATCAGCCTGAACTAGAGTGAGACCCTACGGTGAAAAACAAAACAACAAAAAAAGAAAGAAACTGATTGTCTTAAACCACCATTCAATAGACATAGTGATTAAAATAAGTTTCATTTAATTATGTTGCTCTTATAATCATTTCATAGTGCTTTCTTATGATATTCTTAACATTCTTAAATTAAAACCTGATGATGAATGTTGGGCTTTATTAGTACTCTAATAAATTTCTAGAAGCATGGGCTAGAGAGATGGCTTAGTGGTTAAGGCACATGGTTCGGTTCCCTAGTACTCATGTAAGCCAGATGCACAAGGTGGCACATGCTTCTGGAGTTCATTTGCAGTGGCTGATGGCCCTGGCATGCCCATTCTCTCCCTCCCCCCCTATATATATCAAATAAATAAAATAAATAAATTAAAAATTAAAAATAGATAGATAAGTAGGAAAGTCATATAGGTGGAGTAGCTCATTTCGTTGAGCTGTTCCCAACTTCACCTAGTATCTTAAGCCAGGAGCTGCCTCATTGCTTTGACACGTAGTGATGACTTTCAGACAGTTAAAGACTTGCATTGTTTCAGTGTTCTGTGCCATTACTGGGATTAAAGGTTCGTGCCACTGTACAATGTATTTTTAACTTTTTGCCTTGTTACAAAATTTGCACCAAGTCTTATTTTCCGGTATTTTACTTTTTTCAGTTTTTAGTTTTTATTGATTGATTTATTGATTGATTGATTGATTGGAGAGAGAGAGAAGCCATGTCTCATGTAGTGCAGGCTGTCTTCAAATCCTATGCAGCTGCAGGTAACCTTGAACTCCTGATCTTTCTGCCTCCACCTCCCAAGTGCTAGAATTAGTGTACCTACCACTACACCTAGATTAAGTCATTGGATCTTTAAAGTGGGAGTTAAACTTGTAAGAATGCTCTGGTGTTTTTGTTTGTTTGTCTTGTTTTGATGCTTTGGTCTGGGGTATTAATCTTAGAGTACTCTACTGCCAAGCTGTTCCCCCAGCCTTCCTAAGTACCACTGTCCACATATTTGCCATATTACTTTCTCTTTGCAAATGAGTGAGGTAAAAATTTAGTAGGACACGTTGTAAATGGGACTGAGTATTTTAATACAGTGCCAGAACTCTTAAGAATTTCTGCCAGGGGGCTGGAGAGATGGCTTAGCAGTAAAGGCATTTGCCTGCAAAGCCAGGACCCATGTAAGCCAGATGCGCAAGGTGGCGCATGTGTCTGGAGTTCATTTGCAGCGGCTAGAGGCCCTGGCGCACCCATTCCCTCTCTCTCAAATAAATAAAGTTTTAAAAAAAATCTTTGCCAAAAGCCAGGCTCAGTGGCTCATGTCTGTAATCCCAGCACTTGAAGACAGGTAGGAGGCATACTGTGTGTTTGAGGCCAGCCGGGTCTACAGGGTGAGTTCCTGGTCAGCCTGGGCTAGAGTGAAACTCTGTCTCAAAAGTTAAAAAAAAGTTTCTGCCAAGTTTTCTTTTTTCTTAATATAATTGTCAGTGTGGTAGTTAGCATTCTGCAGTTTCCATTACTATACAGAAGTCTTCTCCCACTCCTCGCCCTGTAACAAGAATGCCATTGCCCATTGCTGGAAGAACAGGATTGCTAAGCCATTGGGGTGTTACCTAAGAGCTGCCATTCTCTTCACATTTGTCTTTGCCTTACTCATTTTATTTCTGTAATTTATCTCTTGAAACTTTTAGCCCTTGAGTGTGATCTTACTTCCCAAGTGTTTTCCCCCTGATTTGACCTGAATTGCAATTCTGTTTTTATATCCTTACTCATAAAACACTACATACTCTAATGTGGTGTGGGAGCCTACTTGAGTTTCTGATTGAGTGTTCCTGATTGGCAGAGTTCTCCCAGAAGTTCTCCAGAGCTCTAAAGGAGATGCTAGGGGAACAGACCACCTGGGTATTGATTACCAGGTTAAAAGTTGTTTTGAACTCTGTTTTCTGTTTTCAGGTTCTGTTCTGGATATTATTAAGCATATTGTGGCAAAAGGGGAGCACAGAAGTGGAGTTCTGGATGAACCTGCCATAGCCACAATACTCCGAGAGGTCCTAGAAGGACTGGAGTACTTGCATAAAAACGGGCAGATTCACAGGTAGGTGGGGAGCAGCGCTTGGTTTGGGAGCATGGACTGTGGTAGTTGTCCTCCCCCTCCCCCCCTTCCCCTCCCCCTCCCTCTGCTCCTCCTCCTCCTTTTTTTTTTTGTTTTCCAAGGTAGGGTCTCACTCTAGCCCAGGCTGACCTGGAATTCACTATGTATTCTCAGGCAGGCCTTGAGCTCACAGCGATCTTCCTACCTCTGCCTTCTGAGTGCTGGGATTGAAGGCGTGCGCCACCACGCCTGGCACTGGTAACATTTTCTTTTATGAGCCCAAAAGTAATTAAGAGAAGACTGTTTATATAATTTTGTCTCTTTTCTTTCTTCCTTTTGTGGTGTTGTGGTTTGAACCCAAGGTCTCATGCATGAGAAGCAAGCTCTCTGTCACTGAACTATATCCCTGGCGTGTTTTTTTTTTTCCCCCACTTCATTTTGAGAATCTTGCCCTGGCTGGTCTGTAGTTCATCTTTCTTGTGCTTGTGCCTCCCAGGGCTGGGACTCCCGGCACGCACACACCACCTGCTTGTCTGCTACTCCTCTTTCTTTACTTTATGTCTTCATAGTCTCCCAAAGTACTAAAAGCTCTCTGTAAAACACTTTTAAAAATTTATTTATTTATTTGAGAGAGAGGGAGAATGGGCATGCCAGGGCCTTTAGCCACTACAAATGAACTCCATATACATGTACCCCCTTGTGCATCTGGTTATGTGGATCCTGGGGAATCGAACCTGGGTCCTTAGGCTTCACAGGCAAGCACCTTAACCGCTAAGGCATCTCTCCAGCCCTGCTAATTTTTTTTGGTGGTGGGTCAAGGTAGGGGTCTCACTGTAGCCCAGGCTGATGTGTGGAACTCACTCTGTAGTCCCAGACTGCTCTCAAACTGTCAGGGATCCTTCTACCTCAGCTCCTGAGTGTTGGGATTAAAGGTGCACACCACCATTACTGGCTTCATTATGCTAATTTTGTTTTGTTTTTTTAGGTAGGGTCTCATTCTAGCCCAGGTTGACCTGAACGTCACTATGTAGTCTCAGGCTCACTTTGAACTCACAGTAATCCTACCTATTTCTCCCAAGTGCTGGGATTAAAGGCATGAGCCACCACACCCAGGAGGCATACGTGTGTGCGGGCGCGCACATTTGCAGGACAATGGATAACATTAGTTGTTCTCTGGAACACTGTCCACCTATTTTATTTAAGAGAGTATCTGCCATTGGTCTGGAGCTTGTCACTTAGGCTATACTGGCTTGCTAGAGCCCCAGGGATTTTCCTGTCTCTGCCACCACACACACACACACACACACACACACACACACACACGGTTGGAGGACAACTTTGGGTGTTGGTCCTCACTTCCCACCTTGTTTGAGGCAGGTTTTCTCATTATTCCCCACACTGCATTTACCAGGCAGGCTGATCCTGAACTTCTGGGTGATTCTTTTGTGCTTGAATTAAGTGCTTAAATTACAGATGCTTGTACTGCCTAGCTTTATGTGAGTTCGGGGGCTGAACTTGAGTGCTCACCCTTGCATGGCAAGCGCTTTGTCCATTAAGCCATCTCCCCAGCCCAGTGTCTGGCATTTTTTTTATATGGACCCTGGACATTGAACTCAGGTCCTCATGCTTAAGAGTAAGCACTTGTAGAATCCGTATGCTCGTTCATTCATTCATTCATTCATTCTTTTTTTTTTTTTTTTTTTTTTGGTTTTTTGAGGTAGGGTTTCACTCTAGCTCAGGCTGACCTGGAATTCACTATGTAGTCTCAGGATGGCCTCAAACTGATGGCGATCCTCCTACCTCTGCCTCCTGAGTGCTGGGATTAAAGGCGTGTGCCACCACGCCTGGCTGATTCTTTCTTTTTCTAACTTTATTTCTATTTATTTGAGAGAGTGTGAAAAAATGAGGGGAGGGGGAGAGAGAATGGGTATACACCAGGGCCTCCAGCTGCTGCAAATGAATTCTAGACACATGTACCATCTTGTGCATCTGGCTTATGTGGGGAATCCTGGGGAATCGAACCTGGGTCCTTTGTCTTTGCCTTAACCACTAAGCCATCCCTCCAGCCCTCTTTCGTTTTTAGCAGTATAAAAACTATACAAATGTTTTATTTTCCTAATATCAGTAAATAGAGTTAGAACCCTACCAGTATGCCATGGGTCACATGGAACCAAAGCCCAGAACATAAGAAAATGAAGGCTACTCGGAGGCCTGAGGTGTGGGTGATCTGAGGAAGAACAGGACCCACCTGGGGCTCCTCAGCAGCCTCAGTAAGAATACTGGTACTGCAATAGTGACCATTACCATGTGGATGGCTCCCACTCACTCAAACGCAGAAACCAGTTCAAATTCTTGAGAGGGAAAAAAAAATTCAAGTGGCACATATATTCTAGAATTATCCACAACTGCTTCATTTAGTTGTGAACAGGGTGGGCTTTGTGGTTGGTAAAAATACCTAGAAGAAACTATTAAAAGGGAGTACAAACCATGACTAAAATTGACCCAAGTGAGAATTTTAAATTTAGGGCTGGAGAGATGGCTTGGCAGTTAAGGAGCTTGCCTCTGAAGCCTAAGGATCCATGTTTGACTCTCCAGATCCCACATACGCCAGACGCACAAAGGTGAGGCAAGCGCAAGGTCGTACATGCCCACTAGGTGGTGGAGTTCAATTGCAGTGGCTGAGGCCCTGGTGTGCCAATTCTCTCTATGTATGTATATATCCACTCTCTCTCTAAAAAAAGAGAATTTTAAATTTAAATCTTGTCCTACCATTGGAGAAGATGAGGATTCAGAACCAAGACAGTAAGTGATAAAAGGTTAAGAGGGTCTGGAGGAATGCTCAGTGGAACAACACATTCTGAGAATGTGCCAGGCCCTGGATGCCAGCTCCAGGGATAGAAGAGCAGCACCGTCGCTGCCCAGAAGCTCTGTATCTGTGACATAGTGAGTGTAAAGTTAATTTCAATCGTAAGTTTTTGTGTTTTTTTTTTTTTTTTTTTTTTAAGGTAGGGCCTCGTTGTATTGCAGGCTGATCTGAAATTCACTATATAGTCTGAGGGTATCCTCGAATTCACAGTGATCCTCCTACCTCTGCCTCTCGAGTGCTAGGATTAAAAGTGTACCACCACGCCCAGCTCAATCATAATTTTTTTTTCAAATTTTTATTAACTTCCATGATTATAAAAAATATCCCATGGTAATACCTTCCCTCCCCCACTTTCCCCATTGAAACTCCATTTTCCATCATATCCCCTCCCCATCTCAATCAGTCTTTTTTCTTGATGTCATGTCAATCATAAATTTTTAAAAATTATTTATTTTTATTTGAGAGAAAGAAAGAGAGAATGGATGTGCCAGAGCCTCCAGCCACTTTAAACGAACTCCAGGTGCTTGTGCCCCTTTGTGCATTTGGCTTACTTGGGTTCTGGGGAATTGAACCTGGGTCCTTTATTTTTGCAGGCAAGCACCTTAACCGCTAAACCATCCCTCCAGACCAATGTTAAGTTTTTAATTAGATAAAAAATGAACAATACGCCGGGCGTGGTGGCGCACGCCTTTAATCCCAGCACTCAGGTGTCAGAGGTAGGAGGATCGCCATGAGTTCAAGGCCACTCTGAGACCATAGTTAATTCCAGGTCAGCCTGGGCCAGAGACCCTACCTCGAAAAACCAAAAAAAAAAAAAAAAAAAAACAATGAAACTACTCAGGCACACCATTTATGTAGTAACACTAAATATGGACATTTAATTTTTTTTGTTTCTGTTTTTGTTTTTCAAGATAGGGTTTCACTCTAGCCCGAGCTGACCTGGAATTCACTATGTAGTCTCAGGGTGGCCTTGAACTCACAGTGATCCTCCTGCCTCTGCCTTCCCAGTGCTGGGATTAAAGGTGTGCCCACCATACCCGGCTAGGACATGTACATTTAAGTCCACTGCATTACTTAGCTGGTTTTCATAATAGCATTTAGTCACATCATTTATAATGGTATTTATTTGTAAACTATGTTTAAGACTGGTTGGTAATTTAGTTTTGTTTTGGGTTTCTTAAAATTGAGACTAGGAGAACTAGTCATGAGTTCAGAAAAAAATTATGGATATTGTGACTCTAGCTCACTGGCATTACCCTCTAAAGTGCTAATATGCATGCATGTATTTTTTTTTCAAATTTTTATTAACAACTTCCATGATTATAAAAAATATCCCATGAAACTCCATTCTCCATCATATCCCCTCCCCATCTCAATCAGTCTCTCTTTTATTTTGATGTCATGATCTTTTCCTCCTCTTATGTTGGTCTTGTGTAGGTGGTGTCAGGCACTACCTGGATATCCAGGCCATTTTGTATCTGGGGGAGCACGTTGTAAGGAGCCCTACCCTTCCTTTGGCTCTTATATTCTTTCCACCACTTCTTCCGGCATGCATGTAATTTAAGCCTGTCATTTGGGTTTTTAAGAAGCATCTTCAGTGTGTGTGTGTGTGTGTGTGTGTGTGTGTGTGTTTTGAGGCAGGGTCTCACTCTGGCCCAAGCTGACCTGGAATTCACTATGTGGTCTCAGGGTGGCCTTGAACTCACAGCAATCCTCCTACCTCTGCCTCTTGATGGGATTAAAGGCGTGTGCCACCATGCCCGGCTGCATCTTCATTTCTTTAAAGACTTTTTTTTTGGGTGTTTCAAGGTAAGGTCTTACTCTAGTCCAGGCTGACCTGGAATTCACTCTGTAGTCTCAGGGTGACCCTGAACTCACAGAGATCCTCCTTACCTCTGCCTCCTGAGTGCTCGGATTAAAGATGTGCACCACCACGCCCAGCTCTTTTTTTTTTTTTTAATTTTTTTGTTTATTTATTTGAGAGCGACAGACAGAGAAAGAGGCAGAGAGAGAGAGAGAGAGAGAGAGAGAGAGAGAGAGAGAGAATGGGCGCGCCAGGGCCTCCAGCCACTGCATACGAACTCCAGATGCTTGCGCCCCCTTGTGCATCTGGCTAACGTGTGTCCTGGGGAATTGAGCCTCGAACCAGGGTCCTTAGGCTTCACAGGCAAGCGCTTCACCGCTAAGCCATCTCTCCAGCCCCATGCCCAGCTCTTTAAAGACTGTTTTTAAAGACGCTTCATGTATGCCAGGCTGGCCTTGAACTCGCCATGTAGCTAAAGATGACCTTCAACTTGTGATCCTCCTGCTTCCTGAGTGCTGGGATGACGGGAGTGTGCTGCCATCCTTGGGTCATGTGATGCTAAATATCAAACCCAGGGCTCCATCGCAGCCCTGTAAATGGTTCCTGAATGCTACTGTGGACAGGATATATCCAATCCAACGTGTTGACTGCTACTGTGGACAGGATATATCCAATCCAACGTGTTGACTGCTACTGTGGACAGGATATATCCAATCCAACGTGTTGACTGCTGCAGTGGACAGGATATATCCAATCCAACGTGTTGACTGCTACAGTGGACAGGATATATCCAATCCAACGTGTTGACTGCTACAGTGGACAGGATATATCCAATCCAGTGTGTTGGTCATGGTGGCTGATTTCACAGGACTGTTCAAGTCCATCTGACTGAGAATTGAAAATCAGTGGCGACACAGCTATCATACGGGCACAGCATCCAGCGTCCAGTGCGCGGGTTACCCCGACTCTCCTCCTTTTCACACTGTCACTTACACATAGCTCTCTTTTACAGAAACAAAAAAATATTAAAGTTCACTCAAAATGCTGAAGGTCAGTTTATAGAGAGTTGAATTAGAGTACTTTGATGTTTGTTGTCACAAAGTCCCTTTCATGACAGATCCTTCCTTCATTCTGGGTCAAGGCGTGGTGACACAGGGAGAGTGAGATTCCCAAACGCAGCCTTGCGTTGCGAAGTATCCAGAGGAACGTGCACGAGCATGCTGCAAAGCTGCCATGTTGGGCTGCAACGTGCTGCTGCTCAGCACTGCAGAAGTCCTCAAGAGGGTCTGGAGAGGGCAGTGCTAGCTTCAGGATGATTTGTTGAAGATTGCTTTTGCATGAGTAATTTTCTGTTCCCGTTGTCCAGTTCTACCAAGATTGCAACTCTCTTTTTGTTTTGAAAACCTGTTGTCTTCAACAGATCTGTGCCAGTTCTGTGGGCAACTCCCTGTTGTCTTCAAGACTATCGTCAGCACTTGTCATACATGCATACTTGTTCTGGGTCAAGAGTATGACCAGGCCACTTGCCAGAAGGATTTGCTGCCATCTTGCTATGTTCTGTTTTAATTATATCTGGTGGCAGCTGATCATCACTTTACAATAATCTAGTATGTGGCCGGCCCCGGAAGTCCTTGCTGGCAGGTCTCGGTGGTCCAGGGGCCGCAACCACTTAGAGCCAGGCCAAGGTACCCGAGCCATCATCGTGTAGCCTTCACTCTGGCGCCGTGCTTCCGCCTCCTTAGACTCCGTATTTTCAGTGATCTGGCAGTCTTCTAATTTGCTTGGCTTTAAATGTTGGCCAGGCACTTTCAAGTCTTATGCATATTCTTGGGGCTGGCAAAAGTGCGAAACCAGCAAAGGCCTGTTTCTCTCTATTGTGCATGTTTATGTCTTTGCCTCTGTTCGGGCTGTAACCAAAGGTAATAGAGGCCCCGATGATCCTTCCTTGCAGTCTTGCTTTTAAGGATGTGGCTTCCATTAACCATGACATTGTGTGTGGGTGTTGCCAGCCTTCTAGTCAAATAGTTTTAGTAGATTTTACTATTTCTCATATACTTATGATCTAGGTTCTTAGGCCTTACAAGCAAGTGCTTTAACCATTGAGCCATCTCTCCAGCCCCCACTTTCTCCTATTTGTATTGTCCAGTTCATGGCACGGTGTCTTCCACAGATGCACAAGGGGACACACGCGTCTGGGGTTCGTTTGCAGTGGCTAGAGGCCCTGGCACACCCATTCTGTCTCTCTCTGCCCCCTCTTTCTCTGTCAAATAAATAAATAAATAAATAAAAAAGAAAATGGCATTTCTATGGTTTTCTTCTAAAAACCTGTAGCACCAGTCTATTCATGTGAGAAATGCCATATAAATTGTACTTGAGGGGCATTGTACAAAATACTTGACTACTTATTCCTCAAAACTACCAGTGTCACCAAAACAAGGACAGTCTGACAAGGTTCACAGCCAATAGGATCCTTTGTAGCCATGACAACTAAAGGTAATATGCTCTCCTGGATGGGATTTGGGAACTAAAAAACGTTATTAGGAAAAAACTAAGGTGCTCAAGTAGACTGTGGACCTCGGGTTCATTAGTTACCATAAAGAGCACGTTGGTGAGAGGCGATGATCTGGGAGGGTGGTTGTGAGCTGTGTGCCTTTCTGTGCCAGTCTGCCTTCACTCAACCCAAGCAGTGCCTGGTCCAAAGGATATCATTTCCTGCCATTTCTCTGTGATTCCTTTGAGAGAGAGTTTGTGTTAACATAAACATAGTATATGTTTTTCGCTGTATATTCAAGACCAGCCTGCGCTTTAACTGATAAGCCATTTTGCCAGCCCTGTTCTGTTTTTTTCAAGGTAGGACCTCACCCTGCCCAAGCTGACCTGGAACTCATTCTGTGGTCCCAGGCTGGTCTCAGACACAGCAGTTTTCTCTCCAAGTGCTGAGATTAAAAGCATGCACCATCATGCCTGTCTTGTTTATTTTTATATTATTATTATTATTTGTTTTTGTTTTTCAAGGTGGGGTTTCACTCTAGCCCAGGATGACCTGGAATTCATTATGTAGTCTCAGTGTGGCCTTGAACTCACAGTGATCCTCCTATCTCTGCCTCCTGAGTGCTGGGATTAAAGATGTGCACCACCACGCCTCGCTTGTATATTTTTTTAATACCCGACTAATTTTCAGAAGTTTTTTCTGTTTTCTGTTTCTTTTTATTTATTTATTTATTTTGGAGAAAGGGTCTTACTCTGTAGCCCACGTTGGCCTGGAATTTGCAATACATTAATAAAACTAATGTGTTCATGTATTACTTGTTATAAATAATTAACAAAATTGTCCAGGCCTTACTATTTATATTTTTTCTACCTTGCTCTCAGAAGTCTCTGTTTTCAACCATGTGCTGGTCATTTTTTAAAAATGTGATTAGAGGGCTGGAGAGATGGCTTAGCAGTTAAGGCGCTTGCCTGCAAAAGCCAGAGGACCCAGGTTTGATTCCCCAGGACCCATGTTAGGCAGATGTACAAGGTGGCACATATGTCTGGAGTTGTTTGCAGTGACTGGATGTCCTGGTGTGCCCATTCTCTTTCTCCCTCTTTCTCTCAAATAAATAAAAAAAAGTATATGATCAGAGACTGTGAAGATTGCTCTGTGGTTAAAGATACTTGGCTTGTAAAGCTTGCTGGCCTGGGTTCAGTTCCCAAGCTACTCAGGTAAGCTGGATACAAAACCTGACTCAAGTGCCTGGTGTTCATTTGCAGTAGCAAGAGGCCCCTGGTGTGCCCACTTGTGCTTGACACGTGCACACACATGCAAATTAATAAAAATGAGAAAAAACAGATCAGGGACAGGGGCTGGAGAGATGGCTTAGTGGTTAAAGCAGTTGCCTGCAAAGCCAAAGGATCCAGGTTCAATTCCCCAGGACCCAGGTAAGCCAGTTGTACAAGTTGGTATGTATGTCTGTAGTTCATTTGCACTAGCTGGAGGCCCTGGTGTGCCCATTCTCTCCCCTACCTCTCCCTCTCTCTCTTGCACTCTCTGTCACTCAAATAAATAAATACTTTTAAAAAATTAGATCAGTGTTGAGCATGGTGGTGCATACCTGTACTCCCAAGACTTGGGAGATGGAGGCAGGAGAAACAGAGAGAGGTTCAAGGACATAGTAAGTTTCATACCAGCCTATGCTACATGAAACCTTGTCTCAAAGAAAAAAGAAAGGGCTGGAGAGATGGTTAGCAGTTAAGGCGCTTGCCTGTGAAGCCTAAGGACCAAGGTTCAATTCCTTAGTTAACCACATAATCCATATGCCCAACGTGGTACATGCATCTGGAGTTTGTTTGCAGTGGCTGGAGGCCCTGGAATGTCCATTCTCTCAAATAAGTAAAAACAAACAAACAAAAAAACTTTTTTTAAAAATGCTAAGAAGTAGGGAATGAGGGTTAAGGAACCAAGGAGAAAATGAGCCAATATTTTTCAATGTGTTAGTATATAATAAAAAAAAATCAGTATAAGCCGGGTGTGGTGATGCATGCCTTTAATCTCAGCCCTCAGAAGGCAGAGGTAGGAGGATCGCTGTGAGTTTGAGGCCTGCCTAAGACTACATAATGAGTTCCAGGTCAGCCTGGGCTAGAGTGAGACCCTACCTTGAAAAACAAACAAACAGAAGAAAAGAAAAATCAGTGTATTTTAAAAAGTAGAGCTAGGTGAGAGTGGATGGCCCCTGTCATCCCAGTCAAAAATATTTAACCATTATAGGTCTTCAAGATCATAAATAAGCTATACTTTATTGTACTTTATGTTTAATATTTGCATTTCATGTGTCTAAAATTAAAAAAATGACCTTGGGGACTGGGGAAATGGCTTAGTGGTTATGGCATTGGCCTGATGCCTAAGGACCTGGGTTCAATTCCCCAGGACCCATGTAAGCCAGATGCACAAGGGGACACATGTGTCTGGAGTTCTTATGTAGTGGATAGAGGCCCTGTCATGCTCATTCTCATACAAGATGAAAAGCTTAAATAAGTAGTGTCGGTGTTAGTCATATAGATGCAGTACACAGTTGCTCAGTGTATATCCTTGCATTCTGATATGTGCCTGTTTCTATTCCTTGAAGAGATGTGAAGGCTGGGAACATCCTCCTGGGAGAAGATGGTTCTGTACAAATTGCGGGTAAGGACGAGTACTTGTTGTACTTGTAGTCTCTGGAACCACCTTACAGCTGTTGTTTCCTTACTCAGTATTCTCTCAAGGTGTCTTCTGGCCATTACTTGTTCCTTTCTGTTTGTCCACTCGTCACCCCATGAGGCTCTTTTGCTCTGGGCTCTCATAGCATTTAAAGTAGAAGCAGTCAGGAACCCTCACTGTGTGTGAGTAACTATGCTATTGAGGGGGGGTATGGAGTTACTATTCTCAAGGAGGAAGTGAACATTTGTCATTTAAGAATAGGCTTGTGGGGGGCTGGAGAGATTGCTTAGCGGTTAAGGCATTTGCCTACAAAACCAAAGGACCCAGGTTCGATTCCACAGAACCCACCTAAGCCAGATGCACAAGGGGCACATGTGTCTGGGGTTAATTTGCAGTGGCTTGAGGCCCTGGCGTGCCCATTCTTTCTCTATTTCTCTCTGTCTTCTATCTCTGCTTGCAATAAATGGAATTAAAAACACATATTTTAAAAAATAGACTTGTGGGCTGGAGAGATAGCTTAGCGGTTAAAGCACTAGCCTGTGAAACCTAAGGACCCAGGTTTGATTCCCTAGTACCCACATAAAGCCAGACACACTAGGTGGCACATGCGTCTGGAGTTCATTTGCAGTGGCTAGAGGCCCTGGTGCACCCATCCTCTCTACCCCACCTCCCCGTCCCTCCCATTAAATAAAAGAATAGGCTTGTGAGTGAGAGTGGAAGTACATCTTTCACAATTTCAATTAAGAGATAAAGTCTTGCCTGGAGTGTTTATCCTGATAAAACATAGCCTCCCAGCTTTAGCTTGTTTCCAGACTCTGATCCAGTCAACTGTATCAGGAGGTGGTCACACAAACCCTAAATTATTTCTTCAGAGTTTAGAAGATAAATTAGGTACATATCTTCATTTTCTGATATAAGGGAATATTTTAATCAAGCCACATAAAGCTCTAACATAAACTTGAGTCCTTTAAAGTTAACAAATTTTGTTCATCAAAATAATTTTTCACTAAATATCAGCAAGCCACTGAGAAAATACTTACAGCATGAATAATTGGCAGAGGGCTCACATTTACAATGTTTAATGCACTTGGGAAGGAAAAAAACAGTAAAGACGGGCATTTCTTGGGCTGGAGAGGTGGCTCAATGATTAAAGGCACTTGATTGCAAAGCTTGATGGCCTATGTTCAGTTCCCTGGTACCCACATAAATCTAGATGCACAAATGGCACATGTATCTGGAGTTCGTGGGCTGTGGCAGGAAGCCCTGTTTTGTCTATTCTCTCTTTCTCCCTGTCTCTCAAGAAAACTAAATATTAAAAACTGCAGGCGGGCACTAGAGAGATGGCTTAGTGGCTAAGTTGCTTACGTACAAAGCCAAAGGACCCAACTTCAATTCTCTAGGACCCACGTAAATCAGCTGCATTCCCTGGCACACCCATTCTCTCTATCTGCCTCTTTCTCTCTTGCAAATTAAAAAAAAAAAAGTTTTTTTAAATACAGGCAGGCTGGACAGATGGCTTAGTGGTTAAGGTGCTTTGCCTGGGAAGCCTAAGGACCTAGGTTTGATTCTGCAGTACCCACTTAAGCCAGATGCACAAGGTGGCACATGCATCTGGAGTTCGTTTGCAGTGGTTAGAGGCTCTGGTGCGCCCATTCTGTCTGTTTCTCAATGTTTGCAAATAAAGCTTTAAAAAATTTAGAAAAAAATTGTAGGCTGGAGAGATGGCTTAGTGGTTAAGGTTGTTTCCCTGTGAAGCCTCAGGACTCAAACCTGAGGCCTGTAGGTCCCATGTAAGCCAGTTGCACAAGGTGGTGCATGTGTCTGGAGTTCATTTGCAGTGGCTAGAGGCCCTGGCACACCTATCCTCTCTCTCTCTCTCTTTCTCTTTGTCTCAAAATAAATAAATAAAATAAACATTAAAAAAAGGAAGATAAAAGCCGGGCATGGTGGTGCACGCCTTTAATCCCAGCACTCAGGAGGCAGAGGTAGGAGAATTGCTGTGAGTTTGAAGCCACCCTGAGAATACATAGTGAATTCCCGGTCAGCCTGGACCAGCGTGAGACCCTACTTCAAAAACAAAACAAAACAAAACAAACAAAAAAAATATTTAGAGCTAGGAGTGGTGGCACACACCTTTAATTCCATCCCTTGGGAGGCTAAGGTAGGAGGATCACTGTGAGTTTGAAGCCTGTCTGAGACTACATAGTGATTTCCAGGCCAGCCTGGGCTAGAAGGACACCCTACCTCTAAGAGGAAAAAACAAAACAAACAAACAAACAAACAAACAAAAAACAAAAAAGAGTATTGAAAACCATTAGCATTTTTAAAAAAATCTGTTTTGTTTAGACTTGTTTGGCATAATGATAAGGAAATACTTAGGTTAAGATGAATGAATTAATGGATTTTTAATTTAAACATTTGCATGCTGATATTACCCTTCTCATGTTGGGTTTGTTTATTTTCAAACATAAACTCATCTTTCCCTCCTGTAGAATATTCTGAAATAGAGAACAGAAGCATCATATAAGGTGTGTAAAAGCCTCAGTGTGTCATGTAAGATTCTTTGGTTGCATCAGAAGTGGCCATTGGCTCACCTGATAAAGCGGTCATTCTTGCGATATGCTTATCGTGTGCAGAGTGGGAGTGGGCTAACCAGCCCCTGGGTGAACAAGGATCTGGCTGGGGTGCCCTTCGAAGATGCCGCTGCTGGCATGACTCAGTGCCAGTGACTGTCCCTTTTCTCGTCTTCTTGGGTTTAGGTTTCAGATTGACAGGTGCCCATGATGTGGGTGGGTTTAAAATGTCTAACCGCCCAGATCAGACAGGCCCCGCGGTTAGATTGCTTTTGCACCACAGTGATTGGAGGAGGAGGAACCATGCGAGGCAGAGCACTGTCCTCCTCAGCGACTAGTGCTCTGCCTTCAGTCTTGGGGTAAAATTTTTGTAGAGAAAATCCTGAGACTTACAGAGGTGAACAATTTACTATTGACACACATGTATTCAGAACTCATTAGGGGTTGGAGAAACAGCCTGGGTTCTGTTCCCCAGCACCCCTGTCAAGCCAGATGCACAATGTGGTACATGCGTCTGGAGTTCGTTTGCAGTGGCAGGAGGAGAGCATGAAGGGGGCATATGACAAGATGCCCTTCCAGTTCACTGACCTTAAACCCTCAAATAGGTCCCACCTTCTACTTAAACATTTTTTTAAAATTTTTATTTATTTTATCTGTTTTCAAGGGATGAGAATGAGAATGGGTGTGCCAGTGCCTCTAGCCACTGCAAATGAACTCCAGATGCATGCACCACTTTGGGCATCTGGCTTTATGTGGATACTGGGGAATCAGACCCTGGTTGTTAGGCATTGCAGGCAAGTGCCTTAACCAGTGAGCCATCTCTAGTCCCCCACCTCCTGCTTTTTAACCATCTCCCCAAAATGCCATCATGTCATGAATGTATAAAGGGATTGACTCATTAATTAGGACAGAGCCCAAAGGAGCCATCGTTTCCCAAGTGCCCACCTGCTGGCAGCCAAGACCTATATTCACAATCCTTTGTGGACATTTCCTGTTCAAACCACATGGTGTACTCTATTTCAGACTTTGGCGTTAGTGCTTTTTTAGCAACTGGTGGTGACATTACCCGAAATAAAGTGAGAAAGACCTTTGTCGGCACACCTTGCTGGATGGCACCTGAGGTTATGGAACAGGTACTGTGATTTTTGTCTTTTAAGTTGCTTAGGGGTTTTGTTTGTTGTTTGGTTGTGGCAGGTTAGCTTTGTAAAATATATGCCTCTGTTGATTCACTAAGACAGTCAAATCCTTAAAAACAGAACAAAGTTAGAAAACCCCTTCAGAACTTTACAGAGGACATAAGAAACTCAAAACTATGCTGAAGATAATCTAAGGAATAATATAATCAAAACCAAAGTAAACAGAACCGCTTACCTATTGTTTTCATTACTTGTGTTCTTGAAGGTCCAGCTGATCCCACATTCCTATTTCTTACATAAGACAGCTATGTCCTTGGTCATTTATCTCATCACAGTAAGAAAAATCCAATGCTCAGATTCATTGTTCATTTTGTCTTCTTTTTAATGTAAATATGTTAAAACTTATCACAATTTCATCAGTACATTATCATAATCATTTCTTTTTATATTTTCATATAGAATTAGTAAACATTGGTTTTAGTTTAATTTAATTTAATTTTATTTATTTATTTTGATTTTTCGAGGTAGGGTCTTGCTCTAGCCCAGGCTGACCTGGAATTTACTACACAGTCTCAGGATGGCCTTGAACTCATGGCAGTCCTTCTACCTCTGCCTCCCGATTACTGGGATTAAAGGCGTGCGCCACCATGCCCAGCTTATTTTTAATTTTTATTTTTTTGATATATTGTTTATTTATTTGAGAGAGAGAGAGAGAGAATGGCCATGCCGGGGCCTCCAGCCACTTCAAATAAACTCTAGATGCATGCGCCATGTTGTGCATCTGGCTTCATGTGGGTCCTGGGAAATCGAACCTGCTTCCTTTGGCTTTGCAGGCAAGTGCCTTAACTGCCAAGCTGTCTCTCTAGCCCTGGTTTTAATTTTAAATAAAATTTAAATTTAAAAGAATTTATAAGCTGGGTGTGGTGGCACACGCCTTTAATCCCAGCACTCAAGGCAGTGGTAGGAGGATCACTGACAGTTCGAGGCCACCCTCAGACTACATAGTGAATTTCAGGTCAGCTTGAGCTAGAGTGAGACCCTATCTCGAAAAACCAAACACACACACACACACACACACACACATTCTTTTAAGTGACTACAACATGGCTAACCATTTATTGGTTTAAAGTTTATGAGTGGGGTGGCGGGGCCCCTGGAAAGATGGCTTAGCAGTTAAGGCGCTTGCCTGCAAAGCCTAAGAACCCAAGTTTGATTTTCCCAGTACTCACATAAACTGGATGCACAGGGTGGCACATGTGTCTGGAGTTCATTTGCAGTGGCTGGAGGCCCTGACACACCCAGTCTCTGTTCTGTCTCTTCCCCCTCAAATTAAAAAAAAAAAAAAAAGTTTGAGTTGGGAATGGCAGTACACACCTATAATCCCAGCACTCAGGAGGCTAATGCTGGATAATCATGAGTTCTAGGGAAGCCTGGGCTACATACTAAAACCCTGTCTCAAAAACAAAGGCTTTGATGACACATTCGAAGCTACCTTTTCAAAGCATTTTACACTGGCTAAACTAATACACATTGTGTTATCTTTCTGCAGGTCCGAGGTTATGACTTTAAAGCTGATATCTGGAGTTTTGGAATCACAGCTATTGAACTGGCCACAGGGGCAGCTCCTTATCATAAATACCCACCAATGAAGGTGAGGCTGCTGTTCACAGTTCTTCAGCTCAAGTCCCACTTCATTTTCACAGCGTAAAAAAATATTTCACTAGGCTGGGGAAATGGCTTAGCGGTTAAGGTGTTTGCCTGCAAAGGCTAAGGACCCCGGTTCGATTCCCCAGGATCCACGTAAGCCAGTTGCATAAGGGGCCACATGCATCTGGAGTTCGTTTGCAGTGGCTGGAGGCCCTGGCGGGCCCATTCTCTCTTTCTCTTTATCTGCCTCTTCCTCTCTCTATCAAATAAATAAAATCTATCTTTAAGAAAAATTCATTTTTAAGCCAGACATGGTGGCACATGTCTTTAATCCCAGCACTCAGGACGCAGAGGTAGGAGGATCACCGGGAGTTCAAGGCCATCCTGAGACTACATAGTGAATTCCAGGTCAGCCTGGGCTAGAGTGAGACCCTACCTCAACAAAACAAAACAAAAAACAGCAACAACGAAATAATTCATTTGAGAGAGAGAGAGAGAGAAAGAATGAGAATGAATATGGATGGGTACACCAGGGCCTCCAGCCACTGCAAATGAACTCCAGATGCATGTGCCACCTTGTGCATCTGGCTTATATGGATCCTGGGGAATTGAACCGGGGTCCTTTTTACATTTAGAACCTTTTTTGTTGGGCTGGAGAAATGGCTCAGCAGTTAAGGCTCTTGTCTTCCATGCTTAAAGACCCAAGTTTGATTCCCTAGTACCCATGTAAGCCAGATGCACACGGTGGTGCATGCATCGGGTTTATTTCTAGTGGCAGTATGGATGGGCTATAGGCCTTGTGGACAAGTCATCTGCAAACACAACCATCTGACGCATGATGTAGAAAACAAATAATGTAGGTTCTAACTTTTTTTTCCCCCAAGGTAGGGTCTCACTCTAGCCCAGGCTGACTTGGAATTCACTCTGTATAGTCTCAGGGTGTCCTTGAACTCACAGCGATCCTCCTACCTCTGCCTACCGAGTACTGGGATTAAAGGCGTGCACCACCATGCCCAGCATGACTTTGTTGTATTTTTATTTCTGCATATCGAATCGAGGGCCTTACACATGCTAGGCAGGCGCTGTTTCACTGAGCTTCGTCACCTACCCTAAACAACCAATTTAAATGTGAAGTTTTAGAAAATAAAGCCAGCTTGTATGTTGAGAAGGTTTACCTATATTGAAAAAATCATCAGAAATTTATACTGTATTAAAAATACTTACAGGTTTTAATGCTGACACTCCAGAATGATCCTCCTTCTTTGGAAACTGGTGTTCAAGATAAAGAAATGCTGAAAAAATATGGAAAATCATTTAGAAAAATGATTTCATTGTGCCTTCAAAAGGATCCAGAGAAAAGGTAAATTTTTTGATAAACTTGACTTCTCTCTCTACTGTGCAAACCATTATGGGAAGTCCTAAGAATCACATACCTGTATTCACAGGGAATTATGTGCGTATTCTATAAAGAATGAAATACAACTTTTAAAAGTCTGTGAAAACATTAGACAAGATTAGAAGGGATGAGGGCTAGAGAGATGGCTTAATGGTTAAAGTGCTTGCCAAAGGACTCAGGTTTGATTCCCCAGGACCCACGTAAGCCAGATGCACAAGGGGGCGCATGCATCTGAATTTGTTTGCAGTGGCTGAAAGCCCTGGCATGCCCATTCTGTCTCTCTCTCTACCTGCCTATTTCTGCATCTCTCTCTCAAATAGATAAAAATAAAATGTTAAGAAAGAAAGATTAGAAGAGATGGAATTGATTTCTATGTCCATTTTAGTATAGAGAAAACCAAAGTAGTATATCTGTTTGCTTGTTAACTTCTTTTTTTTTTTTTTTTTTTTTTGAGGTAGGGTCTCACTCTGGCTCAGGCTGACCTGGAATTCACTATGTAGTCTCAGGGTGGCCTCGAACTCTTGGCGATCCTCCTACCTCTGCCTCCCGAGTGCTGGGATTAAAGGCGTGCGCCACCACGCCCGGCTGCTTGTTAACTTCTTAAAACTATAAGATTGTATATTGTGAATTCTATATTAGTCAAGCGCCAGGTTAATGGGAGAGGTCTGACTTCATAAACTTATAAACTTAAACTTTATAAGTAAACAAATATTTCATTACCATTTATAATTTAGTAACAAAAGAACTAAACAGCATTTTGTGTGTGTGTCTGGCAGAGTGTGTTGTAAGGGGCCATACCCTTCCTTTGGCTCAGCAGATTTTTTTAAAAGAAATATGTATTTATTTGAGAGAGAGAGAAGAGGCAGACAGACACAGAGAGAGTATGACTGTGCCATGACAGGGCCTCTTGCTGCTGCAAACAAACTTCAGATACATGCACCACTTTGGGAATCTGGCTTTATGTAGATACTGGGCATTCCAACTGGGGTTGTTAGGTTTTGCAAGCTAAGTGCCTTTAACTGATGAGCCATTTCTCCAGCCCTGCAAATTTATGTTTAATAGCAAATAATAATACCTGGTATGTTTTCTCTGGAGGTCGACAGAAATAAAGGCCTTGATCATGCCTAGTATATGAGTCATGAGTTTCAGAATTTACCTTTGGAAGCCTTGGAAAGGTCAAGAACAACGGGCAGCAAAGCTCCTGTGTGCTTTTAGAATTCTTTCATTTCTCAGAAAATGGCTAAAAAAAGATAGGGAACACCTTTCTTCTGCCAGGTTAGCTGACTGAAAGAATATATTCTCTTGTTATGAATGCCTAGAAATGACTCATAGAATCTATCAAATCTAAACATCTTTTGATACCAGAAATATTGAGGAAACTATAAAGAAATATGAGCTAATTCCAAGGCCAGCATAATTATTAGTAAAACACTATTTATTCCAATATCCTACTGCCTTAGATTTCTTTTCCCTCCCCTCCCATAAAAATTTCAAATAGCTTCTTGTCAATTATAGACCTATTGAATGTTAAGTGTCAAATGATAATATCTTGTGTGTTTGTAGTGCTATTCTGTTTTGTGTATATTGTTCAGTCTCTCCTTTCCTTGACACTTGTGAAGAATGCTGGTAAGGTGTTCTTTTTAAATTAAAAAAAAAGAAATATATATATATATATATATATTTATTTATTTATTAGAGAGACACACAGAAAATATGGGCACTCCAGGGCCTCCAGCCCCTGCAAACGAACTCCAGATGTATGTGCCCCCTTGTGCATCTGGCTTATGTGGGTCCTGGGGAATCAAACCGGGGTCCTTAGGCTTTGCAGGCAAATGCCTTAACCGCTAAGCCATTTCCCCAGCCCTAAGGTATTTTGTTTTGTGACTGTTTTTGTTTTTCAAGGTAGGATCTTATTCTAGCCCAGGCTGACCTGGAATTCACTATATTGTCTCAGGGTGTCCTCATACTCGTGGTGATCCTTCTACCTCTGGCTCCCAAGTGGTGGCATTAAGGGCATATGCCTCAATGCCCAGCTTTAAAAATTTTTTTGTTCCTGGTAAGTTATTTTGTAGCACTTTCCTCAATCTGGGGTTGTCTGCTGTGTTTTAAACTGAAATTATGGGGTTGAAGAGATGGCTTAATGGTTAAGGCATTTGCCTGCAAAGCAAAACTACCCAGGTTTGATTCCCCAGGACACACATAAGCCAGATGCAAAAGGTGGTGCATGTGTCTGGAGTTTGTTTGCAGTGGCTGAAGGCCCTCTTTTCTATCTGCCTCTCTTCTCTCCCTCTCTCTCTCTCTCACGCACTTAAATAAATAAGTTAAAAATATTTAAGCTGAAATTATGGAACTGGATGAAGAATTCTCCCTAGCCATGTGCCCTTCATCTTGCACCATGTCTGGAAGCACACAAATAGATCACTACGTCGGAACATCCATGCTTGGTGCAGGAGGTGCCCACCTGGTTTCTTCACGGTCAATTTCTTGTTCTTCCTTTTTTCTTTCTTTAATCAGAAGCAAATCTCAGTTCAGCCCACACAAAAAGGAATCCATTGTTTTACATGGTAATTACAGTGTCTTTCCCTTCTAACAGTCCTCTTGATTCTTTTGTCATACTCATTTTGCACATGATTATGATTTAGTCTATGATTTTAATTCTTTTTTTTTTTTTTTCTGAGGTAGGTTCTCACTGTAGCCCAGGCTGACCTGGAATTCACTTTACAGTCTCAAGATGGACTCAAACTCACAGCGATCCTCCTATTTCTACCTCCCGAGTGCTGGGATTAAAGGCATGCACCACCATGCCAAGCTTGTGATTTTAATTTAAACAAACTTATTTTATAGTCTTCTCAGATACCACTGTATTATCCAAATTTCATGGAGAGCCATTGCCTCTGCTTGTGTCTGCCAGCTCAGAGGACTTCTGCCACATGCACTGTAGTTGAGATTATGATCCTATCTTGAGTGGACCATTACATACAGAAGCCATGGGACATGGATTTTGCACGTGTTTTTCCAGTACATTTTTGAGATTGCTTCAGCCAAAAATAAAACTGCCTGGCAACACTGTTTTATTTACTATGAAGTCCTGTGGGTTGCTGGATAATATGGAGTATGAATTCAAACTCTCAACCTGTAGAATGTCAAGGTTAAAGGGCTTAATTATTTAGGAGAGATTGTATCATCTCTTGGTGATGACAATAAATGGCCTTTATTCAGGTTTATTCTTCAGCCAAGAATGTAGACTCTGATGCTCTTTGCTTTAATTGTGGTATCACGTTGGCACTCACAGTATTTCCACGGTTGGAAGTTTGGATGAGGGATGTTCAACTTGTATATACACAATCACATCAATATGACACAAACATGTATACATATGTGGACTTAGCAGAGGAGACAATAGAGAATGTTTGAGAAGCAGTATTCAAAGAAATACTGACTGAGATAATGGACATGGTGGCGGACACCTATAATCCTAGGACTTGGGAGGTGGAAACCGGAGGATCAGAACTTTAAGGTCATCCTCTGCACCATAGTGAGTTCAAAGCCAGCCTGGAATGCATGAGACCCTTTTCTAAAAAGAAAAGAAGTGACTGAATTCTCTCCAGTACTGAAGGCCAGACAATCTCCTGAAAGAATGGCAGGTAGACCCCAAACAATTCCCCAGTAACAAGAGTTGAGGTCAGCACGTAGCTTAGTAATGCTGAGATACGATAACTGGTTGAGGTCTCCATTTAGTCAAACTCACTCCAGAGGGAAGCATGAAACTCACATATTTTTCATGCAGCAGTTATCTAGTCATACCACTTAACTTTTAAAAAAATTGTGCCTTAAGAGCTGGGCGTGGTGGCGCACACCTTTAATCCCAGCACTTGGGAGGCAGAGGTAGGAGGATCGCCGTGAGTTTTAGGTCACCCTGAAATCACATAGTGAATTCCAGGTCAGCCTAAGCTAGAGTGAGACCCTACCTTGAAACCCCCTCCCCCAGGGAAAAAAAAAACAAAAAAACATTTGTACCTTAGAAAGAAGGAAATGAACCTAGGAGAACAGGGTGAATAGTAAGAAGCTATTTGGGGCTTATAAGTTATTAAAACTTTGAAATCTTGATGGAATGAAAGAAATAACTAGTAAAGTCTCACTTCAGTGTACATAGCACTTTCTCCTTTGTTCATTTCCTGATACAGTAGTGCTGGGGCACTGGTCCTTGAGCTTGAATGCACTTTCCAATTACTTGGAATTTTTTTAAAACATTTTAATTTATTTATTAGAGAGAGAGAAAGAAGCAGAGAGAGAGGCAGATATATATAGAGAATGGACACACCAGGGCCTCCAGCCACTGTAAACAAACTCCAGACACATGCGCCCCCTTGTGCATCTGGCTTATGTGGGTCCTGGGGAATCAAACCGGGGTCCTTTGGCTTTGCAGGCAAATGCCTTAACTGCTAAGCCCTCTCTCCAGCCCTTGGGGATTTAAAAAAAAATTTTGTAAGCAGAGAGATACACACACACACACACACACACATAGAGAGAACAAATGAACATGAATGTGCTGGGGTCTCTAGCCACTGCAAATGAATCCCAGACACGTGCCACTTTGTGCATCTGGCTTTACGTACATATTGGGGAACCAAACCCTGGGGTTATTATGCTTAGGAGACAAATGTCTTAACTGCTGAGCCATCTTTCCAGCCCTGCTTTGGGATCTTTTTAAAAAAGATTTTATTTATTTATTAGAGACAGAGAGAGAGAGAGAGAGAGAGAATGGGCATGCCAGGGACTCTAGATACTGCAAATGAACTCCAGATGCATGTGCCACCATGTGCATCTGGCTTATGGGACCTGGAAAATTGAACCTAGGTCCTTAGGCTTTGCAGGCAAGAGTCTTAACCACTAAGCCATCTCTCTAGCCCATACTTTGGGATTTGTAATAAAACTTTGTGTTACCTGAGTCTTGTTCCCAAATACTTTGCTTTGGTGAGGTTTGGGGATGGCAAAGTCATGGGGATTTGGAAAATACCTACCACATAGCCTAATGCATAGTCAGTGTCTAAGAGATGCCATTGGGCCGAGAGGATCAGTGATAAAGTGCTTACTGCATGTGCAAGGGCCTAAGTTTGATCCTTAGCATTGACGTAAAACAAAACAGAACAGAAACTGCCGCTCTTAAAGAACTTAGCCTTAGAGAAGTAGCAGTTTGTGAAGAATCAATGGTGGGTATGTGGCAAAATCAGGTGTTGGCCTTTAAATATATAAACACATATATGTACATTTGGTTTTGGGTTTTCCAGGTAGGGTCTCACTCTAGTCCACGCTAACTTGGAATTACTATGTTAGTCTCAGGCTGGCCTTGAACTCACAGCAATCCTTCTACCTCTGCCTCCCAAGTACTGGGATTAAAGCCATGCGCCACCACACCTGGCTAAATTTAAAATTAAAAAAAAATTTATTTATTTATTTGTAAGCAGAGAAGGAGAGAGAGAATGAATATATGGGCCCTTCAGGGCCTCTTGCAGCTGCAAATGAACTCCAGACACACACGTCACTTTGTGCATCTGGCTTTACATGGGTATTGGGGGATCAATCCCAGACCGACAGGCATTGTCAACAAAGCACCTTTAACCACTGTGCCACCTTCTCAGCCTCTAAATGTAAGTTTTTATTTTTATTCTGAGTGATAGTCTTAACTACTTGTAATATTTCTATTGAAAAGTTTATTCCAAGCAAAAAAATAGGATCCTGTGTAACTGAACTAAAAACTGAGTTTGGACTGAATTTGGAAAATACACTTTAAAAATCTCTTGAATGTTTTGAAAAGGGAACTTGAGAAATCTATATCTAAGACTCTGTAGTTCCTGAAGTTGAAACCTGTCTGGACCTGTGGAGGAAGAATCAGAAGGCTTGATCAGGCCCATTTCCTTCCTGGGAGTTGCAGTATCCCTTTATGCTCTGCTGAAACTTCCAGAGAGGGCTTGTTGAGCTTCCTGGAAATGACAGTGTTGACTAGGAACCGTCAGAAAGGGCTTAAGGAGTCACTCATCCAGAATGCACATTTGATGACTTAAGGTTTTCAAAGGTCCTCCTGTGATTACCCGAACATGTCTGGGTTTTTATGCAACTCAGGTTTCATACCCCAGTCACCCTGCCTCTTGAGAGGGTCTAGCAGGTGAAGGGAAGTGGGTTCGTACCCCAGTCACCCTGCCTCTTGAGAGGTTCTAGTCTGCGTTTTCATGTTGCCGATCCGGAGTGGTTTCTCGGTTTTGAACACTGAGATTCACATTGTGTTTGAATTAACTGTAAAAACTTTCTTTTCTGGTTTTAGACCAACAGCAGCAGAACTGTTAAGGCACAAATTCTTCCAGAAAGCAAAGGTAGGGAATTACAGCTTTGCATTTTATGATGCTTTTCAATTGTCTGTGTTAGGTTCAGTGCTTGTAAGTTGCATTTCTTAAGATGACTGGTTTAGAAGAATGGTAGAAGGTAAAATAATCATTGAAGAGGCACTGTGTATGTAATTTGCTAATTAAGATACTTGTTTGGAGTCTAGTAAATACATTTCAGTTTATATAAACTAAATATTAGGTTAAACTTACAACAGCTATAGTGAATATTAATCTTTATGATAAAAATAAGGTGATTCAAGGTTTAATGCTGAACTATTAAATACTCATATTCTAGTAACAGTGAAATATTAGTATATTTAAAAAATCATGGTAGTGGGCTGCAGAGATGGCTCAGTGGCTAAAGGCGCTTGCTTGCAAAGCTTGATGGCCTGAATTTGATTCCTCAGTACCCACGTAAATCCAGATGCACAAAGTAGTGTATGCATTAGGAGTTCGTTTGCAGTGACAGAAGGTCCTGGCACACCCATTATCTCTTTTTTTCCTCAACACTTCTTGTAAGAATAAAATACTTATTTTCCTTCTCCAGAATAAAGAATTTCTTCAAGAAAAAATATTACAGAGAGCCCCTACCATTTCTGAAAGAGCTAAAAAGGTAAACGGGGATTTAATTCAGTTTTGTTCGCTGGTTGCTGTCAGTCTGCTTCATGTTGGCTGGGATGAACTTCCAAACCAGGCACAGTGTGTGGGAGGAACAGGACTTACTGACACATACAGATGCAGGGGAAGTTCCGCACTAGCAGAAGAGTCTGACTCGTTCACAGGTCCAGTAGAGTGAAAAGCAACCTCCACCCACCACAGGCGAAGGTCAGGCACCCTGCACACCTTAAGCTGGAATTCAGATCCAGCCCCAAACACACCTTAGGGCTGAACCCTAGGATCTGCCCACAGTTACACCTCCTCTAGCCAAATTACAAGCTTGAGTAAAACTGCTGAATCTATTGGGGCATGTCAATTCAAATTACCACAGTTGCTTAGGGTAGATTTGCTTTATTTTTGCATTTGAAACTGAATGTTAAATACTCTTTTTTTTTTTAACATAAATGAGAGTTACTCATTTTCTCTCAGCCCTTTATAAAGCATTCTTTGATACATTCATTAAAATTCTGTTGGTGTATTGTAGGCCTAGGTTTTATTCTGCTATCTACTAGAATGAAAAGGTATGCTGGACAGTAATTGTGAGTTAATTCTAATCTCTGTTTAGTCACTATTTTCAGCTTGTAGAGTGATTTGTGGATTTTACACAGCATTTACAGCTTTGGATGAAAGGCATCCCTTCAAACTCTACTGTTCTTATTGAAAGACCAAAAGAACTTTGTTACATATATTAGCGTCTAAGAACTTTGGTTATATTTTGAACATAGAAAATACATTAAGACTGGGCTGTGGTGGCACATACCTTTAATTCCAGCACTCAGGAGGCAGAGGTAAGATGATCTCTGTGAATTTGAGGCCACCCTGAGACTGCATAGTGAATTCCAGGTCAGCCTGAGGTAGAGTGAGACCCTACCTTGAACCCCCCCCCCCAAAAAAAAAATACACACACACATACACACACACACATACACAATGCATACATACATTAAGGTCCTAGTTTGTAGAAAATCCTCCCTTCCCTACTCTCCTCAAAGGAGCTTATCCAAGGGGAATAATGTCCTTTGATGACAGACTTAAGATCGAAGGTAAAGGGTCCTATGTCGTGTAATGTAGTGAAAGGATTGTGTGTGAAGTCAGACTCCTTGTAATGGTTTCCTATGGCCCATTCATTTCACTGTTTGGGATTTCTGATGATACTATTCAGAAAGTTTTGCTTAATAATGAGCAAAAAATGTGTGCTGAATACCTATTCTTACTACTGACTGGTAGAACAGTTACCTTGTCTCTACTTCTATAATCTGTTATTTTATAGGCGTGGACATTCAGATGTGGATAGAAAAGACGCCTTTTTCTTGCTGAAGAGTAGCCAGTCTTTTTTTTCCCCTGGAATGAAAATCATGCCCCTCTTAGCTCAGAGTATTTCTCTTGCTGTTCTTGTTTCCTGGGTACTTTTTATTAGTGATTATCATCCATTATCACACATCAGAGCCACCTAGAGACTTCAAAGAACACAGCATGAACTCAGCGTGACCTCATCACACTAGAAGCTTGATCTCTGAGGATCACTTTCAAGGGGAGCCACTTGGTGAAGCTTTCACTTGGCTCTTATCCCACTACGTTTATTTAGTTCTCTGCTCAAGCAGCTCTTCCTTCACATACTCTGTGACTACCTTACCTAAAACAGTGCCCGCCACAGCTTTGTATTCCCTTATCCTACTTTGCCTTTCTCCAAGAACTCAGCACTGCCTCTCACTGACTGCCTTTCTATACTATTAAAAATAAACGCTTCTTCTGTACGTTGCCTTATCTTCAGTTTCTGATCTACAAGAAATATTCTGCAAATAATTTGGCTGTTAAAAATCTCTGTGCTTGTAATTGTTTGCATTAAATTCCAACTGAGAGACATGTTTAGCATCTGTAGTATGATTTCTTTTGTTAAGAGAGAGTCAGAGAGGAGAGATTGAGAATTGGTGCACCAAGGCCTCAGCTACTGCAATCGAAATCCAGACATTTGTGCCACCTAGTGGGCACGTGTGACCTTGGGCTTGCCTCACCTTTGTATGTCTGGCTAATGTGGGATCTGGAGAGTAGAGCATGGGTCCTTAGGCTTTGCAGGCAAGCAAGCGCTTAACCGTTAAGCCATCTCTCCAGCCCTGTAGTATGATTTCTGTAAGAACAGTAGGCCTGCAGAGGATCTGGGTGTTGTAGCGCACACTTGTAATCATAGCTACTCAGGAAGCTGAGGCAAAAGAGTTGAATGTTTGAGGCTAACCTGGGCAACATAGTGAGATCTTGACTCAAAATTTCCTTTTAAAAACAGGCGTAAGCCAGGCATGGTGGCACATGCCTTTAATCCCAGCACTTGGGAGACAGAGGTAGGAGGATGACCCTGAGACTACATGGTGAATTCCAGGTCAGCCTGGGCTACAGCAAGACCGTACCTCAACCGCCATGCCTCAAAAGAGAAAATAAACAATTTAAAGCTGGGTATGGTGGTACACACTTGATCCCAGCATTTGGGAGGCTGAGGTAGGAGGATCACGGTGAGCTTGAGGCCAGCCTGAGACTACAGAGTGAATTCCAGGTCAGCCTGGGCTAGAGTGAGATTCTACCTCCCCTACCCCTAAAGACAGATATAGAATGTAGCTTGGTGATATCTAGCCAATCTGAGGCCCTGGGTTTGATCTACAATACTGCTAAAATGTAAACTATGAGAGAGAAAGTTGGGGTAAAAGCAGGGAGATTGGTTGAAAGTAAGAAATTAAAGTTAGATTGTACTTCCTGTCTTCTGTTCCATGTTGCGCAGTGGAAGATGTAGGAGGCTTATTTTTCAGAAAGATATAAGAAATGGGATCTGAACTGAAGGCTACCTGGCATCTTGAAGAGAGGAGTAACTTACTAAAAAAAAAAATGGGCAATGTTTTCAACTGCTAGTTAGGATTTTTTTTTTTTTAAACAGGCTCTCACTCTAACTCATGCTGACCTGGAACTCACTCTGTAGCCCAGGCTGCCTTTGAATTCACAGCCATCTTCCTACCCCAGAGTGTTAGGATTAAACACATGCACCATCATGCCTGGCAGTAGTTATTTTTGGGGGGGGGGGTTGCTGAGATGGCTTATAAGTGAGCAGTGTTGAATTAAAGCAGTATTTCCCATTCCTCATTTATTTGCCTTTGACCTTCCTGCAGTGTATCTTATGTTGTTCCTTCATGCTAAGTGTATATAAAGCGCTTCCATACTCCATGTACAGGTTCGAAGAGTGCCAGGTTCCAGCGGCCGTCTCCATAAGACAGAGGACGGAGGCTGGGAGTGGAGTGATGATGAGTTTGATGAAGAGAGTGAAGAAGGGAAAGCAGCCATTTCACAACTCAGGGTAAGTTTGGCTAACCTGCAGCCCCCCCCCCCCCACCCAGGTAGGGTCTCACCCTAGCCCAGGCTGACCTGGAATTCTCTGTGTAGTCTCAGGGTGGCCTTGAAATCACAGCAATCCTCCTACTTCTACCTCCTGAGTGCTGGATGAAAGGCAAGCGCCACCACACCCAGCTAACCTGCATTCTTTTAAAAATTTTTATTATTATTTATTTATTTGAGAGAGAGATAGTGAGTATGGGCATGCCAGGGCCTTCTGCCACTGAAAATGAACTTCCAGTGCATGTGCTACTCTGTTCCTCTGACTTTATATGAATGCTGGGGAAATTAATCCAGTCCGTCAGACTTTGCAAGCAAAAGTGCCTTTAACTGCTGAGCCATCTCTCCAGCCCTAACCTGTATCTTTTTTTTTTTTTGTATTTTTTTAAATTGACAATATCCATACTTAAGATAATAAATCATGATAATTCCCTCCCCACCCTCACTTTCCCCTTCACAAATCCACTCTCTATCATATTGCCTCCCTTTCCCCAGTAGTCTCTCTCTTGGTTTGATATCATCATCTTTTCCTGCTATTTTGAGGGTCTTGTGATGGTAGTTCAGGCACTGCAAGGTCATGGATCTCGAGGCCAGTTTCTGTGTGGACAGTTGCACTGTAAGCAGTCCTACCCTTCCTTTGGCTCTTACATTCTTTCCACTGATGACTTGTCTCCTGTAGGGCTGAACGCAGTACAGCTTTTCCAGTTTTCTGTCAGCTGGTCTACAGGGAGGTTTTCAGCTCAGCCCCAGCTTGATGTGACCTTACAACCCAGGCATGTCTAACCTGTATTCTTTACCTAGAACTTTCTGTAGTTCTTTTTCAGCGTAACTCCCTAAAATAGAAGAGCATTTCCTTGACTTATTTGCTAACGGAAACCCAGTAAATTCTACATAGCAAATTAGACTGGCATATCTGTTTGAATGTGATAATATTTAAGATATATAAAAATAATCCAAATCTAATGATGAAAACTGTGAGATGGAAAATACACTGAATAGTATTAAAGGGCTCTCGGCACTGCAGAAGAAAAGAGTCACGAACTTGAAGGCCTAGCAGTATTAAGTATGTTCCCTAAAGGATCTAGCCCTTGTTCCTGAAGAGGAACAGTGCAAGTCTTCTTGCCTGATTGGGTATACGTGTGTGTGTGCACGTGTGCGTGCGTGCCTGCTGTAAGCCATCGAGGCAGGTCTGTCTTTGCTTTGTTTCATCACGCTTAACCCGAAATGAACACACCATGTTGTCAGGACCAGGTCCCAAGAATAGAAGTGTGTGGATGCCAGGCTTTTGAGGGCCCCATACCTCACTTGTTTAGTACCTTCTTCGGTGAGTGAAATAATGGACATACTTTTATTTTTGCCTGTTCACAGAATCTCCTCTAGTGGGGGCTCTTAGGACTCTTACTTGTTTAGCACGGACTGTTTGCTAACTTACCTAGTCAGATCTTTCAGAATCGTTCTTTGAAGAGCTGGAAACTGGCAAAAGTTTATTGAGCTCTAAGTTTAGAAAAGAAATGTGAACATTTCTTTACACATGATTATGAGTTTACTATTTCTTTTACAAATGTGAGGCTGTGGCATTAGGTCACTTGTCTGTCACATTGATCCTCTCATGCACTGTTATATTAAAGCGACCATGGAGAGCAGGTGCTGCCCCAGCCTTCCACCACCGTTTACTGATTCTTCCCACGTAGTTACCTGTGAGAAATCTGGCACTCGCTTTTTCATGCCCTGTTTCATTAGGTGTCTAAACAGCATAGGAAGTTATGTTCTTTGTCATGGAATAAAGTACCTATCTGCTGCCTGAGAACTCTTGAGTCTTTCATGTTTCCTCATTAAGCTGAAATTGTTAAAATTATAGAATTAATTAATTAGTTTTGATAGGTAGAGAGAGAGAGAGAGAGAAAATGGATGTGTAAGGTTCTCCAGCTGCTGCAAACGACTCCAGACACATACACCCCTTGTGCATCTGGCTTATGTGGGTCCTGGAGAGTCGGACGTGGGTCCTTTCGCTTTGTAGGCAAATGCCTTAACTGCTAAGCCACCTCTCCAGCCCTGAACTTGTTAAAATTTCAATATAGCATGTATATTGATGCATTCCTTATAGGCTACTTGAACACACATCTGTGTCATCGTTTCTTTTTCCCAGAAAACTTTCGCTAGAGTTGATTGTGAGTTAATTTATGAACCAGATTAAAATGGAGTTGCCTTGTATTTAATGTTATTTGCAGTTCCTCGGGACTGACTTATCAGTTATTTAAGTCTCAAGTTAACAGGCATCCTTCTGTATCTTTCAGTCTCCCCGAGTGAAAGAATCATTATCAAATTCTGAGGTAAGTAACTGAGATTATTGAACTCTTGTTAAAATAGACATGTTTTGTTTTGGTTTTTAATTTGAAATATTTATGTGGTTGGTGTTCTTTTTTCTTTTTTTGGAGTGGAGAGAATGTATGTTCTTTAACGTTATTGAAACATTATGCCAGCCAGATTTTTTAAAAGTTGAGTTAAGGGTCCAGAGTGTTCTTAATTTATGAATTATTTTTCCCCCCTTGGGCTTCTTGAAGTAAAAAGTAATCTTTTTGTCTTATTCTGGCCCAAAATTTGTTATATTGTTCCTCCTTCCTTCCCTCCCTCTTTTTCTCTCTCCCTCTCTTTCCTTTCCTTTCCTTTTCCCTCCCTCCCTCTCTCCCTCCCTCCCTCCCTTCTTTCCTTCCTCTTTTGTAAGGTACGGTCTCCCTCTAGCCCAGGCTAACCTGGAATTCACTCTGTAATCCCAGGCTGCTTAAACTCATGGTGACCCTCCCACCTCTGCCTGGATGAAAGGCAGGTGCCACTATGCTGCCTTTTTTCTCTTTCTTTTGAACTTTTTTCCCCAGTCTTGTCTCTAGTTAAATAATTTCTGTTTTCTATGTTTATTGCCTCAGGGTTATATGAAAATCCCAGTAAACAGAATTTGTTGAGCTTTCATCATGGCCATTCTGTCATGTATTCTTTCTTAGGGTGCTCTCTCTTGAGCACAATGTATGGTTTAAGACCATACATTCTGCTTGTATTTGTTTTCATTTCATTTGTGTATGTAGTACACAATTAACATGTATGATTTATGTGGATAGAACTGTGTTCTTTACTGAAAATAAATGTACTTTTAACATATGAATAGGCCAGTGTCTAACAGCCTCTGTTAGAACTACTCCTCATTAATATTCCTACCTCTACTCCTTGGCATGTAAAAGAATTGTACTTTCCAACTTTGAAATTGTGCATGGCTTTCTCAGTTCTTTTGGCCAATGAAGAGTTAAAGAGTTAGAAGATTCACTTTGATTTCTTGTTTCTCTCCCTCTCTTTATTTATTTATTTGAGAGAGAGAGGCAGACAGATAGAGGAAGAGCCACTGCAAACAAAGTTCAGAAGCATATGCCACCTTGTGCATCTAACTTACGTGGGAACAGGGGAGTTGAACCTGGGTTCTTAAGCCATCTCTCCAGCCATGATTTCTTGTTTCTTTCACTCTGTCAATAAGCCTGCACCCCAGAGCATGAAGGGGATACAAAACTAAATGACTCCTTCTGGTCTTATATACTTGAGACTGCAGTAAATAACTCTTGCTGTTGTACTGTCTTGAAATCTTAGGGTTATTGCTTTTAATTTAACATGCCTCAACTGATTTCTTAGAAATGAAATAAGAAAGTATTTTACAGATTGTCCAGTTTTTACTCTTCTCATTGTGCCTTTGATTAAGTAGTGTCTCCCGGAGAATTCTCATACAATGGTTTTTCATTTAATTATGATAAAATTAACGATAAAATTTACTGTTTCAGTCCAGTGACTTAGATACATTCCTACTGTAGTGCAACCATTAGCACCATCTATCTCAAGACTTTTTGGAGGGTGGGTCTTAGCAGGAGGGTCTCGCTCCAGCCCAGGCTGACCTGGAGCTCACTCTGCATTCCCAGGCTTGCCTCAGATCCGCAGTGCTCCTCCTCCTACCGCTGCCTCCCGAGTGCTGGGATTAAAGGCATGCGCCGTCATATCGGCTTCTCAAGACTTCTCGACCTTCCAAAACTGAAACTGTACTGCAGCTTTAGCCCCTGGAAACTACCTTTCTATTTCCTGTCTCCATAAATATACACTATTCTGTGTACTTTATATGTAGAATCATGTACTGGTCTGTGTACTTCATAAATGTGGAGTCATATACTGTTTGTCCTTTCCTGCTTTTCTTTCTCTCTACTTCTACAACACTGTGTGTGCAATTTTGTTGCAGCTCTTTTCAACAACTGATCCCATGGGTACTTTACTCCAAGTTCCAGAACAGATTTCTGCTCATCTACCTCAGCCAGCTGGGCAGATGCCTACACAGCCAACCCAAGTCTCTCTCCCACCCCCGGCAGAGCCGGCAAAAACAGCTCAGGTAAAGTAGGGTGTGTGTTAAAGTTTGCCTTGTGTGCAGAGGACCTTGGTTCGATTCCCCCCTGGAACCACTTAATCCAGATGCACAAGGCGGCGCATGCATCTGGAGCTCATTTGCAGTGTCTGGAGGCCCTGGCGCACACATTCTTCCTCACTTTCTCTCTCTCTCAAATAATTATTTATAAATAAGAAGAAAAGAAAAGTGAGGAAACCTTACTTGATGGTTTTCACTTTTGAAGAGGGAAATAGGGGACTGAAAATTACAAAACATTTATTGTAGCTCTGTAGCGATTTCATCTGGGTTTGGGAATTTTTTTATTTTTATTTTTAATTTTTATTTATTTATTTATTTATTTATTGTTTTTTTGAGGCAGCATCTCACTTTTAACTCAAGCTGACCTGGAAGTCTCAGAGTGGCCTCAAACTCACGGTGATCCTCCTGCCTCTGCCTCCCGAGTGCTGGGATTAAAGGTGTGCGCCACTACGCCTGGCATGGGGAATCTCTTTGTAATGTTTTTATTTATTTATTTTTTTAAAAAATACTTATTTATTTAAGAGAGAGAGAGAGAGAATGAGATTGGGCACGCCAGGACCTTCAGCCGCTGCAAGTGAACCCCAGACACATGCACCACCTTGTGCATCTGGCTTACATGGATCCTGGGGAATTGAACCTGGGTCTTGGCTTTGCAGACAATCCCTTCTCTAAGCGAAGCCATCTTTCCAGCCCTCCAAGGGTTTTAACCAGCTGACAGTTTGTTCTTGTTGCTGCTTTTTGGTGACTGTCCTCCCACAGCAGGGAAGGAGTAGGGCGCCCTCTGCTGGAGAGAGAGAACTGCCGCCAAGTGGTTCATGCCTGCAGTGTTCCAGGCAGTGACTTTGTGCTTTCAATACATTTTAGGCTCTATCTTCAGGAGCAGAATCCCAAGATACAAAGATCCCAATCAGCCTAGTACTAAGGTTAAGGTAAGTAACACTTTTGGTTTTCTGGGCACACTGCAGATGTGGTAACAGTCTTGAACTTGATTGCAGCTGGGTGAGACTGTCCCTCAGCTTCAGCTGCTGTGTGCTGGTGGACTCTTCTCCTTAGAAGGAGGAGCCTCAGTGTGAGGGCCTTGCTGCCTCTGCTGCAGGTGCCTTCCCAGCTGCTTCTCCGCTAGTCGTGGCCAGCATGGGCATTTGCAGCATTACTAGTTTGGCTGAGGAAGCATGATCTGTAACTGAGGAGCACTGTTAGTGAGTAGCAGACAAGCTGGCTTCTCTGAACATTAGTCTTATAATGTGATCATACCCTCAGTACAGACTCTGGTATCAACTAACTCAGGAGCAGGCTGTTTTATGACTGTGATTGAGCAAACAGTGCAGAGAAGAGTGCCTATGGTGTGTTAATGTGTCTCTGTTCTTGGCAAATGCTCTAATTGCTGGCTCACAGGTGGGGCCATGGCAAGAGGTCCTGCTCAGGAGAAAGTGTCATGGGTGCAGATATGTTCGTTTCAACTCCTCCTACCAGCACCCGTAGCTGAATCAGGTTTCTGAAATTTTCTTGTCAAATAATGTGGCTATTGTTTGGTTTCTTTAGATTTAAATGCCCTTGAAAAAATATTTTAAAAATTACGAGAGACATGCCAGGCTGTCTTTAAGTATTCCTAACATCTTTAAACGTCTACCACTCAATTGCCATTGACTAATCCCCCTGCACAAATGAATTCCTGGTTGTCTTCTCTGTAAGGTTAGAGTTGGAGATAGAAACACAGAGTCATTTTAAGAATTGTTTCTCTAGGCCGGGAGTGGTGGTGCATGCCTTTAATCCTAGCACTTGGGAGGCAGAGGTAGGAGGATCGCCGTGAGCTCAAGGCCACCCTGAGACTATATAGTGAATTCCAGGTCAGCCTGGGCTAGGGCAAGACCCTACCTCGAAAAAAAAAAATGTCTCTTACTTGGAGCAGTGAAATGACGTCATCAGTGTGAAGAAGGTTGCTTTTCATCCACCAAAACCTCAGTAAAGCTGGTTTCACCTCAGATAGGATGCCTTGGGGATCTCATCCTGTATTCTAACTGTACGGGAAGAATATACTTGATCTTTAAAGAGCTTTGTTGTGAAGTCCTTTAGCAGTATACAGGGGTTGAGGAAAGTGGAGAAGATACTTGTGAGTGATGTAGTTTCCTCTTTTTTGAGAGGGCTTACCTAATAATCAATGTTTCAGACTTTATAGAAGTAGTAGACAGAGTAAGTGACCAGAAGAGATAAACACCTTCATATTTAAATTTAATTTGCCATGCTATTATTTGAGCTTGAAATGCCGTTTAAATCACTAAACTTGGACTGAGCATTTCCAGGAAGACTAGATTGAACAATGATGTGTTAATGCAGACTGTGCTTAGTACTGTGGTACTAGGTACTGTGGAGGATACCAAGAAAAGATAAAGTTTATTGCCCATCGATAATGAAGTGTAGGGCGGAGGCTGATTTCCCGTGTCTGTGCGTTACCCAGCAGAAATCTGGCTGCAGGGTGCATGTGTGCATGTACATTCGCAGCTGCCAGTGCCAGCGCGGAGGCATGCGGGGCTGGGCCTGCAGGTTGGCTTTCCAATGAGCAGTCCTGTGTCAAGCATAATTCAGGTGCCCTAAGCCTTCAAGTACGTCATTTGTGAACTGGTCCTAATGCTGGACCTTGTTTAGATAAGCGGTGACCAGTCATGTGCTTTTAGACGTAGTGTTCCAATCTCTCTGCCTTCAACTGGAACGTCCAAGGAGTCCAGTTGGTGTCAGCACATGGTATGGTGACCACCAGTCACATGCTCGAAGTTCTAGAGTCATGCATGCTGATCGTATGGGCCCGATTGCTTCACTACCCTCTGCCTGTCTGAATCCTGCCCATCTACTAAATTCCATCTAAAACCTGCCTCTGAAGCATTCCTCATTACTCCATTGCATGTGTTCTTTGCATTCCTGTGGTGGAATTTGAAGGAGTGCCATGTTTTTCATTTTATGAGTTTGCCATGACTGATCACTCTTGGTAGGTAAGGTCCTTCTGGGCATAGTGGACATGTGGGAGTGGGGATAAGGATGAAAAAGGTGTCCTGTCTCTTTTACATCACTCCTTCTGTTTGTATATTTTTCTCTTAGTTTTATATGATCATGTGTCCTACTTCATTTTGTGTTTGCAAAGCAGAACGCCTCAGACACAGTAGTTTGTAAACAACAAAGAAGAGAGTTTTAGATGAGTGCGCTTGCTCACACTTGTAATCTCAGCATTTGGGAGGCTGAGACAGGAGGATTGCTGAGAGTTCAGTGCCATCCTGTGCAGCATAATAAAAAGAGTGAGCTCTTGTCTCAATATTTCCCTTAGTCTCCCTGCAAAAGACCCAAAAACTATTTATTTAATTTTTGGTGTTTTGAGGTAGGGGTCACCACACCATGCCACACAGCTTCTGCCTTTTTTATTTATTTATTTATTTATTTATTTATTTGGTCCTGGGAAATCAAACCTGGGTCCTTTGGCTTCACAGGCAAATGCCTTAACCACTAAGCCATCTCTCCAGCCCCAACTTTTTGTTTTTGTGAGGTAAGGGTCTCACTCTAGCCCAGGCTGACCTGGAGTGCATTATGTAGATTATTCTTAGTTAGAGATTATTTCTTAGTTTTGGAAGTTGGGAAGTCCAAAACCGCAGGCTCTAGGCCTGGTGAGAGTCTTCCTGCTGCTATCTCCATGGCACCCCAGACCCGCTTGTCTCTGAAGGCCCTTCCTCCCAGCACTGAGACCTTATGGGACTCACGTAGATTGCAGCTTCATCTTAGTGGGGAAAAGGTGGGAATGGGCAGGTAAGAGTCTCCTCATGGGTGAGTGAGATTTTTATATTGCTCAGCAGGGGTGTAAAGGGAAGCTTGTAGGAGATCAGTGATCATGCACACGAGTGTGTGCTGAGCTTGTGCAGCGGGCACGGCAGGCTCATCATGTGCTCAGTGGGAACAGAATAGCCTTTCCACAAACATACTGGCAGACTGTATGCATGTTAGAAATGTCAGGAATTCTCATGTTACTTATTCTGTTTTCTTACTTAGGAATTCCAAAAAAGAATTAAATGATATTCGATTTGAATTTACTCCCGGGAGAGGTGAGGAATAAAAAAGATTGAAACCAAAATAACTTTTAATTTGTTACTTAGTTAAGTAGGACATATTTGTCCTTTAGGTAAGTTTTGCAATAAAGAATGAAAAAAATTCCTGGTTTAGGTTTTGGGGGCATAAAATAAAAATGGAATTTACTTATTACTAAAATCTTTTAGAAAATAAAATGTAAAGCAAAAAATAATGAATGTAGTCATATTTATTCACATGCTTTGTGTTAAGCATTATCCTGTTAAAGTCACACAAATGCCACCTAGGGACAAGTTCTCCTCATTAAATAGCAAAGTAATTTGTTCAAGGTCATACAGGCAGAAAAGGTAGTAAAGTTCAAATAAGATGTGTCAGAATTGCGATGATTAAGGGATTTGCGGCGGGGGGGAGGTAGAGGGAGGAAATTATGACCATGTTACATTGTCTTTGGTTATGGAAGTTGTCAATAAAAAGGTTTAAAAAAAGAAATAATAAAATAAATTTAGAAAAAGTTATGTCAAAGCCCAAAGTTCTTGCTCTTATGTGCTTGTTATCTGTAATAGTAAAGAACAAACAAGGCCCCAGCCTCTCCCCTCATAGAGAGTCTGAACCCTGTCATGACTGGTTTGTGATTGTGAACCTCAGCCTGGAGCAAGGCTGGTTAGTTCTCGCCTGTTACTTAAGATGGGGAGTGGCCAGCAAGTATTTGTTGGTAGGTTCCACAGTTACTTTTCCTGCTGCCTCAGTTTCTGCAGCTGGCCAGTGAAGAGAAAGGATTCAAACAGGTGTGTTTTAGTGTTTTAGAGCCAGGCAGAGCCCCGTCTTCAGGCATGTGAAGTGGCTGTTGCACGGTCCTTGCGCACTGGCTCTCCTGCTGCAGCAGTGCCGGCTCTGCTGAGGGTGACAGGGACTTGAGCCTGTTTGCCTCATCTTGATTGTACCGCCCAGAGTGACTGCCTAACAAGGCACCAAAAAGATTTTTAGCCATTTATTTAGTTATGAGAAAGAGGGAGAATGGCTGCTCCAGGGCCTAGCCATTATTGCAAACAAACTCCAGATGAATGTGCCACTGTGCACATTTGGCTTACGTGGGATCTGGTGAGTTGAATCTGGGTCCTTTGGCTTTGCAGGCAAGCACCTCAACCACAGAGCCATCTCTCTAGTCCACCACCAGAATAAAAAAGCAAGTGATTTTAACAAAAACCTGAAATATGTTTCACAAAGAGAAGAGGTTTCAATTTGTTTCCCCAGATTTTGAAAATAAATTTCCATTTTACTAGTCCTGAATGTTGTGTCTCAGACTCAGGGAGCTCAGGTTCCTCAGTCGCTGCTGTAGTTGCTCTTGTCACGTGGGCATGGACGTCCTGCATTCTCCAGTGTCAGTTCTGCCATAGGGTTCATAGAGGTTCTGCCCCTAGTCAGTCCTCAGAATTCGGAACTTGAGAGAATCCCTGGTGGAGGATGAGCCCTTCGGCCAAGTGGGTTCTGTGGCTTGAGTGGCTAGCTTGGGTCTGAACTGTGCTCCCATTTTGGCTCTGCCAGTTAGCTGTGGCATGTGCAAGCCATGCAACTCCTCCTCCTCTGTTCTTGCAGATACCGCGGAGGGGGTCTCTCAGGAGCTCATTTCTGCCGGCCTGGTCGATGGAAGGGATTTGGTAATAGGTAACTGCATTGTTTTTGCCCTGTGCCCCTGTGTGTGTGTCTGTATACTTAGTGTCTAGAAAAGCTCGTTTTTATTCCCCACCACCACGTTGGCCTGACAGTTATTGGATTTTGCCTTGGCTGAACTTACAGGTCTTGAGGACAGCTCCATATTAGAGGGTGGTAATGGAAGCATACTCAAGTCTTTGGGACACTGTAGTGAAAATGATGGCAGAGTTCACAGTTAACTGAAGCTTGGCCAGTTCTGATCATTTCTAGTCATTGTGGAACACAGAAGTGAGCCGGACTAGAAATTGAAGACTTTTTTTTTTTTTTTAAATGAGAGAAAGAGCAAAAATTGACACACCAGGACCTCTAGCCACTGCAGTTGAACTCACAGATGTGTGTGCCACCTTGTGCATCTGGCTTTCGTGGAACCTAGAGAGTCGAGCATGGGTCCTTAGGCTTTGCACACAGCTCCTTAACCTCTAGGCCATCTCTCCAGCCCTTAAACCCTTTTTAAAAGACATTTATCTATGTATTTGCAAGCAGAGAGACAAACAGAGATTGAGAGAGAAAGAATTGAGTGTGCCAGGACCCCTAGCTGCTGTAAACGAATTCCAGATACATGTGCCACTTTGTGCATCTGACTTTTACGTGGGTACTGGGGAATCAAGCCCAGGTTGTTAGGCTTTGCAGGCAAGCACCTTAGCTGCTGACCCATTTCACTAGCCCTAAGCTTTTTTTATTTGTTTTGTTTTTTTGGGGTAGGGTCTTGCTCTAGCCCAGGCTGACCTGGAATTCACTTGGTAGTGTCAGAGTGGCCTTGAACTCACGGTGATCCTCCTACTTCTGCCTCCAAGTGCTGGTATGAAAGGTGTGTGCCACCATGCCTGGCTACCTAAGCTTAAAAAAAAAGTTTATTTGTGAGGAGAGTGAGGGAGGGGGGAAGGGAAAGAGAATGGGCACACCAGGGCCTCCTGCTGGTGCAAATAAACTGTAGGTGCTTGCACCACCCTGTGCATCTGGCTTTAGATGGGCACTGGAGAATCAAACCCAGGCCGTCAGGCCTTGCAATCAAGTGCCTTAACCACTGGGTCATCTCTCCAGCCCTTAAGCTTTTTTAATATGTGTGATAGTGGATCTGCGTAGCTGCTCATTAATGTCTTTCTCTGTTTGTATGGTTACAGTGGCAGCTAACTTGCAGAAAATTGTGGAAGAACCTCAGTCAAATCGATCTGTCACTTTCAAACTGGTATTCACCCTTTCTCCTCATTAAACCGTCTTACGTTTTACACACTAGGGGCTTCTCACACCAGCCTTTATGTTCCCTGAATTGTGAGACTATTAAAATGTGCTGAGTTGTGTTCATTTAGTCATCTCTAACACTGGTGTTGCCCTTTGAGTGGACTCCCTAATTCCCTCCCTCCCTCCTGTTTACAACCCCAGCCCTTGAATTGTTCTCGAGAGAAATTTTAAAGCAATCTGACATTAGCTGCACATATAGCTCCCATCTTTTCATGCCTCCATTAGCCTCATGTTTCTGTCCCAGGGCCCTTTCTACACTGCCTTTCTTTTCATAGTTCCATGCTAATTGTAATGACTACCTTCACGATTTTGTATAAGTAGCCACAGCTTGTCATTCTGTTTGGTTCTCAGGCTTCCGGTGTTGAAGGCTCGGATATTCCCGATGATGGCAAACTTATAGGATTTGCCCAGCTCAGCATCAGCTAAGCCACAGCCTTGGAAGAGACGGCGTAACGAGATTCCACACAATGCGTATCTCTGTTGCTTCTGTTGGCCTAAACCCACTACTGCCAAAGAACCCAGCAACAAACCTCCCTGGCTAGGAGCTTTAGAGTTCTTTCTTCATGTTCTTCCTGCCATCATTTCCCCCTTTGCCCACAGGGAAAGAAAGCTGGGTCACCAGTGGCCCGCATCCCCTCAGAGTTCCGTTAGTAGACGTGCTGTGTGTGTTCCCTCTCTCCCTCCATCTGAGACGCGGCCACGCGCCTCCGGCCCAGGAGGGAGGTCCCTCCGCCCACTCTTGCCTTACCCCAGCGATGGCCCAGGTGGAAAGGCGCCAGCTGTGTTGGGCGCCCTTGGGTTGCCTGTTCTCGCCCACCTGCCAGGGTCTGGGCCTTGGGTATCTCTTTAACACTGAAGTAGCAATTAAAAATCGATTGTTTAGCTGGAGCCTAGAGAATTTAACTAGTGTTTTTTTCTTTGTACCTGATGTGAATTCTAGCAGCCTTTGTTAGGAAAAAGCACAGCCTCAGGTGGAGGCAGCCTAAACTGTCGTGCGTCTTCATTCCTGGTGTCTCAGTGTGCTGCGGACGCTGCTCTCAGGCACCCCTCGCTGCTCCCTACAGAAAGGGCTGCTCGCCTTAACTTCAGCCTGGTGCGAACCCTCTGACTGTAGTCACACTTCAGCCATCAGATCCTTCAGAGTGGACCTTGGGAATGTTTTTACAGAAAACATCAAGACATGGCTTATAAAAGCTAATTTTGCCAGAGGTAGTTTTTGAACAGAAAGAAACCATAAGTCATATCATTGGGCAAGAATTTTCAAATTAAAAAAATTAAACTGAAGACAAAACTGCTGCTTGAACCTCCTGTGAAAATTGATTGGCCTGGGCTCTTAAGTCGTGAAGAAGTGGGTGTACAAAGCTGAGATTTCTACAGCAATAAAGGAGACTCATGCTGGGCTAGAGGCCTGCCTTCTGCCCCTCTCCCGCACTGACTCTTTGGAGGGGGTCTGTGTGCGCTGCCCCCGACATGATACGGAAAGTGAAACCACATGTGCCGTGACCTTTAGGTTTTATGAACAGTGTTCATTTGATTTTCTACAGAAATTATATAAATTATTCTTTAGGGTTTAAAAAGAGCACTCAATGCAATATGTGAATAATCAGTGGGGTTGATTTTATTCTTTTTCTGTTGTTTCAGTCAGCCATTGTCTAGTTGCTCATAAGCATACCAAATTAAGTTTTGTAAAAGGAGACCCACAGCAATGGCTGTGCACCTGCGGACAGGAAGGACCACCCCCACCGTTTCTGTCACTACTGCTCTGAAGAACGGATTTCCTAGCGGCCCCTTCCCCAACCTTCACGGCTCAGCTCGGGGTTGAGCCCAGGGCCCTTCCTTACCAGCAGCTCTGCCTGAACACCTGAAAGCTCTCCACAACTGACTGGCTTCACTTTAGTTTTGGTCATGGTCTTTCCTCACCTGCTCTGGGTGCAAAGGCATGTTGGGAAAGGGATGTTGTTGAGAAAGAGAGGGGATGGGTTAGGGTTAGGGATGGGGGAGTTCAAGGAGAATAGATTAGATTAGACACCAAAGTCTAAGGTCTCAGCAGGATTAGTAAAAGAAAGGAGCCAGCTGAACCTGGAGAGAGAGAAAAGGTTGACCAGCTATCTGGAAAAATATTTAGCTTTTCTTTGTTTTGTTTTTGAGGATGGGGGATGAGGAAGCAAGGACAGGGAGATGGGAATGATGTTTAGCAAAGAGATAGTGGCTTACTATAGAAAACTTTTTTGGTTTCAGACAACCTATCTTACTCTACTTCTTTGTGAGCCTGGGGCAGGGGACTTGGAGGTGGCAGGCTTCAGGCTGGGATTGAGTGGCAGCCCCTCCCCTGGTCGCTTTGTCCATACCACCATTACCTTTGCACTGCTGTGGGGACCAGGCAGGACACTGAAAGTGGGTGGGACTTTCTTTTCAATTCATTGTTTGCCCTTCTGGGAATTAGGAGACAGACATCAAGTCCCAGAACGGTGTGTTTCTTCTGCATGGCATCATGAATTCCCTCTGCTGGAAACAACTGAGCAGAAACTGCCCAGAAACGGAGCAGTTTGAATCTGTCACTAGGTCCCCAGATACACTTGTCCCTGCACTAGGGACTGACTATAGCACAAGGTATATGTGCCAATGCTGTTTGTGAAGTGAATGCTCTTTCTAAATGACTAATGGAGTTGTTTGGGCTTTGAACCAATCCAAGAGCCAGCTGAGACTACTTAATAATCTGAAGGATAGAATAATGGTGTATCAATAAATGGAGGTTCCTCCTTATGATGTGTGCTAGATTGTGGAAGATGTAAAATATTCAACTTTCCCCCTTTTTTGACTTTGTATTTTACTGCATGTTTTCTTCATTTTTAATCAATAAAAAAATAAATTGTTCTTGGTGGTATATGGATCGTTTACTTTGGTGGCTATTGGAGAAGAGCTAGGGGGTGGGACATGTATTTGCTACAAATGTTTGCATGTGAACAGAGAAGTCAGTGCACAGAGAAATTATAAAATGAGTGCACTGGTCTTCAAGTCACCTAGAAGAGCTTTAAAGCACTGCACTGTACAGTTGGGGAAACCCAGAACCCCAAATGTAAAGCATAACGTGGGCAGGATGGGACAATGGAACTTTTTCTGGTTTGATCTTTTCTGAATCTTTGGTTCTGTTATGGTATTGAGCGGGGGGAGGAGGCCAGGTTCAAGCAGTTGGGAGCCTCTTTGGGAAAGGAAGAACAGAACTGAACCTGTTCTGCACAGCTTGGTATTGAAATGGCAGGGGTTTCATGAAGGAGTCTCAGCCACTTTTAAATTACTATTTATTTATGAGAGAAAGTAAGGAGAATGGGGCAAGAGTAAATTGGTCCTTTCCACTCACCATTCTTTCCAGCAGATCTTTGTCCCTGGGCTTGGTTCCTTAGCTTGCTTTCTTTTGGTCAGGTCTACCCTGTGGGTTTTGTGGGTGTGATGTGTGGGGGGTTCATGGGCACATGTGGGCGTGTGTGTGGCGCTCGGAGGTTGACATCAGGTGCCTTTCTCTTACTCCTTGGGGTTTGAATGTGAAATGCACCCTGTGGACTCATGTTTGAACACTTGGCCTCCAACCTGTGGAACTATTTGGGGAGGTTGTGAAACTTAGGAGGTAGAGCCTTGCTGGAGGAAGTGGGTCACTGTGGGCGGACATTGAGGTTTTACACTTGGACTTGCTTTCTGTTCTCTCCTCAGCTTTGTGTCTGGGATGCAGTGTGACCAATAGGCCTCCTGCTCCAGCTGCCATGGCTTCCTACTGTCATGGAATGTGTCCCCTGGAACTGTAAGGTAAAATAAATCCTTTCCTTCTTTAAAGTCGCTTCATATCTGGTATTTGATCCGCAGGAATGAGAAAGTAACTAATATACTCCTGTGTGTTGAGACAGAGTCACTCACTGAACCTGGAGCTTATCGGTTAGACGAGTTAGCCAGCAAGCCCTGGGGAGTCTCCTGTCTTTGCCTCCCCTGGGACTACAGGTGTGTGCCACCACTCCTGGCATCTTATCTGGCTTCTGCAGGTCCAAATTCAGCTCCTCATGCTTGTGCAGCGATCACTTTACCCATCACCCTTGCTATTTAATAGACTTGTATTTTTTATAATTTTTTAGTAGTAGTTCCACAACACAGTCGAATGTCTACACATGAACAGATTTCCCGCCATTAACCTCCCGTCCCAGCTTGTGCACTGATGTAGCTGATACCTTATGCACCATTGTCACCCAAAGTTGGTAGTTTATAGTAGAACTCATTCTTGGTTTTTATAGTGTATTATTTTGACAAATGTACCATGATATGTAATAGTCTCATGGCCCTAAAATTCCCCTTCTCTGCGTGTTCCTCCCTCCTCCCGTGGCTCTGGGAACCCCTGCTCTCATGACTGTGGTCATTTCCACACTGTCATGTCACATAGTCAGCCTCCCATGCTGTGTAGTCTTTTCACATGGGCTTGTTTCACTCAGTAACATGCTCCTAAATTTCCTTCAAATCTATTTGTAAGTGTATTTTTTCTAAATGTTTTTATATTTATTTGCAAGCAGAGGGAGCTAGAGAGAAGAGAGAGAGAGAGAGAAGAGAGAGAGAGAGAGAGAGAGATTGAGAATATGAATGGGCAAGCAGGACCTCCAGCCACTGCAAACAAACTCTAGATCAGCATGTACCACTTTGTGTGTCTGACTTTACATGGGTTCTAGGGAATTGAATCAGGGTCATTTGGCTTTGCAGGCAAGCACCTTAATCACTGAGCCATTTCTCTAGCCCTCCTTCAAATGTTTTTATAGATCCATTTTTTTAAGATTTTATTTTTATTTATTAGAGGCAGAGAGAGAGAGAGAGAGAGAGAGAATGGGCACGCCAGGGCCTCTAGCCACTGCAAACAAACTCCAGATGCATGTGCCACCATGTGCATGCATCTGGCTTACATGGGACCTGGAGAATCGAACCTGGGTCCTTAGGCTTTGCAGGCAAGTGCCTTAACTGGTAAGCCATCTCTCCAGCCCCATAGATTATTTCTTTTCAGTACTGAATTCCATAGTCTGTACGTGGTTTGTCCATTCACCTACTGACAGAGGTCTTGAGAACTTGTGAAGCTGGACAGTTAGGAATCAGCCTGCTGAACAGTGCACGCGCAGGTTGTGCGGAGATGGGTTCTCAACGCATTCGAACACGTCCCAAGGAGCATCGTTTCTGGGTCACGTGGAAGGGTGTATTGTTTTGTAAGAAACTGCCAGACTGTTGTCCAGGTTCCTGTACACTGTGCGTTCCTGTCAGCAAGGACAGCTGCTGTTCCATGTCGTGGCGGCTCTGGCATCATCAGGATTTGGGATGTGACTATCCTAATAGATGTGTAGTGTTTTTTCAGCTTAATCTGCAGCTTCCCAGGGTACATGTTGTCCAGCTTCTCTATATATGCTAACTTGTGTCTGCCTTGGTCAGGTGAGTTTATGGGTCTTTGATTTTTTTCTTTTTGGTTTTTCAAGGTAGGGTCTCGCTGTAGCCCAGGCTGACCTGGAATTCACTCTGTAGTCTCAGGGTGGCCTTGAGCTCATGGCAATCTTCCTACCTTTGCCTCCCCCGATCCCCCCAGTTTTGGGATTAAAGGCTTGTGCCACCACACCTGGCTTATTTTTCTATTTTGAAATAATCTCAGGCTTACAAAATAATTGCAAAGGTAATACAAGGAATTCACCTAGGTGATCCTCCCAGCTTCTCTGAATGGCAGTCTTGCACAGTTAACTAGATAAAGTTATCTGACCCAGATAGGGCAAATCTATACTCAATACAAAGTCTTCAGTTGCTCCAGTATTGCACCACCCCTGAATGCAGATTCCTCTTTGCTTAGTCAGCTCCAAGCTGCCACTCCTGCTTGGCCTGTCTTTGTTTTTTATGACTTAACACATTCGAGAAGTAATGGCTGCTTATTTTGCAGAATGTGTCTCAATTTGGGTTTGTGTGGTGTCTTATAATAAAATGCAGGTTGTGCATTTGGGGGGAAAAAACCTAGAGCTAAAACCTAGAGAAAACTGGGCTTTTCTCAGTGTTTCATCATGAGGACTAGGATGTAACTACGTCTCGGCTGGATACGTGAACTTGGACCAGAGTGTCTGCTGACACTCCTGTAATGTCACTACTTTTTCTTCTGTAGCAAATATTTTGCCTACATCAGCTGATGACTCTTGCCTAACAAATGCTACTGCAATAGAGAAATTGAGGTTCTGGGGTGCAAACTACCAAAGGATTGGCAATTCCAGATTCAAGAGAATTTTTTCAGATTTTCCAAAGTAGTGTGGAATGGTGAAGGCTGGGAGGTAAGAGGAGATAAAGTGGGGAGAAAAAAGGTGTATCACATGGGGCCCAAAAGCCCATGTAAGCCACGTGTAGCTCAAGAGTCCATGTGACCAGATAAGGAGTTGGGGGGAAAAGTTTGGAAAGAAAAAAAGTTCAAGGAGCTCCTGCCATGTGGGGAGCTGGAAGGGATAAAGAACCCATGTGGAGGGTAAGGGCTGGGGGTCTCCTGGCTGGTCTTGGGTCTGAGCCTGGGCAGAGGCAGCCCAAGCACAGCAGAGGGAAAAACTCACCCATAGCTGGAAGTTCCCAAGTGGTCAGAGAGACACTGCCCTCCTCGTGCAAAGGTGTTTATAACCTTGGGGTGGTGGGCTGTCTTTAGGGCTGGGGGCTGTCTCAGGAACAGATTAGCTCTGCCACCAAGTTCCTGGGGCTGAACTTGACCAACCACAACTTTCAAATCCTATGAAAGACCTCCCGCCCAGGAGGGATCCTGACTGGAAAAACAGTTCTTTGGAACTAGGCAAGAGATAAGAAATCAGATCATGTTGGATTTTTAGCAAGTGCAAACTGCCCTGCCCTTTTCACCTTCAGGGGTCCAGTCATCTACTCTGCCCACCTCACCAGGATGTTTGCCAAGTGGTCTTTTTTTTTTTTAACCTCTGTCAGTTCTATATTTATTCATTGAAATTCTATGGTGAGGGGCTGGAGAGATGGCCCAGGGGTTAAGGCACTTGCCTGCAAAGCCTAATGACCCGGGTTTGATTCCCCAGTACCCATGTAAGTCCATATACACAAAGTGGCACATGCATCTGGATTTCTTTTGCAGTGGCTCGAGGCCCTGGCATGCCTGTTCTGCCTGTCTCTTCTCTCTGTCTGCAAATAAAGAAAGAAAGGAAAGAAAGAAAGAAAGTTCTTAAAGAAATTCTTTGGTGGGGGGAGGGAGGGTATTACCATGGGATGTTTTTTATAATCATGGAATGTTAATAAAAATTGAGGAAACAAAAAGAAATTCTTTGGTGAGGAATTACCTTATCCTTCACTAATGCACTGGATGCAGCTGTTCATCTAGGAAACATGAGCTTGCAACAGAATGTGTTACCGTAATGTGAATGTGTTACCGTAATGTACTTGTGCCAGGCTGTTGGGGAAGAAATGATACATGGGCTGGTTGAATTTTACTAATCTCTCAGGTAGGAAGCTCAAAAGGCCATATATATACATACATACATACATACATACATATATATATATATGTGTGTGTGTGTGTGTGTGTATACACATATATATGTATAATTGATAGATGCGTCTATTTTAATCAGGTTTATATTCTTACTAAGTTTTAGGAGTTTTTTGTAGCTGGGTGTGGGTGGTGCACACCTGTAATCCCAGCACTTGGGGTGCTAAGGCAGGAGGGTTTGAGCTACATTGTGATGTCACCAAAAAAAGGAAAAGAAAAAGGAAAAATGTGGGGTTTTTTTTTTGCATATTTTTGCTAACATTATCAGGTATCAGAATTTTTCTCATGCTCTTAACTGTGTCTTTCATAGGGCACAAGTGTTTAATGAAGACCCACTTATCAATTATCTCATAATTATGGCTCTGATACTTTATCAAAAAAGCTATTTCCATGCCCAAGGTTATCAATTTTACTCCTATATTATCTTCTGTAATGTATAGTTTTATGTTTATTTTCTTATTATTGTTATTTATTATTATTACTTGGTTTTCCAAGGTAGGGTCTCACTCTAGTCCAGGCTGACCTGGAATTCACTATGTAGTCTCAGGGTGGCCTCAAACTCACAGGGATCCTCCTACCTCTGCCTCCCAAGTGCTGGGATTAAAGGCGTGCACCACCACGCCTCGCTAGTTTTGTGTTTTACATTTGTACTTTGATCCATTTTAAGATTCCATATTTTTCACTTTCTGTCTATAACACTGCTGCCCACATTGGTGGGTGGGGTCCTTTGCACCTCTTCAGCCCAGGGTGCCTCCTAATTTGTGACTTGTTTCTTTGCTGATAAGAACTCTGGCAAGGTTAATTTGACTATAGGTTTCTTTTAAGATGTTTGAGAACAACCCTTCCCTTCCCCCACACCTCCCACTTCCCTTCCCCCCACCCCTTATCCCCTCTTCCCTCCCCCCCACTCTCCCTTCTTCCCCACACACCCCCTTCCCTTCCCCCTCACCTCCCTCTTCCATCCACACCCCCCTCTTCCCTTCTTTCCACATCTCCTCTACCCTTCCCCCCACACCCCCTCTTCCCTTTCCCCCATCTCCCTTTTCCCTTCCCCTTCACCTCTCTCTTCCCTTCTTCCACACCTCCTTCTTCCCTTCCCCCCTTACCTCCCTCTTCCCTTTCCCCTTACCTCCCTCTTCCCTTCCGCCCACACCTCAGTCTTCCCTTCCTCATCACCTCCCTCTTCCCTTCCCGCACACTTCCCTCTTCCCTTTCCCCACACCTCCCTTTTCCCTTTCCCCATGTCCCCTCTCCCTTCCCCCTTACCTCCCGCTTCCCTTCCCCCTTCACCTCCCTCTTCCCTTGCCCCTTCACCTCCCTCTTCCCTTCCCCCTTCACCTCCCTCTTCCCTTCCCCCTTCACCTCCCTCTTCCCTTCCCCCTTCACCTCCCTCTTCCCTTCCCCCTTCACCTCCCTCTTCCCTTCCCCCTTCACCTCCCTCTTCCCTTCCCCCTTCACCTCCCTCTTCCCTTGCCCCTTCACCTCCCTCTTCCCTTCCCCCTTCACCTCCCTCTTCCCTTCCCCTTCACCTCCCTCTTCCCTTCCCCCTTCACCTCTCTCCTTGCCCTTCACCTCCCTCTTCCCTTGCCCCTTCACCTCCCTCTTCCCTTGCCCCTTCACCTCCCTTTCCTTCCCCCTTCACCTCCCTCTTCCCTTCCCCCTTCACCTCCCTTCCCTTCCCCCTTCACCTCCCTCTTCCCTTCCCCCTTCACCTCCTCTTTCCCTTCCCCCTTCAACCTCCCTCTTCCTTCCCCCTTCACCTCCCTCTTCCCTTCCCCCTTCACCTCCCTCTTCCCTTCCCCCTTCACCTCCCTCTTTCCCTTCCCCTTCACCTCCCTCTTCCCTTCCCCCTTCACCTCCCTCTTCCCTTCCCCTTTACCTCCCTCTTCCCTTCCCCCTTCACCTCCCCTTTCCCTTCCCCCTTCACCTCCCTCTTCCCTTCCCTTCACCTCCCTCTTCCCTTCCCCCTTCACCTCCCTCTTCCCCTTCCCCCTTCACCTCCCTCTTCCCTTCCCCCTTCACCTCCCTCTTCCCTTTCCCCTTCACCTCCCTCTTCCCTTTCCCCTTCACCTCCCTCTTCCCTTTCCCTTCACCTCCCTCTTCCCTTTCCCTTCACCTCCCTCTTCCCTTCCGCCCACACCCCCTTCCCTCCCCCCACCCCCTGTACAAGTACTCTTGGTGTTCTTCCTGACTCCCATGGAGTTAGCAGAGGATGTATTCATTCTACTTCAAAGTGGCCTGGAGGTTAGAAAACTCTTGGTACTACCCTTTTTGATGCTTACCTTCAATGAGAGCAGGTATGAGAAGACTCCAGACTCCATGGGGAAGTCCGAGAGTGACATGTGTTGGGCCCACCAAGTCAGTGAGACTAAAACAGAGAGGCCAGTTGAGAGCAGTTGATAATCTTTGGGGAGGGCTTCTTCAGACATCATGGGGGACTCTTTAGCAGTCATATGTAGGAATGAGGAGCTGGGGGGGGGTCAGGGTTTATTTTAATTAATTTATTTATTTGAGAGAGAAGGAAAGATGCAAGAAGGAGAGAGAGAATATGGGTGTGCTAGGTCTTCTAGCCACTGCAGACTCCAGACACCTTGTGCATTTGGCTGACGTGGGTGCTGGGAATCAAACTTTGGTCCTTAGGCTTTGAAGGCAAGCGCCTTACCCACTGTCATCTATTTGTTTTTAATTTAATTTTTGAGAGAATGGGGGGAAGGAGGAGAGACAATATAGAGGAGAAATTCCAAAGTATTAGTTAGCATTTTGGTATGGTAGAATTGAAGTGGGAATGGGGATAGCTAGTTTCTTTCTATCAAAGTTGGGAATCATTCCAGTTGTAAAATAGTTCAAGGAAAGCTGCCCCAGCTCTTTTTGTTGTTTTATTTTTTATTTTTTCCAAGTAGGGTCTCACTCTAGCACAGGCTGGCCTGGGAATTCACTCTGTAGTCTCAGGGTGGCCTCGAACTCACGGTGATCCTCCTACCTCTGCCTCCACGCCGGGCTTTTTTTTTTTTTTTCTGAGCTAGGGTCTTGCTCTGCGATTCAGCCTGCAGTGATCTTTCTGCCAGGATTACTGGCATGAACCATCTTCCCCAGTCTGTCAGTCTTGCAAATCATTGATTGTTTCTAAGAATCCTGAGAAACCATCCAAATCAAGCTTTCCCTTTGCACAAGCAGGGAGAGAGGAAAAGGCAGGGATTCTGGCTGCGGCAGTAGCTTAGCCCAAGCTTTCTACTTCACAGCTCCGAGCAGCTTTTCAGAGCCCGGCGAGGATGAGGAAGCCTGATGAGGGCGCTGGCGAGCGCGCTCGGATGCAATGTGCAGGGCTGCCCCCCACCGTCTGCCCTGCCAGCTTCACGAGTCCTAGCCTGGGCAGGTTGGCAGTGCAGGCCTCCTGCTGCAGGGCTGTCCTGTACCACCTTGTTGCCACGTGTGCTCCTCTGCCCATCTCTGAAGTGGTACAAAACGCAGAGGATAAAAGACTTCCCGATGAATACACAAGCAGAGGTGTGTGTCTGCATGTGCCCAGGGCCCGCTGAGCTCCTGTGCGCTGGCTGCCTGGGGACTTTGTCCTGGGCTATTGTTATCGCAGATTGCTCAGGGAGGCTGGGATACCCCGGGGCAAATTGTATTTGTTTTTATCCAGGAAATGTTTTCTTCCTTCACTAGAACTCAAAACGCAATATATGGCTTTTCTGTAATCCTGTAATTGCTCTGTGTTCTGGGATTATCTTTGGTGACACTGTTGAGAAACTCACACTTGTGCTTTTGTCGGAGTTGCCTCGTTGTCCTGAGAACCTGTCTTTCTATACGTATGTCACGCTTCAGTTGTGTGAAGACCTTCCCAAGAGACTTCACCTCTGCTAAGAAGGGAGGGGAGGGGAGTTGTGCCTTTGGTATGTCTGTTAGCCTGCATGTTGCCACTGAAATTGATGGTGCATTCCACCACATACCAGATAGAGCAGAAAAGTAAAATCATAGGTCATGGGCAAGAATGGGCTGTTGGCAGAATTCATACGCAGGCAGGTTCTTGCTGTACACCTGATGCTTCCCCTCCCTGCCACTTCCGACTGTGGGCCTGTCAGTGGAAGAGGTGTCTGTCCCTGGCTGCTACACTCTCAGAGTCATCATTCTCTGGTAGTGGGAGGCTATAGAGCTGGGGGTGAACTATTTAGGATGTCACAGTTGGGGTCAGTGGGGGTAGCTGCTGTGAAGTGTGTGATGTTTGTTGAGGTTCATTGCCCAAAAATGTTCTCCCGACGGTTCTGCTTATGCCGGCGTAGCTCACTGTGAATAAAATAGTCTCAGACACCACAAGTGGTGGTGGGCCGCTTCACTGTTCTAACCCTCGTCAGTCTACAGATACGAAGGAGAGGTGTGACAGGCAGAGCTGGGTAGGGCTGGCTTAAACATTAATGCAGCTGTCACTATTGCTTAGAGAGAAGTGCCCAGAGCCAAGCTTCAGAGCTGCTGGTGTCTCCAGGTGGCACAGCGGTGACCAGCAGACATGGCTCAGTTTGCCGAGGTTCTGGCGGAAATAGGCAGCTTTGGTCGTTTCCAGATACTGCTGATGGTCCTGATGGGCATTCCGAACTTCCTCTCAACCTTCTTCATTTTCAGCCAGGTCTTCATGGTCCTGGAGGAGACCCACCACTGCTCAGTGCCCTGGGTCAGGAACCACACTTGGAACCTGAGTGCCGCCGAGCAGCTGGCCCTGAGCGTGCCCAACGACACCTCAGGCAGACCCGAGTCCTGCCTCATGTTCCGGCCACCTCCCGACAGTGCCACCCTGGAGGACATCCTCAGCCACAGCTTCAATGAGACACAGCCTTGCCAGACGGGCTGGGAGTATCCTGAGTCCAGGCCCCCGTCCTTAGTGAATGAGGTAGGGATGGTCTATTACCATTCGTCTTCTTTGGGGGGAGTCTGATCTTTCCTCCCTCTGACTCTGTGTGTATCCTTGTGCCTGAATGGGGGTCCATCTGTATGCCTGCTTTCCCCCTTGGCAGTCATTGCGATGTCTTTCCTTGTCCTCTGCTGGTTGGGTCATCTACCACTCTGTCTGCACCAAGTGTCTCTCCATTTACATCTGTCTTGTGTGGCTCTCTAGGCTTGTCCTTCTTGTCTGTCTAGCTGGCTGCCTTAATTCCTGTCCTCTCCTCTTCCTACCTGCTGTTCCCTTGGCCCATTTCTCTTGATCTCTTTGGACGCTCTGCAGGTCTGCAGACCGACTGGGCTCTGGCACGCTGTCTCCTTCCTGCGCGCTTGTCCCCTGCCTTCCTGCTTGCTTCACTTGGCTTCTTTCTAGATCTCCTCCTGCCCGCTTACTCTGGCTGGCACTTGGTGTGATGCCAAACAGCATTCAAATATTACTGTGTGTATTTCCCTTTGGAACATGAATATTTTTCAGTGAGTTCACTGGGAGTCCTGCGGCGCCTGGGCACACGGTGCGGGAACTGTGGCGGCAGCGCCGACAGGCTCACGGGAGGCTGGGTGCTGAAAGGTTGGCCCCTGAAGCTGCGTGCACTCTTACATCTGCCTTTTTATGCCTCAGTTTGACCTGGTGTGTGACCGGAAATACCTGAAGGAGACCTCACAGTCAGTGAACATGGCTGGACTCCTTGTGGGGGCCCTTGTCTTTGGGCCCGTCTGTGACTGGTATGTGCCCCTGGCTAAGCTTGCCCTTAGGCTCCTGGTACAGGCTCGGCTTTCCCCTTGGGGACCTTTCCAGTGGCCTTCAGGACTCGACACTGGCCCCATCCTCAAATGGGACTCCCAGGCAAGGCCATGTCTCCTCCCTCTAGAGAGCCCAGGGCAGGCTTGCCCAGACCTCTCTTTCTTCTTGCTGGGGAGAACCCTCCTTGTCCAGGTCCGCCCTCTGTCTCCTCAGGATTGGCCGCAGAGCCTCCCTCCTGGTGCAGCTGCTTCTGTCGGGCATCGCAGGTCTAGCAACGGCCTTCGTGCCCAGCTTGGAGCTCTACATGGCCCTGCGCTTTGCTTCGGCTTTCGCTGTCTCTGGATACATGTTAACTTCCACAACCTTCAGTGAGTACTTGGCCTCTGGCACCTACAGACACAGGATAACACCCTGGGTCCTGAGCTCCTGACAGTCTACTGGGCCAGTTCCAGTCACCTGACCTAAGGAGTTCATGGCAGAGGTTCCTGGGCCGGGGCTGGTGCACCGTCCCTGAAAGGCTGACATCTGGGAGCAACAGAGAGTGAGTGGGGAGAGTCCCCCCCCCCCCGCCCCGGCCTCAGCCTCTGTTTCCACAGTTTCAGAATGGGTGGGGCCCTCTCGAAGGACTTGGGCCATAATCTTGGTCCACCTCAACTTTGCCCTTGGGCAGATGGTCCTAGCAGGACTGGCCTTCGGTGTCCGTAACTGGAGGTTCTTTCAGATGGCCGGCACCTCACCTGTCTTCCTGCTCTTCTTCTATTTCTGGTGAGGAACCTTGCTGCTTGAGGAACTAGGCTGCCCGGGTCTGTGTGAAGACTGCTGGGATGGGATGAGGGACTCTGGGGAGGGGCCTTGAGGGCTGGGTGGAGGGTTCCACGTACAGTGGAACATCTGCAAAGGACTCCGGACCCCAAGGTCCCTCCATCTGTGGCCAACAGGGTTTTGCCAGAGTCTCCACGGTGGCTCCTCTCCCAAGGGAGGGTAGAGGAGGCCAAAACACTGGTCCAAAAGGCGGCGTCCATGAACAGACGGCAGCTCTCTCCAGAGCTCCTGAGCCAGGTACTGCAGCAAGGCTTGTCCCACACCTGCCCCCGACCAAGACCTGCCCCAGTCAGCCCAGACCTGCTCCCGACCCACCCTCACACCTGCCGCCTGGCCCCTCACTTTACCCCTCCTTCCAGCTGGCCTCAGACAAGACAGGCCCCTCAGGGAATGCCTTGGATCTTTTCAGACACCCTCAACTCCGGAAGGTGACCCTGATTCTCATGGCTGTGTGGTGAGTCCCCAGGGCCTCACCCTCCCTGAGGGCAAACCAGAGGGCCACTACTGCCTTGGTATATATTTTGGGGCCATCAGTCTGTGACTGTATGCCTTGGATGGCCTCTCCCCAGCTGTGCCCTTGTTTCCTTGTGTGCCACTGACTAAGCCGGGCTCTTCTCTGGGTGTGACATGATCTTCACCCATCAGTGACAGGAGCCCTTTTTGCTTTGTAGGTTTGGGGACAGTATAGGGTACTATGGCTTTGGCTTCCAAGTGGGGGACTTTGGCCTGGATATCTACGTGACGCAGGTAATATTTGGAGCAGTTGAGGTGCCTGCCCGCCTTTCTAGCATCTTCCTGATGGAGAGACTGGGCCGCAAGTGGAGCCAGCTGGGGAGTCTGACTTTGGGGGGCGTCATGTGTATTGCCATCATCTTCGTTCCAGCAGGTACTAGGCTGTCTCCCCACTCTGTCCCCTTGTTAGGACTAAAGTCATGGCCCGGGTTCCCTCTTCAGGAGTAAGGACTTCCCCAGGGCCTGTTGGAGTGACGTGAGGTGTTTATATGGACGGGATGATGGGTGGTCTTTCTCCAGTGTGGCTGACCAGAATCCCGTCCCGCAGACCTTCCCGTGGTGGTCACCGTGCTGGCCGTGGTGGGGAAGTTTGCCATGTCGGCCTCTTTCGGCATCACCTATGTGTACACCGCTGAGCTCTTCCCCACCGTCATCAGGTAAGAGCTGCCGGGTGACACCTGCTTTTTTGTACCTGAGGCCTGAGATGTTCCGTTCCCGTGTCCCTGAACCCCCAGTGTCAGCCCCCAAGCTGTCCCTACGATGCAGAGGCTGACTATGGACCTCAGCTATGCCCTGGCCTTGTCGGAACAGGAAGCTGGGACGAGAGTAGGCAAGAAGGCCTGGCTGAGGAGAGAGCGCTGAGGAGTGGGGAGGGATCTGGGAGCTCAGAGGTGAGGTGATCTAGTGTGGCAGGGAGACTGGGGGGGGGGGGCTCCTGGAGGGCAGGAGCTGGCTGCGTTAGGAAGCAGGAGCCCAGGATCAGCTTCAGCCCACAGAGGCTGGAGATGCTGAGCCCTGGAGCTAAACCATGGCCGTGTCCCGAGCCCAGTGGCTCAGCTTGAGTTGCTTCCCCCAGGCAAACGGGCATGGGGCTGGTGAGCATCTTCGCCAGAATTGGGGGCATCATCACGCCTCTAGTGATCCTGCTGGGGCAGTACCACGCCGCCATCCCTATGGTCATCTTGGGCAGCGTCCCCATTGGGACAGGCCTGCTCTGTGCTCTCCTGCCAGAGACGCGGGGCCAGACCCTGAAGGACTCCGTCCAGGACCTGGAGCCGGGGCCACGGCCGCAGTAAGTAGCTGGCGCTCTCCCTCGGGCAGATGTGCCCTTCGTCTTGGCTCCATCTAATTGGCTTTGGGTCACATTCTCCATACTTGGAGTGGGAGGATGGTAAGGGACGGCCTTGGGACCACTGCATGGGCAGCCAGTGACCATCTCTGCTCCCTGCAGGTCCCCAAAGTCAGCATGTCCAGGAAAAGAAATGACGACCACACAAGGAACTCCCAGTGCAAGTGTGACCACTGGGAAAAGCTCATACCTCTGACAGTGGTCACTATGAGCGGCCGATCCCCAGCAGTGAGCTTCCCACACCGTCTCCTCACACTGGATACATGGGGTTCAAGGACAAGACTCGTCTGGCTGATGGATGTAGCACTTGGTGATCTGGCCCCAGCCCAGGTCCCCGCACTGCGGAACTCAATCCTGAGAACAATTGGGATAGGACTGAAACTCAATCCTGAAAACAAACAATTGGGATAGGACTTCTCTTCTATGGCGCTCTCCCGCCGACTGATGTGCCTTTTATCCTGGCTGCATGGTTGCTTAGTGGCCCTGTGAATCCACCCACCTCTGATTGGCTTTAGGTCACATTCCCCGTACTTTGAGTAGGAGGATGCCTTGGGACCGCTACCTGGGCAGCCAGTGTCTGCCTCTGCTCTCTGCAGGTCCCCAAACCCTGTCTTTCCTAAAAAAGAAATGGAGGCCACGGGAAGAGCTTCAGCCCATGTGTGGCCTCTGAGAACTTCATAGACTTCTAATTGTGGTGTCTTAAGAGCCAGCTTAGTCATAGCAGGGAGTTCTTTACACATGCCGTGGACGTGACTGGTGTCCATGGGTGTGCGGGGTATATAAGCGCTGTCCTTGGTGGTGTCCTGTGACTGCCCACTGTGGAACCTCGTCGCTGAAGCATGTGCGACAGGAACATCCTTCCTCATCTGCCCTGTCCCCACACTAAACCACTACTGGTGCTTTTATCTTAACTAGGTCCTGGGCCTTGCCTCTTTGATAGTCTTGGGATTACATAGGAAGGAGTGTATGCTAGAGTAAGAGGCCATATTGCAAGTCAAAATATGGGGAGGAGCCAGTAGTAACCTCCCACTAAGCCTCACTTCTGAGAGGACCCACCAGCTTTCACACTGCCAACCCTAGGGCCACATTCCCTAAACACAAACCCTTGTGGAACACAGCCGAGCTATATCTAGGCTTTGGTTCTCTCAGAAACTCGCTCCCTCACACTTGTGCCTCTTCTTGTGTGGGCCCTATAGGGTGGGTTGTGCTAGAGCCATGCACTGTGGCCCAGCATGGAGTGTCCTGCACCTCTCTTAAAGTCACAGACGCTTCTTACTGTTCTCTGCTTTGAAACCATGGTGTATCAGACAGCTTCAGGTTCGCTGAGATGAACTTCCAGACCAGGCAAAGTTATGGAGAAGGGGATGTATTGAAGCTTACAGATCCAGGGGAAGTTCCATAATGGCAGAAGAAACTGGCCTGCCTTCACAGGACCAAGCAGAGAGAGAGAAGTACAAGCCTAAAAGCCAAAAGCCACATACCACACTTCAGGAACTCCAGCTAGGCACACTTTGCATATCTTTAGATTGAAATCTGAAACCCACCACCACACCTTAAGATCCACACAATGGCACTGACTCCAGCCAGGTGGCTACAGATGCAAACTACAAACAACTGAATATATTGGGGGCCATCTATTCAAACCACCACACATGGCAAGCATTCTGTCTACCTTCCTATCAGGGACTGTTAATAGAGCCCCCAGCTCTACCCTCCTCTTGTGGACATTCAAACACCCTGGTACAGCGTGCCACCCAGGATGAAACTGCTGGAGTCCAAACAAGGACAAGAACCTAAAGAGAAGTGGGCAAGGGCCTCTTCAAGCCTGGAGCAGTGTCCTGTGGTGGAGATGTACTTCCTGTGGCAGTGACCGTCATTCCTGAGAAAAGACTAAATGACTCTCGATTGACACAGGGCTCACCTCACTCCTCTGCTTGGCTTTCTTTATCCTTGTGAGAGTGTGTGTGTGTGTGTGTGTGTGTGTGTGTGTGTATGTTTTGTGGTATTCAACCATGCTTTGAAAACACTCTACCATTGACCTATATCCCTAGCCCTACATTTATGGTCTTTGTAGATACTACTACTAATGCTTTTTTGGGACTGTGGCTGCTTGGAGAGAAGTATTTTATGTGTATGTGTACTACTTATTCATTGTCAACTTGACTAGATATGGAGTCACCATGGAAACACAGCTCTGGGTGTATGTAGCTATGAAGGTGCTTTCAGAAAAGTTTTACTGAGGAGCGAAGACCACTCTCAGTATGAATGGTTCCATCCCATACGTGGGGATCCTTGATTGAATAAAAAGATGAAAGTGAGCTGAGCACCAGAATTGTCTCTCTGCTTCCTGACTGTGGATGCACTGTGACCAGCTGCGTCACGTTCCTGCCACCATGACCTCCCGTGTCATGTTGGACTGTATCTTCAATTTGTAAGCCATAATAAACCTTCCTTCTTTAAGTTGCTTTTTATTGTTATTTTTAATTTTGTATGTGTCTGTGTATTAATGCGTATGAGGTACTTGGGTGCCACTACACATCTCCGTGTATGCACATTTGAGTGTCTAGTGTGTGTTCATGTGTGAGTGAAAGTACGTGTGTGCAGTCAGAGGACCACTTTTGGGTTAGGCCTTGCCTTTTCATTTGAGGCAAGGTTTCTGTCTGAAGTCTCACTCCACTGTTCATTGCTGCACTCCTCATGAGCTTTCTGGGAAATTCTTCCGTCTCTACTTCCTGTCTTATGATTAACATTCATGTGCTGGAGCTTTTGTACATGGGATCTGCAGATTCCAGCTTGAGTAGTAACCACTTTTTCCACTGAACCATCTTCCCAGCCTTTAAGTTGCTCTTGTAAGGATTTTATTAGAGCAATGAGAAAGAAAAACAACAAATGGTACAGAGGAGTTGGGGGCTTACTATAATAAACATGTTCATGGTGTTCTTAGACCTGGCGGGGGATTGGAAGACCAAAATGCTAAGAGAAATATGGACAGTAGAGGCCCTGCTCATGAGATTTCAGAAGTGTATAGAGACTTATTGGAAAGGGGGCTACAAGTCATTTGTATTACATTCTGGCAAATCTGCTTTTATTGTGCCCATGTCATGAGAACTTAGTAAGTCTGAGTTCAAAAGTAATGGACTAATCATCTCAGTGGAGAAAATGTCTAGAGATTCATTCAGACAGTGGCATGGGTACTACTAACTGCTAATTCAGACCTACAGTAAGAGAGAACACCGACGGTAAGAGAGAGACAGGAAAAATGTGAAGTTTGACAAATGTCAGCACGTTAAAAGTTGCTTCTTGTGGTGGTTTGATTCAGGTTTCCCCCATAACGTAGGTGTTCTGAATGCTAAGTTCCCAGCTGATGAAGATTTGGGCATTAATGTCTCCTAGAAGCAGTGTATCGTTGGGGGTGGTCTTAAGAGTGTTAAAGCCAGCTTCCTCTTGCCAGTGTTTGGCACACACTTCTGTTGTTCTCCACCTGATGTTGGCTAGGAGGTGATGTCCACCCTCTGCTAAAACCATTGTTTTCTCTTGCCATCATGAAGATTCCACTCAAGTCTCTGAGCCAAAATAAACCTTTTCATTTCCCACAAGTTGCTCTTGATTGGCTGTTTTCTGCGAGTAATGTGAACCTGACTATAACACTGGTGAAGAGGTTACAAATACAGTCTAATTGATAAGTAGCTCAGCATTGAGGAGAGCACCCATTGTAACAGACGAGCACCACTGAGGAGAGCGTCCTCCGTGACAGAGACCAGCGCCCTGAGGAGAGCGTCGTCCGTGACGGAGACCAGCGCCCCTGAGGAGAGCGTCGTCCGTGACAGAGACCAGCGCCCTGAGGAGAGCGTCCTCCGTGACGGAGACCAGCGCCCCTGAGGAGAGCATCATCCGTGACAGAGACCAGCACCCCTGAGGAGAGCGTCCTCCGTGACGGAGACCAGCACCGCTGAGGAGAGCGTCCTCCGTGACAGAGACCAGCACCCCTGAGGAGAGCATCATCCGTGACAGAGACCAGCGCCCCTGAGGAGAGCGTCGTCTGTCCGTGACAGAGACCAGCGCCCCTGAGGAGAGCGTCGTCTGTCCGTGACAGAGACCAGCACCCCTGAGGAGAGTGTCGTCCGTGACAGGAGAGCGTCCTCCGTGACAGAGACCAGCCCCCTGAGGAGAGCGTCGTCCGTGAGGGAGACCAGCGCCCCTGAGGAGAGTGTCGTCCGTGACAGGAGAGCGTCGTCCGTGACAGAGACCAGCACCGCTGAGGAGAGTGTCGTCCGTGACAGGAGAGCGCCGTCCGTGACAGAGACCAGCACCGCTGAGGAGAGCGTCGTCCGTGACAGAGGCCAGCGTCCTTGAGGAGAGCGTCCTCCATGACAGAGACCAGCGCCCTGAGGAGAGCGTCGTCCGTGACAGAGACCAGCGCCCCTGAGGAGAGCGTCGTCCGTGACAGAGACCAGCACCGCTGAGGAGAGTGTCGTCCGTGACAGAGACCAGCACCCCTGAGGAGAGTGTCGTCCGTGACAGGAGAGCGTCGTCCGTGACAGAGACCAGCACCGCTGAGGAGAGCGTCGTCCATGACAGAGGCCAGCGTCCTTGAGGAGAGCGTCCTCCATGACAGAGACCAGCGCCCTGAGGAGAGCGTCGTCCGTGACAGAGACCAGCGCCCCTGAGGAGAGCGTCGTCCGTGACAGAGACCAGCGCCCCTGAGGAGAGCGTCGTCCGTGACAGAGACCAGCGCCCCTGAGGAGAGCGTCCTCCGTGACAGAGACCAGCACCGCTGAGGAGAGCGTCCTCCATGACAGAGACCAGCACCCCTGAGGAGAGCATCATCCGTGACAGAGACCAGCGCCCCTGAGGAGAGCGTCGTCTGTCCGTGACAGAGACCAGCACCCCTGAGGAGAGTGTCGTCCGTGACAGGAGAGCATCCTCCGTGACAGAGACCAGCCCCCTGAGGAGAGCGTCGTCCGTGAGGGAGACCAGCGCCCCTGAGGAGAGTGTCGTCCGTGACAGGAGAGCGTCGTCCGTGACAGAGACCAGCACCGCTGAGGAGAGTGTCGTCCGTGACAGAGACCAGCACCCCTGAGGAGAGTGTCGTCCGTGACAGGAGAGCGTCGTCCGTGACAGAGACCAGCACCGCTGAGGAGAGCGTCGTCCGTGACAGAGGCCAGCGTCCTTGAGGAGAGCGTCCTCCATGACAGAGACCAGCGCCCTGAGGAGAGCGTCGTCCGTGACAGAGACCAGCGCCCCTGAGGAGAGCGTCGTCCGTGACAGAGACCAGCACCGCTGAGGAGAGTGTCGTCCGTGACGGAGACCAGCACCCCTGAGGAGAGCGTCGTCCGTGACGGAGACCAGCGCCCCTGAGGAGAGCGTCCTCCGTGACAGAGACCAGCGCCCCTGAGGAGAGCGTCCTCCGTGACAGAGACCAGCACCCCTGAGGAGAGCATCATCCGTGACGGAGACCAGCGCCCCTGAGGAGAGCGTTGTCCGTGACGGAGACCAGCGTCCCTGAGGAGAGCGTCGTCCCTGACAGAGACCAGCACCCCTGAGGAGAGCGTCGTCCGTGACGGAGACCAGCGCCCCTGAGGAGAGCGTCGTCTGTCCGTGACAGAGACCAGCACCCCTGAGGAGAGTGTCGTCCATGACAGGAGAGCGTCCTTCGTGACAGAGACCAGCACCCTTGAGGAGAGCGTCATCCGTGAGGGAGACCAGCGCCCCTGAGGAGAGTGTCGTCCGTGACAGGAGAGCGTCGTCCTTGACAGAGACCAGCACCGCTGAGGAGACTGTCGTCCCTGACAGAGACCAGCACCCCTGAGGAGAGTGTCGTCCGTGACAGGAGAGCGTCGTCCGTGACAGGAGAGCGTCGTCCGTGACAGAGACCAGCACCGCTGAGGAGAGCGTCCTCCGTGACGGAGACCAGCGCCCCTGAGGAGAGCGTCCTCCGTGACGGACACCAGCGCCCCTGAGGAGAGCGTCGTCCGTGACAGAGACCAGCACCCCTGAGGAGAGCGTCGTCCGTGACGGAGACCAGCGCCCCTGAGGAGAGCGTCGTCCGTGACAGAGACCAGCACCCCTGAGGAGAGCGTCGTCCGTGACGGAGACCAGCGCCCTGAGGAGAGCGTCCTCCGTGACGGAGACCAGCGCCCCTGAGGAGAGCGTCGTCCGTGACAGAGACCAGCGCCCTGAGGACAGCGTCGTCCGTGACGGAGACCAGCGCCCCTGAGGAGAGCGTCCTCCGTGACAGAGACCAGCGCCCCTGAGGAGAGCGTCCTCCGTGACGGAGACCAGCGTCCCTGAGGAGAGCGTCGTCCGTGACAGAGACCAGCGCCCCTGAGGAGAGCGTCGTCCGTGACAGAGACCAGCGTCCCTGAGGAGAGCGTCGTCCGTGACAGAGACCAGCGCCCCTGAGGAGAGCGTCGTCCGTGACGGAGACCAGCGTCCCTGAGGAGAGCGTCCTCCGTGACGGAGACCAGCGTCCCTGAGGAGAGCGTCGTCCGTGAGGGAGACCAGCGTCCCTGAGGAGAGCGTCGTCCGTGACGGAGACCAGCACCCCTGAGGAGAGCGTCGTCCGTGACAGAGACCAGCACCCCTGAGGAGAGCGTCGTCCGTGACGGAGACCAGCGCCCCTGAGGAGAGCGTCGTCCGTGACAGAGACCAGCACCCCTGAGAAGAGCGTCCTCCGTGACAGAGACCAGCGCCCCTGAGGAGAGCGTCGTCCATGACAGAGACCAGCGCCCCTGAGGAGAGCGTCCTCCGTGACGGACACCAGCGCCCTGAGGAGAGCGTCCTCCGTGACGGAGACCAGCGCCCCTGAGGAGAGCGTCCTCCGTGACGGAGACCAGCGCCGCTGAGGAGAGCGTCCTCCGTGACGGAGACCAGCGCCCTGAGGACAGCGTCGTCCGTGACGGAGACCAGCGCCCCTGAGGAGAGCGTCGTCCGTGACAGGAGAGCGTCCTCCGTGACGGACACCAGCGCCCCTGAGGAGAGCGTCGTCCGTGACAGAGACCAGCGTCCCTGAGGAGAGCGTCGTCCGTGACAGAGACCAGCACCCCTGAGGAGAGCGTCCTCCGTGACGGAGACCAGCGCCGCTGAGGAGAGCGTCCTCCGTGACGGAGACCAGCGCCCCTGAGGAGAGCGTCCTCCGTGACGGAGACCAGCGCCGCTGAGGAGAGCGTCCTCCGTGACGGAGACCAGCGCCCCTGAGGAGAGCGTCCTCCGTGACGGAGACCAGCGCCGCTGAGGAGAGCGTCCTCCGTGACGGAGACCAGCGCCCCTGAGGAGAGCGTCCTCCGTGACGGAGACCAGCGCCCTGAGGACAGCGTCGTCCGTGACAGAGACCAGCGCCCCTGAGGAGAGCGTCCTCCGTGACAGAGACCAGCGCCCTGAGGACAGCGTCGTCCGTGACGGAGACCAGCGCCCCTGAGGAGAGCGTCGTCCGTGACGGAGACCAGCGCCCCTGAGGAGAGCGTCCTCCGTGACGGAGACCAGCGCCCCTGAGGAGAGCGTCCTCCGTGACGGAGACCAGCGCCCCTGAGGAGAGCGTCGTCCGTTACAGAGATGAGCACCCCTTTTTCTCCTAAACTGTCTGGTTTGGAGGTTCATCCCAGCAGTGTGGAGCTGATTACAACGCATGGGTACTGGGGAACTGAATGTGAAATGTCAGGCTTTGGAAGCAAGTGCCTTTAACTGCTGACCACCTCTATCCAACCCCTGAAATTACTTCCTGACCATTACAGCCCTTCACTTACAAAATTTAATCTTGGGAAACCCCATCTCTCTAACGCCAGATCACATAGATCATTCCTCAACTCTGCTGCTAGGGTCTGGTCAGCGCTCCACTTTAGTTCCTGCCATCCTTTGGGAAAACCTCTTTGCACCTCTATAACCTCTAGTATCTAGCATGTGAGATAATCTCTAATCAGAGTCTCTCTGTTAGCATGGCATCTGTATTAGTCATTTCTGCATAGCTTTGATCAAAATGCAGAAAACAAAGGAGGAAGAATATATTTCGCTCATAATTTTAGAGGTGCCATCACTGCTGAGCCCTCGGCATGCAGTTGAGCAGACCCTTGTGGTCGTCAAAGCAGAACACTTATGGCGTATGTTTTCTTGAGGTAAACTGCAGCCAGTCCAGCAGAGCGTGACCTCCAGCCCATAGGCCTCATGCGGACTGACTTGACACACTGCCCATGCCTTTCCTTAGCAGATGCTCATCTCAGGAGTCTTAACTTCCTGAGCTCTCTCTCTCACAAATGACTTCACACACAATCACACTCGGCATGTAACCGAAATGGGGTTTGCTGTGGGGGTTCAAACACAGACTCCAAACTCAAGCTCACGTCTGCTTTACCAAAGAATTTAAATAAAGCAAGACTGAGAAGGATAATTTCATAAAGTGCAGAAACCAAAGGGTGAGGAGTCTATCCACATGGTCTGAGGGCCCACGTAAATACCCACGGGCCTAAAAAAAAAAAAAAAAAAAAAAAAAACGCAAAAGAATATTAAAGGGAGGCTTTTTAAACTGGATGTGGTGACACATGCCTTTAATCCCAGCACTCAGGAGGCAGAGGTAAGAGGATCACTGTGAATTCGAGGCCACCCTGAGACTACATAGTGAATTCCAGGTCAGCCTAGGCCAGAGTGAGTCCCTACCTTGAAAAACCAAATTAATGATAATAATAAATAAAAATTTAAAAATAAAAAGAGAGGCTTTTTAAGGCTTTTGTACAAACACACTATAAGCAGAGCCAGAGCCTACCCATAGAATGGGAGAAAGTCTTCACCAGCTATGACATTGACAGAGGCATAATATCTAGAATCCACAAAACTAAACAGTAAAAAAATCAAACAATCCTGGCTGGAGTTATAGCTTTGCAGTTAAGGCGTTTGCCTGCAAAGCCAAAGGACCCAGGTTTGATTCCCCAGGACCCATGTCAGCCAGATGCACAAGGGGACACATGCGACTGGAGTTCATCTGCAGTGGCTGGAGGCCCTGGCGTGCCCATTCTTTCTCTCTGTCAAATAAAAAAAATATATTAAAAAAAATCAATCCACTCAAAAACTGGGCCAGAGAACTGAATAGGGAATTTTCAAAGGAAGAAATACCTAAGAAAATATTCAACATTCTATCAGGGAAGTGGAACTTAAAACAACTATGAAAGCCAGTTGTGGTGGTGCATGCCTTTTTAATCCCAGCCCTTGGGAGGCAGAGGTAGGAGGATCGCCATGAGTTTGAGGCCATCCTGAGACTACACAGTGAATTCCAGGTCAGCCTGAGCTAGAGTGAGACCCTACCTCAGAAAAAACAACAACAAACAAACAAAATCTATGAGGGCTGGGGAAATGGCTTAGCATTTAAGGCGTTTGCCTGTGAAGCCTAAGGACCACAGTTTGATTCCCCAGGACCCACATAAGCCAGGTAAGGTGGCGCACGCGTCTGGAGTTGTTTGCAGTGGTTGGAGGCCCTGGCATGTCCATTTTCTCTCTCTCCTTTCTCTGTCAAGTAAATAAATAAATAATATATTTATTAAAAAAATAGATTCCACCCTACTCCAGAAAGGATGGCAGTCATTAAAAAAATAATAAATATTGGAGCTGGAGAGATGGCTTAGCAGTTAAGGCTGTTGCCCGCAAAGCCAAAGGATCCAGGTTCGATTCCCCAAGACCCATGTAAGCCAGATGCACAAGGGGGCACACGTGTCTGGAGTTCGTTTGCAGTGGTTGGAGGCCCTGGTGCTCCCATTCTCTCTCTCTCCTTCTTTCTCTGTCAAATAAATAAATAAATAAATGATAATAAAATATTAAAAAGTAGTTCTCCAAGAGACTAAGGGCCTGGGAGGAGCCCTATGTGGCTCCCTCGGCCTTGGTGTCATCGACTAGGATGTGCCAGGGCTATGCTGACCAAGTGGTCTTCCTTTTTTGTGGGAAGACTAATTTTCCTCTGTTGTGACTCTCTTGTTGTAGATTGTACTGTACACTGACCCGTCTCTGTGTCCTTCCTGATCAGGAAGACAGATAACTCACCAGAGGGCCAGTATAAAACGGCATTACTAGTGTCCCATCATCTCCTGCGAACTGGAAGCACTGGCCAAAATATTGCCTCCCCCTTTTTTGTTTAGCTCTGGTGGCTCCAATTAGCTTTGGCTTCTATGTGGGTTTTTAAACATTCAGAAAGGAAGTTATACCAGTGTCAGGTGTAAGAACTTACCTTGTGTTTGAGTCGGCTGACATCTGAAAAGCAGCCCAAGGGCTTCTATGGGTCCACAGGTGTGGGAGCTAGTTTCAGTCGTGGATTCCTGTGTAGTGAGTGTGCCACCTTTTGGCCCTGGAGTTATGAATCCTGGAATTTATGCCTGTCACTTTGATAGCCATTGGGGTAGACAGAACAACTGGGTAAGGGCGCTCCCAGATAGGTTCTAGTGATGCACACTCCTTAAATGTCTTTATTAAAACTAAGTTGGCTAGGCATGGTGGTGCACGCATTTAATCCCAGCACTCGGGAGGTAGAGGTAGGAGGATTGCCATGAGTTCGAGGCCACCCTGAGACTACAGCATGAATTCCCGGTCATCCTGGACTAGAGTGTGACTCTACCTTGGAAAAAAAAAATGCAAAAAAAAACCCTAAGTCTCCTGGGCATAATGAGTGTGCCCTGGCATCGTCCCTCCAAGGACCTGATTGTTTTAATTCAGAGAGGACCTGTTAGAACTTAGCTAAATCTGTAATACTTGGGTAGTGTCAGGGTCATGTAGCAGGTCTCTGGAAAGAAAAGGCCTGCCACATAATGCCTCAAAGAGAGTAAATCCCAGTTATCCTTGAGTGCTCCTTCACTACACTAAGGCTAGTGGCAATAGTTCGGCCCAGGAGCTCTGGGCTTCTTGCATCAGATTGGTTAGATGTCTTTTAGGTAGGCCATTAATCTTTTCTACCTTTCCAGAGGACTGTGGATGCGAGGCACAGTGGAGATTAAATTGTATCCCCAAGGCTTGGTTGACCTTACGAGTGACTTCTGCTTTAAGGCTGGCCCATTGTCACTCTGTATGCCCTTGGATATTTCAAGTCTTGGGGTGATTTCACCTAAAAGGGTCTTTACTACTTCTAGAGCCTTTTCAGTCTGGCAGGGGAAGGCCTCGACCCACCCAGTACAATATCTACCCGTAGCAGTAGCAAGTGGGTTTTAGGACCGCCTGGCATGTAGGTGAAGTCTATTTGCCAGTCTTCCCCTGAGTATTTCCCTTGTCTCTGGTTCCCAGGTTGTTGTGATGGTTAGTCTTTTGACAAACTTCACACTCTGGAACTATCTGAGCCATTGTAGTGGTTATCCCCTTGGCCATGAACATTCTCTTTGTTAGTTGGATTGAGTTTTTCTCTCCCTAAGTGATTCGTGTGATGGAGAGACTTCAAGATTTTCCATTGTAAGGACTGAGGTAGCCATAAACGGTCATCAGAGGCACCCACCCACGGTGATTTCAACTGCAGCTGTCCTCCTGTGCCTCAGTGGCTTCCATTGAGGTGTGCTGTGGCCTTTCGGGTGGGAGGAGGGAATCGTCCCACAGAGGGGAGACATCCTTCTGTCTTCAGAGCGGCAGAGTGTGCCAAGTGGTCGCCTAAGATCACTGGGTCACCTCCCTTCTGATGTCCAAGGCAGTGTAAGACTGCTACCTCGAGGGGCAGTAGGACTGCCTCTAGAAGGTTCAGAATTTCCTTACAGTGTTTAATGGAGTTTCTGACGTTAACAGACCTCTCTCCTTCCAAATAGCTGCATGGGCATTGTTGCAGTCAGGTTCGCATTGTTGGCAGAAAACACCTGACCAAGAGCAGCTTGTGGAAAATGATGGCATGAGCAGAAGATGGACATCATCTCCTGGCCAATATCAGATGGACAACAGCAATAGGAGAGTGTGCCAAACACTGGCAAGAGGGAGCTGGTTATGACACTCATAAGCCCTCCCCCAACAGTACACTGCCTCCAGGAGGCTTTAATTCCCAAATCTCCCATCAGCTGGGAACCTGGCATTCAAAACACCTAAGTTATGGAGGACACCTGAACAAAACTGATAACCATCCATAATATAAAATGCAATGCATTCAGTCCATCTTTAAAAGTCCCCACAGTTTTTATCAATCCCAGTGATGTTCAAACATCCTCACAGCTCAAGGTCTTACAACTGAGCCATGACACCAAAAAACAAAACAAAACAAAACAAAACATAATGGCACAGAATAAATATTCACACTGCAAAAGATGGCATTGGGCATAGCAAAGAAATATTCAACCAATACAAGATTTAAACAGGGCAAACATCAAACTCTGTAGCTCTAAGTCCAACAACTCTAGTTCATTGACAAGTCTCCAAGTCTGATAATTCTAACTAGTGACAAATCTCTGGAGTTTCAGTTCCTCCTCCTCAGCTAGGCTACTCACAGCCCTGGAAAACTTTATCCAGTGCCAGCAGCTCTCCTTGGCAGCCATCTCAGAGTCGTCATCTCCATTGAGTGTCCAGTGCAACCAGTGGTTCTTTCTCAAAGCTCCATTGGGTCTCCACGCAGGTAATCCAACAAGCCTGCTTCACATTGCCCATGGCCATTTCCAAAATATAAATCCATTGGAATGGCCTAAGTGAGGTCAGGGGAAGAGATTGAGTAAAGGTAGGGTGGGGTGGGGCTCATCAAAATCTAGGAGGATGTGAATAAATCATATGGAAACCTACTTTTTGGACAGTGGTGCATCCGGAAGCCATAGATGGCCACTAGAAAATTTTCAGTGTGATTTGTTGGTCAGCAAGGTCCCTGATGCCCCCAAAACATTACAGGCTATTGCTGGGGCTCTTGGTTTCCCACCAGGAATAGATATTGCTGAAGACTTCACATATGTGGGTTGTAAGGTCACTGAGAAATCTTGCTGGAGCTGAGCTGAAAACCTCCTTCCTGTAGACCAGCTGACAGAAAGGTGGAAAAAGCTACACTGCATGCAGCTCCATGGAAGAGAGAAGTCATCAGTGGATATAAAAAGCTGTGGGCTCTGCAAGTCTTAAGTTGGGTCAGTGAGGCAAAATGAGTCAATGGGTACAATAGTGGCACGTCTGTTATGGAGAAACCAACTGCTGTCTAAGTGGACTGGAGGCCTACTCCATGGGAAGGAATACATGCCTGATAATGAAAACTTATGACAGGGGAAGTCAGGAGCCCTAGGGGTATAACACTTGCTGGTGTCTGACTAAATGTATATACTATGCTCACTAAATGCTACTCTCACTTTTGGTTAGAGAAGCTTCTCTTTTCAGATGGTGGTGACCTCTGGGATCTCAAAAGGCAACATATTGCTGAGAAGTGACAGAGGAGTGCTCAGCACTGAAACATCTCTATTATACCTTCCAAGGCTCAGGCTTCATTGCAGAAGAGGTGATGGGAAGAATGTAAGGCCAAAGGAAGCATAGGACTCCTTACAACATGCTCTTCCAGACACAAAATGGCCTGGATATCCATGACCTTACAGTACCTGGCACTACCTAAACATGACCATCATAATAGGAGGAAAAGAGGGTGACATCAAAATAAAAGAGAGACTGGTTGAGAGGGGGAAGGGATATGGAGAATGGAGTTGTGAAGGGGAAAATGGGGGGCAGGGAATTATCATGGTTTATTATCTATAATTATGGAAGTTGTCAATAATAAAAAAATTTAAAAATAGATATCCACCTTGGCAAATTCAATGAGCCTCTCTTTTCTGCATTTGTTATACTTCATAGTACCATAGGCTGCTAGTTTGCCAATCCAGGGAGGAATAAAGCTGACTGAAGAGCAGAATAATCCTTCAGCACTCACACTCCTTCAAAAGACTATATTCTTCCTGTTGTCCCAATGCACGTGAATTGGCCCCATGTCAATGGTTATAATCTTGCAAACAATTGCAGCTGAATGGGCAGAAGTTTTGGGCCAAAGGTTTCATTTTTTATGTGCCATATCTCCCTGCTTACACCAGTCCATTTCTACGAAATGCAATGCTGCACAAGTTCTCAGGACACAGGCATAACAAACAGCAAGCCTCTCCCACAAGCTGTTCTAACCCAGTCCAGGCAAAGTTCTTTCTCACCCTCATAAGCCAAATCACACAGTCCATAGTTCTTACTACATTCAGGTCTTTCAACTCTGACCAGAATGTTCCATAAAACTGTACTTACAGCACTGCAAGGCATCTCTTAGTGCAAGATTTCAAATACTTCCGCATTGCTCTCAAAAACAAGCTCCAAGATTTAATCCCAGCACTCAGGAGGCAGAGGTATGAGGATTGCCATGAGTTCAAGGCCACCCTGAGATTACATAGTGAATTCCAGGTCAGCCTGAGCTAGAGTGAGACCCTACCTCGAAAAAAAAAAAAAAAAAAAAAAAACAGAGAAAAGGCCAAAAGCGACACAGGTTTCTATCAGTAATGATCCCACTTCTCGGTACCAATTTTACAGTTGCAGTTAGGTTCACATTGCTGGCAGAAAACACCTGACCAAGAGCAGCTTGTGGGAAAAAGGGTTTATTTTGACTTACAGACTCTAGGGGAAGCTCCATGATAGGCAGGGGAAAATTATGGCATGAGCAGAGAGTGGACATCACCTCCTGGCCAACATCAGATGGACAACAGCAGCAGCAGGAGAGTGTGCCAAACACTGGCAAGAGGAAGCTGGCTATAATACCCATAAGCCGGCCCTCAACAATTCACTGTCCCCAGGAGGCTTTAATTGCCAAATTGCCATCTGCATATCCTGCCCTTCTAGTTTCACTCTGGGTTAAAGAATTCCCATCGGTAAATATTTGGAGATTAAGATTAGTTAAGGGCTGTTCCTTAAGGCCTGTCTGGCAGCACAAGTTTCTAATAAGACCTCTTGACATAAGTATTCACTCTCCTCCCCCCCTTTTTTTTTCAAGCTCTTTTTCATCTGGCAGGTAAGTAGCAAGGTTGAGAGGAGCAAACCCTTAAGGGTTATTTTGAGCCCCTTCATCTTAAGAGCTTGATATTTTGATATTTTTACCATTTAACTATCAACTACATGTGCCCCTTTGAGTTAAGAATGCTGCCTATGTCACAGGGTGTGTGTACAGCGAGGGGCCTTCCCAAGGTCAGCTCGTGTGCCTCAGGGGATTAGTCCTACAGCTGTGACTGCCCTCAGGCACCTGAATTCCCGGTCATCCTGGACTAGAGTGTGACTCTACCTTGGAAAAAAAAAATGCAAAAAAAAAACCCTAAGTCTCCTGGGCATAATGAGTGTGCCCTGGCATCGTCCCTCCAAGGACCTGATTGTTTTAATTCAGAGAGGACCTGTTAGAACTTAGCTAAATCTGTAATACTTGGGTAGTGTCAGGGTCATGTAGCAGGTCTCTGGAAAGAAAAGGCCTGCCACATAATGCCTCAAAGAGAGTAAATCCCAGTTATCCTTGAGTGCTCCTTCACTACACTAAGGCTAGTGGCAATAGTTCGGCCCAGGAGCTCTGGGCTTCTTGCATCAGATTGGTTAGATGTCTTTTAGGTAGGCCATTAATCTTTTCTACCTTTCCAGAGGACTGTGGATGCGAGGCACAGTGGAGATTAAATTGTATCCCCAAGGCTTGGTTGACCTTACGAGTGACTTCTGCTTTAAGGCTGGCCCATTGTCACTCTGTATGCCCTTGGATATTTCAAGTCTTGGGGTGATTTCACCTAAAAGGGTCTTTACTACTTCTAGAGCCTTTTCAGTCTGGCAGGGGAAGGCCTCGACCCACCCAGTACAATATCTACCCGTAGCAGTAGCAAGTGGGTTTTAGGACCGCCTGGCATGTAGGTGAAGTCTATTTGCCAGTCTTCCCCTGAGTATTTCCCTTGTCTCTGGTTCCCAGGTTGTTGTGATGGTTAGTCTTTTGACAAACTTCACACTCTGGAACTATCTGAGCCATTGTAGTGGTTATCCCCTTGGCCATGAACATTCTCTTTGTTAGTTGGATTGAGTTTTTCTCTCCCTAAGTGATTCGTGTGATGGAGAGACTTCAAGATTTTCCATTGTAAGGACTGAGGTAGCCATAAACGGTCATCAGAGGCACCCACCCACGGTGATTTCAACTGCAGCTGTCCTCCTGTGCCTCAGTGGCTTCCATTGAGGTGTGCTGTGGCCTTTCGGGTGGGAGGAGGGAATCGTCCCACAGAGGGGAGACATCCTTCTGTCTTCAGAGCGGCAGAGTGTGCCAAGTGGTCGCCTAAGATCACTGGGTCACCTCCCTTCTGATGTCCAAGGCAGTGTAAGACTGCTACCTCGAGGGGCAGTAGGACTGCCTCTAGAAGGTTCAGAATTTCCTTACAGTGTTTAATGGAGTTTCTGACGTTAACAGACCTCTCTCCTTCCAAATAGCTGCATGGGCATTGTTGCAGTCAGGTTCGCATTGTTGGCAGAAAACACCTGACCAAGAGCAGCTTGTGGAAAATGATGGCATGAGCAGAAGATGGACATCATCTCCTGGCCAATATCAGATGGACAACAGCAATAGGAGAGTGTGCCAAACACTGGCAAGAGGGAGCTGGTTATGACACTCATAAGCCCTCCCCCAACAGTACACTGCCTCCAGGAGGCTTTAATTCCCAAATCTCCCATCAGCTGGGAACCTGGCATTCAAAACACCTAAGTTATGGAGGACACCTGAACAAAACTGATAACCATCCATAATATAAAATGCAATGCATTCAGTCCATCTTTAAAAGTCCCCACAGTTTTTATCAATCCCAGTGATGTTCAAACATCCTCACAGCTCAAGGTCTTACAACTGAGCCATGACACCAAAAAACAAAACAAAACAAAACAAAACATAATGGCACAGAATAAATATTCACACTGCAAAAGATGGCATTGGGCATAGCAAAGAAATATTCAACCAATACAAGATTTAAACAGGGCAAACATCAAACTCTGTAGCTCTAAGTCCAACAACTCTAGTTCATTGACAAGTCTCCAAGTCTGATAATTCTAACTAGTGACAAATCTCTGGAGTTTCAGTTCCTCCTCCTCAGCTAGGCTACTCACAGCCCTGGAAAACTTTATCCAGTGCCAGCAGCTCTCCTTGGCAGCCATCTCAGAGTCGTCATCTCCATTGAGTGTCCAGTGCAACCAGTGGTTCTTTCTCAAAGCTCCATTGGGTCTCCACGCAGGTAATCCAACAAGCCTGCTTCACATTGCCCATGGCCATTTCCAAAATATAAATCCATTGGAATGGCCTAAGTGAGGTCAGGGGAAGAGATTGAGTAAAGGTAGGGTGGGGTGGGGCTCATCAAAATCTAGGAGGATGTGAATAAATCATATGGAAACCTACTTTTTGGACAGTGGTGCATCCGGAAGCCATAGATGGCCACTAGAAAATTTTCAGTGTGATTTGTTGGTCAGCAAGGTCCCTGATGCCCCCAAAACATTACAGGCTATTGCTGGGGCTCTTGGTTTCCCACCAGGAATAGATATTGCTGAAGACTTCACATATGTGGGTTGTAAGGTCACTGAGAAATCTTGCTGGAGCTGAGCTGAAAACCTCCTTCCTGTAGACCAGCTGACAGAAAGGTGGAAAAAGCTACACTGCATGCAGCTCCATGGAAGAGAGAAGTCATCAGTGGATATAAAAAGCTGTGGGCTCTGCAAGTCTTAAGTTGGGTCAGTGAGGCAAAATGAGTCAATGGGTACAATAGTGGCACGTCTGTTATGGAGAAACCAACTGCTGTCTAAGTGGACTGGAGGCCTACTCCATGGGAAGGAATACATGCCTGATAATGAAAACTTATGACAGGGGAAGTCAGGAGCCCTAGGGGTATAACACTTGCTGGTGTCTGACTAAATGTATATACTATGCTCACTAAATGCTACTCTCACTTTTGGTTAGAGAAGCTTCTCTTTTCAGATGGTGGTGACCTCTGGGATCTCAAAAGGCAACATATTGCTGAGAAGTGACAGAGGAGTGCTCAGCACTGAAACATCTCTATTATACCTTCCAAGGCTCAGGCTTCATTGCAGAAGAGGTGATGGGAAGAATGTAAGGCCAAAGGAAGCATAGGACTCCTTACAACATGCTCTTCCAGACACAAAATGGCCTGGATATCCATGACCTTACAGTACCTGGCACTACCTAAACATGACCATCATAATAGGAGGAAAAGAGGGTGACATCAAAATAAAAGAGAGACTGGTTGAGAGGGGGAAGGGATATGGAGAATGGAGTTGTGAAGGGGAAAATGGGGGGCAGGGAATTATCATGGTTTATTATCTATAATTATGGAAGTTGTCAATAATAAAAAAATTTAAAAATAGATATCCACCTTGGCAAATTCAATGAGCCTCTCTTTTCTGCATTTGTTATACTTCATAGTACCATAGGCTGCTAGTTTGCCAATCCAGGGAGGAATAAAGCTGACTGAAGAGCAGAATAATCCTTCAGCACTCACACTCCTTCAAAAGACTATATTCTTCCTGTTGTCCCAATGCACGTGAATTGGCCCCATGTCAATGGTTATAATCTTGCAAACAATTGCAGCTGAATGGGCAGAAGTTTTGGGCCAAAGGTTTCATTTTTTATGTGCCATATCTCCCTGCTTACACCAGTCCATTTCTACGAAATGCAATGCTGCACAAGTTCTCAGGACACAGGCATAACAAACAGCAAGCCTCTCCCACAAGCTGTTCTAACCCAGTCCAGGCAAAGTTCTTTCTCACCCTCATAAGCCAAATCACACAGTCCATAGTTCTTACTACATTCAGGTCTTTCAACTCTGACCAGAATGTTCCATAAAACTGTACTTACAGCACTGCAAGGCATCTCTTAGTGCAAGATTTCAAATACTTCCGCATTGCTCTCAAAAACAAGCTCCAAGATTTAATCCCAGCACTCAGGAGGCAGAGGTATGAGGATTGCCATGAGTTCAAGGCCACCCTGAGATTACATAGTGAATTCCAGGTCAGCCTGAGCTAGAGTGAGACCCTACCTCGAAAAAAAAAAAAAAAAAAAAAAAAAGAGAAAAGGCCAAAAGCGACACAGGTTTCTATCAGTAATGATCCCACTTCTCGGTACCAATTTTACAGTTGCAGTTAGGTTCACATTGCTGGCAGAAAACACCTGACCAAGAGCAGCTTGTGGGAAAAAGGGTTTATTTTGACTTACAGACTCTAGGGGAAGCTCCATGATAGCAGGGGAAAATTATGGCATGAGCAGAGAGTGGACATCACCTCCTGGCCAACATCAGATGGACAACAGCAGCAGCAGGAGAGTGTGCCAAACACTGGCAAGAGGAAGCTGGCTATAATACCCATAAGCCGGCCCTCAACAATTCACTGTCCCCAGGAGGCTTTAATTGCCAAATTGCCATCTGCATATCCTGCCCTTCTAGTTTCACTCTGGGTTAAAGAATTCCCATCGGTAAATATTTGGAGATTAAGATTAGTTAAGGGCTGTTCCTTAAGGCCTGGTCTGGCAGCACAAGTTTCTAATAAGACCTCTTGACATAAGTATTCACTCTCCTCCCCCCCTTTTTTTTTCAAGCTCTTTTTCATCTGGCAGGTAAGTAGCAAGGTTGAGAGGAGCAAACCTTAAGGGTTATTTTGAGCCCCTTCATCTTAAGAGCTTGATATTTTTGATATTTTACCATTTAACTATCAACTACATGTGCCCCTTTGAGTTAAGAATGCTGCCTATGTCACAGGGTGTGTGTACAGCGAGGGGCCTTCCCAAGGTCAGCTCGTGTGCCTCAGGGGATTAGTCCTACAGCTGTGACTGCCCTCAGGCACCTAGGCCATCCCTTAGCTACTGTGTCTAACTCTTTGCTAAGATATCTCACAGGTTGGGGTGTTGGTCCCCTAAATTGGGCTAGGACCCCTAGAGCAACACCAATTCTCTCTGTAACATAAAGAGATAACCAAAGTTGGGTAGGCAATCCCAAAGCAGGGGCCTGAGTCAATGCATCCTTAAGTTGCTTGCAGGAGTGGTGTGCCTCAGGATCCCATGTTAAAGGGGCCTCGAGCAGTTGGTACAGGGGTCTTGCCAGCTCTGCGAAGCCTGGGATCCAAATCCCGCACAAGCCTGTAACTCCAAGGAAAGCCCTCGATTGTTTTCCAGTCTGAGGGAAGGGGGTAGGCTAAAATAGGCTGAGTTTGTCCAGGATTTAAACTGCATTTTTTGCCTTCTAACATCATTCCCAGGTAAGCAACCTTACATCGACATAGCAGCTTTTCCCCTTGAGACCTTGTATCCCCCACCTAGCCAGGAAATTGAGAAAGGTCTCAGTTTCTCGAGTGATCATTTTTCTCAGAAGCCCCACAAAGTAAGAGATCATCTACACACTGTAGCAGGGTGGTTTTAGGACTCTTTCAGTCTAAGAGATTCTTAGCTAAGGCCAAACCGAACAGATGGGGACTGTCTCTGAAGCCTTAGGGTAAAATTGTCCAAGTAACTTGTCCTGTTCTATGAGTTGGGACCTCAAAGGCAAACAATGACTGGCTATCTGGATGTAGAGGGACACACAAAAAAAGCATCAAACTGTTCCATTTCAGGGATGCAAGGATGGTTCAATACCTGCAGACTGATAAATGTCATATAACATACAAATAGACTCAGGGACAGATGACATCTGACCTCAACAGATACAGGGATGGTCTTTGACAAAGTGCAATATGCTTTCAGGAAATGATCCCTGAGGAAACTGAAAACAGAAGGAAGATACCACAGCAGTGGAAGAAGTAGATGAACCTCCCTGGACCTGATGGCATTGGCGTTTGAGTGCCTGGATGTCTCAGTACAAGAAAACATTTTCCTAGGTTGCTGTGTGTGTGTGTGTGTGTGTGTGTGTGTGTGTGCAGAGCACCCTAGTACCTTCTCCTCAAAGCAAAGCTTTTCAAATGACTTTACATATTCACACCCTTAAACGTGGGATGGAAGGGGTCCAACCATTTCCTGAAATACCCTCAGTGTATCTTTCCTATTGTCCCAATGAAAAAATGAAAAATACTTGGCTTATAATGTTTCTGTGTGTGTGTGTCTGTGTCTGTGTATACCAGGGACTTTGGCCACTGCATAATGAACACAAGACACATGTGCCACTTCTTGGGTTTGGTTTTAAAGGGGTCACGTGGAATTGAACCTAGACAACAAGGATTTACCTGCAAGTGCCTTTAATCATGGAGCCATCTTCCTAGTCACATTTAACTTTTTATTATTTATTTATTTATTTATATTTTTATGAGAGACAAAGAAAGAATTAGTGCACCAGAGCCTCTAGCCACTGCAATTGAACTCCAGACACTTGTGCCACCTAATGCACATATGTGACCTTGCACTTGAGTTACCTTGTGCGTCTGGCTTATGTGGGACCTGGAGAGTTGAAAATGGGTCCTCAGTCTTCACAGGCAAGTGCCTGAACTGCTAAGCCATCTCTCCAACTTGACTTCTTTTATTTTTTAAAAAAATATTTTGTTTATTTGTAAGGGGGGGAGAGAGAGAGAGAGAGAGAGAATGCACCAGGGCTTCTAGCCACTATAAACAAACTCCAGACGCATGTGCCACTTTGTGCACCTGGCTTTATGTGGGCACTGGGGAATCAAACCTGGTCATTTGGCTTTGCAGGCAAGCTCCTTAACCACTGAGCCATCTCTTTAGCCTTTGACTTTTTATTTTGCTTTTTTGAGGTTGGGTCTTGCTCTAGCTCAGTCTGACCTGGAATTCACTATGTAGCCTCAGGGTGACCTCGAACTCACGGTGATCCTCCTACCTCTGCCTCCCGAGTGCTGGGATTAAAGGAGTGTGCCACCACACCTGGCTTAGCCTTTGACCTTCTAAAAAACAACATTTTAGGGGCTGGAGATATTGCTTAGTGGTTAAGGCACTTACTTGCCTGCAAAGCTTAAGGATCTAGGTTCAACTCCCCAGTACCCATGTAAGCCAGATACACAAGGTGGCGCATGTGTCTGGAGTTCATTTGCAGTGGCTGGAAGCCCTGGCACACCCATTCTCTCTCTTTCTCTCTCTCTAATAAATAAATAAAAATATTAAAAAACCATTTTATTTATTTATTTATTTGAGAGAGAGAGAGAGAGGCAGTATATAGAGAGAATGGACACTTTGTGCATCTGGCTTACGTGAGTCCTGGGGAATCGAACCAGGGTCCTTTGGCTTTGCAGGCAAAAGCCTTAACTGCTAAGCCATCCCTCCAGCCATAGCCTTTGACTTTTAATGGCACTAATCTCTTCAGTGACTACACCATTTGGAGTTTGACCCAACTTTATTTATTTATTTATTTTTGTTGACCCAACTTTAAATGGTTTCTTTTTCCAGCAAAATGCAAGTCTTCTAAATCTTTCCACTCTGTTTCTGTTGCTAATTCTCACTGGAGACCTGGCTGAAAGCAGCCAGCAGTAGTTGTGCCACGGCTTGAATACTACACTGCCATGGACTTTCCAGTCCATTGCCTTTGAGCTCACACTCACCAAGTCTCAGTACAGGGACTAAATGCAGGAAAGGTGACAGTCTGGTTGTCCTGCAGCTGCAGCTCAATCTGGCTTCCTAGAGATGCCTCCTCCTCCAGGCCTGGGTTTGGCCAGTGGCCAGGTGCTCCCTGCCTCCCTGGTCACCGAGATGTGTATGGTAGCTGTCATCAAGGGCCAAGTGAGGCTCTGGAAAAAAGGCTTTTGCTAACCCAGAAGATGCCCTCAGACATGGAGGGCCCTGGTACTGCTGGAGTGACCCGGACGTGGAGCGGTGCCTCTGGGTCCACCAGAATGACGTGGAGACCATCTATCCCTTCTTCTTCCTGGGCCTCGTCTGCTCTTTTCTGGGACCTAACCCCTTCCTTGTCTGGGTCCACTTCTTCATCTTGTTTGTAGGCCGTATGGCACACACTGTGGCCTAGACCCTGGCCCAGGTCCCTTGTGCCTCCATGGCTCTGCAGATCCTCCGGGAAGCAGCCCGCCACCTGTGACCAGCAAGCAGCTGACATCTCTTGGCTACCACACTTGGTGAAGAGCTATCATGGCTGGACCTAAGGACTTGGTATCCCTTCCAGACTGATACAGTCTCAGGGCCTGGGTTCTTGGCCACTCCTGGGCCCAATGTGTGTGTGTGTGTGTGTGTGTGTGTGTGTGTGTCTGAGTGTGTACCCCATGTGCATGCATGGGTGTGTTTCTTAGTTCCTTGGGTTCCTGGATGAAACGGCCTATTGGAACCACTTTGAGATGACTTGTTATGGTAAATAGAACATCCTCGAAAAAAAGAGTAGACAAGTTTTAAAATTGTTTTTTCCAGTCCTCATTTCCACTGGAAACACCATCTGCATTCCTGTCAACATTCTGGCCTTTGATTGCCCTCACCAGAATCACCCATGAAGCTCTGCTGACAAAAGGATTCAGCTTATTTTTGTCTCCAAACTTTTATACATTCCTCCTGAATACCTGTTTCAAAGGCTTCGAGTCAACTGGGTCAGGTATAGTAACAATGGTAATCCTGGGTCTCAAAACCAGTTTTGTGTGTTAGTCAGCTTTCTGTCACTGTGATAAAATATGCTGGAACAACTTAAAGTATAAAAGGCTTATTTTGGTTCATGGTTTCAGAGACTTCATGGTCAGTCCCTTGGCTCTGTTGTTTCAGGTTGCAGGGTGTGGCAGTTTGTATCAGATGTCCCCCATAGACTCATGATTTCTTTAGGAAGTTCCTTTTAATTTTTTATTTTTAATATTTATTTAATTGCAAGCACAGAGACAAAGAGAGAAAGAGTGAATATTTTCACACCAGGGCTTCCTGCCACTGCAAACCACGCCAGATGTATGCTCACTCTTGCAGCTATACTCCTACAGCCTCGTTGCAGCAAGGTGTGATGCCTGGCCTCTGCTTCACCAGGCTTTCCCTACCATCGTGAAGCTTCCCGTCGAGACTGTAAGCCATGGGGCTGGAGAAGACGGCTTAGCGCTTAAGGCGTTTGCCTGCAAAGCCAAAGGACCTCGGTTCGATTCTCAAGGACCCACGTAAGCCAGATGCACAAGGGGGCACACGCATCTGGAGTTCGTTTGCAGTGGCTGGAGGTCCTGGCACACCTATTCTCTCTCTCTACCTCTTTCTCTCTCTCTCAAATAATAAAAAGAGAGAGAGAGAGAGAGAAAGAGACTGTAAGCCAAAATAAACTCTCTCCTCTCATCAGCTGCTTCCGGTTGGGTGTTTTGTCCCAGCAGTGAGAAGGGGACCACAACTTGCAGTAAGGTGGGTTAAAGTGGCAGCGGGGTGCCGCGGGAGGAGGCTGCTCATCTCATGCTCTTCCTCTCTGGAAGGTGAGAAGCAGAGGCAGGGGCCCCAGTGTTCCCTTCAAAAGCACCTTTTACCACCTACTTCTCCCAAATGGACCCCACCTCCTAAAAGTTCTACCACTTCTCAACAGAGCCACCGGTTAGGGACAAAATCCCTCCACGTGTGAGACTCAGGGGGTGGTAAACCCATACATCATGCCCTCTTAGGCCACAGCTAGGGAGGAGATGGTATGGCAGGCAGGGCTGGATTAAAAATTAATGCAGCTGTCACCGCTGCCCAGAGGAGTAAGTGCCCCAGAGCCAAACCTCAGAGCTGCTGGTGTCTCCAGGTGGCACAGCGGTGACCAGCAGACATGGCTCAGTTTGCCGAGGTTCTGGCGGAAATAGGCAGCTTTGGTCGTTTCCAGATACTGCTGATGGTCCTGATGGGCATTCCGAAATTCCTGTCAGCCTTCTTCATTTTCGGCCAGGTCTTCATGGTCCTGGAGGAGACCCACCACTGCTCAGTGCCCTGGGTCAGGAACCACACTTGGAACCTGAGTGCCGCCGAGCAGCTGGCCCTGAGCGTGCCCAACGACACCTCAGGCAGACCCGAGTCCTGCCTCATGTTCCGGCCACCTCCCGACAGTGCCACCCTGGAGGACATCCTCAGCCACAGCTTCAATGAGACACAGCCTTGCCAGACGGGCTGGGAGTATCCTGAGTCCAGGCCCCCGTCCTTAGTGAATGAGGTAAGGCCAGGCATAGTTATGCATCCCTTTAAGGTAGGAGGATCCCCATGAGTTTGAGGCCACCGTGAGACTACACAGGAATTCCAGGTCAGCCTGGGGCTAGAGCAAGACCCTATTTCAAAAAACAAAGCAAAACAAATGAACAACAACAACAAAAAAGGAATGAGGTAGGGATGATCTATTATCTATTTGTCTTCTTTGGAGTCTGTCATTTCCTCTGTCTGACCCTGTGTGTGGTCACTGGTTGCTGCTCTCTTGGTCCCTGTGCCTGGATGGGTGACCATCTATGTGCCTGTTTTCCCTTTGATAATCATCCTGATTTTGTTCTCTTTGTCATCTGTCTATTGGTTCATCTTGTATTTTCTGTCTGCTCTGCCCGTCCATGTGTCTGTTCATTTTTTAAAACATTTATTTGAGAAAGAGAGAGAGAGAGAGTAGGGGTGCACCAGGGCCTCCTGCCACGACAAATGAACTCCAGACACATGTACCACTTTGTGCATTTGCCTTAACTTGGGTATTGAGGAATCAAGCCTGGGCCATGAGGCTTTGCAAGCAAGGGCCTTAACCGCGGAGCCCCCCTATGCCTGTTCCTTTTCCCCCGTCTTCTTGTGTGTCTCACTTGGCTTGTCCTTCTTCCTGTCAGCCCAGCTGCCTGTCTTTACTTCTGTCCTCTCTTCTCTCTCCCTGCCCTTCCCTTTGCCCATTTCCCTTATCTTTCCGGGTGCTCTGCAGGTCTGCAGGACTAGTGTCTCTCTTCCTCGTGTCCTAGGCTGTCCCCTTGCACGTCCATTCCCCTGCCTTCCCGCCGGCTTCACTTGCCTTTTCTGTAGGTCTCCACCTGCCTGCCTGCCTCTGGGATGCTGGAGAGCACACCTCACTCCAAGGTTGTTCTGTGAATAACAAAGTACTTGCTCACACTAACCCTGACCTCTTAGGAGACACCTGTGACCACGTCATCCTCACAGGGTCCTTGGGAAGTATCCGGCACCAGGGTACTGTGTTTTTCTGACGGGAGGTTGAGGCACAGCAGGTTGGCTGGAGATGACATGGCTGGGGACTTACAGTGAGTTGATCAGGGAGCTGGGGCTCCGGTGTGGACCCCTTCTGTCCAGTACGTCTGCTCCCTTCGGCAGGGGACACTGCATGGATAGTCCAGCTGTCCGGGGGTGTGGCTTGTTGAGGGATCAATGCACTGTCATCGTGTTTGTGGTGTGGATGCAGGTCCAGGGTCCACAGATTGAACATCCACTTTGCTCCCCTATTTGAAAAAAAATGTACATTTTCAGAGGCCTTTAGAGATAATATTTTAACCAAAGTGAAACATTCACCTCTTTTTTTTTTTTGACTGGGACTGTGACCCTTTTCTGTCTGCATTTTCTCTTTATGCTCTGTCTCATTCTCTCCATCCCTACCCCCAGGGAGCTGGGTGACCCAGACATATTCCTGGACTCTGGATCTAGTCCCGCCTGGTCTGGGAAGACCCTTGGCCTCTGTGGGATTTTCCAACATCAACTCCATGATAAGTTCTAACCTGTGTTAACCCTCAAAAGCTGTAGGTATGCCTAGGTGTGCTCAGAAACACTCTCTCCACCTGCCCATCCACATCCTCACGAACGCACACCCAGTAGACCTTCCCGATTGCTCTGAGCCTGTGATAGTGTTCATGCAATCTCACCCAGCCAAAGTCCACGGGATGCTAACAGTATGGGGCACAGTCAGACAAAGGGGGAGCTCTGTTCCCCTTCTCCCAGGACCTTGGTGGTTAGGGTAGCTATGGGGTCTTTGCACAGGACAGGGATTGGTGGGCTCTGAGCCTCCGCATTTGCGTGCTCTTGGGGAAGATATGAGTCGGTGCCTTTCTGAAGTGGTGCTAATGAGAGGTGGGCACCAAGATGTTCCAAAGATATTGACAGGGAAGAGGAGACCCTTTGCAAGTAAGGAATTAAAAACAGAAGCCTGGCAGCGGGCAGCAGTGGCATCTATGAGAGCCGAACTCCAGTGGCTTAAAGAGAGGAGGTCTGGGGCATGGGGACCACCAGGAATGTTTTCAAGGACTCGGGACCACTTATTGTTTATGTGTTTAATACTCTTGAAAATAATGCATGTATGAAAAACTGATAAGGGCTGGAGGGATGGCTTAGCGGTTATGGCACCTGCCTGCGAGGCCCAAGGACCCATGTTTGACTCTCCATGTCCCACGTAAGCCAGACACACAGGTGACACAAGGGCAAGGTTGCACATGCTCACACGGTGGCACATGCATCTGGAGTTTGATTACAGTGGCTGGAGGCCCTGGTGTGCCAATTCTGTCTCTCTTGCTCTCGCACTCTTGCATTAAATAAAAAAGGCCAGTCTGTAGGGATTGCCTCAAAAAACAAACAAACAAACAAACAAAAACCTGATGAGAACGGGGTGTGGTGGCACACACCTTTAATACCAGCACTCAGGAGGCTTAGGTAGAATTACTGTGCATTCAAAGGCCAGCCTGGGACTACTGAGTGAGCTCTGGCTCAGCCTGGGATAAAGTGAGACTCTACCTTGAAAACAAACAAACAAACAAACAAAAACAATTGGTAAGAACTAGGGCTTGGGGAAGGTAGAAAATATTACTTAAATCTCTTTATAAATTGAAAACTGCAACCCATATAAGCTGGTCAAACCCCTACTAACAGTTAGGAAGAGGCTCCATAGGACTATGACTGCTTTAAAATTGGAAGCCCCAGCTGGGTGCCCAAGGGGTGCCCATGTGCTGAAGTGTCACCAATGGGCTTCCCTGAACTCCCACGCACCACCAGATTCCTCAGGCAGCAGGTGTGCTTAGGGGCTTCCCGCAGACCTGCCCTCTAGCACCACCCTCGTTGTTCTTATATCCCTGACCTTCAGCCCGTTCTAGAAACACGTCACACGCTGTTAGGTTTCAAATGTGCAACTGAGCATCCCGGACAAACAGCTGACAGGGAACCGTTGTTTCAATGAGGATCTCAGTCCATATGGTGTATTTGAACAGATACACTTTTCTTTTTTCAAAAAAATACTTATTTATTTATTTATTTATTTAAGAGAGAGAGAAAGAGGGAGAAAGAGGGAGTGGTGAGAATGGGCATGCCAGGGCCTACAGCCAAAACAAACAAACTCCAGACGCATGTGCCCCCTTGTGCATCTGGCTTATGTGGGTCCTGGGGAAGTGAACCAGGATACTTTGGCTTTGCAGACAAACGCCTTAACCGCTAAGCCATCTCTCCAGCCCACTTTTATTCACTTATAAATGAAAGAAGATATAAGTTAACTTTTCCCTCCAAACAGATTTCCTTAATAGCTACAGTCACAAATACAGTGCGCCCTAGGACAGAGGAACAGTGTAAGAGGAGCCACCCAGGTTGATGGATCCCAGCAAACACTGGAACTGCCCAAAGGTGGAGAGAAATGGTACAGGCAAAAAGTAGTGCATTAGGGGTGCGGAGATGGCTTCGTTGGTAAATGCTTGCTTTGCAAGCAGGATCTGAGTTCAATTCCCAGTGATGGCTCATGCCTGCAACTCCAGAGCTGGAGCAGTATATACAGGAAGATTCTTGGGACTCGCTGGGCATTCCATCTGCCTTATTTAGCAAGTCCCAGGCCAGTGAGAAACTTGGTCTCAAAGAAAAACAAAACGAGCTGGAGAGATGGCTTAGCGCTTAAGGCACTTGTCTGCGAAGCCCAAGGACCCAGGCTCGATTCTTCAGCACCCACGTAAGCCAGATGCACAAGGTGGCACGTGCCTCTGGGGTTCGTTTGCAGTGGCCAGAGGCCCTGGCACACCCATTCTCTCTCTCTCTGTCTGCCTCTTTCTCTCTCATAAATAAATAAAACACTAAAATAAATCTAAAAAGAAGGAAAAGAAGAAAGGAGGGAAGGAAGGAAAGAAGGAAGGAAGGAAGGAAGGAAGGAAGGAAGGAAAGAAGGAAGGAAGGAAGGAAGGAAGGGAGGGAGGGAGGGAGGGAAGGAAGGAAGGAAGGGAGGAAGGAAGCCTATCAGACTAAGAAAACAAAAGAAAAATTTAAAAAGAAAGAAAACAAAACACTGTGTGGCACTTGAGGAACGGCACCAGCGGTTGTCCTCTTGCCTCTCCGTGCGCGCAGTGGCACACAAGCACACAGACTATGTGCGTAACTGGCAGCACCCACTTGCAGCTCTTTGGCCCTGGAGGCTCCAGGGCAGGGGGTGTCGCTAGGACAAGTGCCTCTGCCGGGCCTGTCTGTGCGAGCTCGGAGCACTCGGCCCCACATGCCCGATGGTCCCAGGCTTTCCTTGAGCAGACTCCATGCGATGGACTTCTGCTTCTTCCTGGCCAGTTTCCCAGTCAGAGGTGTCAACCCCAAAGGCCGATCTGGGCCTCCACAAGCGAGAAAATGACTGACAGTGCTTCATTACCTCAGGTACCAGTATTTCTTTCAGCAGTTTTTTAAAAAAAATATTCATTTATTTTTATTTATTTATTTGAGAGTGAGAGAGAGAGGAGAGAGAGAGAGAGAATGGACATGTCAGGGCCTCCAGCCACTGCAAACGAACTCCAGATGCTGTGCCACCTTGTACATCTGGCTTACATTGGTACTGAGGAATCAAGCCTCAAACTGGATTGTTAGGCTTCACAGGCAAGTGTTTAACCGCTAAACCATCTCTCCAGCCCCAGTTTTTTTTTTTTTTTTAATTATGAGAGGGAGAAGAGAGAGAGGGAGGGAGGGAGGGAGAGAATGGGTGTGCCAGGGCCTCTAGCCACTGCAAAGGAACTTCAGACATATGTACCACTATGAGCATCTGGCTTATGTGGGCACTGGGGAGTTGAACCTGGGTCCTTAGGCTTCACAGGCTAGCTCCTTAACCGCTAAGCTATCTTTCCAACCTATCCCTCACAGTTTTGAAGCTAAGAAGGATCACTAAAATAGATGTTAGTGGTTACTCGGGTGCCATAAACCCTCAAAAGCTAAGACTCTAGCTCTCCACCAATTCTGTGATTGCATAGTGTGCTGCTTTGAATAGATGGCCCCATCGACTCGGGCATTTCTGATTAAGACTGAGCTTGCAGTTGGCTAGGGCCCTGTTGGGGAAGAGGTGTGTCACTGGGGGTGGATCTTATAGTCCAGTCCTAAGGTGTGTTCAGAGCCAGGTGGAACTCTGCCTGTTCGCGTTAGCTGGCTGTTGGCGGTGTCTCTCTGCTATGGGTCTGTGGAAGTGAGCCTGCTTCTTCCACCATGATGGAGTTTCCCCTGGATTCTATAAGCCTGTAATAAACCCTTTCCTCCCATAAGCTGCTTCTGGTCAGGTGTTTGTGCCAGCCATGATAAGGTAACTGCTACACATAGGTATAACAAGCAGTCATACATGATCACATGGAGACTTGTTTGCTGTTTTGGATATCAAGAGACAGTGCTACTGTGGCTCAAAGCAACTTACTCAATTGTTGGCAGTACTGAAATAGTTTTATGTCCACTTTAAATACTTCAGTTTGACTTTCAGCTCAGCTTCTCCACCAGGGTTTGGTCACGCTCAGATGCCTCCGGTCTTTTTTGTTTGCTTGTTTGTTTTGTTTGTCGATGTAGAGCCTCACTCTAGCTCAGGCTGACCTGGAATTCACTATGTAGTCTCAGAGTGGCCTCAAACTCACGGTGATCCTCCTACCTCTGCCTCACAAGTGCTGGGATTAAAGGCGTGCGTCACCACACCTGGCTTTTTGCAACCTATTTTTGCAACATTTCAGGATGCCCATCTTGGCCCATCCTGTCCATGTGGACCTCTGAATATTTCCTGACCATCAGGGAACAGTAGAGGTAGTATGAACTGTCTTGGGACCAAAGGAGAAGTCTGAATGGGAGCGAAGTGGAAGCAAAGAGAACAGCCTGTGTTAGGGGTGGAAGACAGGGAAGTGCCCAGCATAGTTGAGGCGTGCTGGCATGAGAGGAGCTGGGAAGGAGGCCCTCCACACCCTGCTGAGGAAGTGAAGCTTCTTGTGGAGACCAAAGGAAGCCACTGAAGGTTTTGGAATGGGGAGGGAGATGTGTGCCCTGGGAAATGAGAGTGGAGTTCTGTAAGCCATCATAGCGGCCTTTGGACAGAACCATGCATTGTGGGCATTAAGGCCAGAGAGGGTGATGACTGGTATCCTGAGTTAGGGCCTCTTTATCCCTTTCCCTGTGCCATGTGACACCATCACTTGGCATCTCTCCAAGCCTGCCTCTGCTGCTGAATGAACCATGCAATGATCAGCTTCCGTGGGGTAAGAGGGAGGATTTAATGATGCAAGGGTCATAAGCTATGGGGCGATGGAGAATAGTGGCTAGCACCCAGGAGTGCCAGCCATGGCACACTCCATGAGTACTGCTCACCTACTCATGGCTGCACATGGACACATATACACTCCAGGCTTTGTGCACACAGAGCCAATAAACTGCCATTCTAACTGACCCGTTCCAAGAGCTTCCTGTATGACGTCCAGGTTTTCTGTTACAGATGATAATTTCTAGTCATATCAGGAGACACAGAAAAATTGGCTTGAAGGTCATAGTGAACTACTCAATTCTGACTCCAGAGCCTTGTACCAGCTGGTCCCTATTTAGTTTTCTTCACTTTTATATTTTAATTTTTTCATTTTTTTGATTTTTCGATGTAGGGTCTCACTCTAGCCCAGGCTCACCTGGAATTCACTATGGAGTCTCACGGTGGCCTTGAACTCATGGTGATCCTTCTACCTCTGCCTCCCGAGTGCTGGGATTAAAGGCGTGCGCGCCACCACGCCTGGCTTCTTCTTTGATTTTATTTGTAAGCAGAGAGAGAGAGAGAGAGAGAGAGAGAGAGAGAGAGAGAGAAATTGAGAGAGAGAGAGAGAGAGAGAGAGATAAAGAGAAGAGAGGCAGATAGAGAGAATGGGTGCACCAGGGCCTCCAGCTGCTGCAAATAAACTCCAGATGCATGGGCCATTTTATGCATCTGGCTTTCTGTGGATACTGGGGAATCCAACCTGGGTCACTAGATTCTGCAGACAAGCACCTTGACTGCTGAGCCATCTCTCCAACCCTATTTTTCTTCATTTTCAATGATATCACAGCATGAAGACAATCTGTAGTTATAAGACAATCTGTAGTTATAAGACAAGCTGTAGTTATAAGACTGTAGTTGTTATAAAGACAATCTGCATAGAATTTAGCAGAAGAGTGATGGTATTTCTTTTTATTAAGTTTTAAAAATAATTTTATTGTTTTTTTTATTGACAACTTCCATGACTAGATGTTAAGACCCTATTGATGAAGACTCCACATACTTGGGCTGCAAGATATTCCCTTTTGTACCCTGCTTCATCCTCAGGGGCCACTGATTGACCATTCAAAAGTCCTTAAGAATTAACACTTGGGCTGGGGAAATGGCTTAGTGGTTAAGATGCTTGTCTACAAAGCCAAAGGACCCCAGTTCAATTCCCCAGGACCCACATAAGCCAGATGCACAAAGGGGCGCATGTGTCTGGAGATCGTTTGCAGTGGCTGGAGGCCCTGGCACGGCCATTCTCTCTTTCTCTCTGTCTCTTCCTCTCTCTCTCTCTCAAATATATAAATAAACAAATAAATAAAGTTTTTTTTTTTTTTTTTTTTTTTTTTTGGGTTTTTCAAGGTAGGGTTTCACTCTCGCCCAGGCTGACCTGGAATTCACTATGTAGTCTCAGGGTGGCCTCGAACTCATGGCGATCCTCCTACCTCTGCCTCCCGAGTGCTGGGATTAAAGGCGTGCGCCACCACGCCCGGCAAATAAAGTATTTTTTTTTAAAAAGAATTAACACTTGTCATTGAGGGACTGCTGGTGAGCACAGTGACTTCCGGTATGGTTAATTTCTTGCTAAAATTTATTTGACTGGTGATGATTGACTACTTAGCTAGGAGCAGGCTCTCATTTGTTTATTCATTAACTCACTCTCAGTAAACATTCACTTTGCCTTCCTGAGGTGGCATTCCCTGTCTTTGGTGACAGATGCATGTCAACTCCACCAGTCAGTCACAGCCCACCAGCCTCAGGGGCTTTGGTTCCATATGACACAGACGTGCAGTGACAAAGGTCAACTATTTTGGTGTGGTCACCTCTTTTTTTTTGGGGGGGTGGTTTGAGGTAGGGTCTCACTCTACCCCAGGCTGACCTGGAGTTCACTATGTACTCTCAGGGTGGCCTCAAACACATGGCGATCCTCCTACCTCTGCCTCCTGAGTGCTGGGATTAAAGGTGTGTGCCACCATGCCTAGCTTGGTGTTGTCACCTCTGTGATGGATAATTTTGGTTGTTATCCTGATTAAGAAATAACCCAAGGGGGTGGGGCTGTGAAGATGGCTCAGTGGTTAAAGGCACTTGCTTGCAAAACCTGATAAACCTGGTTTGATTCCTCAGTACCTACGTCAAGCCAGATGCACAAAGTGGCACATGCATCTGGAGTTTGTTTGCAGTGGCTAGAGGCCATGGCATGCCCATACTCATTCTCTCTCTATATTTTAAACAAACAAATAAATAATATTTCAGAGATGGATGTGGTGGCACATGCCTTTAATCCCAGCCCTCAGGGGGCAGAGGTAGGAGGATCGCTGTGAGTTTGAGGCCACCCTGACACCACTACATAGTGAATTCCAGGTCAGCTTGGGGCTAGAGGGAGACCCTACCACAAATATATATATATATATATATATATATATATATATATATATATATTATATTATTTATTTATTTATTTAAAGAAATAACCTAAGGGGCTGTGGGGATGGCCTAGTGGGTAAAGGTACTCGCTTTCACAGCCTGTGAGCCTGGGATCAGGACCCACAGAAAGCCAGATGTACAAAGTGGTGCATGCGTCTGGAGTTCATTTGTCAGTAGCAAGAGCTCTAATGTGCCTATGCTCACTCTCCACTTCACCCCCCCCCCCATAAATAAATAAAAACAGTAAACAAGAATTTTAGCTTTATGGGCTGGGGAAAGGGCTCAGCAGCTAAAAGAGCTTGCTGCTTAAGCATGAGGGCCGGGGAGAGCGGGAAACGCCGAGTCTGACTCCGCAGAAGCCATGTAGAAAGGTGGGCATGGTCACACACAATCTATGACCCCAGTCCATGGGGGGAAGTGACCATAGAATCACTGGGGCTCACTGACCTAAAGTGGCAGGTGCAGGTTGAGGGAGAGACTCTATCTAAGGGAAGCACGCAGATGAACTGCAGAGAAGGTGGCCTGAAGTTCTCCTCTAGCCTCCACATCAGCACACACATGTGCACAAACCACACGTACTTCACACACACACACTTGGTTCAGCGGTATAAGCACTGGAGAAGGAGACAGGAAACCCCTGGGGCTCACTGAATAGCTAGTCTAGGTGAATCAGTGAGCTCTAAGTTCAGCAAGAGACCCAGTCTCAAAGCATAAGGTTGAGAGCATTGGACAACACACTAGTCATTGACCTTTCACCTCCATACACATTCTCCCTCTCTCTCTCTCTCTCTCTCTCTCTATATATATATATATATATATATACATAATTTATTTATTTATTTATTTATTAGAGAGAGAGATCGAGAGAGAGACAGGCAGAAAAAGTGAGAGAGAGGGAGAGAATGGGTGCGCCAGGGCCTCTAGCCACTGCAAACGAACTCCAGATGCATGTACCACGATGTGCATCTGGCTAACATGGGACCTGGAGAATCGAACCTGGGTCCATAGGCTCTGAGGGCAAGTGCCTTAACCACTAAATCATCTCTCCAGCCCTCCACATGCATTCTTTTCTTAAAATTAATTTATATTTTATTAACAACTTCCAAGATTGTAAACAATCTCCTATGGTAATGCCCTCTGTCCCCCCCCCCACTTTCCCCTTTGAAATTCCATTCTCCATATCTCCTCCCCCTCTCAGTCTCTCTTTTATTTTGATGTCATGATCTTTTACCTCCTATTATAATGGTCTTTGTAGGTAATGTCAGGCACTGTGAGGTCATGGATATCCAGGCCATTTTGTGTCTGGAGGAGGACGTTGTAAGGAGTCCTACCCTTCCTTTGGCTCTTACATTCTTTCTGCCACTTCTTCCACAATGGACCCTGAGCCTTGGAAGGTGTGATAGAGATATTGCAGTGCTGAGCACTCCTCTGTCACTTCTTCTTGGCACCATGGTGCCTTCTGAGTCGTCCCAAGGTCACTGCCATCTGAAAAGAGAAGATTCTCTAACCAAAAGTGAGAGTAGCATTAATATATGGGTATGAATGTTAAGAGAAGTGCTTACTGGGCAGTTTTTTTTCCTTGAGAATGAGGAAAGTAAGTAATGCTGGCTCAGTCATTAGCATCATGTCACTGTAGGGTTCTTTTGCCTGATAAGCAATACCGCCCAAATGAGTCCACATTGGGGCTTCTGCTTGCGATCAGAGAAAGAGTGCCCCCTCGCTTTTCCCACCACGATCAAACTTCCCCTTGAAACTGTAAGCCGAAATAAACTTGCACGTCAGTGAGGGCGTCTGCTCCAGCGTTTAGTCCCGGCAAGAAGAAGGGAACGGCTACAGTTAGTTTCACCTGGAGTCAGTTGCATGTGACGTTTGTTTGTTCTCATAGCAACTGCCCAAACAGGACTTTATCTAGATTTGGTGTCATTGAAAGGAAAATTGTGCCACTCCATGTTCAATTGTGAAGCCCTGGGCTACTTGTTTTTGTGACACAAGACAGAGTTCAAGTAGTGCTATACATATTTCTGCTTGAAACTTAGATGTTCTGTGCCTGATGAGTTCACTGGGAGTCCTGGGGCGCCTGGGCACACGGTGCGGGAACTGTGGCGGCAGCGCCCACAGGCTCACGGGAGGCTGGGTGCTGAAAGGTTGGCCCCTGAAGCTGCGTGCACTCTTACATCTGCCTTTTTATGCCTCAGTTTGACCTGGTGTGTGACCGGAAATACCTGAAGGAGACCTCACAGTCAGTGTACATGGCTGGACTCCTTGTGGGGGCCCTTGTCTTTGGGCCCGTCTGTGACTGGTATGTGTCCCTGGCTGAGCTTGCCCTTAGGCTCCTGGTACAGGCTCGGCTTTCCCCTTGGGGACCTTTCCAGTGGCCTTCAGGACTCGACACTGTCCCCATCCTCAAATGGGACTCCCAGGCAAGGCCATGTCTCCTCCCTCTAGAGAGCCCAGGGCAGGCTTGCCCAGACCTCCCTAGCTTCTTGCTGGGGAGAACCCTCCTTGCCCAGGTCTGCCCTCTGTCTCCTCAGGATTGGCCGCAGAGCCTCCCTCCTGGTGCAGCTGCTTCTGTCGGGCATCGCAGGTCTAGCGACGGCCTTCGTGCCCAGCTTGGAGCTCTACATGGCCCTGCGCTTTGCTTCGGCTTTCGCTGATGCTGGATACATGTTAAGTTCCAATGTCCTCAGTGAGTTACTTGGGCCCTGGAACATTCAGCCGCGTGGTCAGGTCTTGGGGTATAGGATGGCCAGAGTCCCTAAACTACCTGTGGGGACAAGGTCAGTGAGGAGGTCACGGCAGAGGTTCCTGGGCCGGGGCTGGTGCACCGTGCCTGACAGACTGACATCTGAAAGCAACAGAGAGTGAGTGGGGAGAGTCCCCCCCCCCGCCCTGACCTCAGCCCCAGCCTCTCTGTTTCCACAGTTTCAGAATGGGTGGGGCCCTCCCGGAGGACTTGGGCCATGATCTTGGTCCACCTCAACTTTGCCCTTGGGCAGATGGTCCTAGCAGGACTGGCCTTCAGTGTCCATAACTGGAGGTTCCTTCAGATGGCCGGCACCGCACCCGTCTTCCTGCTCTTCTTCTACTTCTGGTGAGGAACCTTGCTGCTTGAGGAACTAGGCTGCCCCGGGTCTGTGTGAAGACTGCTGGGATGGGATGAGGGACTCTGGGGAGGGGCCTTGAGGGCTGGGTGGAGGGTTCCACGTACAGTGGAACGTCTGCAAAGGACTCTGGACCCCAAGGTCCCTCCATCTGTGGCCAACAGGGTTTTGCCAGAGTCTCCACGGTGGCTCCTCTCCCAAGGGAGGGTAGAGGAGGCCAAAACACTGGTCCAAAAGGCGGCGTCCATGAACAGACGGCAGCTCTCTCCAGAGCTCCTGAGCCAGGTACTGCAGCAAGGCTTGTCCCACACCTGCCCCCGACCAAGACCTGCCCCAGTCAGCCCAGACCTGCTCCCGACCCACCCTCACACCTGCCGCCTGGCCCCTCACTTTACCCCTCCTTCCAGCTGGCCTCAGACAAGACAGGCCCCTCAGGGAATGCCTTGGATCTTTTCAGACACCCTCAGCTCCGGAAGGTGACCCTGATTCTCATGGCTGTGTGGTGAGTCCCCAGGGCCTCACCCTCCCTGAGGGCAAACCAGAGGGCCACCACTGGGGCCATCAGTCCGTGACTTTAAGCCTGGGATGGCCTCTCCCCAGCTGTGCCCTTGTTTCCTTGTGTGCCACTGACTAAGCCAGGCTCTTTCTCTGGGTGTGACATGATCTTCACCCATCAGTGACAGGAGCCCTTTTTGCTTTGTAGGTTTGGGGACAGTATGGGCTTCTATGGCATCAGCCTCCATGTGGGGGACTTTGGCCTGGATATCTACGTGACGCAGGTAATATTTGGAGCAGTTGAGGTGCCTTGCCCGCCTTTCTAGCATCTTCCTGATGGAGAGACTGGGCCGCAAGTGGAGCCAGCTGGGGAGTCTGACTTTGGGGGGCGTCATGTGTATTGCCATCATCTTCGTTCCAGCAGGTACTAGGCTGTCTCCCCACTCTGTCCCCTTGTTAGGACTAAAGTCATGGCCCGGGTTCCCTCTTCAGGAGTAAGGACTTCCCCAGGGCCTGTTGGAGTGACGTGAGGTGTTTATATGGACGGGATGATGGGTGGTCTTTCTCCAGTGTGGCTGACCAGAATCCCGTCCCGCAGACCTTCCCGTGGTGGTCACCGTGCTGGCCGTGGTGGGGAAGTTTGCCATGTCGGCCTCTTTCGGCATCACCTACGTGTACACCGCTGAACTCTTCCCCACCGTCATCAGGTAAGAGCTGCCGGGTGACACCTGCTTTTTTGTACCTGAGGCCTGAGATGTTCTATTCCCATGTCCCTGGACCACCAGTGTCAGCCCCCAAGCTGTCCCTACGATGCAGAGGCTGACTATGGACCTCAGCTATGCCCTGGCCTTGTCGGAACAGGAAACTGGGATGAGAGTAGGCAAGAAGGCCTGGCTGAGGAGAGAGCGCTGAGGAGTGGGGAGGGATCTGGGAGCTCAGAGGTGAGGTGATCTAGTGTGGCAGGGAGACTGGGGGGGGGGGGCTCCTGGAGGGCAGGAGCTGGCTGCGTTAGGAAGCAGGAGCCCAGGATCAGCTTCAGCCCACAGAGGCTGGAGACGCTGAGCCCTGGGAAGTGCAGCTAAACCATGGCCGTGTCCCGAGCCCAGTGGCTCAGCTTGAGTTGCTTCCCCCAGGCAAACGGGCATGGGGCTGGTGAGCATCTTCGCCAGAATTGGGGGCATCATCACGCCTCTAGTGATCCTGCTGGGGCAGTACCACGCTGCCATCCCTATGGTCATCTTGGTCAGCGTCCCCATCGGGACAGGCCTGCTCTGTGCTCTCCTGCCGGAGACGCGGGGCCAGACCCTGAAGGACTCCGTCCAGGACCTGGAGCCGGGGCCACGGCCTCAGTAAGTAGCTGGCGCTCTCCCGCGGGCAGATGTGCCCTTCGTCCTGGCTCCATCTAATTGGCTTTGGGTCACATTCTCCATACTTGGAGTGGGAGGATGGTAAGGGGCGGCCTTGGGACCACTGCATGGGCAGCCAGTGACCATCTCTGCTCCCTGCAGGTCCCCAAAGTCAGCATGTCCAGGAAAAGAAATGACGACCACACAAGGAACTCCCAGTGCAAGTGTGACCACTGGGAAAAGCTCATACCTCTGACAGTGGTCACTGTGAGCGGCCGATCCCCAGCAGTGAGCTTCCCACACCGTCTCCTCGCACTGGATGCATGGGGTTCAAGGACAAGACTCGTCTGGCTGATGGATGTAGCACTCGGTGATCTGGCCCCAGCCCAGGTCCCCGCACTGCCGAACTCAATCCTGACAACAATTGGGATAGGACTTCTCTTCCTCTTTCACCTGGCTCACCCCCGGATTGCACTCCAGTGCCATGGCTGATTTAGGGGCGGGGGGATTTTTTGGTCTTCCCGTCTCTAATAGTCTGTGGGGCTTGCTAGGGCTTCCAGATCCCTCCAATCTGGAAGTAACCCTGTCTTCAAAAAATAAAAAGCCCAGCTGGGCGTGGTGGCGCACGCCTTTAATCCCAGCACTCGGGAGGCAGAGGTAGGAGGATCGCTGTGAGTTCGAGGCCACCCTGAGACTCCATAGTGAATTCCAGGTCAGCCTGGGCTAGAGTGAGACCCTACCTCGAAAAACCAAAAAAAAAATAAAAATAAAAAAAAATAAAAAAAAAAATAAAAATAAAAATAAAAAGCCCAAACTCAGAGCACCATGGAGAAGATCCCCTGCCTTGGCCCCATGTAAGCTTAGCTCATGCCTCCCTGTGTTGGCTGGGAAGGACTGCTTGTGCTCTCCCTAACCTACTGGTCTGCTCGAATATTTATATGTTTAAGTTTATAAGGGGACACCTGAATCAAACCACCACATTCCGGCCCTGACCCCCATAAACTGATAAGCATACATGATGTAAAATGCAATGCATTCATCCAGCTTTAAAAGTCCTCTATTGCTGGGCGTGGTGGCGCACGCCTTTAATCCCAGCACTTGGGAGGCAGAGGTAAGAGGATTGCCATGAGTTCGAGGCCACCCTGAGACGACATAGTGAATTCCAGGTCAGCCTGAACTAGAGTGAGACCCTACCTCGAAAAACCAAAAAAAAAAAAAAAAAAAAAAAAAAAAAAAAAAAAAAAGTCCTCTATAGTTTTTATCAATTTCAATGATGTTAATACATCCCCATAGTCCAAGGTCTTTTAACCGAGCCATAATACCAAAAAATCCCCCCCAAACCCATAATGGCACAGAATAAACATTCACATTGCAAAAGATGGCATTGGGCATAGCAAAGAAATATTCAACCAGTACAAGATTTAAACAGGGCAAACATCAAACTCTGTAACTCCAAGTCCAACAACTCTAGCCAGTGACAAATCTCCAAGTTCAATAATTCTAACCAGTAACACGTCTCTGGAGTTCCAATTCTGCCCCTCCAGCTAGTTCTACTCACAGTCCTGGAAAACTTCACTGGGGCCGGCAGCTTTCCTTAGCAGCCATCTTATGGTCCCGGCATCTCCACTGGGTCTCCACTGCAACCCACGGTTCATCCTCATGGCCCCATGGGGTCTCCATGTAGACATCCAGCAAACCTGCTTCACACTGCCCATGGCCATTTCCAAAACACAAGACAGTGTTGCAAATTCAATGACCCTCTCTTTCCTGCATTTCTTATACTCCACAATACCAGGTAAGATGCCAATTTGTTAATCCGAGGGGCAGGGAATAAAGCAGACTTTGAAGAACAGGACATTCCTTGAGTATTCAGGCTCCTTCAAAAGAGTCTACATTCTTCCTGTTGCCCCAGTGCAGGTCAGCTGGCCCAATCTCAAAGGTTGCAATCTCATACAATTGCAGCTGAGCAGGCAGAAGTTTGGTCCAAAGATTTCATTTTTTTCTGTGTCATACCCCTCTGCTCACATCAGTCTGTTTCCACACAAAGCAACCCTCACAACTTCTCAGGACATGGGCATAACAGCAAGCCTGTCACACAAACTGCTTGTCCAGTCCAACCAAAGCTCTTTCTCATCTTCATAAGCCAAATCTCACAGTCCATAGTTCTTACTGCATTTATGTCTTTCAACTCTGACCAGAATAGTTCATCAAGCTGTACTTACAGTGCTGCAAGGCATCTCTTAGGCCAAAGGTTTCAAATCCTTCCACATTCCCCTTGAAAATCAGCTCCAAAAGGCCAAAGCCACACAGTCAGGTGTCTAGCAGCAAATGACCCCACTCCTGGAACCAACATTACTGTTGCAGTCAGGTTCACATTGCTGGCAGGAATCACCCGACCAAGAGCAGCTTGTGGGAAAAAAGAGGTTTATTTTAGCTTATAGGCTCGAGGGGGAAGCTCTGTGATGGCAGGGAAAATGATGACACGAGCAGAGGGTGGACATCACCCCCTGGCCAACAATAGCAACAGGGTGGACAAAGCAACAGGAGAGTGTGCCAAACACTGGCATGGGAAAACTGGCTATAACACCCATAAGCCTGCTCCCAACAGTACACTGCCTCCAGGAGGCTTTAATTTCCAATCTCCATCAGCTGGGGAGACTAGCATCCAGAACACCTAAGTTTATGGGGGACACCTGAATCAAACCACCACACCCTCCGTCTGTGGCTGAGTGATTGTGGTTCCTGGGAATAGATATAATGGGATCCCTTATTGACTCAAATATGAATATATAGGTTTACCCATAATTTATGGAGCCTTTGCAGATTCTTAAGGGATTGTGGGTGGTTGGAGAGAAGGATTTCCTGTGCTTATTTGCAAATACCCAGTGGTTCATTCTGTTATCAGGTAAAAGTCTCTAGTGGTGGCTGATGGGAGGTTCAGCAGCTGGGGACCTCCGTGACCCCAGAGGAGATGTCACACAGGTCTAAACTTGTCCCCGTCCTGAAGAGCAGAACACAAGAGGACATGACAGGGACAAATAATGGGTAACATGTGCCAAGCCATACCTGTCCTCTTAAGGACTGCTATCAAACAGCCCATACTTGGGACACAGCCACAGGGGACCCAGCACTCAGTGTTCATGGTGGTCATTGCCAGGGTTGGTGCTGGATGCAGATCCCAAGCACTGGGGGTAGGAGCCCTCCCGACCCCCACCACAGCCTTCCCATGTTAGGGTGGATGAGTTTGCCTTGGGCTCAGCTCCAGCAGCACATGCATGCACATGAGTAAACACACACCCACGCACACAGGAATGGAGGGTTTCATGGGTCCCTGTGCTAACACTCCGGGATTCTCACCTTGAACGCTCTGGCAGGGCATGAAAAACCAGAGTCCAGCAATCTGCAGTCCTCAAGGGGACCTCTGAAATATACTTACAAGCAGGAACAGAGAGAGAGGGAGGGAGGGAGAGAGAGCGAGCGAGAGAGAGAGATTGGGCATGCCAGGGCCCTGGGCATCTTGCCACTGCAAATGAACTCCAGGCACACGCGCCACTTTGTACATCTGGCTTTATGTGAGGACTGGTGAATAGAACCCTGGGCTGCCAGACTTTGCAAACAAGCACCTTTAACTGCTGAGCCATCCCCCCAGCCCTGGTGGCCTTTTTCCTAACAGGAAATTCAATTTCCTTCCTCCCCTGCCCACTGTATTTTGGTGCCCCGGTTTGTTGGCATCCTGGATCCATGCTGTGTCTGCTGATGGAGAGGTTGGGCAGGCCTGGGTCCCAGCCTTCTTGCTGCCTTTTCTGTTTCTCCCCGAAGCATCTTCGGACCTTTGTTTTGGCCAGGGGCAAGGGAGGCAGAGAGCTGGGTTTCGATGACCTCGGGAACCAGAGTGAGGCCCTTGACCTGCAGGGGGGGAGGGCTTTTTTTGCTGCTGGGCTCAGAGAAGCCACAAAGCTTCATCTTCTCCAGTCAGAGTCTCTCAGATCCCCCCTCCATGTCGGCCTGATACTCCGGTCCTGTGCTAGGTCCCCACACCCACCTCAAGCAGGAAGACTGCAGCCCTGTTCCCACCTCTACAGAGGAAGGCTCTGGCTCCTGGAGAGCTGGGGCAGACATAGGCCCTTAAGCAAGGCTGACTGGCAGGGGGGGTGTCCCAGAGGCAAAGCACCTGTGGGGGGGGCAAGGACAAGCCAGCTGCAGGGTCAGGAAGGCCCGAGGGACAGCCGAGCCCCCACTGGTATCTGGAAGGATGGCCGGGCATCTTTCAGAGGAGGCGGGAAGTCTCATGGGCAGGGTGGGTGCCCTAGGTACAGAAGACAGTTGGCACAAAGGCCCAGGCTGATTCATGTGGCAGTTTGCACAGCGCAGTTTGCTTTAACCCGCTCCACCCACAGGGCCACGGGCATCGGATGTGGCCCTCACCATTCTCAGCCCACCCTCCCCACTCCATTGTGACACCAGCTCCCCCAGACACCAATGGAACCCCAAGGTTCTGCTTCCAAGCGACTGGCTGGGTGTGGACATTGGTCCGGTGAGCTCTGGCTTTGGCTTGCGGACTTGTCTCTAGGGAGGAGGGACTGGAAGGGTGTGGAGGGTGGGAGCTAGGCCGATGCCCTGTGTTCAGGGGCTGCGTTCTCAGCACAGATGAGGATAGGAACCTGCCCGGACCTGTCTGGCTGTGGGGAGCCTGTGGAAAGAGCGGGCTCTGATAAGGGTCAGCGTGAGCTCTCAGGTGTGGCACCAGGGTATCTCCCGGGCTCGGGTCGAGTGCTGTGCCCGGCTTACCTCCAGCAGGCCTCCGCGGCCTCTTTGGTGTGTTGGGGGCTGGCTGCTTGGCACCTGCCCGCTTGGCAGGAAACCTCTGGGATCAGTAAGAGGGAAGGGTTTGTAGACAGTCAGTCCCCTGCCTGTATTCAGGGGTAGCTCAGCGACCCTGCAGCGGGAGCTGGGTATGGCTAAAGCTCCGAGGAGAACAAAGGTTCCTCCTTGTCCCCCTCACCGCTCCGAGTCCCCTCCACTGACCTCCAGCCCCCACCTTATACAGACACACATGGCATTGGTTTCCCTTGTGACAGTGCCCCGCTTAGAAGTTCAAGACTGCAAATTTGTCACCTCTGGTTCTGGTCTCACTAGGCTCCCATCGAGAGGTGTGCAAAGGCTTCCTTCCCAGCAGCTCTGGAAGCTTCCAGATGCTGCTAGATCACTGGCTCATGCCCTTCGTCCATCTTTAAAGTGAGCAGGGGCTGGTCGGCTCTTTCTTTGGCTGCCTTTGGTTCTGATCTCCTACGTCCCCTTCCACTTGTCTCCTGGAGGTTGCATTGGGCCCATTTAGATAATCCAGGGTAATCTTTTTAGTCAATTTTACTTTTTTTGCATTTAAAAAATATTTTATTTATTTATGCATTTATTTGAGAGAGAGGAAGAGATAGAGAGAGAGAGAATGGGCATGCTAGGGCCTCCAGTCCTGCAAACAAACTTCAGACACAGGCGTCACCTTGTGCATCTGGCTTACGTGGGTCCTAGGGAATCAAACCTGGACCCTTTGGCTTTGTAGGCAAATGCTTTAAGTGCTAAACCATCTCTCCAGCCCTTTTTTGCATTTGTGTGTGCATGTGTGTGGTTTGAATGTGTGTGGGCAGGTGCATGTGGAGGCCAGAGGTCAACACTGAGTGTCTTCCTTGGTCGTTGTGATCCATCTTATTTATTTTGTTTTATCTTATTTTTGGTTTTTTCAAGGCAGGGTCTTGCTCTAGCCCCGGCTGACCTGATATTCACTATGTAGTTTCAGGGTGGCCTTAAACTCACAGCAATCCTCCTACCTTTGCCTCCCGAGTGCTGAGATTAAAGGCATGCACCACCATGCCCGGCTTGAATCTTTTATTTATTTGCAAGGAGAGAGAAAGAGGGAGGGAGAGAGAAGAGAGACAGAGAGAATGGGCAGGCCAGGGCCTCCAACTGCTATAAAGGGACTCCAGAGGCCATGCACCACTTTGCGCATCTGGCTTTACGTGGGTACTGGGGAATGGAAGTGGGGATGTCGGCCTTTGTAGGCAAGTGCCTTAACTAGTGACCCATCGCTTCAGCCCAAGTCTCTTTATTACTGAAGCCACCTGGTTAGCAAACTAAGTTTCGTCTGTCACTTTGATCTGCTTTCCATATCCAGATGACATATTCATGGATTCTGGGGATTGGGACAAAAGCATCATCGGTGCGACTGTTATTTGGGTACCACTGCCCCCCCACACCCCGGCACACCCGTCCTTTTGTGTTTCTGCCTCAAATGCCCCCCTGTGGTCTTGCTGATGGCAGGGGTGCCAGAGACTGGGGCCAGGCACCCCCAAGCAGACAATGAAAAGTCAAGTGACGCCAGCCCCTGCTGAGCTTCCTGCCAGGATAAGTAACACCTGGGCTGAGTAGGATGGCTCCTCCTGAGCTCTTGGGAGTTTTCTTGCCACGTGGGAATGCTGTCCCCACAGGCCAACTGTCAAGAAGAAAACGCTGGCCAGGCACGGTGGCGCACACCACTAATCCCCGCACTCAGAGAGACAGAAGTAGGAGGATCACCATGAGTTCAAGGCCACCCTGAGACTCCATAGTGAATTCCAGGTCAGCCTGGGCCAGAGTGAGACCCTACCTCAGAAAACCAAAATAAAATAAAATAAAAAAGTAAGAAAATGCTGCACTGGAATCTTTTGATAGCTAATCCATTCTGTGAGATACAGTGAGGCATTAATAGGAGTTACACAAAGATGTGTGTTCACAGGCTGGGTTTGTCTCCTGGGCGACACACTGGCCTAGGTTACTGAAGAGCAGAGTTCCTGCCCAAGAGGAAGGCCATCCCCTTGTGTGGCTGGTAAGAAACTCAGGTCCCAAGTTGGAAAGGGACATGCTCATTGATCCTCTTGGAACCGATATCTGAGGTCCAGATCTGGTCCCGCTGGTCACCCTGAGCAGACAGCGAGCCTTCTCTATCCCTGTCCACCGTCCTGGCTGTAATGAAGGACTCACTGTGGCTTCTGAATGTGGTCCTGCTCAGCCGGGGCTGGCAGGGCAGCCAGGTAACTTGCCCACGTGATGATCACGTGGAAGGACTGACGGCTGGATCGGGCGGGACACATCTCAGGGCCAGGCTTAGGGGATCAGCCTGGCATGTGTAGCTTGGCCCTCCTGCAGCTCTCCAACCTCCAGCCCTTCCGCTATGCTTGTCTCAGCCAAGGTCCGTCCTTGAAAGAACTTGCTTTTTTTAAAAAATATTTTATTCATTTTTATTTATTTATTTGAGAGTGATAGAGAAAGAAAGAGGCAGAGGGAGAAAGAGATGGGGGGGAGGGAGAGAGAATGGGTGCGCCAGGGCTTCCAGCCACTGCAAAGGAACTCCAGACGCGTGTGCCCCCTTGTGCATCTGGCTAACGTGGGTCCTGGGGAGTCAAGCCTTGAACCAGGGTCCTGAGGTTTCACAGGCAAGCACTTAACCGCTAAGCCATCTCTCCAGCCCTTGAAAGAACTTCCTGGGGAATTGTCCTGGAGTACCGAGAATCTGCAGGGAGCTGGGAAGGATTGGGAGAACAGTTTGGGAGGGGTGCTCATCAAAACTATGTGTTTGGTTCAGTCCTCAGTGGGGAAGTTCTACTAGACTGAAGATCAGAGTGTAGGACCTGGGAGGAGGCATAGAGGGGCATCCAGGCAATGTAGCCGCTCAGCCTCCAGTAGAATAGAAAGGACAAGGACGAAGATGCAGATGTCCCATCATGCCTAGGAAATGACCCAAATCATTAAGTTACAACACCCAGACTGGTGCTGAATAGATGGCTCAGTGGTTAAGGTGTTTGCCTGCAAAGCCTTAAGACCAGGGTTCGATTCCCCAGTACCTGCGTAAAGCCAGATGCATAGAGTGGCTCATGCATCTGGAGTTTATTTATAACAGCGGAGGCCCTGGTGCCAATTCTTTCTCTCTGTCTCTTTTCTCTCTGTGTCTCTCTGCTTACAAATAAATGGACAAAATATAACACCCAGACTGGCATCTATAAGATGTAAGAGGTGTAGACTGACAGTTTGCTCTTGCTGGAGGGCGGTCTGAACTCACGGCAACAGCCATGGAGGTGGTCCTCATTCTTGGCTATGAGCCCAGGGAACAAAAGGGCCGTTTTCATGGTGATGCGTATAATCTGGGATCATGCCAGTACGGAGCAGTTCTGGTGCCTACAATGGCCTGAGGACAGTGACACAATGCTGAGTCATCTCTCCAGCTCCAAGCTGAATGCTTTTATGTCCTTATGTTTTTAAATTCTTTTTTCGTTGTTATTGTTATTATGTTAATATGTTGTTATTGTTGGTATTTTTTGAGGTAGGGTCTCACTCTAGCCTAGGCTGACCTGCTGTTCACTATGTACTGTCAGGCATCCTCCTACCTCATTATGTCCTTGTATTTCATTTATTTATTTATTTATTTATTGGTTTTTCAAGGTAGGGTCTCACTCTAGCCCAGGCTGACCTGGAATTCACTCTGTATTCTCAGGGTGGCCTCGAATTTATGGCGATCCTTCTACCTCTGCCTCCCGAGTGCTGGGATTAAAGGTTTGCTCCACCACGCCCAGCTTGTCCTTATATTTTAAGTATGCTTTCTCATACAGTGACCAGATTGTCATTCATTTCAAGACTCTTTGGAGAGGGAAAAGGAGGGCCATGAACCACCAGCACAATACGGAAGATATAAATAAGGTAAGTTCCAAGCGAACCAGGAAATAACCACTTTTGTAAAACAACAACAACAACAAAAAAATACATTGAAATCTGAGCATGGTGGTGCACGTCTTTAATCCCAGCACTCGGGAGGCAGAGGTAGGATGATCTCCATGAGTTCAAGGCCAGCCTGAGACTACATAGTGAATCCAGGTCAACCTGGGCTGGTGTGAGACTCTACCTCGAAAAACCAAAAAAGATATATATATATATGTATATATATATATATGTATATGTATATATACATATATGTATATATATATTTTTCATTATTTGTCTCTCTCGCTCAAAGACATAAATAAAATATATAAAAAAGAAGTACTCTAATAAAAAATAAAAATTTAAAAGTGGAATAAAGTCTTATTAGGAAACTCAGACTGGCTTTGAACTTATGATCTTCCCGCTTCACCTGCCAGCGCTAGAATTCTAACTGCAGGTGTGCAGTGGTGTATCTGGCCAACTCTGATTTCCTGGCAAGGTTTATGCTGTAGTTAACTTCCATTTCTGGGACAAACACCTGACCAGAAGCAGCTTATGGGAAGAAAGGGTTTATTTCAGACTTAAAGATTCCCGGGGAAGCTTCAATCCGGGCAGAGGAAGCTGGCTCACTCCTTCCCCAGCACACAGAGAAAGAGGTGAGCTGGCTCGGAACACACCTTAGGGCGGACTCAAGATCACCCCCAGAGTTTATCTTATTTTTGGTTTTTTTCAAGGCAGGGTCTTGCTCTAGCCCCGGCTGACCTGATATTCACTATGTAGTCTCAGTGTGGCCTTAAACTCACAGCAATCCTCCTACCTTTGCCTCCCGAGTGCTGAGATTAAAGGCATGCACCACCATGCCCGGCTTGAATCTTTTATTTATTTGCAAGGAGAGAGAAAGAGGGAGGGAGAGAGAAGAGAGACAGAGAGAATGGGCAGGCCAGGGCCTCCAACTGCTGTAAAGGAACTCCAGAGGCCATGCACCACTTTGCGCATCTGGCTTTACGTGGGTACTGGGGAATGGAAGTGGGGATGTCGGCCTTTGTAGGCAAGTGCCTTAACTAGTGACCCATCGCTTCAGCCCAAGTCTCTTTATTACTGAAGCCACCTGGTTAGCAAACTAAGTTTCGTCTGTCACTTTGATCTGCTTCCCATATCCAGATGACATATTCATGGATTCTGGGGATTGGGACAAAAGCATCATCGGTGCGACTGTTATTTGGGTACCACTGCCCCCCCACACCCCGGCACACCCGTCCTTTTGTGTTTCTGCCTCAAATGCCCCCCTGTGGTCTTGCTGATGGCAGGGGTGCCAGAGACTGGGGCCAGGCACCCCCAAGCAGACAATGAAAAGTCAAGTGACGCCAGCCCCTGCTGAGCTTCCTGCCAGGATAGGTAACACCTGGGCTCAGTAGGACGGCTCCTCCTGAGCTCTTGGGAGTTTTCTTGCCACGTGGGAATGCTGTCCCCATAGGCCAACCGTCAAGAAGAAAACGCTGGCCGGGCACGGTGGCGCACACCACTAATCCCCGCACTCAGAGAGACAGAAGTAGGAGGATCACCATGAGTTCAAGGCCACCCTGAGACTCCATAGTGAATTCCAGGTCAGCCTGGGCCAGAGTGAGACCCTACCTCAGAAAACCAAAATAAAATAAAATAAAAAAGTAAGAAAATGCTGCACTGGAATCTTTTGATAGCTAATCCATTCTGTGAGATACAGTGAGGCATTAATAGGAGTTACACAAAGATGTGTGTTCACAGGCTGGGTTTGTCTCCTGGGCGACACACTGGCCTAGGTTACTGAAGAGCAGAGTTCCTGCCCAAGAGGAAGGCCATCCCCTTGTGTGGCTGGTAAGAAACTCAGGTCCCAAGTTAGAAAGGGACATGCTCATTGATCCTCTTGGAACTGATGTCTGAGGTCCAGATCTGGTCCCGCTGGTCACCCTGAGCAGACAGCGAGCCTTCTCTATCCCTGTCCACCGTCCTGGCTGTAATGAAGGACTCACTGTGGCTTCTGAATGTGGTCCTGCTCAGCCGGGGCTGGCAGGGCAGCCAGGTAACTTGCCCACGTGATGATCACGTGGAAGGACTGACGGCTGGATCGGGCCGGGACACATCTCAGGGCCAGGCTTAGGGGATCAGCCTGGCATGTGTAGCTTGGCCCTCCTGCAGCTCTCCAACCTCCAGCCCTTCCGCTATGCTTGTCTCAGCCAAGGTCCGTCCTTGAAAGAACTTGCTTTTTTTAAAAAAATATTTTATTCATTTTTATTTATTTATTTGAGAGTGATAGAGAAAGAAAGAGGCAGAGGGAGAAAGAGAGGGGGGGGGAGGGAGAGAGAATGAGTGCGTCAGGGCTTCCAGCCACTTCAAAGGAACTCCAGACGCGTATGCCCCCTTGTGCATCTGGCTAACGTGGGTCCTGGGGAGTCAAGCCTCGAACCAGGGTCCTGAGGTTTCACAGGCAAGCACTTAACCGCTAAGCCATCTCTCCAGCCCTTGAAAGAACTTCCTGGGGAATTGTCCCGGAGTACCGAGAATCTGCAGGGAGCTGGGAAGGATTGGGAGAACAGTTTGGGAGGGGTGCTCATCAAAACTATGTGTTTGGTTCAGTCCTCAGTGGGGAAGTTCTACTAGACTGAAGATCAGAGTGTAGGACCTGGGAGGAGGCATAGAGGGGCATCCAGGCAATGTAGCCGCTCAGCCTCCAGTAGAATAGAAAGGACAAGGACGAAGATGCAGATGTCCCATCATGCCTAGGAAATGACCCAAATCATTAAGTTACAACACCCAGACTGGTGCTGAATAGATGGCTCAGCGGTTAAGGTGTTTGCCTGCAAAGCCTTAAGACCAGGGTTCGATTCCCCAGTACCTGCGTAAAGCCAGATGCATAGAGTGGCTCATGCATCTGGAGTTTATTTATAACAGCGGAGGCCCTGGTGCCAATTCTTTCTCTCTGTCTCTTTTCTCTCTGTGTCTCTCTGCTTACAAATAAATGGACAAAATATAACACCCAGACTGGCATCTATAAGATGTAAGAGATGTAGACTGACAGTTTGCTCTTGCTGGAGGGCGGTCTGAACTCACGGCAACAGCCATGGAGGTGGTCCTCATTCTTGGCTATGAGCCCAGGGAACAAAAGGGCCGTTTTCATGGTGATGCGTACAATCTGGGATCATGCCAATACGGAGCAGTTCTGGTGCCTACAATGGCCTGAGGACAGTGACACAATGCTGAGTCATCTCTCCAGCTCCAAGCTGAATGCTTTTATGTCCTTATGTTTTTAAATTCTTTTTTCGTTGTTATTGTTATTATGTTAATATGTTGTTATTGTTGGTATTTTTTGAGGTAGGGTCTCACTCTAGCCTAGGCTGACCTGCTATTCACTATGTACTGTCAGGCATCCTCCTACCTCATTATGTCCTTGTATTTCATTTATTTATTTATTTATTTATTTATTGGTTTTTCAAGGTAGGGTCTCACTCTAGCCCAGGCTGACCTGGAATTCACTCTGTATTCTCAGGGTGGCCTCGAATTTATGGCGATCCTTCTACCTCTGCCTCCCGAGTGCTGGGATTAAAGGTTTGCTCCACCACGCCCAGCTTGTCCTTATATTTTAAGTATGCTTTCTCATACAGTGACCAGATTGTCATTCATTTCAAGACTCTTTGGAGAGGGAAAAGGAGGGCCATGAACCACCAGCACAATACGGAAGATATAAATAAGGTAAGTTCCAAGCGAACCAGGAAATAACCACTTTTGTAAAACAACAACAACAACAAAAAAATACATTGAAATCTGAGCATGGTGGTGCACGTCTTTAATCCCAGCACTCGGGAGGCAGAGGTAGGATGATCTCCATGAGTTCAAGGCCAGCCTGAGACTACATAGTGAATCCAGGTCAACCTGGGCTGGTGTGAGACTCTACCTCGAAAAACCAAAAAAGATATATATATATATATATATGTATATATATATATATATATGTATATATAATATATGTATATATATATATTTTCATTATTTGTCTCTCTCGCTCAAAGACATAAATAAAATATATAAAAAAGAAGTACTCTAATAAAAAATAAAAATTTAAAAGTGGAATAAAGTCTTATTAGGAAACTCAGACTGGCTTTGAACTTATGATCTTCCCGCTTCACCTGCCAGCGCTAGAATTCTAACTGCAGGTGTGCAGTGGTGTATCTGGCCAACTCTGATTTCCTGGCAAGGTTTATGCTGTAGTTAACTTCTCATTTCTGGGACAAACACCTGACCAGAAGCAGCTTATGGGAAGAAAGGGTTTATTTCAGACTTAAAGATTCCCGGGGAAGCTTCAATCCGGGCAGAGGAAGCTGGCTCACTCCTTCCCCAGCACACAGAGAAGAGGTGAGCTGGCTCGGAACACACCTTAGGGCGGGACTCAAGATCACCCCCAGAGTCACACCTCCCCCAGCAGGGCTCTGCCTGCTGGAGACTTAAGTAGGAAGCTTGTTTTTTGTAAAAAAAATTATTTTTATGTATTTATTTGACAGAGATAAAGAGGGAGAGAGAAAGAGAGAGCACAGACGCAGGCACGCCAGGGCCTCCAGTCGCTACCCCCTTGTGCATCTGGCATACGTGGGTCCTGGGGAATTGAGCCTGGGTCCTTTGGCTTTGCAGACAAATGCCTTAACCACCAAGCCATCCCTCCAGCCCAGGAAGCTTGTTTTTAAAATTCTAGGGCAACACACTTTAAATAGTTTATTTATTTATTTAAGAGAGAGAGAGAAAGAGGAAGAGAGATACAGAGAGAATGGGTGCACCAGGGCCTCTAGCCACTGCAAACAAACTCCAGACACATGTGCCACCTTGTACATCTGGCTTACGTGGGTCCTGGGGAATCAAACTTGGGTCTTTAGGCTTTACAGGTAAGTACCTTAACAGCTAAGCTCTCTCTCCAGTCCTTAAATAGGATGCTTTATCTTTTTTTTTTTTTTTTCAAGGTAGGGTCTTGCTCTAGCCCATGTTGCCCTGGAATTCACTATGTAGTCTTAGGGTGGCCTCATAATCACCACGATCCTCCTACCTCTGCCTCTTGAATGCTAGGATTAAAGCCGTGTGGCACCACACCCGGCTTTTTACCATTTTTTAAAATTACTTAAGAAAGGGGGTTGGGAAGCTTTATCTCAATCAAAAATACCTGAGGCTTTGACAGGCACTTACAATCAAACCACCACAGTGCATATGCCGGCTGCACTCTACTTTTTATCTAAGAGCACAGCCCCTTGTCTATAGGTTCTGTTCTCAGCGTGGCTTGCCTTCTCAGACCAGAACCTCTGCTTGGCCTTGTGCAGGAGCAGCTTGGAGAAAGTTTCCACCGAGAAAGCTTGCTGCTCCTGCTGGTGGCTAACGGGGACCGCAACCCAGGGCCTCTTTAGCCCTGCTGAGGTTTCAGCTCCAAACACAGTGGCAGGCTTAATTTCTGGCCTTTGCTGCTGCCTTGTGGTGATGTTGTCTCTCTTACCCTTGCCTGCCCCTCCACTTTGCCTCTGTGTTCTCCCCACCTTGATCTGGTGTTCTGCCTCCCAGCTTCTGGCAGATGTTTATCTTATTATATTTTTTAAAATATTTGTTTTATTTATTTGAGAGGGAGAGAGAGAGAGAACAAAAGAGGCAGACAGAGGGAGGGAGAGAGAATGGACGCCCCAGGGCCTCCAGCCACTGCAAACCAACTCCAGACCCATGTGCCACCTTGTGCATCTGGCTTATGTGGGCACTGGGGAAGTGAACCTGGGTTCTTAGGCTTCACAGGCAAGTGCTTGACCACCAAGCCATGCCCTCTAGCCCTTATTTTAGTTTTGTATTAGGGTTCTTGAGAAGAGCAGACCAATAGAATGGACATGTATTATAGGGAGGATTTATTAGACTGGCTTAAAGGGTTCGGGCTGGGCGGTCCATCAGTGGCCACGTGCAGGCTGGGGAGGCTGAGAACCCAGTAGCTGCTCAGTCCAGGAGACTGGATGTCTCAGCTGTAGTCTGGCATTGAAGACCTGGAGTATTCCTGGAGACCCGCTGGTCTTCATGGGTCATTGTCCATGAAGGATACCAGCAATAGGGTAGACGTGGGCGCCAGCAAACAGTGAACGAAAGGCACAGGGTTCTCTTGCAGCTTCTCTCTCTACAGTCCACCACCGGAAGGGCCGCCCACTCTGGGGGAAGGACTTCCTCTCTCAGTACATCCTTCCCACAGACCTGCCCAAGATGCATGCTTCTTCCTTCCTAATCTGATCAAGTTAACAAGAGATCAAGTTAACAAGAGAATTTAACTGTCACAATTTTATTTATTTATTTATTTATTCTTTTATTTATTTGAAGGAAGGGTCCCCAGAGGCGCTTCCAGTGGTGCCCCAGAGTAGGCAAATCTTTCCAGTTGAGAGTTCCTCACATCCTAATCATGGCAACAGGAGGGCATTCTCTACAACATTAAAAATAATCACTGGCCTGAAGAGATGGCTTAGGAGTTAAGGCGCTTGCTTGTAAAGCCAAAGGACCCAGGTTCGATTCCCCAGGACCCATGTAAGCCAGCTACACAAGGTGGCACATGCATCTGGAGTATGTTTGCAGTGGCTGGAGGCCCTGCCATGTCCATTCTTTCTCTCAAATTAAATAAAAACAAAAATATATGTATACTTAAAAAAATATCCACTGCAGGGTTGTAGAGATGTCTCAGTGGTTAAGAGTGCTTGCCACACAAGCTTTAGGGCTTGGAAGAGTCCGATTCCCTACATCTGTGTAAACATCTGGGCATGGCCACGCATGACTGTAACCCTAGTCGTGTGGGGAGTGGAGAACGGGGAATCACTGGGACTTTTAAAAACAGTAGTCCCAGGTTCAGAGGGATACTTCATCTCAAAGGAAATATGTGGGGCTGGAGAGATGTGTTAGTGATTAAGGCACTTGCCTTTGAAGCCTAAGGACCCAGGTTCAATTCCCCAGTGCCGACATAAGCCAGATGCACAAGATGGCACATGTGTCTGGAGTTCCTTTGCAGTGGTTAGAGGCTCTAGTATGCCCATTTCTCTCTCTCTCTCTCTCTCTCAAATAAATAAATATTTTTAAAAGAGCTCATTAAAAATATTTTTAAAAAGGAAATATGTGGATAAGGAACAGAGGAAGACTCCTAACATTTTACTCTTGCCTCCACACAAATGTGCAGGGGGGTGTGCGCATCTACACATACACAGTGCATACACCATGCACACCACATACATACCATACCACAATATTACACATGCACATGCCTATACATATGTGTATATGTACATATATATATATATATATCTCCATTGTGCTAAAAGTCAGGGATGGTTGAGCCAATGAGGAAAAATGCTGTGAACAAAGAAATTTCAGACGTTAAGGAGGGGCCATGTACTCTACACACTTCAAGGCAGAGGGCGCTTTCTATTCTTTGGTTCTGACGCCTGTGTCGGAAGTCTGGGAAATTGAGTCACACGGCTGAGCTAGCTTCATCCTTCCTTTGAGCAGCTGGAAGAAGAGAACAGCTTGCAGGAAGATCTCACAGCCCACGACTTCAGAAAAGACAGCCAGCAGGAGGGCTCCTGGCCTACCGGCTCTCTGTCCTTGGAGAAGTTACGGAGACTGAGGGCCTTAGACAACAGGCAGGATGACAAGCTAGCCAACGTCCTGGATGCCGTGGGCGAGTTTGGCACCTTCCAGCGGAGGCTGGTGGCCCTCACCTTCATCCCCAACATGCTGTCAGCCTTCTTCTTGTACGCCGATTACTTCGTGTTCACACACCAGACACCCTACTGCAACACCAGCTGGATCCTGGCAGTGGCTCCTAACCTCTCCGAGGCTCAGCAGCTCAACCTCACCTTGCCCCGCGCACGCAATGGCAGCTTCCAGACATGCCTCATGTACTTACCTGTGTCGTGGGATCTGAACTCTATCATCACCTTTGGCCTTAACTACACAGAAATATGTCAAGATGGGTGGATCTATCCTGATTCCAAGACGCGATCACTGGTCAACGAGGTGTGTTTGTGTATATAGCTATCCACTGTGAGCCCAGAGACAGCAGAGAGGGGCAGCGATTGGCCCTGATGCCATACTGAAGAAGGGGGCCAGGGAAGACAATCGGGGTTCCCGCTCCTCACCGTGGGCCTTGCCAACTTTGTCTAGGAAAAGCCTCTGTTTTTCTCCATCCTGGCCCTGCCAGGCGCATTTGGAGCTAGAGACGGGGTGTCCACGTGAGGTTTGCCATCCAGGCCATGGCTGGGTTACGTGAGCTCTCAGAGCTAGGGATGGGAAAGAAGCAGGTCTTATCAGGCGTTTCTCTGGGCTTAACAACCTAAATGGTAGCCTGAGTTCTTTCCAGCACAGAATTGCCCGTGCGAAGTCCCAGGTTAGTACCCTGAACCAGTTCGTGCCTGAACTTGGTTACGTCCTCGTCCATGTCCTTTCTTTTTTTTTTTTTTTTTTAAAAATTAAAGTAATTAATTAATTTTTTATTTTTGGTCTTTCAAGGTAGGGTCTCAATCTAGCCCAGGCTGACCTGGAATTCACTATGTAGCCTCAGGGTGGCCTTGAACTCATGGCGATCCTCTTACCTCTGCCTCCCATGTGCTGGGACTAAAGGTGTGTGCCACCACACTTGACTTATTTACTTGTTTGAGAGAGAGAGAGAGAGAGAGAGAGAGAGAATGGGCACACCAGGGCCTTCAGCCACTGCAGACAAACTCCAGACGCATGTGCCCCCTTATGCACATGTGCAACATTGCATGCTTGCATCACTGTGCATTTGCTTACATGGGACCTAGAGAATCGAAAGTGCATTCTTGGCTTCACAGGCAAGTGACTTGACCGCTAAGCCATGTCTCCAGTCTCCATGTCCCTTCTTGTCCCATGTCTCTGGTTCCTCTCTCCAGGCCTAGCATCGGGGTCTGCCAGGTGCTGGACAGGAAACAGAGGCAACAGCCAAAGCACCCTGCACTCAGACACCTTCCTCTGTCTAAGGGTGCTCTCCCTCACCTCCTGGGCCAGGCTCCGTCTCTAGACTCCAAAGGCTGGCTCTGGGTGGAGGCTGTGGCCAACCTCCTGTGTCTAACCCTCAGTTTGACCTGGTGTGCGGCAATGAACCAAGCAAGGAGATGGTGCATACCATAAACCTGGCAGGCATCCTGTCAGGGTCTCTCATCTTTGGGTCCATAAGTGACAGGTGAGTCTATTGGGGTTCTCACTGTTGCCTTGGGACACCCTGCTTCCTCCTGGGGCGTTTAGAGTCTTGAGGTGGGGGAGGCAAAGGCTTCACCTGGGACAGCACAGGTGTACTGACCGCTATAGCCAGCCAGGGCGGTCTTGGCATTTTGGCGCAGTGTCCCCTGAACGCCCGTAGGTTTGGCCGCTATCCGGCCATCCTGGTGTCACTGCTGGGAATGGCCATCTTCGGCTTTGGAACAGCTTTTGTGAGCAGCTTTCGCCAGTATCTCTTCTTCCGCTTCATGGTCTCCCAGGCAGTGGTGGGCTACGTCATCAGCAGCGTGTCCTTAGGTGATTGCACCTCGAGGGCGGGGTGGCATGGGGCAGGGACAGGGGGCAGGAGGCAGGGGCGGGTCGGGGAGCAGCGGGCAGAGTTGGCCTGGGATGGTTAGGCTCACGCTGACCCATTTGCAAGCCACAGCGCCCAGCCAGGGAAGGAGGGGCAGGAGAGGCCATGCCTGACTGCCTGAAGGTGTCCCTCCACTCTCATCCTCCGTGCTGGTCCCCTGTGCCTCTCGTGTGCCCTCTGTGAGCTCCCTGTGCACCCCCACGTGGGTGAAAGAGGCTCAGCCCCTGAGAATCAAGGCAGCTGCTTTGAGGAGAACACTTGAGCCTCGCAGATAACACTAGCTGGTCCAGGGTCACGCGGCAGAAGGGAGCTGCGTTTTCAACCCAGACCCGCGTGGTGCCAACATCCCCAGCGCGCACGCACACTCGCATCTGGAATGGAGTACCCGCAACCCTGCTGTGCACAGGGCTCCTTGGTCCCGCTTCTCGCTGGGAGCCCTGCCAGAGAAAGCTGGTCCTCCCCGGAGCCTTAGAACCTAAGTGGCCAAAGGCAACGTGTCAGGCCGCTGAGGGACATGGTGCCCAGATCAGGCCTTCCGTGAGAGGGACGCTGCTCTGGCAGAAGGTGCAGCGGGAGCAGCCAGCGTGAGGACGCTGGGGAGCGGCGCGGAGGACCGGGAGGCCCAGGGACGGGAAGCTGACCGTGCTGCTCTCCTCTGGCTTCGCGCAGTCATGGAGTGGCTCGTGGGCGAGCACCGGGCCCACGCCATCATCCTGGAGCACTGCTTCTTCGCTGTGGGGCTCTTGGCTGTCTCCGGCTCTGCCTACGGAATCCCGCACTGGCGGCTGCTGTTCTTGCTGGGCGGGATGCCCATGCTGCCCTTTGTCTCTTACATCTGGTGAGCAACAAGGGTGGGTCTCGGGTCCAAGCGGAGGGATGTGGGAGCGGGTGGGAGAAAGGGCGTGTGGGTGAAGTGACAAGGATCCAAGAGCATTTGCTGCCTTCAGAGGTGACCCTCAAAGATGCCAGAGGAGCCGGGCGTGGTGGCACACGCCTTTAATCCCAGCACTCAGGAGGCAGAGGTAGGAGGATCGCCTCGAGTTCGAGGTTACCCTAAGACTACATAGTGAATTCTAGGTCAGCCTGGGCTAGAGTGAAACCCTACCTCGAAGGAAAAAAAAAAAAAGCCAGAAAAACAGGCCGAAGTGTTTCAATGGCAAAAGTCAGGTTTAAAGAGGTAAGGCTGAGGCAGTCTGGGCTGGCCTCTGTCACCTTGAGGTGGCTTCAGTGCAGACGCAGCGAGGGACATGCCACGTGAGTAGGTACTGAGGAAATGGGATCGCCGGAGGCTGGCGAGATGGCTCAGTGGGCAAGGCGCTCGCCATGCAGCCCTCGAGTACCTGAGTTCAGGTCCCGAAGGCCCGTGTAAGAGCTGGAAGCGGTGGCAGGCACCCGGTGTGGGAAGGGAGGTGTGGGGATCGTGAGGCTTTCCCTGAAGCTCACAGCACAGAGGTGAACGGGAGGTGGAAAGCGAGGCCACACGCACACACACCGAGTAAATAAACTTTAAGCAACAAAATGGTGTCACCCAGGAAATGACGCTTTAGAGGGAAAGGGCTTGTATGGTCAATTGAGGCAGAGTCATGTGGGGTATCTGACAGGCAGGAGGAACATGAGAGGCTTGGAGCGATGACGTGACAACTGTGGAACCGAGCTTCGAGGAGCGAGGGGGAGGGGACAGGAGTGTGAAGCTGTGCTCAAAGGAAGGGACAGAGGCAAGATAGAGAGAGGCAAGAGGAAGAAGCCAAAACCATAATCCCGACATAATGCCATTTCATTTTTTTCTTTATTTATTTGAGAGAGAGAGAGCGTATGGGTATGCCAGGGGCTCTGGGCGCTGCAAACAAACTCCAGAAGTTCGCACCACTCTGTGCATGTGACTTTATGTGGGCACTGGGAAGTCAAACCCAGGGCCAGTGAGCTTTGCAAGCACACGTTTTTAACCACTGAGCAGCCTCTACAGCCCCTGGCATTTCATCTTTACAGCCATAACAGATGAATGTGAGGAGGGAGAATGGACACTTCCAAGGGTGGAGAAAATTGATGTAGGAAATATGGGTGAAAAGTCATAGGCCTGAGATTTTTTTAACTCAGCCTATCTGGTGACAACTTCCATAAATACTGACACTATACCATGAACATAATCCCCTCCCATCACCCCTCTTTTCCCCCTCACAAATCCCCCCTCCACTGAATCACCTCTTCTTTGCAACTACTCTCTCCGCTATTGTGATATCATCACTTTCCCCCTCGTATTATGCAGGTCATTTGTAGGTAGTGTCAGCCACTATGAGGTCATGAATATAGAGCCCCTGAGGTTTTCCTTTTTTTTTTTTTTTTTTTTTGAGGTAAGGTCTTACTCTAGCCTAGGCTGACCTGGAATTCGCTCTGTAGTCCAGGCTGGCCTTGAACTTACAAAGCTCCTCCTACCTTTGCCTCCCAAGTGCTGGGATTAAAGGCATGCACCATCATGCCCAGCTGCCTCTGTGTTTTAACCCCTGCACTACACATGGGATCATTATAAGAGATAAGGTTGCTAGTCAAGATGGAGAGCATAGAAGTGGCTTAGGCATCCGCATCTGTCCAATTCTGCAGAAGGCATTGACCAACTTTTTTTTTT